>JAVTVX010000034.1:22887500-24087500 GCA_033439265.1 Dillenia suffruticosa
ATCATCACAAAATACACGATTTCAAAAGAAACAGTGCATAAGGACCTCTAAACGGAAGGATCCGCAGGAGGATTACCCATGATCATATCTGGGTTCGCCAGAACGTTCTCCTGAGTCACCGCATACACAAGGGCGTGCACCCTCAACTAATATCGTGAAAACCTAATACTATATTGCTCCCGGCTGCAGTCCGTGGAGCAGTGTTACTAGAATGTGCAGGTGCTCCCTGCTGTTCTACACGTGGTGTATTCCGATGACTCGAAGCCAACTAACCTCCAAGTCACAAATCAGGGTATAAAGTCCTGATATGTCCCGGCTTCTCATAGTGGAAGCATGTAATAAGTGCTCTGCATTTTTATTCGAGCGTGGTGCTTGCCACATGCGGCAAAGAAAAGGTCGCTGAGCAGTAGCCTAGCTCATGGCACTAGGACTGGTGATATAACCACCGGGGACATGGTCCCGCTAAAACTCCGTGAAATATCTGCGGTCGAATTCCATTAGGAAATCGCTTTGCCGCAATGGCTTATAGCCTCATCGCAAATAGCCTCCCATCAAGTGAGGGCTTCCCTATCGAATAGTCTCTCAGTTACTCGTATACTATACTCCTCGCGCAAGCCTAGATCTATCAAGATCCGTCGGATTCAGTTGACTCAGTGTTTTGCTACTGTAGCATCACCAAGTCCAAAAATCTGTGCATCCCAACTTTCGAGCTACCGTGACTAGCTGGGTCAACTCGGGGATGCACCTAAGTATGGCGCAATTATTATAACTCAGATTCGAAACTGTAAGAAGAACGGCCACCGATGGACGATTTGGTGCCGCTTGAGTAAGAACTACTGTAGAAGAAATAAGCGCAGCCGTAGATATCGACATTGCCATCAAAGGTGATGGGGTGACATCTGGACCCCATGTGCCGTGTACCACTCGTACACTTTCCCGAAAATATCAAGAGTAAATGGTGAAGACGTTGGTATAATGGCCGACTGAAAAAGTACCAGAGAAAACACACACCTTGAAGATGTATTCTTCGGCACCGAAAGGGGCGCCAGAAATGAGGAAGTATCCTTGCTCTCTTTAAGTGAATCAGGGAGTACATATCTAGCGCTCCATGTAATCGTCATGGTTTCGCAATATAAGAATTCTCATTAGGCATTGTTCAAGGATTAGGGTTAGTACAACTAACAAACAATTATATTAGAAACCTGTAATATTACCAAATTTCAATTATATTAGAAACAACTAAATTTCTAACACCAAACCCTAGGACTTCAACCAAATATAGTCGTTACCTGCAGTACAGAAGACGCAGGTGAGCTCTCGAAGGGGAAAGCCGGTCGCGGGCTCGCGGGCCGTCACGAGCTCGCGGGCCGGCGGGCCGGCACGCTAGCGGGCTGGCCCGCTGGTGGCTCGCGGCTCTCAGCCCAGCTTGCTGGCCGCAGCGGGCTTCGCGTGTTGCAGTGGGCCGCGGCTGGACTGGGCCTTGGGCCGCTGGTGGATTGGTGCGGTGGCGGAAGGGAGAGGCCGCAGCGGAGGAGAAGAGGGGAAAGAGGGAAAGAGGGAGAGAAAGAGAGAGAGAGAGAGAGAGAGGAAAGAAAATTAGGGCTTTAAGCCCTAATTTTAATTTCCCTTTCTTTTTTTTTTTTTTTTTTTTTTTTTTAATTGGGTATTACAGCACAATCCAGGGCAACGCAAGGCTAACAAACAATTCTCCATAGTTCTAACCACAGACCTCTACTGCCATGCCCCCATCAAAGGCATGGACAGCCGCCAGTCGCCCCTCCTGTGATTTAGAGGTGGTACCGAGCGATTCTAGAGTACACTTCTAAGACATAACATATTTCCAAATACATACGCAACGAAAAAGAAATGCCTCAATGCAATGTCATGCAGTGACATGAAAGTTCCACAATTTAAATGTCCATATTTATACAGTCATCCCAGAATTATAAAAATGGTCATCTATAGATCTCAAAATACATATACATCACCAATACAAATTTGTAGCGGAAATACATAATGACTTCTCAAGTCCAGACCTGATCTCCCAAAGATACTGAGCATCCTAAAAGCGACGCTCCTTGTCAAATACTATCTCTGAAACAAAAGGGAAATGAGGGGTGAGTACTCGGGAAAGAATACTCAATGAGTGAGTGGGTCAATGCAATCGTCAAATATGGAGTGTGAAACTGGAGTGTCAAAACACAAGTATACAAATCATATTTCGAATCATCATATTTTCATTTCAACAATCTGTCATTTGCACGCATTATTAAGTCAAATATGCATCCAAAGCACTGTCATTAAAATCATAGAGCTGCCAGTCGAAAATGTCCTGGCAGAGGTCTACCGCGACCTATGACAGGCATACCGGGGGTGTTATATGCAAGTTTATTTAAAGTGCTCTCTACCCCGGCGTTGGCGACGAACCTCGTCCAGGTGCTAGACTTGGAGAGGATATCCAAATCCAAATCCAAATCCAAATCCAAATCCTCCCTCTTTCGGGTTCAACCTGGCTAGTACCGTGTCGATAATCAAATCACGACAACTCGTGGGATACCCCAGGCCTAGGCATATCCGGACGCCACCAAAGCCTCTCTCACGGTGTCCTTCGTAGCTACGGAACAATACAATCCAAAGCTCTCAAGGCTAAAATCAATATCGTATCAAAAATGTGCCGAAATCAGGTTTACAAACCAAATGCAACATATAGCATAAAATGGCACATTATACATTTCAACCACATGGATGCATAATTTCATAATTCAACACAATTTTTGGACACTCCATCAGTTCACAAAAATCAATTTTAAAATCAGTCAAAACATTTCAAGCATACGATAAATCATGCTCATTCATCAAAATGTTAGAAAACAGGGTTTACATATTAAACAGAAGTATTGAAATAAATCTCACTCACTATTTTGGGGAGGGTAGCGCACTCCCCAATAACACCACAATACGCAGAACAAGGCGCCCCTCAATCGAGTCACCAAGAAAGCCAACCTAATCAAGTCATCACGATTTTCATCAATTTCCGACTATTTTAGGGTTTATCGTTTTTCTTAAATTCGTACAAACCCTAAATTCCTCAATTTATAAACAACTTCACTATCATCAATTTCATTCTATTTATAAGTAAATAACCCAAATCAAAATAAATCTTAATTCGAATCTAAAACCAACTAATGCTACCTAATTTGACAAAGTTTATTCAAGGGTTGAAGAGATTTCATTTCTCTCACCTAGGATTATTCGGATCTCAGATTTAGCTTTCGTTCGCCCGTCGATTTGATCTAAAACCTGAATGTTTTAAATTTGAAACAATTGTGAGCAATTTAAGTTCAATTGCTATAGAATTTCAAAACCATAGTACGAAAATCAAAACTTTTAGTCCTTTACCTTCGTAGGGACTTGCGGACTGTCACAGGCCGTCTCGGGCTACGAGCCGTGGGCCGCAGTGGGCCGTGGGCCGCAATGGGCTTGCGGGCCTGGGGCCTGCGGGCTGCTGGGCCTGCGGGCTGCTGGGTCTGCGGCCTGATGGGCCTACGGGCTGCTGGGTCTGCTGGCCTGGTGGGCCTCGCGAGCCGGATTGCGCGCTGGAGCGCGCTGGCGCTCGCGCTGGCGCTGGCTCGCGCTGGGTCGTGTTGGCTCGCGCGCTGGCTCGGGCGCTGGAGCGTGCTCTCGAGCTGGATCGTGCGCTGCTCGCGCTGGGGTCACGCTGGGGTCGCTGGCGCTCGTGCAGGAGCATGCAGTGGCGTGCAGGGTGAGGCGCGCTCGGGCTCGCGCTCGCGCAGGAAGGGTCGCGCGCTCGTGCGAGGGAGATCGCGCGCTAGCTCGTGCGTTCGCACCGGGCAGCTCGTGCAGGGAGGAGCTGCAGCGGCTCACTCGCGGAAGGGAGGAGCCGCGGAAGCTGTGGTTGGCGCGCAGCGATCTTCACAGCGGAGGATGGCAGCGGGAGAGAGAGAGACGCGGCGGCGAGGAGATGGGAAAGAGAAAGAGAGAGGGAGAGAAGAGAGGGGGAAAGAGAGAGAGAGAGAGAGGGGAGAAAATTAGGGCTTTAAGCCCTAATTTTATTTATTTATTTATTTATTTATTTGGGTATTACATTCTTTATCTATTTTTATGTAGAGATAATTTTACTTTTGATCTGATTACACAGGCCGGCACTTAATCTCGTAGTGATTTTCAAACTACTACTTTACTCTGTCGTGGTTCAAATTTTTCCTAGTTTAATCCATTCACTACTATTTTCCCATTGGAGTTGTTTCATTTTTCTTAAAAAACATTTCTTGTATGTTTTAAGGATTATGGGTATTTTTTTACATCTTTATTTAAGGATATATGCATTTTCTTTTAATTAAGTAGACAAACTTGTTTTATTATTTGTGTGCATGTATTAACTCTAATGGTTTGAAATAAATGATTTATGTATGCAATTGGATTGAAAGTACATGCAAAAGTTATAAGTTATTGATACATCAACCAAATGTAAAAGTTAATAACTGGTTGATGAATATATTATAACTTGAGAGTTTTCTATTATCGGGATAATTTGTATTAATATCGGATGGGGTCTAAATTTAATAGAAGTTAGTGTAGGTATTTATCACTATATAGAATATATAGAGTGATTTCTTGAAAATTGATACTCCACAATTATTTACACTTCACGTGCTCTTAATTTTCAGTATATATGGATGAACTTACGAAATCAGAGTAATGTACTTTAATATACTATGAACAAATCTTCATATGAATCCAGAGTTTCGTGCATTGGATCTGTAGTGTTGGTTAGATGGAACATACATATGCCATATGTGGTTGCTGATGATAATAATAATGTGTTTTATCGAGAAAATCAACAAGAAAATCAATGAAATTGAGAGTTTGTTGTTGTTGCTTGTTTTTTTTTGTTTTTTTGTTTTTCTTTTTTTGTACTGAACCAATCACCTGACTTACATGTGTCAAAACTTAGCACCATGTCCTAATCGAGCAAACAGCACAAAGGGGGCCAAAGTGAGAACAGAGGGAGCAAAGTGACAAATACCTCAATGGACACCTACAAGGGGTTAAGTGGACTTATTACCTTTTTAATATAAAACTTAAGTCTTTTTAAACTTATTTATTTTAAACTATATAATATACAAATTATATATATAATATCATGATGATGTTATCCGGTTTATTAAACAGTTCAATCAATCTGACCAATTAACCAATGAATTGGTAGGTTGGCCGATTATACCATTTGAGATTTTAATATACATGGAATATTCGAATACGAGATTTTTAACGGAAGAGGAATGACACCAGTTAAATTATAACTCATTGATATTCCGTTAAAGTGTCAATTTAGAATAATTAGTTAATTAACAAAGTTATTCATTAGTTAGAGAAATAAATAATTAATTAGTCTTAAATAATATAGAAAATTCCCTTGTAATGACATTTAATGTTGTTAATAAACAATACATATATTTTTATGTTCCTTTGTTTCTCTTAACTTTTTTGAAGGAATTTTGGTCAGCTTTTAAACAATTCTTGGGAAGATCTTTTTCACTGTAAGCAACATTTTCCCTCTGGAAAACTCATGAAAGGTAAAGGAATTGAAAATGTCTCAAATTGTAGATCTGACGCGAAACTTAATGACAAATCCAAGTCTGAGATTTCATGATAAAGAAAGAAAGATTAAATTCTTTAAGGGTCTCTTTGGTGCATGTTTCAATACTGTTATGGGTCAAATGGTTACCATGATATCTAAATAAATAAATAAAAAAAAAGATTATTTGTTTGTTATATTTATTATATTTATATGTGTAGTAACGATAGTTTCAAATCTTGCATAAATGAATGAAAGATAACAAATGTGTCACAAAAAAGATAACAAATGTGTCACAAATATTCACAAAATAATGAATAAAGAGAAGGCTTGGGGTGAAAAGTCTTACGCGTGAGTTGGTGAATGAAGAAAAGGATTGGATGTGAAGTCTCAGACGAGATTTTAGACTTGTTTATAAAAGGAAAAATCGTTGTTAACTTGGAACAATTCAGCTTCCATTGGAAAAACCGAACCAATCAGATCAGAGAAAGAAAAGTAAAATAGTTAGCAAAATTTGGTCTCCAATGTAGAAGTAATTGTTTTGGGCCCCCAAAAAAAAATATATATATATATATATATAGATATATATATATATATATATATATATATAAGATCAAAAGAATTAAAAAAGTATTAAATTTAATTTTTTTAAACCCTCTGAGTAATTTACACACTATTTACTTATATTTTTATAATTAAATTTAAATTTAATTTTTTTTAAATAGTATTAAAAAGTTTTTGAGTTCGTAACAAGATTTGACTAATATGTTTACTTATAGTTACGTGTGTTATTACGGCATTTTGAGTAGTCTGCCTTCCATTCGTCCAGCATAAAAATGAAAAGGGTTCAACTGAAGTAGAGATAGAACCAAGTTTTTAGATTTGATTTTGAGAGAACAAAAATGAGTCTGAAAAAATTCCTTCTGCTCATTTCCGTGCTGAGCTTCACAATTTGGCCAGCATCCGGTTCATATGACTGCTCATCTAGATGTGGTGACATCGATATTCCATACCCGTTTGGAATCGGCAGTTCTAATTGTTACCTGAACGAGTGGTTTGAGATAACTTGTAATCAGTCCTCTACAAACTCTTCCAAATATGTACCTTTCTTGAGGAAGATTCAACTAGAGGTACTAAGCATATGGATAGAGGCTGGTAATGTCGCTGTCAATAATCCTATTGTCTCGAGCTGCGGTGGTAATCCTACCACGGAAATTGACTTAGCCGGAAGTAATTTTTTTTATTCACAATATGGGAACGAGTTCATGGTCGTTGGCTGCAACAGTTATGCTGTTCTAACTAATCAAGGGGGAGAAATGTTGAGCAGTTGTGTCGGGATGTCTATGTGCACTGATTCTGTCAAAGATGATGAGGTTTGCATCCAGCGCAACTGTTGTCCCTCAGGTCTTCTGAATCGTCTGACGACGTACAGTGTGAATTTCGGCCAAAACAGCAGCAGTGGTAATTGCTCGTATGCCTATCTGTTTTCCACGTATTGGTCCAGAGTCTCCAACCTAAGTGATTCTGCATTCGTTGGTATTGCTGAGAATATGACTCATGCTCCTGCCATGCTGGAGTGGTGGTTGGAATCTGACTTTGCAGAGCCCTCGTGCCCAGATGGCCACCCAGATCAATTTTCGCCTTCATTTTCTATCGATAGCCATGGAACTAACAAGACGTTATACCAATGTTTTTGTGAATACCCAAAAGTGGGGAATCCTTATCACTCGGGAGGATGCCATGGTTTGAATTTTTCTCTCCCATATATTTCATCTCCATGATCGGTAGGATAAAATATACTTTAGTCAACATTTTTCTTTTTAATTTTCTTTATTTTATGTTACAAACTAACTAATCATATTTTTTTAATTTTCTTTAATTTAGTCAAAATTGGTGAGATCTCACTTCTGGTTCAGTTCCATTCTGGTGTGATCTTGGTTCTAGTAAATAGTTTTATTTAATATTTTTTATTTTACAATTTTGTTAAATAATGTATAGAAAATGCAAAAAGGATTATACAGTTTATTTAACAGTTATGTTAGTAATACAAGGATGAGAAGAAAAAAGAATAAAAGAAGAGTTTTTTGTGAGAGATGAATTTGTAAGAAAAATGTGAAATGTGATCGCATAAAGAAAAAAATTTAGGCAGTTCTTAAATCTGCAATACTAGAGTTATTCATGTGAATGATATTCGCAAAATAAAAAAAATAAAAAATTGCAAATAATCGTATCTAAGTGTTGCATGGTGTTAAACACCAAATCACTCTCTTCCCTTAATTATTACTTCTCCTTTCCACTTCAAGTGTTTTTTTTAAAATTATTACAAAAATTAAAAAAATGATTAAACAACCATAATTTTAAACAAAGTTAATACTAATTAACAAAATTATCCTTTTAAAAAATAATTAATATTTTCTTAATTTTTTAACAAGACATTTGAAGTGAAATAAAAAAATATATATATTAATGTGACACTTAAAGTTAAACCAATGGGGGGTAGTAAATGTAAATAATGCTAAGGTATATGACAACTCGACGGAGAAGGGTGTGGTTGTGAGTAAATTTTTAACTTTTCAATTAATATATTCATAAGAACAAAAGGAAAGTCTAAAACCCTTCTTTAGAATTTTTTCTTTTTAGTTGAAAAGAAAGATTTAATTTGGATGCATGTTAGAAATTTCCTTAATCTTCCCTACAACATAAGTTTATTTTGTCAACCAAAAGATCCACCACTTGAATAGAATTACTCTTTAGAATTCTTTTATTTTTCTTCTTTACTTTGTTGGAATTATTTTATAAACTTAGAGTGAGAAACAACAGTTAATTAAGAAAAAATGTTCACAAATATTATAAGATTTGCACGAAAATTGTAATAGTAATTTTGGGCCAAGGGTTATATTGCTAGCTACTTTTCTAACACAAGTTCTCTCTGTCTTTGATCAGATATATCGCATGGTGCTAGAAAAACTATTATTGGTGAGATATTTTTAATTACATTCGAACTTTATCATGCAAAATTTTTTCACAGGTTTATACAAAGTGTTTAAAATATTATGGCAATACAGGACTTTCCACAGCGTTTGGGTCAATGGTGTCGCTTGCTGGAGGTTTCTTTTTGTACAAAGGAATAATCAAGAGGCGAAATAGGATGCTCAAGCAGAAGTTTTTTAAGAGAAATGGTGGATTGCTTCTGCAGCAACAGATATCAATATCACCACAAGATGGTAAAGTCGAGAAGACTAAAGTTTTCACATCCGAAGAGTTAGAGAAAGCCACAGATCATTTTAATGGTAATCGAATCCTTGGTCATGGTGGTCAAGGTACAGTTTATAAAGGCATGTTAATAGATGGGCGAATTGTGGCGGTTAAGAAATCCAAGATAATGGACGAGTGTCAAATTGAGCAATTTATCAATGAGGTTGTAATCCTCTCCCAAATCAATCATAGGAATGTGGTACGTCTTTTAGGATGTTGTTTGGAGACTGAAGTCCCGTTGTTGGTATATGAGTTTGTCCCAAATGGAACTCTTTTTGAACACATTCAGAATCCAATCGAGGAGTTTCCCATGTCATGGGGAGTTCGACTAAGGATTGCTGTTGAAGTTGCAAGCTCACTTGCCTACTTGCATTCAGCGACGTATGCACCTATATATCATAGAGATATTAAGTCCACAAACATATTGTTGGATGAGAAATATAGAGCAAAAGTTTCAGACTTTGGGACTTCAAAATCTGTCCCCCTTGATCAGACACATTTGACAACCATAGTGCAAGGGACTTTTGGATACCTAGATCCTGAATTTTTTCAAACAAGTCAATTTACTGACAAAAGTGATGTTTACAGTTTTGGAGTCGTGCTTGTAGAGCTTTTAACAAGTCAAAAGCCAATCTGTTGGACTAAGTCACCAGAAGATCAAAGAAGTTTAGCAACCATTTTCCTCTTGTCAATGGAAGAAGACCGCCTGGCCGAAATCCTAGATCCGAAACTCATGAAGGAGGATAAGAATGACCAACTTGTGGCTGTTGCCGAACTTGCAAAACTCTGCTTAAATTTGAGTGGCAAAAAAAGACCCACAATGAAAGAAGTAGCAACTAGGCTAGAGAGGATTCAGATGTCGCCATTGTCTGCAACTATCCTAGAAACTATTCAAAATGACGAACAGGATGTAGCTGTCGAGATCATAGCTTTTGATGCTATTGCTAATTTTACTGGTACCTGCATGGATCATAGTATAGAAATAGATGCTCCAAAATTCCCTCTTTCACTGTAACTTACTGTAAAATTCCTACCTAAATCAACCCATCATATGTAAACTTATATTTTATACTGTGTTGCTTAAAACTAGTAAGAGTAAATCTGTTGTCTTTGAATGCACTTCCAAAATTTATTTGTACAAATGATATCATTCTCTTTCATCATATATGTCAGAAATTTTAGACTTGAGTAGCGAAATAAAGATACAACCCGAATCTTGATAACACTTAAAAAAAAAAAAAAGTGCTAGTATCTTTGAACTTAAGTAGTACATGAAAGAAGCATTAAAGGTGCACCACAAAAAAAAAAATGCATATAGCAGCGGCTGCCTTTACAGCGGTTAGCAAAGCCGCTGGTAAATATGGGTCAATACCAACGGTTTGTGCTACCCGCTGGTGTTGTGGGCTTCATAAGCCGCTGGTAAAGGTCCTTTTAAGAGCTTCCCTAGCTCCTCTATCCTCTCTCTAACTGCTTTTGACTGCTAGAATAGCCGTGGGTCATGTCTTCGATCGTCGCTGTGAAGCTTCGATTCTTTGCTTCGACTCTGCCGTCTTCACCCAATTCCTTCCAATTCATAGCCAGAGGAATGTACCCAATAACTGGTTTAGGATGTAGAAATAAACATCCTCACCCAAGTTCATAACTGTCTCTCTCTCTCTCCCCATTTTGGTTCTCTCTCTCCGGCGACGATCCCAAACTCCTCTGAATCTCCGCCGGAAGAACTAGAATCCCTACAATCCTCTCTCTCCCCCCCTCTCTCTCTCTCGTCATGAATCCCGAGCAGTAAGTTTGTTCCCACCTCATTTGATTATCGATCTCGAATTCTTCTCGATTTTGTTAATTGTTTTACCCCCTTGTAAAATTACTGTCTTTTTATTATTGTAATTTCCATGGATCTACGATAATTAGCCTCGAAAAATTGTTCATTTCGGGATTCATTGGCTATGAATTAGGAAGATTTGATTCTGAGGGTTTAATAAATGAGATTGTGTTTTCAGGATTGCGATTTGAATTGTAGACCGAGATCTAGGTTATCTGGCTTTAGATCTGTGCCAGAATATGATGCAAGAGAAAAGAAGCAATGAAGAAGCAAGCAATAGGTAGCTGCAACTGAAGAAGCAAGGTAGTCCGGTAAGGGAGACAACAGAGGAGCAGAGTACAGGTTGGCAGCTGAAGTGGCAAACAAACTGAGTGGCAAGAAGGGAGCTGACGTGAAGTATGATGAGTAGACTAGATGGTTAGTAGTTAGTTAGTAGTGACAATTAGTTGAGATGTTAGTTAGGGTGGTTAAGGAACACCATAGTGAAGGATAAAAAGGATGACAGAGAGACTTGAGGGCACTTTTTTCTTGAATTAATTCTTGCTCTCTTCCTCTTCTCTCTCTCTATGAATCTGTAATCTTTCTCCATTTTAATACAATTCATAACTCCATTTTTGGAGTTGTTATTTCCAACTCTAAGCTCGATTGACTTTCTTCAATTCCTATCAATCCCACTTAGAGTTAGTATTGGAATCTTCTTCCTTCTGCAACAGTGGTATCAGAGCTCAGGTCTGGATCATCATGGCAGAGGGAACTCGATTTCAAGATTTAAACAGGAAATTAGAAGACACAATGAAAGCATTGTTCAAGGAACATAAGGAGGCCCTAGACAAGGAAATGGATGCTCTGAGATCCTTGGTCTTAGAAAGTCATTCACGCAGTAATAATCACTCCCCTCGTCAGTCAGGGCAAGGGCCAAATCATGGGACAGGTGGAAATGGTGGTGCAGTAGCTACAAGGCTCTCTAGACTAGAATTTCCAAGATTTCATGGCGAGGATTTTAGAGGTTGGCTCTATAAGTGTGAGCAGTTCTTTGAGGTAGATGAAACCCTGCTTGAAACTAAAGTAAAGTTGGTCGTGATGCACCTAGAAGGCAGAGCTCTCCAATGGCACCAAGTATACATGAAATCCAGGTATACCCGTGAACTACCTAACTGGGAAGAGTATGTGAGGAACTTAGCTACTCGATTTGGGAACACCATGTATGATGACCCTATGGGAAAATTAATGAGTCTTAAAGAAAAGGGAACAGTAGAGGCTTACCATGAGAAGTTTGAAGAACTCCTTAATAGGGTAGAATTACCTGATTCATATGCAGTTAGCTGCTTCTTGAGTGGGTTGAAGGAAGAGCTCCAAATTGCAGTAAAGATGTTCATGTCAAAATCTTTAGATCATGCTGTGAATTTAGCCAAATTGGAGGAACAGAAATCTGTAGTAGCCTGGAGGAGGAGCTGGAGGGGACATTCAGGAAAACCAATAAGCGTGTCTGGCCTTGGTAGGACACCTGCAAAAAATGACACTACACTCCTACCTTTACCCAGTCCTAGTCCACAAGGACCTTCCAAGAGACCATTTAGAACCCTTACCTCATCGGAGTTGGAAGAAAAGAGAAAGAAGGGATTATGTTTCTGGTGTAATGAGAGGTATGAAATAGGTCATAAGTGTCAGGGGAAACAATTGTATAGAGTGGAGATGTGGTCAGAGGAAGGTGAGGAGGATGAAGGAGCAGTGGAAACTGATAATGAGTCTGAGGACTTGGCTACCAATGCGTACATATCCTTATACGCTATGTCTGACCTGGTCCTTCCTAACTACCAAATTATGAGGGTACATGGCCACATAGGAAAGAATAGTTTCTGCATATTATTGGATGAAGGAAGTTCTCATAACTTCATCCACCCTGACATGGTCACTAAATTTGGATTGAAAACCCTAGAAGTAGCTAGGATGTCAGTAGCTTTAGCTGATGGAGGGAAGCTCCAGAACACCACTATGTGCACTGAATTCAGATGGTTTATGCGAGAACAAGAATTCAACACAAAAATTATGGTACTGCCCATAAAAGGGTGTGATGTAGTGTTGGGGGTCCAGTGGTTGTCAACATTAGGAGATATTACATGAAATTTTAGAACTTTAAGGATGGAATTCACTTACAAGGGAAAAAAGGTAGTGCTGTGTGGGTCGACTGACCTGAAAGTGGTAAAAGGTTCAACAATGAAGAAGATTCTGACATTATCTTCTGATATTCAGCCTGCCAGGTTGTGCTTAATCTAGTTTAGTCGAGGGGAACAAGTACACGCAACAGAAGCTGGTTCTTCCCTGCATCTAACATTATCTGAGGTACACTCCATAAAACAAAATGGCCTTGATAGTCCATTTCAACTTGCTCTGCAACAGTTTTTAGGAGAATACTCAGATGTTTTTGAGAAAGTAATGAGCTTACCTCCACCGAGAAGGTGTGATCATAAAATTGTGCTAAAGGAGGCTATGGATTCCATTAATGTGAGACCATATAGATATCCCCATTTTCAAAAAACTGAATTGGAAAAGTTAATCAAAGAAACGCTGGTGAATGGCACCATACGACCCAGCAGTAGTCCTTATTCCTCCCCTATAGTGTTGGTGAAGAAAAAAGATAGATCTTGGCTGTTATGTGTGGATTACAGGAAGTTGAATGAAGCTACAATAAATGATAAGTTCCCTATTCCTTTAATTGAAGAATTATTGGATGAACTATGCGGCTCTCAAGTATTCTCTAAGTTGGACCTGAGATTAGGATATCACCAAATTAGAATGCATGCTGTAGACATGGAAAAGACTGCATTTAGGACGCATGGTGGACATTATGAGTTCTTAGTAATGCCCTTTGGATTGACCAATACCCCATCCACCTTTCAAAAACTCATGAATGACATATTTAGACCATATCTGAGACAATTTGTGTTAATGTTCTTTGATGACATCCTTGTTTTCAGTAAACATGGACAGGAACACTTACAACATCTGAAATTGGTCTTTGACCTTCTAAGATAGCATTAGCTCAAGGTTAAGCCAAGTAAATGTTCCTTTGGTGTTGTTCGAATTCAATACTTTGGGCATGTTATTGATCACTGGGGGTGAGAGCTGAACCTGAAAAACTGAAGTCAATCGAGGAATGGCCTCAACCTAGAACTATCAAAGAGCTAAGAGGGTTTTTGGGACTTACAGGTTATTATAGGAAATTCATTCGACACTATGGAATTATAGCTAAACCACTCACTGAGATGCTGAAGAAGCAGGGGTTTAAATGGACTGAAGAATCCACAGCAGCTTTCAACCATCTCAAAAATACTTTATGTAAGTCTCAAATACTGATGTTACCTGACTTCAAGAAAGAGTTTGTGGTGGAGACAGATGCATCCAGCTGTGGGGTAGGAGCTGTCTTGTTGCAAGATCACAAACCAGTGGCCTTTTTCAGCAAAGCTCTGACTGCAAGGCATAAAGCTCTACCTGTGTATGAGCAAGAATTATTAGCGATAGTACTGGCTGTGCAGAAATGGTGGCATTACTTAATAGGGACTCATTTTGTGATAAAGACAGATCATCATAGCTTGAAATATATCTTAGAACAGAAGATATCAACACCTGCACAACAGAAGTGGTTAGTTAAACTCTTGGGATATGACTTTTCAATAGTATACAAGAAGGGCATAGATAATGTGGTAGCTGATGCATTGTCCAGAAGACCTGAAGAAGCTGAGGTTGCTGAACTCAAAGCAATATCAACAGTTAGTACAACTCTTATGTCTGAAATCCAACAAAGTTGGTTACATGATGATAAACTCCAAAAGGTCATTTCACACCTGCAAGAAGGAAGACCAGTCAAACACTACTCTTGGGGCAATGGAGTTTTATACAGGAAGGGAAAAATGGTAGTGGGCAATGTACAAGATGTCACGCCCTGAACCGAGATCGTGAACAGCCGCCCGTTGTCTCTGGATGCCGGCTGTATTTTTATAGAAAATCGGGCAGAACCTTCCCATAAATTGAAGGTTTCCCATGTACAATTTCACCTGTATATCACATTCATCCTATAAACTCTAAACAAATGGCCATCCCGACCTCTCCAAAATCAACAAATACCACAGCCAACATCCAGAACAACGTAAAACTATAAAGTTTCTAGCAGTCCTAGCATCAGATCTCTACTGTCATGCCCAACTAGAGTATGAGCAGCCGCCACACCGAACAGATCTAAATTTTACGCATATATAAAATAAATTCCCAATTTATTTTTAAATATCCACAAATGTCTCAATGCAATGAAATAATCAACACGAAAGTTTCACGAATAAATGTCCATAATTTATACAGTCATCCCAAAAAATTTGATAAATAGATTGGTCAAACTAAAATTTCCAATACATAACAATATCACCAATCATCGTAGCGAAAGAGATGGAAAAATATCCATACCCAAGCCTAGTGATATATCCTCGATCCAACACTAATCCTGTGGAAAAGAAAGCGAGGGGTGAGTATCTATTGGAGGATACTCAGTAAGTGAGGGGATTGATATCATACTATCAATATCGAGGGTGAACTTGGAATGTCAAAACATGAAACACAATATCAAGTGTGGAAAAAATATCATGCTGTTTCAACAAATCAGATATCATCAGGCACACATTTGAAAATAATATATGCATCCAATGTGGAAATCAATTCATAAAGAGCCGGCCAATCAAACAATCCCGGCAATGGTCTACCTTGACTAAGGACGGCGCATTGGGGGGTTTTTTTCCAAATGCAAGTATTAAATAATGGCTCTCTACCCCAATGTTGACCACAGACTACTCTAATTAGTCTGTAAATAATAATAATGTACATATAACTAGTCGGCCGTGTATGGTGCCCCTGCCTAGTACTAGACGGAGCCGTACTCAACGTCCTCTCCGATAAGGGTCAACCTGGGACACCCATACACATGACGATCTGGCGGATACCTCCGGCCGAAGCGTATCCGAACACAAGGGGTACCTCTACCAGATGTCCTTCGTAGCTACGGATCACAATATCATATCGGCCGGGCACGTAGGCCCATGCATCCCATCACCATGTCGGCCGGGCATATAGCCCCATGCATCATATCATAACGTCGGCCGAGCATACAGCCCAAATATATACGTAAATCCAGTTCAAACAATATGCCAATGCAGTGGAAGCATTAAAACATGTCAATATGTCGAAAATGTGGCACAATATTCAGTTATCAAAACTCATGGATGCATATCAATAAAGTAAGAAATTTAGACACTCCAAAGGTCACAAAACATTTCATCAAATATTCGAAAGTTTTAACAATCATACATTTGCAGAAACATGTCATTTAAAAGTATTTTTGAAACATGGTTTTCAATCAATAGCGAATGTCAAAATCTCACTCACTATTCTAGGGAGGGTGGTCACTCCCTATTTTCAAAATCAATCAAATCGGATCTGACCGCTCGAGTCTCCAAAAGATCAACCTAAATCAGATTATCAACATTTAATATCAAGTAAAAGCTAAATCAGGGATTTTCAATTTTCCCCTTCCAAATATATATCACCAAAATTACAAAATTTCGTTATAGATTCTCGTTTTCTCAATTTCAGATCGTCTGACTCACCAATGGTCAAGTTTCTAATATTTCTCATTTTTTTTTGTCTAATTTTCCTCGCGACCTGGCTCGCGCTCGCGGGCTAGGTCTTGCTTGCGGCCTGGCTCGCGCTGCGGGCTGGGTCCTGCTCGCGGCCTAGGCTCGCGCTGCGGGCTAGGTCCTGCTCGCGGCCTGGGCTTGCGCTGCGGGCTGGGTCCTACTCGCGGCCTGGGCTCGCGCTGAGGGCTCGAGCTGTGGGTTCGCGCTGCGGGCTCGAGCTGTGGCATAAGGCGGTGCTCGCGGAGGCTCGCGGCGGAGGGATCGCGCTGTAGAGCGCTCAAGCTTGGGCGATGGTAGCAGAAGGAGGGGGTTGTTGCTGGTGGCGGCTGTTCGCGGACGTAAGCGAGATCGCGCGCGGCGGAGCTTGCGAAGGAGATAAGATCGCGAACGATCGCGACTGCTGAAGGGAGAGTGAGCCGCGGGAGAAAGAAGAAGAAGTAGAAAAGAAGAAGAAGAAGAAGGAGAAGAAGAAGAAGAAGGAGAAGAAGAAGGAGGAGAAGAAGGCGGTGGCGGTGGCAGAGGAGCTCGCGGCGAAGAGCGGTACCGCACTAGGGGAGAGAGACGAAGGGTCGGGAGAGAGAGAGAGAGAGAGAGAAAGGGGGGTTAGGGTTTTAACCCTAATCCCCAAATTGGGGACGCAGTGTTTTGCCCCAAAACGCTGCGTCTCCAATCTTTTTTTTTTTTTTTTAAGCTTGGTGTTACACAAGAGCTACGACTTAAGTAGATTCAGTTATGGCATTCTAGTGCAATAGCAGGGCATTCAGGGGTGGAAGTTTCCTACAGGAAGTTGAAGCAATCATTTTATTGGAAACATATGCATTTGGATGTTGCCAAGTTTATTGCTGAGTGCGATGTTTGCCAAAGATCTAAACCTGATAATAATGCTTACCCTGGTCTCTTACAACCTTTGCCTATACCCTCTTCAGTATGGACTGATATAACCATGGACTTCATAGAAGGACTCCCCAATTCCTATGGGAAGTCTGTCATCCTGGTAGTGGTCAACAGGTTAAGCAACTATGCTCATTTCATGCCATTATCTCATCCCTATTCAGCAGTGACGGTGGCTCAAACCTTCATGGATTCAGTGTTTAAGCTTCATGGAATGCCAAAGACTATTGTGAGTGATAGAGACAAGGTGTTCCTCAGTCAGTTCTGGAAGGAGTTGTTTCGGTTGCAACAGGTGACATTACAGTTCTCATCCGCTTATCACCCTCAATCTGATGGGCAATCGGAAGTGGTCAATAGATGCCTAGAACAATACCTAAGGTGTATGGTTAGTGATAGACCTAAAGAATGGGCAAAGTGGCTGTCGTTAGCTGAATTTTGGTACAACACCAACTATCATATAGCCACAAAAATAACTCCCTTTCAGGTATTGTATGGGCAAATTCCTCCTACTCATCACTCTTACCTCCCTGGTTTTTCTAACATAGAGGCCATTGATAGAAGCCTAATAGCAAGGGAATGCCTCATCCATAATCTCAAGCATCATCTTAGGCATGCTCAGAACAGAATGAAACAATTGGCAGATAAACGAAGGACTGACAGAGAATTTGTAGAAGGAGACTGGGTTTATGTCAAGCTTCAATCCTTTCGTCAGCATTCTCTGAAGGCTCATCACTGTCAGAAGCTCTCTCCTAGATATTTCGGTCCCTTCTTAGCCCAGGCAAGAGTGGGCAAAGTAGCTTATCGATTACAACTCCCCAGTGATGCTAAGATCCATTCAATATTTCATGCGTCCCTACTTAAAAAGAAGTTTGGGAACGAAATTGTTACCCCTCAACTACCTAAGGAGATAAATGACCAATGTCAATTATTGTTGGAACTAGTGGCGATATTGGAAAGAAGAGTGGTGAAGAAGGGAAATATTGCTGTTACACAAGTTCTAGTTCAATGGAGCAATGGGTTCCCTGAAGATGTTATGTGGGTCAATTGGCATGATCTTAAGCAAAAGTATCCAACGTTTAATCCTTGAGGACAAGGATATTTTTTGAGGGGAAGGATTTGATGCAAGAGAAAAGAAGCAATGAAGAGAAGCAATGAAGAAGCAAGCAATAGGTAGCTGCAACTGAAGAAGTAGGGTAGTCCGGTAAGGGAGACAACAGAGGAGCAGAGTACAGGTTGGCAGCTGAAGTGGCAAACAAACTGAGTGGCAAGAAGGGAGCTGACGTGAAGTATAATGAGTAGACTAGATGGTTAGTAGTTAGTTAGTAGTGACAATTAGTTGAGATGTTAGTTAGGGTGGTTAAGGAACACCATAGTGAAGGATAAAAAGGATGACAGAGAGACTTGAGGGCACTTTTTTCTTGAATTAATTCTTGCTCTCTTCCTCTTCTCCCTCTCTATGAATCTGTAATCTTTCTCCATTTTAATACAATTCATAACTCCATTTTTGGAGTTGTTATTTCCAACTCTAAACTCGATTGACTTTCTTCAATTCCCATCAATCCCACTTAGAGTTAGTATTGGAATCTTCTTCCTTCTGGAACAGAATATTTGGTCAGTAGGGCCCAAGGGATTGATAGATGTATAATTTCGATTATTTTGATTATGATTAATCTAGGGATTTACCGTGCTAGATCAACTTAATCTAATTTTTCGCTGTTCTTGTATATCTGCAAGGATTCTGGTGATGTGAATAATACGCATTAGATTTTTCCATATACCATCTATGTGCACTCATGGGTTGTTTACGGTGGGAGTAGGAATTGGCAATTTGTGCTTCAAAATGTCTCTAGTCTTCAAATCATGCATAGCAGTAGTGATTGTGCTGATGAATATTTGCTCATGTGATCAATTCAACTGGGCAGCATATATTTTTTTAAGTAGAGTGTATATTTAATAAGTATATTGGAAGCTTATCCAATTTGGATTTACAGTGATTATCTGTTCAAGCTTTTGCTCATTGGGGATTCTGGTGTTGGCAAGTCATGTCTCTTTTGAGGTTTGCTGTAAGTATTCTTTCACCCTCTAACCTGTTCTTTGGAATCTTTGAGGACTGTGTACGTATTGCTTTGTGGTAAACCCTGCATTTTATGTTGATTTTACTCATGTTGGAGATAGTTTTGATTCCTTCCAATTCACCCAATTCAGCTGAAGAACAAGTTAGCTTCTGCAACCTCTGCCATTAAATCAATGCTTGGAAAAGAAGAACCACGTCAAAATGTGGTAGGGATTATGTGTGCATGCGTGTGCATTTATATGCTTGTTTTTCTTGCTCATGTGCTAAACATTTTCATTTTGTAGCCTGACAAACTAGAACAGTTGGAGGAGAAGATGGCGAAAGTTCGTGAGCTATTTCGAGACTCAAATACTATGGAGTTTGTTATAGTAACCATCCCAACTGTAATTCTCAAGTCCTTGCTATTTAATTCCTGTAGAAGTGGCTATAAAAAAATTAGCTGTAGATATTTAGTTTACTAGCTTGGATCAATCAGCATAGTTCTTTACAGCCCTCATTGTGCTCTGAATTTATGGTACTTAGTGCCCTTTTCTGTGACAAAAATAATTGGTGTAAAGTTGCTCATGATACATAACCAGGATTTGTTGCTAGTGCCCTTTTCTGTGACAAAAATATTTGGTGTAAAGTTGCTTATGATACATTAACCAGGATTTATAGTCATATTTTCCTTCAAGGCAAAGATTTTTATAATTATATATATACTCATTATCTTTTTTTTTTTTCCTATTATTAGATTCCATCTGCTCATAGTGCATACCAATCACAAGAAGGCTCCTTTCATCCTAATGAAGGTAAGAACTATATATGTTTTTTTCTATGCTCCTTTAATCATATATATGCCATCGTGTGCTGGCCTGGTTGATCAAATATACAATTGTAATAGTTCAAATACTTGTGATTCATTTCACAATACTCCAAAGTAATATTGCAGGTCAAGATTCTTTCACTTATAACTAATTATGATCATGACTCTCCATTACATTTATGCAGCAACATCTGTATGCTGAGCTGTCCTGAGTACATATCTAAATGCAACCTCAATTTTGGTTTTCTTTATGTTAAGGATGTTTTGTAGATTCAACTATGAAGCTTTGTTAACAAAGCTCTTGACAATGTAAGATATTCTCTGTCTTCCTTGATTCTGGTTCTTAGTCAAACCTTGGATCAGCTTAGGTGCCTTTTCAACTCATTTTTGGTTCCAAATTTAATTTTGGAAACAATATGGAACGTACTTTGAAGAGGGTTCCTTTGTGAAAAGACAAAAGGTAAAGAGTATTTTTACTTGTAATTTTTCAGGCTATTTGCTTGTCTGGTTATTGTTCTTGGTCAAGTTTGCACTCACAACAGAGAAGTTAGATCGTAATTATTCTGACTTGGTAATGAAGTATATGAAAGCTCCTCCAGGAAGGCAAAATAGATAACTTATTGAGTTGGAAGACCTGATGGTGATGGATAAGGTTTACTGAAGGCTATATGAGCATCACTGAAAATTTTTCTACTTCTCTGTGTTTTGAAGTAGAAGATGGTGTAGGGATGAATTTTAATGGGATAAACAAGTTATCTGGTGTTATTCTGCTGTAAGCAATGTTCCTGAAATTGTATGAGATGGTTATAGAGAAAAATGCTTAAACAAAATAAATAAATAAACAAAGACAATTTTGTGAATTTATACGAGTTATACATAGTAGAGAGAAGTTATTTATTTGAAAAGATTTAAATGGACATGTAGGAGAGAAGAATGAAGGATTCGAACTCGTATATGGAAACTTTGGTTTTGGTAGTAGGAATGTGGCAGGAGATACCATTTTAGAGTTTGTCACAATATTCGATCTGATAGTTATAAACACCATGTTTAAGAAAAAAGACGCGTACTTAATTACATATAGAAGTAGATCTAATGTTAGCAAAATAGATTTATTTCTTACTAAGAGAGATGATAGAATGATCTGCAAAGATTACAAAGTTATACCGGGGGAGAGTGTGATAACTCAGGATAGACTCCTAGTTTTAGATATACGTGTGTCTAAAAGGCAAAAGAAATATCGCTCATTTGTGGAATTAAGAATTAAGTGGTGGAATCTGAAAAGAGAAAATATGACGATATTTAGAAATAAATTAATTCAGGTAGCAAATTGGTCTACTAATAATGATTTAGAAACAATGTGAAAAGAGATGTCTACTAATATTGAGAATATAGGTAGAGAAATTCTTGGTGTCTCTAAGGGTCACTCCCCAGTAAACAAGGAATCATAGTGGTGGAACGAAGAAATACAAATTGTCATTCGGACCAAACGAAAGTACTATAGGAATCTTAAGGATAATAGTAATAGTGATGCATATGAAAAATAAAAAAGTGGAAGAAAAAAAGTGAAAAAGATTATCCAAAAATCAAAGAGTAAGGTTTATAATGAACTATACAAGAGATTGGAGACTAAAGACGGAGAAAGAGAGATCTATAGAATTGCCAAGATAAGGGAAAGAAAAAGAAAATTTCTAAATGGTGTTAGGTGCATTAAGAATGAAGTTAATGATATACTTTTAAGGAATGAGAGTATAAGAAAGCGTTAGAGAAATTATTTTGATAATCATTTCAATGTTAAGAGTATAACAGATATAGTAAATATTAAGATACTGGTAGAAGAGATTAATAGAGACTTTAAACGTAGAATTCGTCCTCATGAAGTGAATGAGCTTTTAAAGAGAATAAAGAATAATAAAGCCATATGATATGATGATATCCCCATAAAAGTACGGAAATGTTTAGGTGAATTTGGTATAATAATGTTAACGGATATTTTTAACAAAATTTGGTAAATCAAAAGAATGTACCAAATATGAAGGAAGAGTATAATCGTACCGTTATATAAAAATAAAGGAGATATACAAGATTGCTCTAACTATAGAGAAATTAAACTTATGAGCCATACCAAGAAACTATGAGAGAGTGATAGAACATAGATTGAGATTGAAGATAAATATTTCTCAAAATCAATTTAAATTTATGTCTGGAAGGTCCACCACGGAACAATCCACTTGTTGAGACATTTGATGGAGACATATAGAGTACATAAGATAGACTTACATATGGTATTCATTGATCTAGACAAAGCATATGATAGGGTTACTAAAGACGTATTGTGGTGAGCGCTGATGAAGAAAGGGATCTGCTCGAAATACATTAATTTTATTAGAGATATGTATGAGGGAGCTGCAATTAATGTAAGAACTCGTGGGGGTTTGAGTGATAGATTCTCTACTAACATGGGACTCCATCAAGATTCGACATTAAACCTCCTGCTCTTTGCAATAGTAATACACGAAATCATAAGAAATATTCAAGATAAAATAACAGGGTGTATGCTTTTTGCAGATGGTGAAGATGAATACAGAGAGAAGTAGAGTTTGGGTGTGCAGAAATTGAAGAGTTTTTTTTTTAATGGGTTTGCCGAAACATGAAGGGAAGAAGAGAGAAAGAGAGAGAGAGCGAGATTTTTATGGATTTGCTGAAAAATATATATGAATGTGGTAGAGAGAGTCGGGAGTTCCTTTTCTGGGTTTGCTAGAAGATGACGATGAAGGCGGAAGAGAGAGAGAGAGGGTTAGAGATTTTGTTTTTTTTTTTTGTGCTTGAGGTTGAATTGGAGGTAATTTTAGTAAAAAAATTAATCTTATGTGATATCTTGGTGTTTTCGTGAGTGCATTACGTGAAATCTAACTATTCTCGTTACTTTTTATTTTTATTTTTAAAACATAGGAGTAACAAATGATTTTTCGTAAAATCATTGGGAAAAAGGTATAATTAATCCCAAAAGTAATAGTAAATCAAATGACAGTTGCTGGGAATAGAAAATTTAGTAAAGGGGTCTCATAGTTTTCAAGATAGCTAATCAGGCACGAACCCCAATGTGCGGACCACTGCCTTGGATGTAACAGTATTGGGCTTCTTCACTTGCACCTTTCCGAGCACAAAGAAGACCATCTTTCTCGCGGTAATAATATCTATTGCGGTTAGCATTAGTTTTGAAAAACTTCAGAAGTTTTAAGGCCTACTGGACTAATTTAAAGTCTGGGCAACACCTGGAGGAGCAGATACCTAATTTACTCATTTAGCATGACAAATGATTGCATCGACATTTACATCAAGAATTCAAGATGTGAGCATGTTTAATTTATTGACTTTAAATCATGCCCAGACGTTATCAAGTATCAATGAATTATAGTTTAACATATAGCATTCATTTTTCTTAGCGATCTCGAGCTACTCTTATTTAAAAAGAATAAATAATAAAAAAAAAAACTGCCATCAAGAACTAATTTTCTCTTTTGTGTTCCTCCTACTAATGGGCATGGAAGAGATAATAGGGCCCTTGGGGGAATTGTGTTTTAATGTGACAAACACAACATATATTCCCACTGATGACCAAATTTTATTAGCACCCTTGAGGGATCCGCACCAGTAAAATCTAGTTATACATCTATAAATTTTGGCAAGTTCAACTAGTAAATATATTTTGGAATAGTATTCTAAATACTAAAATCAAATTTCTTTTATAATAGAATTGAAACTTTACGAATAGAGGGAGAACGGCCGTCGATTCTCGGGACCTATACCCTGGTCCCCTTGACATGCGGTCTAGATCTGTGTGCATCCTAGGTATATATCTGGGTTATGTTTCTATTTCTCTAAATTCTATTTTACATTCTAAATTCTAAATCATTTGACTGATCCGATTTAAATATTGTGAAATCCATTAAGAGTTTGATTCTATCAATATTATTTGTCTATTTTCATGACTTAAATTCAAAATCTATAATTTAATGTAAACTTTACCGTGATGTATATATGCGGGTTTCAATGAGGCCTTTAGGAGCTTTAATGGACTTTGATACCATATAATGAGAGAATTTGAATCTTATTCTAAAAGGTTTATATGTTATTTTCTGGATATAACCGCATTTTATGTGATTTCATTTAATAATAAATTTGGATGATTTTTATTTTTATTTTAAGTTCTGGCATGCAAATGTACATGCATGTTTTGTGGTGCCCGCTGGTCGTAATACTACATGGTAAACGTGTTTCTGTTATTCTTGTCTTCTATTATATGTCCCGTATAATAGATTAATCTTTTTAAGGAGATTTAATTAGATTTTGAAAACTTAAAAACTTGGCATCATTTTATTCATTTTTTTTATAAATCATTGGTATTCGACAACTCCGTTAGAATCAACTAAATTCGGTTTGAATGGATCTTTAAAAGAAAAAAACTCCCCCGGTATCTATTTTCTAATATCATATTTAAAGAATATCAATATTTTGATGTTTAACCACCGGACTAAATAAATGTTAATTTGCATCATTTTATTAGCTAAAGCAGAAAAGTGGAGAGAGATTTGGTGCTACAAAAACAAACAACTATGCCTCTCATATGTCCAATTTCAGCCTTATCTTGATCTTAGCCAAAAGGCCGACAGTCTTACCTACTGCTATTAGTTCAATCCGATTACCAAGCCCCACCAAAACGTCGGATAAGGTGCGGTCACCCAAATATTTAATGTCGGATTAGGAAAATATGCAGCACATTCGCCCACTTGATAATGGCCATTTTCAAACATCCTGCGAGGTGTTCATTTTGGGTCATACCGTTTGCATTGGGGTAGAAACTTGGGGTCAAGTCGGCACCGGTCACCACCACGCGACGGGGCAGGTACGGTCCAATTTCATTTCACATGGCACGAAGTGCTCAGGGATGCCACCAACAGGCAACTTGTCAAACATGGCAACCATAGCAAGGCAAATTGCAGTTTTCCCGAAAACATATATAGGGAAGTTTGATTAAATAAAGTACGAATGTTATTAAAAAGGATTGTTTAATAAAGCTCTCTTCCTTTTTATCTTATATAAAAGTTTTAACACAAAAAAGTAATAATATTGATATATATATATATATATATTTTGTTTTGACAAACTAATTGGCATTTAACTTTTTTTTTTTTTATCACTAACTTGGTTAATGTGTTAATCATGTCAAAGGAAGTTAAGAGTTGGTTGATTGAGACAACCTAATTAGAAGTTGTATTAAATTGTGTTTATATTTTCTTTATCTAATTTTATTTAGAGATAATTTTACTTAATTGATCTGATTACACAGACTGATACTTAATCTCATACCATTTACTGTGCCGTGGTTCAAAATTTTGCTAGTTTAGCCCATTCACTACTATTTTGCCATTGGTGTTGTTTAATTTTTTTTTTTTAAACATTTCTTGTATGCTATAAGGATTATGGTTTTTTTTTTTAACATCTTCATTTAAAGATATATGAATTTTCTTTTAATTAACTAGACAAACTTGTTAATATCATTTGTGTGTGTGCATTAACTCTAATGGTTCTAAATAAATGATTTATGTATGTAAATGGATTGAAAGTACATGCAAAAGTTATAAGTTATTGATACATCAACCAAATGTAAAAGTTAATAACTGGTTTTATCATGTATATATTATAACTTGCGAGTTTTCCGTTATCGGGATGATTTGCATTAATATCGGATATGGTCTAATTTCAATAGAAGTTAGTGCCGGTGTTTATCACTATATAGAATATATAGAGTGATTTCCTGAAAATTGATACTTTACAATTATTTACAATTCACATGCTCTTAATTTTTAGTATATGTGGATGAACGTACGAAATCAGAGTTATATACTTTAATATACTATGAACAAAGCTTCTTATGAATTGAGAGTTCCGAGCTTTGGATATGTAGTGCTGGTTAGATAAAATATACATATGCCATATAGAATCTATGTTGATTGTGTAGGCTGTCGATTGCGTGGATCATTCTAATTGATTATTCAGAACTTGAATTTGGTGATACGTCAATATATTATATTAGATGTTTTCAAACATGTCTATTACCATCGGCTAATGGGAGACAAGTTAAACATTTTTGAATATTTTCTTTTTGGACAAGAAACTCATCTAATTAAATAATTTGTAGTTCAATTTGAGAGCTCCTAATTAAGTTCAAGAGTTGAAAATTGAAAACAAATTTAATTAATAATCGAAACTAATTCACTTACCAGCACCAAAAGAAGCTTTCATAATGGTGGAAATGGAGATATTTTTGCAAAAGTTTACGATATCTAGCGGAGATGGGATTTTTAAGGATAATTTGTGGTTGTTGATGGTGATAATAATGTATTTTATCGACAAAATCAATAAGAAAACCAAAGAAATTGAGAGCTTATTATTGATGTTGTTGTTATTGTTTTTTTTTTTGGTATTAAACCAATCCCCTAACTTGCGTGTGTCAAATTTAACACCATGTCCTAATGAAGCAAACCGCACAGAGGGGGCCAAAGTGGTGAAAGAGGGAGCAAGGTGACAAAATGTGCAAGGATGAGGAGGAAAGTGACAATTTTTTAAACCACAAGGGTTTAACTGTCAATCCGTACAACCACAGGGGGTTAAGTGGACTTATCACCTTTTTAATAAATAAAATGAAGCGTGAATCATAAATAAAATGTCTAATGGAGAAATGGACGTCGAGGAAAATATAGTGAACAGTTGGATGGACAATTCAAACTAGCCGTTTGCATTGGGGTAGAAGCTTAGGGTCAAGTCAACAACGGTCACCTCTATCCGACGTGTCCTTTTCAATAGGCAATGTCCCATTTTATTTCTTACGGCATTAGATCTTCGAAGACCGTCTCTTTCTCCTTTTAGTATTTCTCTTTCCCTAACTAATGAGTTTTATAGGCCAAGCTGCCCGGAAGCTTCTGAATCTCAAGCATTTATTATTATAAAATAAAATTTTAACATTTAAAATCCACGGATAGTTATTACTTTTTTAATATAAAACTTAAATCTTTTAATTTTGGGTCGTGTCTGCCTTAAAGAAAAGAGCCTTGTGTGCTTGGGGAAAGTGGGAGAAATTGCCAAAAGAGTAAACCGCAAGAGGGTTTTTGCCAATTTTAAGTTATCAAAGGGCAATCCATGAGGGAGATTTTGGGGTTTGACCACTGCGTTACTACAAATTGCATAAATGTATGAAAGATAATAAAAATGTCACGAAATAGTCAAGCCCCGGAAGCACGGCATTTTGAGTAGTCTGCCTTCCATTCGTCCAGCATAAAAATGAAAAGGGTCCAAGTGAAGTAGAGATAGAACCAAATTTTTAGATTTGATTTTGAGAGAACAAAAATGAGTCTGAAAAAATTCCTTCTGCTCATTTCCGTGGTGAGCTTCACAATTTGGCCAGCATCCGGTTCATATGACTGCTCATATACATGTGGTGACATCGATATTCCACAACCGTTTGGAATCGGCGGTTCTAATTGCTACCTGAACGAGTGGTTTGAGATAACTTGTAATCAGTCCTCTACAAACTCTTCCAAATATGTACCTTTCTTGAGGAAGATTCAACTAGAGGTACTACTCATACTCATCGATGATGGCACTGTCGTTGTCAATAATCCTATTGTCTCGAGCTGCGGTGGTAATCCTACCACGGAAATTGACTTAGCCGGAAGTAATTTTTTTTATTCAGAAGAATATAACGAGTTCATGACCGTTGGCTGCAACAGCTCTGCCGTTCTGACGATTCAAGGACGAGAAATATTGAGCAGTTGTGTCGCCATGTCTATGTGCACTGATTCTGTCAAAGATGATGAGGTTTGCATCCGGCGCAACTGTTGTCCCTCAAGGCTTCCGAATAGTCTGACGATGTACAAGGTGAATTTCGGCCAAAACAGCAGCAGTGGTAATTGCTTGTATGCCTATCTGTTTTCCAGGTATTGGTGGAGTGTCTTCAATCCAAGTGATTCTGCATTCTTTGGTATTGCTGAGAATATGACTCATGCTCCTGTCGAGCTGGAGTGGTGGTTGGAATCTGACTTTGCAGAGCCCTCGTGCCCAGATGGCCGCATACGTCAATTTTCGCGTGCATTTTCCATTGATGGCCATGGAACTAACAAGACGTTATACAGATGTTGGTGTGACTACCCAAAAGTGGGGAATTCTTATAATTCTTATCGCTCGGGAGGATGCCAAGGTTTGAATTTTTCTCTCTCAAATATATTTCATCTCTATAATCGGAAGGATAAAATATACTTTAGTCAACATTTTTCTTTTTAATTTTCTTTATTTTATGTCACACTCTAACTAAGCATATTTTTTTAAAATTTTCTTTAATTTAGTCAAAATTGGTGAGATCTCACTTCTGGTTCAGTTCCATTCCGGTGTGATCTTGGTTCTAGTAAATCGTTTTATTTAATATTTTTATTTTAAAATTTTGTTAAATAATGTACAGAAAATACAAAAAAGGATCATACACTTTACAGTTATGTTAGTAATACAAGGATGAGAAGAAAAAAGAATAAGAGAAGAGTTTTGAGAGAGATGAATTTGAAGGAAAAATGTGAAATATGACAGCATAAAGAAAAAAATTTAGGCAGTTCTTGAATATGCAATATCAGAGTTATTCATATGAATGATATTCGCAAAATATAAAAAATGAAAATTTGAAAATAAACGTATCTAAGTGTTGCTAGGTGTTAAACAAAGTTAATAATAATTAACCAAATTACCCTTTAAAAAATAATTAATATTTTCTTAATTTATTAACCTTAAAGTTAAACCAATGGGGGTAGTAAATGTAAATAATGCTAAGGTATATGGCAACTCGGTGGAGAAGGGTGTCGTGGTTGAAAAGAAAGATTTAATTTGCATGCATGTTAGAAATTTATCGTTAATCTTCCCTACTACATAAGTTTATTTTGTCAACCAAAAGATCCACCACCTGAATGGAATTACTCTTCAGAATTCTTTTATTTTTCTTCTTTACTTTGCTGGAATTATTTTATAAACTTAAAGTGAGAAACAACTGTTCATCAGAAAAAAAGGATCACATATATTATAAGATTTGCACAAAAAGTGTAATGTTAATTTTGGGCCAAGGGTTATATTGCTAGCTACTTTTCTAACACAAGTTCTCTCTATCTTTGATCAGATGAATCTGGTGTTAAAGACGCTATTATTGGTGAGATAATTTTAGTTACGTTCACATTTTGTCATGCGAAATTTGTTCATAGGATTATACGAAGTTTTCAAAATATTCTTGCAATACAGGAATTTTCATAGGTCCTCTGTATGCGTTGTTGCTTGTTGGAGGATTCTTTTTGTGCAAAGGAATATTCGATAGGACAATTCGAAATAGGAAGCTCAAGCAGAAGTTTTTTAAGAGAAATGGTGGATTGCTCCTACAGCAACAGATATCAGTATCACCACAAGATGACAAAGTTGAGAAGACTAAGATTTTTACATCTGAAGAGTTAGAAAAAGCCACAGATCATTTTAATGGTAATCGAATCCTTGGTCATGGTGGTCAAGGTACAGTTTATAAAGGTATGTTAATAGATGGAAGAATTGTGGCGGTTAAGAAATCCAAGATAATGGACGAGTGCCAGATTGAGCAATTTATTAATGAGGTTGTCATCCTCTCGCAAGTCAATCATAGGAATGTGGTACGCCTTTTAGGATGCTGTTTGGAGACTGAAGTTCCGCTGTTGGTGTATGAGTTTGTCCCAAATGGAACTCTTTTTGGACACATTCAAAATCCAACTGAGGAGTTTCCCATGTCATGGGACGTTCGACTAAGGATTGCTGTAGAAGTTGCAAGCTCACTTGCCTACTTACATTCGGCAACTTATATACCTATCTATCACAGAGATATTAAGTCCACTAACATATTGTTGGATGAGAAATATAGAGTAAAAGTTTCAGACTTTGGGACTTCAAAATCTATCCCCCTTGATCAGACACACTTGACAACATTAGTGCAAGGGACATTTGGATACTTAGACCCCGAATATTTTCAAACAAGTCAATTTACCGACAAAAGTGATGTTTACAGTTTTGGAGTTGTGCTTGTGGAGCTCTTAACAAGTCAAAAGCCAATTTATTGGACTAAGTCACCAGAAGATCAAAGAAGTTTAGCAACCCTTTTCCTCGTGTCAATGGAAGCATATCGCCTTGCGGAAATCCTAGATCCCCAACTTGTGAAAGAGAATAAGAATGAGCAACTAGTGGCTGTTGCTGAACTTGCAAAACTCTGCTTAAACTTGAGTGGCAGAAAGAGACCTACAATGAAAGAAGTAGCAACTAGGCTTGAGAGGATTCTGATGTCGCCAAAGTCTGCAACTATCCTAGAAGCTATTGAAAACAACGAACAGGATGTGGGTGTCGAGATTGCACCTTTTGATACTGTTATTGCTAATTCAACTGGTAACTTCATGGATCATGGTATAGAAATAGATGCTCCAAAATTCCCTCTTTCACCGTAACTTCTTGTAAAACTCCTACCAAATAAACGTGTCATATGTAAACTTATATTTAGTACTGCTTTGCTTAAAACTTAGTAAGAGTAAGGTTGAGTAATGTGCTTAATTACTATGAATGAGTTAGGAAGTCATGTTGGCAACTGAATTGTCTTTTCATATTCCAATAAATCTAGAATGATATAATTCAATTCTAAATAATCTTGTAAGTTCAAAGAAAAATGAATAAGAGAGAAAAATGAATAATGAATTTTGAGTGACTCCAAAAGTCTCTTCTCATCTTTCTTATCTTATCACCCAACGAATTTGCTATGAAAGTTTAGGGTTTCATAGCCGTCCCTCATTTCTTAAAACCAGAAAATTTGACTAAGTTCAAAAAAAAAAAAAAAGGAAACCATTCTAGTGATGATCTTCCACTTCCCATATTCTCTGGAAAGCATTATGACCATTGGAATGTAAAAATAAAAGCAATAGAGAATGGCTACAACGAACCAGCAAGTGAAGAAAGCCTCACCAATCAATAGTTAAAAGCACTCAAGGAGCATAAAAGAAATGATGAGAAAGCTCTTTAATATATTCAGCAAAGTGTGAGCCCGGACATTTTCTCAAGGATCAAGGGAGCAGAACGTGTCAAAGGAAGAACGGGAGATTTTACAAAAGCAGTTCAAAGGAGATTTCAAGATAAAAAATATTTCTTTTCAAACTCTTTTTACACAAAATTACCGAAATTATAAAGGAAATGAAAACTTTTGGTGAAGAAATTAGTGATAACAGAATTGTTGAGAAGATTCTTGTCAGTTTATCCCCCAAAATTTGTTCCCATGGTCTCTATAATTGAAGAAAAAAAATTGATATTTCCCCGATGAGAGTTCAAGAGTTGATCATGGGATCCTTGAAGGCTCATGAAAGGAGAAAGTGTCGACATACTAAAAAATCAATTGAAAGTTATTTTAATCTAAGCTAAATTTTAGCCCTAAGAGCAATGAAGGAGAATTCATTAGCAGCCAACAAAGAGGGAGAGACTAACAAAGAGGTGGAAGACATGGTCGTGGAAGAGGTCAAGGCAGAAACTCAAGAGGAAAGAAGAAGAAACAACTTTCAAAGGACTTTCAATACTAAAAATTCAGTCTTGTAGCTATTGTGGCAAGAGCAATCATCTTGACAAAGATTATTGGTACAAAGACAAACCAAAGAACTACTATTGCAAGAGATTTGGCCACATCGAGAAGGATTGTAGATTCAAGACTAACCAACAAGCACAATTTTCAGAAGAGAAACAAGGTGAAGGAAACTTATTCTATGCTAATCACATGGCCACAGAAATGAAGAATGATGTGTAGTACATTGATAGGGGTTGTAGCAATCATATGACAATAGATAAATCCATTTTTGTTAACTTGGATGAATCTGTGACACTTGAAGTGAAGATGGCAAATGGAGTCACAACTCAAGGACAAGGATTGGAAACCATTAAAGTCCAAACCAAGCAAGGTGTGAAGTTCATTCATGATGTTTTATTTGTTCCTAATCTGGATCATAATTTACCAAGTCTTGGACATCTTCTTGAGCATTAATATGCACTTACCTTCGATGATTCTGAACGCTTCATCTATGATAAATAGAATGGTAGACAACTTGTTATAAAAATCAAAATGCAAACCAATCGAAGTTTTCTAATTCACTTCAAATATGGTGAAAATAATGCATTAAAAACTCAAGTCAATGAAAACTTATGATTATGGCACAAAAGACTAGGTCATTTGAATTTTCACAGCATCAAAGTGCTTCAAAAATGGGGATGGTGCATGGCTTACCAAGGACTGAGGAGAAACATGAAGTTTGTGAAAGTTGTGCACTTGGAAAACAACATAAACTACCATTTCTTAAAGGAGTTGCATAGAGACTTAAAAAGATTTTGGAGCTTGTTTATACAGATGTTTGTGGATATATAAGAGCTGTTGGGAAAAAATAATTTAATGTAAAACCATATCAAATATCATGTTAAATTATTGAAATTAAAAGTTTAATAGGCTGAAATTGAAACTTAGAATGAATCGAAATTATATCTGATTCCATAGCCGAAAACTGCATAGAATAAAATCTTGATTCAACCTTCATCTGGACAGAATCCTGGACATCGCCTTTGTCACGCCCCGAACCGGGATCGTGAACAGCCACCCGTTGTCCCTGGATGCCGGCTGTATTTTTACAGAAAATTGGACAGAACCTCCCCATAAATCGGAGGTTTCCCAAGTACAATTTCACCTGTATATCATATTCATCCCGAAAAATAAGTAAATGGCCATCCCGGCCTCTCCAAAATCAACGAATACCACAGCCAACATCCAAAACAACGCAAGGCTATAAGTTTCTAGCAGTCCTAACAACAGACCTCTACTGTCATGCCCAACTAGAGTATGAGCAGCCGCCACACCGAGCAGATTTAAATTCTACGCATATATAAAATAAATTCCCAAGTTATTTTTAAATATTTACAAATGCTCCAATACAATGAAATAATCAACACGAAAGTTTCACGAATAAAAGTCCATAATTTATACAGTCATCCCAAAAATTTAGATAAATGGAATGGTCAAACTAAAATCTCCAATACATAACAATATCACCAATCATCGTAGCGGAAGAGATGGAAAACATCCATACCCAAGCCCAGTGGTATCTCCTCGATCCAACACTAATCCTGTGGGAAAGAAAGTGAGGGATGAGTATCTATGGGAGGATACTCAGTAAGTGAGGGGATTGACATCATACTATCAATATCGAGGGTGAATTTGGAGTAACAAAAAATAAGATAAGAAAATATCCACAGTGTGCAAATCGATCATGTTATTTCCAAAATCATATATCATACGCACACATCAAAAAGCAAGATATGCATTCAATATTCACATCAATGTCATGAAGAACCGGCCAATGAAATATTCCCGGCAATGGTCTACCTCGACCAAGGACGGCGCATTGGGGGTTTTTCCAAATGCAAGTATTAAAGAATGGTTCTCTGCCCCAATGTTGGCCACAGACTACCCCAACTAGCCTGTAAATAATAATAATGTACATATAACTAGTCAGCCGTGTATGGTGCCCCCGCCTGGTGCTAGACGGAGCCGTACTCAACGTCCTCTCCGATGAGGGTTAACCTGGGACACCCATACACATGACAATCTGGCGGATACCTCCAGCCGAAACGTATCCGGACACAAGGGGTGCCTCTACCAGATGTCCTTCGTAGCTACGGATCACAATATCATATCAGCCGGGCATGTAGCCCCATGCATCCCATCACCAGATCGGCCGGGCATATAGCCCAATGCATAATATCATAAAGTCGGCCGGGCATACAGCCCAAAACATAATATCATAAAGTCGGCCGGGCATACAGCCCAAATGTGTAAGTAAATCCATTTAAAACCATGTGCCAATGCAGTGGAAGCATTAAAACATATCAATATGTCGAAAATGTGGCACAATATACGTTTATCAAAACTCATGGATGCATATCAATTAAATCAGCAGTTAAGACACTCCAAATGTCACAAAATATTTCATCAAATATTGGAAAGGTCTAACAATCATACATTTGCAGAAACATGTCATTTAAAAGTATTTTTGAAACATGGTTTTCAATCAATAGCGAATGTCAAAGTCCCACTCACAGTTCTACGGAAGGGAAGTCACTCCCTACTGACAAGCCAAAATCGGATCTGACCGCTCGAGTCTCCAAAAGATCAACCTAAATTAGATTATCAACATTTAATATCAAATAAAGGCCAAATCAGGGATTTTCAATTTTGCCCTTCCAAATATATATCACCTAATTTACAAAACTTCGTTATAGATTCTCGTTTCCTCAATTTCGACTCATCTGACTCACCAATGGTCGAGTTTCTAATATTTCTCATTTTTTTTTGTCTAATTTTCCTCGGATTTCACACATTTCAATATATTATGCAACTCTCGATCTAAATTCGACCTAATTTCGATAAAATTAATTCAAATGTTGAAAAGGTTGCATTTCTCTTACCTAGGGTTTCTCGGATTTCCGAATCTAGCTTTGGTTCGTCCGTCAACCTGGTCTAAAACCTGTAATGTTTACCATTTGAAACACAAGTGAGAAATTTAAGTCAAATTACCAAAAATTTTCGAAACCCTAGTATGTACGCGGAATCGAGAATTCATTTACCTTCGCAGAGGATCACGGGTCGTCGTGGGCTAGCGGGCCAGGGGCCGGACTGGGCCGCGGGCCGTACTAGGCCGCAGGCCGTACTGGGCCTGCGGGCTTGGACGGGCTGTCGGGCCTGGTGGGCCCGTGGGCTTGCTGTTGATGGGCCTGCGGGCTGGTGCTCGCCCGTGCGCTGTGCTAGTGCGCGCTCATGCTCCGGCTCGCGCGTGCTCGTGCGCTGCCGCGCGCTGGGCCGCGCACCCGTGCGCTGGGCCGCGCGCCCATGCACGCTCATGCGATGGGCCGCGCCTGCTCGAGCCCCTGCTCGCGCCTGCTCTCGCGCCTGCAGGCTGGGTCCTGCTCGGGGCCTGACTCGCACGACGAGCTCGGGCTGGGGGATCGCACTACTCGCGGAGGCTCGCGGCGGAGGAATCGCGCTATGGAGCACTCAAACTCGCGCGATGGTGGCAGGAGAGGGTTGCTGCTGGTGGCGGCTGTTCGCGGACGGAAGCGAGATCGCGCGCGGTAGCGGCGCTTGGCGGAGCTTGCAAAGGAGGTGAGATCGCGAACGATCGCGACTGCAGAAAGGAGAGTGAGCCGCGGGAAGAAAGAAGAAGAAGAAGAAGAAGGAGAAGGAGAAGGAGAAGGAGAAGGAGAGGGCGGCGGAGCTCACGGCAAAGGAGCGGCGCCGCGGTGCCGCGGTGGGGGAGAGACGAAGGGTCGGGGGAGAGAGAGAGAGAGAGAGAGAGAGAGAGAGAGAGAGAGAGAGAAGAGGGGAATTAGGGCTTTAGCCCTAATTCAATTTGGGGGGGCCAAAACGCTGCGTTTTGGCTTTCCCCTTTTTTTTTTTTTTTAGTTTGGTGTTACAGCCTTCTAGGTCAAATGTATTTTCACAAAATCTCTCTATATGATGGGATATTAGGGAGAAAAGTGATGCATTGATCTAGAGACCATAACCCGTATTTATAGTTGTAGGGATAACTTTTCTTCCAAATTCATAATAGAATTTGTCTATTTAGTTTATTTCAGTTATCTTACCGAATTCATATGAATTTAGGTAATTTTCCCGCTATTCTTAAGTCACCATTCGACATTTCATATTTAACCAATCATAAATAGTAAATGTCTATTAGTATCTATACATTTATTTATTTCCATATCCTTTGAGATACTTAAACTCAAATTACCAAATTTTTCAAATTTAACAAATTACTTTCATATGTGTCACACCCCGAACCGGGATCGTGAACAGCCGCCCGTTGTCCCTGGATGCCGGCTGTATTTTTACAGAAAATCGGACAGAACCTCCCCATAAATCGGAGGTTTCCCGAGTACAATTTTACCTGTATATCATATTCATCCTGAAAAATAAGTAAATGGCCATCCCGGCCTCTCCAAAATCAACAAATACCAAAGCCAACATCCAGAACAACGCAAGGCTATAAGTTTCTAGCAGTCCTAGCAACAGACCTCTACTGTCATGCCCACTAGAGCATGAGCAGCCGCCACACCGAGCGGACTTAAATTCTACTCATATATAAAATAAATTCCCAAGTTATTTTTAAATATTTACAAATGTCTCAATGCAATGGAATAAATCAACACAAAAGTTTCACGAATAAAAGTCCATAATGTATACAGTTATCCCAGAAAATTTATATAAATACATTGGTCAATCTAAAATCTCCAATACATAATAATATCACCAATCATCGTAGCGGAAGAATGAAAAATATCCATACCCAAGCCCAGTAGTATCTCCTCGATCCAACACTAATCCTGTGGGAAAGAAAGTGAGGGATGAGTATCTATGGGAGGATACTCAGTAAGTGAGGGGATTGACATCATACTATCAATATCGAGGTGAATTTGGAGTGTCAAAGCATAAGAAAATATCCACAGTGTGCAAACCGATCATGTTATTTCAAAATCACATATAATACGCACACATCAGAAAGTAAGATATGCATCCCAAAATTTTACATCAATGTCATGAAGAGCCGGCCAATGAAATAGTCCCGGCAATGGTCTACCTCGACCAAGGACGGCGCATTGGGGGTTTTTCCAAATGCAAGTATTAAAGAATGGCTCTCTGCCCCAATGTTGGCCACAGACTACCCCAACTAGCCTGTAAATAATAATAATAATAATAACGTACATATAACTAGTCGGCCGTGTATGGTGCTCCCGCCTGGTGCTAGACGGAGCCGTACTCAACGTCCTCTCCGATGAGGGTCAACCTGGAGCACCCATACACACGACGATCTGGCGGATACCTCCGGCCGAAACGTATCCGGACACAAGGGGTGCCTCTACCAGATGTCCTTCGTAGCTACGGATCACAATATCATATCGGCCGGGCACGTAGCCCCATGCATCCCATCACCAATCGGCCGGGCATATAGCCCCATGCATAATATCATAACGTCGGCCGGGCATACAGCCCAATACATAATATCATAAAGTCGGCCGGGCATACAGCCCAAAACATAATATCATAAAGTCGGCCGGGCATACAGCCCAAAACATAATATCATAAAGTCGGCCGGGCATACAGCCCAAATGTGTAAGTAAATCCATTTAAAACCATGTGCCAATGCAGTGGAAGTATTTAAAACATATCAATATGTCGAAAATGTGGCACAATATACGTTTATCAAAACTCATGGATGCATATCAATAAAGTCAGCAGTTAAGACACTCCAAAGGTCACAAAACATTCATCAAATATTCGAAAAAGTCATAACAATCATACATTTTGCAGAAACATGTCATTTAAAAGATATTTTTGAAACATGATTTTCAATCAATAGCGAATGTCAAAGTCCCACTCACCGTTCTAGGGAGGGTGGTCACTCCCTATTTTCAAAACCAATCAAATCTGATCTGCTTCCTCGAGTCTCCAAAAAGATCAACCTAATCAGGTCATCAAAATTGAATATCATTTTCTCAAGCATCTTTAGGCTTTATCCGAAAGATATGAAATGTACAATATCTTCCACTTTACTGCTCATTTCAATCCAACCCTACAACCCAGATACTTTTATGCATATTCCAAAGTTTAACTCTAAAGAAACTATTCGAATTCACTCGACATGATTTTGTGATTCTATAATACGCTTCTTTCGTATCAGATCATTCAATTTCTATAATATTCTATACTTAACTTTCAAAGTCACATATAATCATTTCAGAAATTGTATTCTATTCGCATTCCACTTACACTCTAAACATATACAAAACCTTTCATCTTAGATTCAATCATAGATTCATCCAATTTATCAATTAAAGCCGAAATCTCCTCACCTAGGGTTTTCTCGAAGCGCCGAGTCTCGTCCGAAAGTCGCTTCGGTCACTCCAACGTCTGTAGGGTTTCCTATCAAACAAGGTTCATTTGTTAGATCTAAACACATAGATCCGAAACAAAACCCTAAGTCATTTACCTGCGTGGAGATTCGTGGGCTGTCACGGGCTCGTGGGCCGTCACGGGCCGTCGCGGGCTCGTGGGCTACAGCTAGCGGGCTCGCTGGTCTGCGGGCTGGCGGGCTGGCGGGCCGGTGGGCCTGCGGCTGATGGGCCTGCGGGCTGACAGTGGCTCGCGGGCTGGTGCTCACCCGTGTGCTGGCGCGCGCCCGTGCGCTGCGCTGGCTTGTGCGCGCTCGCACGCTGGCTCATGGGCGCTCGCGCGCTGCTGCGCGCCCCTGCGCGCCCCTGCGCGCTCGCGCGTTGCTGCACGCCCCTGCGCGCTCGCGCGCTGCTGCGCGCCCTTGCGCGCTCGCTCTGCGCGCGCTCTGCTCGCTCGTGCATTGGGCCGCGCGCTCGTGCGCTGGGCCGCGCTCGTGCGCTGGTCCCCGAGCGCTCGTGCGCTGGGCCGCGCAAACTCGTGCGCTGGGTCGCGCACCCGTGCACGCTGGGCCGCACGCTCTTGTGCACGCTGGGCCAGAAACCGCGTAGGCTGAGGCGCACTCGGACTCACGCTCGCGCAAGAAGGGTCGCGCGCTCGCGAGCAGTCGCGCTCGCGCTACGGCGTGCTCGGGTGATCGCGCGCTCGCACGAGGGAGGGAATCACTGTTGCTGTGGTGGTGGTGCCTGCGGAAGGTCGCGGGTGGTGCGATTGTGCAGGGAAGCGGGTCGCGCGGTGGCGCGCGGAGGAGGGTAGAGAACAACGAAGAGAGAGCGATCGCGAGAGGGATCGCGAAGGGAGAGAGAGAAACCGAGAGGGAAGAAGGAGGAGAAGAAGAAGAAGAAGAAGAATAAGAAGGAGAAGCTGCCGGCGGCGGCGGTGGTGGCTGTGGCGGAGGAAGCCGAACGGCCGCGGGAGAAGACGAACGACCGCAGGAGAGGGAACGTCGGGGAGAGAGAAAGAGAGAGAGAGAGAGAGAGAGAAAGGGGGTTAGGGAACCCTAATCCCCAATTGGGGACGCAGCGTTTTGTCCCAAAACGCTGCGTCTCCAAATATTGTTTTTTTTTTTTTTTTTTTTTTTTAAGCTTGGTGTTACAATATGAGATTATCTTATGGGTTTGACAGTATGCAATATATAATTATTTTAACATATAAACTCAATATTGGATTAATTATCCAACAATCTCTCACTTGGAGTATATATGAGATTTTATAATTATATAATTGTGAAACAACCGAATAAGCTCAATTTTTCTCTCAATACTGAAATGTATCTACAACCAATTCCATCTATCAATTATATCAACTTAGGATCAAGGCGGCTTTGGTTATATTTTCACAACTTAATCTTCAATGGTCACGTAAATTGATATAACTGAATGACATGGATCATGATAAGGATGCGTAGCATGAAAATGTCATGCAATGTTATCATTAATATGCCTATTTCCAACTGGTTCTCTTTAATGAGATCATACCAAATCAGAGTGTAAATAAAAACTGAATCTTTAATTCTGTAGAATTTAACCGTAGTAAGTCAATGTTTGCATCAATAGAGCAATCGTAATTTACAAACTCTCACTAAAACTATACATTCTTAAGTGGCATAAAGTCCATACGAGCAACGTGCTCAAAGAATATTTTGGGTACCAAACCCTTTGTAAGTGTATTCACAATCATAGAGTTTGTTGCTATATGCTCTATAGATATATGAGCACTTTGTACTCTTTTTTTAACAACCAGAAACTTGATGTCTATGTGTTTGAATTTTGTCGAGCTCCTGTTGTTATTGGAATAGAGAACTGCCGATTTATTGTCACAAAATAATTTGAGTGGTTTATCAATACTATCCACTATCCGTAATCCCGTGACAAAATTTTGTAACCATATTCCATGGTTGGATGCCTCATGACATGCTATGAATTCTGTCGCCATTGTGGAAGATGTTACAAGATGCTGTTTAGCACTTTTCCAAGAAATGGCTCCTCTAGCTAGCATGTAGATATAGCATGTTATAGACTTCATGTTATCTTGGCATCCTGCAAAGTCGAAATCAGTATACCCAATGATCTCAAGCTGTTCTGACTTCTGATACGTGAGCATATATTCATTTGTTCTTTGTAGATATGCAAGACCCATTTGATGTCTTTCTAATGGTCTATTCCAGGATTACTTAAGTATTTGTCCAACCTGTAATATACACAATATTCGGACGCGTACATATCTGAGCATATATCAGACTCTCTGCTGCTGATGCATAAGAAATCTTATGTATTTCCCATTTCTTAATATCACTTTGAGGGCACTGTTTGAGACTAAATTTGTCTATCTTAAATACAGGGATATCATCTGATTTACAATTTTGCATGTTTTATCTCGTTAGACCTTTTCAATATATCGCTTTTGGGACAATTGCAAAATACCCTGAGAACGATTTTGGTGTATCTGAATGCCCAATATGATATCATTTTCCCTAAGATCTTTCATCTCAAATTTTTTAGTGAGAAAGATCTTGGTTTCATGTAATAGATCTTTATTATTACTGGCAATCAATATATCATCGACATATAAAACCATAAATATATAATTACTTCCACAGAACTTACGGTATATACATTCATCAACTAAATTTATCTCAAAACAAAAAAAGATGATTACTTGATAAAATTTAAAATACCATTGTTGAGATATTCGCTTGAGTCCATAGATGAATTTTTTCACTTTGTAAACACAAAGTTTTCTGGTTGCAACATATAGATCGTTTCATTAATGTCACCATTGAGAAACGTTGTCTTTACATCCATTTTGTGTAACTAAATGTCAAAATATACCACTAATATCATTATAATCCTAAAAGAGTTTTTTGAAGAAACTAAAGAGAAAGTTTCTTTATAATCGACGTCTTCTTTTTGTATGAAACCTTTTACGACAAGACGATATTTATATCTTTCCACATTGCCTTTTGAATCCATTTTGATTTTAAATATCCATTTATAACTAATAGATTTCGCACCTTCAGATAATGAGACGAGATCCCAAACGTCATTGTCCTTAATGGACTTCATCTCCTCATTTATGGTATCGATCCACTTTTGAGAGTTACAACATTCTATGGCTTGACAGAAGTTGATTGGATCATCTTCCATCACTCCAATGTCAACATTATATTCATGAAAAAATACAACATTATCATTCGGAATTGTATTTCTTATTTTTCTAGTAGATCTTCTTAATGTCATAGGTTCTTGAGTGGTAGAGTTTGTTCTTTCGAATTGGAGGGTTCTCCAACATTGTTTGACTCTGTTGTATTTTGATCAGAATCAGAGATAAAAACCTGATCAAGTCCAATAACATCTGTGGAAATATTAACATATTTCTCTTGAAAGACAATATCTCTAACTATATCTTCCCCCCCACAAACTCAACATTCTAGAAGAACTGGGCATTTCCCGACTCAAAAATGACCTTATTTGTAGGATCATAAAATTTGTACCATTAGATTTTTTAGAGTATGCTACAAAATAACAACTAACTGTCTTTGCATTTAGTTTCCTTTCATTGGGCCTAAAAGGCCTAGTCTTAGCTGGACAACCCTAAATACGCAGATGCTTTAGATTATGACATCTACCAATCCAAAGTTCGTAGGGTTTTTGGTAGTTGCCATAGTAGGAATCATGTTTAGGATATATGCTACTGTTTTGAATGCCTCTCCCCAGAGTGACTCAGGTAAAACAGAATAAACAATCATGTTTCTTACCATATCCTGAAGAGCCATGTTTCGTCTTTAGGCAACACAATTCATGGCTGGTGATCCAGGCATAGTATATTGTGGGACAATATCGCATTCCTCTATGAAATGAGCAAACAGTTCTGGACGTTGTTAACCTGATCCATCATTTCTGCCATAGTATTCTCCACTACAATCAGATCTGACTTTCTTAATTATTTTGCCGAGTTGATTTTCAATTTCAATCTTATAAATTTTGAACACATCTAGAGATTGTGACTTTTCTATAAGGAGATAAATATAGTTATATCTTAAATAATCGTCTATGAACGTAATAAAATATCATTGATCATTCTAAGAGACCGAAGGAAATGGTCCATAGATATCCGTATGAATCAGTTATAAGACGTTCAGAGTCCTTTTGGCCTCATAACTCCTTTTATTAGTTTGTTTTCCCATTATACAATTCACACAAATGTCAAAGTCTATGAAATCAAGGGAATCAAGAATTCATTCTTATACAATTCTCTCTATTCTCTATCTGGAGATATGATCCAATCTCTTGTGTCATAACGAGAAGGAATTCTTATTGGCTAATTTGTGCTTTTCACTTCGAGTACTAGTATCCAGGGATTCTTTAGGTCACATACTTTCCACTTATTATGACCAAACCATATTGAAATGAACGCTAATTTGATTTCAAAATTTCAAACCAATTTTTAGATGCTCCTTATAGGTCCATATAGTATGAAAGATGTCTTCGATACGATAGTCTAGTGGTCACAATCTTTTTTTTCCAATTTGGTGATATCAAATTTAAATTTCTGTGTAACAAAAAAAATAATACGAAAGATACATATTTTTCACCACAAGTGCATAATCAACGGGAGAGAAATAATTATGTAAGTTAAAACATCGGATACTATTCAAATATATGATAATAAATTTCGGCGATTCTTTTTTTTTTTTACTGTTTTCTAGGTTCTGGCATGCAAATTTGCATGCTTGTTTTGTGGTGCCACTGGTCGGAATACTGCACGGTAAACAGGTTTCTGTTATTCTTGTCCTCTGTTATATGTCCCAAGTAAAAACTTAATCTTTCTAAAGGAGATTTGGAAACTTAAAACTTCGTATCATTTGATTTATTTATTTATTTATTTATAAATTATCGATATTTGATAATTTTAAGTAAATTTTTTAAAAATAAAACTTTTTAAGTATTTATTTTTTGAAATCATATTTAAAGGTATCAATGTTTCAATATTCGATCACTAAATTAATTAAATGTTAATTCTTATCAATTTATTAGCTCAAGAAGAAAAGTGGAGAGAGATTTGGTGCATTAAAAACAAACAACTATGCCTCTCATATGTCCAATTTTAGCCTTATCTTGATCTTAGCCGAACGGCCGACAGCCTTATATACTGCTATTAGTTCAATCCGATTACCATGCCCCACCAAAACGTCAGATAAGGTGCGGTCACCGAAATATTTAATGTCGGACAAGGAAAATATACAGAACATTCGCCCACTTGATAATGGACATTTTCAAACATGCTGCGAGGTGTTCATTTTGGGCCATGCCGTCTGCATTGGGGTAGAAACTTGGGGTCAAGTCGACACCGGTCACCTCCCCGCGACGGGTCAGGTACGGTCCAATGTCATTTCTTGCGGCACGAAGTGCTCAGGAAAGCCACCAAGGGGCAACTTGTCAAACATGGCAACCATAGCAAGGCAAATCGCAGAATTCCCGAAAACATATATAGTGAAGTTTGATTAAATAAAGTACGAATGTCATAAAAAGGATTGTTTAATAAAATTCCCTTCCTTTTATCTTTATATGAGTTTTAACACAAAAAATAATAATATTTATATATATATATATATATTGTTTTGGCAAACTAATTGGCATTTACCCTTTTTTTTTATCACTAACTTGGTTAATACACGTCAAAGGAAGTTGAGAAGTTGAGTTGGTTGATTGAGACAACCAAATTAGAAGTTGTATTAAATTGTGTTAATAGCTTCTTTATCTATTTTTATTTAGAGATAATTTTACTTAATTGTTCTGATTACACAGACCGGCAAGTAATCTCGTAGTGATTTTCAAACTACTACTTTACCCTGTCGTGGTTCAAATTTTTGCTAGTTTTCCCCATTCATTACTATTTTGCCATTGGAGTTGTTTCATTTTTGTTTAAAGCATTTCTTGTATGCCTTGAGGATCATGGGTATTTTATTTTACATCTTTATTTAAGGATATATGCATTTTCTTTTAATTAAGTAGATAAACTTATCACATTATTTGTGTGCATGTATCAACTCTAATCGTTCGATATAAATGACTTATGCATGGAATTGGATTGACGGTATATACAAAAGTTATAAGTACTCGATACATCAACCAAAGGTAATGATTAATAGTCAATTGATGAAACTAAACACTTCATCATGTATATGCTATAAGTTGAGAGAGTTTTTTGTTAGTCAGGGATGATTTTCATTAATTATCGTATGAGATCTAAACTCAATAGAAGTTGGTGCATGTGTTTATCACTAAACAAACATGTAAAGTGATTTTTTCAAATGTACTATAAAATGTAAATTGATATTCTATGGTTATTTATATTTCATGTGCTCTTAATTTTGAATATATATAGATGAAATTGTGAAATCATAATTAATTATTTTAATATAACACGAGCAAAATTTTTATGAGTCGAGTTTTATTAAACACCATAGTGATACAGCGATACAACATTTTCAAAATCCAGGATATGGGAAAACCTTAAAACAACAAAGTAAATATGCTTATATGGACTAAATATACTACTTTTATATGATTTTTATTTATAAATAAGTCCACTTTAGGAAATTATTAATTTAAAAATATAAAACTTACGAGAAATGACAAATAGATATAACAATTGTGGTCGACAATCTTTTTCTCAGCGGTCGAATCAGCAAATTATTCAGAAGAAAATGACAACGAAGAAGTGCTTTTTGAAAAAGACAAATGTTAGTGGAAAAGCAAGGTACAACAATTTCAAGGACATGTTCACCGCAAGAAGGCAGAGTACAATAATATCAATGACACCTCAAAAGCAAGATTCGTATTTCAAAATGTTTGTAACTTTTGATGTAATCTTCTTTCTATGAATATGTAACTTCAAGAAGTCGACTTTGAAAAGAACCACTTAGCTATCAATACCTTTATAATTATGTATTTTTTATGCCGTCCTTGTGGGCCATTCTAATTGATTATCTAGAATCTGAGTTCTGTAATATGATAATATATTATATCTGATGTTCTTAACCTTGTCTATTATCATCGGTTAATGGGAGACAGGTTAGACATTTTTGAATATTTTCTTTTTTGGACAAAAAACTCAATCAAATTAAATAATCATGAAGATGATACAACATTTAATTTAATTGCAATACTTGCGTATAGTGGTGCATATAGAAATAGACATAATTCAATGATAAAGCAATAGATTATTATTTATTGGGTTCTTCTCTAATTATTTAGTGAAATTAATTAAATCTAAAATAATTTTAATATGACTAATAATTTAGTAGATTATATTATAATTATTTTGAAATCTGAAATAAATACGTTTTACATCATTTTTCTACCGGCACTGATTACATATTCTATTGGAATTATTTCCATCTTCAGATATATTTCATGTATACTCTAAAAACTATGTGGTTTTTTGACATTTCATTTTATGGATATTTGTATTTTCATTTAATCATGTATGTTAAGTTTGTTACTTATGTGCATATATGTGATCGGGTTCGATAAAGGTGACTTGTGTATGCAATCGGGTAGATTGTGCATACGGAAAGTATATTTCATAGATATATCAACTAGAAATAAATTATTGATAATTGATCGATGAAGTTGGATAGTTCATCATCTATAACCTAAAGCTTGCGGGGTCTTTTATATGTCAATAATGATTTACTTTGATCATTAGATGGGGTCGTAACTCAAATGAAACTAGTGCAGATAGTTAATACCGAATATGGCATATAGAGTAATTTTCTAAAATATACTATAAATCGGAAATTAGTAACTCTATAAGTGTACGTGGTTTTATGTGCACTTAATTTTAAGTATATGTGTTTTGTGAAGTCATGGTTATACAGTTTAATATATCAAGGTTATATGTGTGTTGTAGAAGTTCACGTCACCACCGACCCCTCAATGGTAGCTTCGATCATCTTATTTCACTACAACACAGATTAGTTTTAGTGACAAAGATTAGTGGGTATCACAAGAAATTGGCCACCATAAGTGCTATTTTGTGGGGGATCACAAGAAATAAATTTGTTTCTCGAAAATTTTTCTTTTTCTTTTTGTTTTGATTTTGATTTTGGTTTTGACTTTTGTATTTGTTTTTGTTTACGAGACTGAATATGTTCTTGTTAAGATTGTGAGGTTTTATAGTTTGGATTTTTAGTAAATCGGATATAAGGTAATGTTTGAAATGGTAAATATCATATTTGATTCATAAAGACGAAAACAAAATAAATTGTCTGCATTTTCCGAAGAAAAATAAGGTAGGATTTGCGGTTGTTAATTTAGTTCTTAGTTTCAAAATTTACATCACACCCATTCTGTGCTATCTTGTTTCTATTTTTTCATCCGTTTTGTCCCATACTCCAAATCAAGATCTACTCTCTTTTTCTTGACAAAAAAGACATTAAAGAGTTAAAACACATTTAACGAAGTGTGAATGGAGAAATGGTTGTTGAGGAAAATAGAGTGGACAACAGGCGCACTGAAGAATGACATTTCAAACTTGCCGTAAGGTGTAAGGTGTTCATTTTGGGCCATGCCGTTTGCACTGGGGTAAAAGGTTAGGGTCAAGTCAACAACGGTGACCTCTATCCGACCTGTCCTTTTAAATAGGCATTCTCCTATTTCATTTCTCACAGCATTAAGTCTTCGAAGACCGTCTCTTTCTGCTTTTTAATTTATTTCCCTTTCACTAACCTATGAGTTTTGTAGGCCTACCTGCCCAGAAGTTTCTGAAGCTCAAGCCTTTATTTTCTAATCGGAGACTCCTGCCTTTGGGGCTAATGTGGCCTACTAGTTATAAATGTTTAACCCATTCTCTGATCGGAGAAGTCATCTCGACGAACTAAACCCAACCACGCGTTATCTAACCCTGCCCTTCCAAAATTTAATCTCCTCGTCTTTTGTTTAAACCTTGTAAATTATCATTCTTGTTCACAATAGGCGTTCAAAGAATTAAGCAAAATTTGTCAAAAAGTTATGCTAGGGGCAGTTTTTAAAACCAGACCGGACCGGCCAGTTTGATCAATTAGACCGGGAATCATTCTATAGTTTGGTTCAGTTTTCATGTTAAACTGGATGAACTCAAATTCGGTCAACACCATTTAAAATTGATCAAACTGGTGAACCGTTCAAATAAGTCCAAAGAAAAAAAGGAAAAACAGGAAAAAAAGAAAAAAGAAAGGTATCTATGACTCCCCATTCCACCCATTTCTTATATTCATGTATTGCTCATGAAACAATTTATTTTTATAGAGACATGTGGATTTTATTTATATTAAAATATATCATATACAAATTATATATAATATCACGATAATGTTATCCGGTTTGTAAAATAGTTCGACCAATCTGATCAATGTGCTAATGAATCGGTAGGTTGGCCGAGTTGTTCATTGGTTCGATTTTAAAAACATTGGCCCGGGGGTTTAGAAGTGATGATAAATGAAAAGAAAAGAACCTTATGTGTGCGGCCAAAGTGGGAGTTATTGCCAAAAGAGTAAACAACAAGAGGATTTTTGCCAATTTTAAGTTGTCAAAGGGCAATCCATGAGGGAGATTTTGGGGCTTGACCATTGCGTTACTACAAATGTTTTAAATGTATGAAAGATTATAAATATGTCACGAAATGGTCAAGCCCCGGAAGCACGGCATTTTGAGTAGGCTGCCTTCCATTCGTCCAGCATAAAAATGAAAAGGGTCCAAGTGAAGTAGAGATAGAACCAAATTTTTAGATTTGATTTTGGGAGAACAAAAATGAGTCTGAACAAATTCCTTCTGCTCATTTCCGTGCTGAGCTTCACAATGTGGGCAGCATCCGGTTCATATGACTGCTCATATACATGTGGTGACATCGATATTCCATACCCGTTTGGAATCGGCAGTTCTAATTGTTCCCGGAACGAGTGGTTTGAGATAACTTGTAATGCGTCCTCTACAAACTCTTCCAAATATGTACCTTTCTTGAGGAAGATTCAACTAGAGGTACTAAGCATATTGATAAATGAAGGTGCTGTCGTTGTCAATAATCCTATTGTCTCGAGCTGCGGTGGTAATCCTACCACGGAAATTGACTTGGCCGGAAGCAATTTTTTTTATTCATTAGATGCGAACGAGTTCATGGCCGTTGGCTGCAACAGTTATGCTGTTCTTAAGAATCAAAGCGGAGAAATATTGACCGGTTGTGTCGGGATGTCTATGTGCAATGATTCTGTCAGAGATGATGCGGATTACTTCCAGCGCAACTGTTGTCCCTCAAGGCTTCCGAATAGGCTGACGATGTACAAGGTGAATTTCGGCCAAAACAGCAGCAGTGGTAATTGCTCGTATGCCTATCTGTTTTCCAAGCTTTGGTCGGGTGGCTTCAACCCAAGTGATTCTGCATTCTTTGGTATTGCTGAGAATATGATTCATGCTCCTGTCGAGCTGGAGTGGTGGTTGGAATCTGACTTTGCAGAGCCCTCGTGCCCAGACGGCAGCACATATGGAATTTGGCCTTCATTTTCTATTGATAGCCATGGAACTAACAAGACGTTATACAAGTGTTGGTGTGAATACCCAAAAGTGGGGAATCCTTATTACTCGGGAGGATGCCATGGTTTGAATTTTTCTCTCTCAAGTATATTTCATCTCTATGATCGGTAGGATAAAATACACTTTAGTCAACATTGTTCTTTTTAATTTTCTTTATTTTATGTTACACACTAACTAAGCATTTTTTTTTTAATTTTCTTTAATTCAGTCAAAATTGGTGAGATCTCACATCTGGTTCAGTTCCATTCCGGTGTGATCCTGATTCTAATAAATAGTTTTATTTAATATTTTTTATTTTACAATTTTGTTAAATAATATATAGAAAATACAAAAAGAATTATACTCCTTACTTAATAGTTATGTTAGTAATACAAGGATGAGAAGAGAAAAGAATAAAAGAAGAGTTTTGTGAGATGAATTTGAAAGAAAAATGTGAAACGCGATGGCATAAAGAAAAAAATTTAGGAAGTTCTTGAATCTACAACACCAGAGTTATTCATGCGAATGATGTTCGCAAAGTATAAAAAATGATAATTTGAAAATAATCATATCTAAGTATTGCTAGGTGTTAAACACAAAATCACTCTCTTCCCTTAATTAATACTTCTCCTATTCCACGTCAAGTGTTTTTTTAAAATTATTACAAAAATTAAAAAATGATTAAACAACCATATTTTTAAACAAAGTTAATACTAATTAACCAAATTACCCTTTAAAAAATAATTAATATTTTCTTAATTTTTTAACATGACATTTGAAGTGAAATAATAATAATAATAATATAATGTGACACTTAAAAGTTAAACCAATGGGGGTAGTAAATGTAAATAATGCTAAGTGTATGACACTTAAAGTAAAAAAGGAAAGTTTAAAACCATTTTTTAGAATTTTTTTTTTCTTTTTAGTTCAAAAGAAAGATTTAATTGCTTGCATGCCAGAAATTTATCCTTAATCATCCCTACTACATAAGTTTATTTTGTCAACCTAAAGATCCACCATTTGAATACTATTACTTTTAAGAATTAATTTATAAACTCACTGTGAGAAACAATAGCTAATTAAGAAAAACGATCACTTATATTATGAGATTTGAAAAAATAAGTGTAATAATAATTTTGGCCCAACGGTTATCTGCTAGCTACTTTTCTAACAAAAATTCTGTCTTTGATCAGATGACTACACAGACTCCGCAGATGATTCCTACCTCGTTGCAAAAGCTATTATTGGTGAGATATTTTTAATTATATTCGAACTTTATCATGCAAAATTTCTTCATAGTTTTATACAAAGTTTTTAAAATATTCTGGCAATACAGGACTTTCCACAGGTTTTTGGTCAATGGTGTCGCTTGTTGGAGGTTTCTATTTGTACAAAGGAATAATCAATAGGCCAAATAGGAAACTCAAGCAGAAGTTTTTTAAGAGAAATAGTGGATTGCTTCTGCAGCAACAGATATCAGTATCACCACAAGATGGCAAAGTCGAGAAGACTAAGGTTTTCACATTTGAAGAGTTAGAGAAAGCCACAGATCATTTTAATGATGATCGAGTCCTAGGTCATGGTGGTCAAGGCATAGTTTACAAGAGTATGTTAACAGATGAGAGAATTGTGGCGATTAAGAAATCAAAGATAATGGCTGAGAAGACTAAGGTTTTCACATTTGAAGAGTTACAGAAAGCCACAGATCATTTTAATAATAATCGAGTCCTGGGTCATGGTGGTCAAGGCATAGTTTACAAGGGTATGTTAACAGATGGGAGAATTGTGGCGATTAAGAAATCAAAGATAATGGACAAGAGCCAGGTTGAGCAATTTATTAATGAGGTTGTCATCCTCTCCCAAATCATTCATAGGAATGTGGTACGGCTTTTAGGATATTGTTTGGAGACTGAAGTTTCGCTATTGGTGTATGAGTTTGTCCCAAATGGAACTCTTTTTGAACACATTCATAATCCAACCGAGGCATTTCCCATGTCATGGGGAGTTCGACTAAGGATTGCAGTAGAAGTTGCAAGCGCACTTGCCTATTTACATTCAGCAACTTATGCACCTATATATCACAGAGACATTAAGTCCACTAACATATTATTGGACAAGAAATATAGTGCAAAAGTTGCGGACTTTGGGACTTCAAAGTCCAACCCCCTTGAGCAGACACACTTGACAACCTTAGTGCGAGGGACATTTGGATACTTAGATCCTGAATATTTTCAAACAATCCAATTTACGGATAAAAGTGATGTTTATAGTTTCGGAATTGTACTTCTTGAGCTTTTAACAACTCAAAAGCCAATCTGTTGGACTAATTCACAAGAAGATCAAAGAAGTTTAGCAAACCTCTTCCTTATGTCAATGGAAGCAGATCGCCTTGATGAAATCCTAGATCCCCAACTCATGAAAGAGAGTAAGATGGAGCAACTTGTGGCTGTTGCTAAACTTGCGAAACTTTGCTTGAATTTGAGTGGGAAAAAAAGACCTACAATGAAAGAAGTAGCAACAGAACTGGAGAGGATTCAGATGTCACCAATGTCTGCAACTATCCTCGAAGCTATTCAAAATGACGAACAGGATCAGGCTGTTGAGATTACACCTTTTGATGCTATTGCTAATTCAACTGGTACTTGCTTTTCCTATCTAAATAAACCCGTCATATGTTAATTTATATTTTGTGCTGCTTTGCTTAAAATACAGTAAGTGTAAAATATACTTTAGGATGCCATGGTTTGAATTTCTCTCTCCCAAATATAAATCATCTCTATAATCCGAGGATAAAATATACTTTAGTCAACATTTTTATTTTTAATTTTCTTTATTTTATGTTACACACAAACTAAGCATTTTTTTTATTTCTTTATTTTAGTCAAATTGGTGAGATCTCACTTGTGGTTTAGTTCCATTCCGGTGTGATCCTTGGTTCTAGTAAATAGTTTTATTTAATATTTTTTATTTTACAATTTTGTTAAATAAAGTACAGAAAATACAAAAAGGATTATACACTTTACTTAACAGTTATGTTAGTAATACAAGGATGAGAAGAAAAAAGAATAAAAGAAGAGCTTTGTGAGAGATGAATTTTTGAAAGAAAAATGTGAAATGTAACAGCATGACGAAAAAGATTTAGGCAGTTCATGAATTTGCAATAACAGAGTTATTCATATGAATGATATTCGTAAAATATAAAAAATGAAAATTTGAAAATAATTGTATCTAAGTGTTAAGCCAATGGGGGTAGTAAATGTAAATAATGCTAAGGTATATGACAACTCGGTGGAGAATGGTGTGGTTGTGAGTAAATTTTTAACTTTTCAACTAATATATTCATAAAAAAAAAGGAAAGTTTAAAACCCTTCTTTAGAATTATTTCTTTTTAGTTCAAAAGAAAGATTTAATTTGGACATATTAGATGATTTAAAACACTACATAAGTGTATTTTGTCAACCAAAAGATCCACCACTTGAATAGAATTACTCTTTAGAATTCTTTTATTTTTCTTCTTTACTGTGCTGGAATTATTTTATAAACTTAGAGTGAGAAACAACAGTTAATTAAGAAAAAACGATCACATATATTATAAGATTTGCAAAAAAAAGTGTAATAGTAATTTTGGGCCAAGGGGTTATAAATCTAGCTACTTTTCTAAAGCAAGTTCTCTCCGTCTTTGATCAGATGAATGCAGATCACATGGTGCCAGAGAAACTATTATTGGTGAGATATTTCTAATTAGATCCGAACTTTATCATGCAAAATTTCTTCACAGGTTTATACAATGTTTTTAAATATTCTAGCAATACAGTACCTTGCACAGGTTTTGGCTCAATGGTGTCGCTTGTTAGAGGTTTCTTTTTGGACAAAGGAATAATCAAGAGGCGAAATAGGAAGCTCAAGCAGAAGTTTTTTAAGAGAAATGGTGGATTGCTTCTACAGCAACAGATCTCAGTACCACAACATGACAAAGTCGTGAAGACTAAAGTTTTCACATCTGAAGATCATTTTACCGATAATTGGGTTAACAGATGGGAGAATTGTGGTTGTAATATCTCTAGAGTTAGAGAAAGCCACAGATCATTTTAACGATAATCAAGTCATTGGTTATGGTGGTCAGGGTACAATTTATAAAGGTATGTTAACAGATGAGAGAATTGTGGCAATTAAGAAATCCACGATAATGGACGAGTGTCACATTGCTAAATCGATTAATGAGGTTGTAATCCTCTCTGAAGTTAATCACAGGAATGTGGTATACCTTTTAGGATGTTGTTTGGAGACTGAAGTTCCATTGTTGGTTTATGAGTTTGACCCAAATGGAACTCTTTTTGGACACATTCAGAATTCAACCGAGCAGCTTCCCATGTCATGGGGAGTTCAACTAAGGATTGCTGTAGAAGTTGCAAGCTCACTTTCCTACTTGCATTCAGCGGCGCATGCACATATATATCATAGAGATATTAAGTCCACAAGCATATTGTTGGATGAGAAATATAGAGCAAAAGTTTTTGGCTTTGGGACTTCAAAATCTATCCCCCTTGATCAGACACACTTAACAACCTTAGTGTAAGGGACATTTGGATACCTAGATCCGAAATATTTTCAAACAAGCCAATTTACTGACAAAAGTGATGTTTATAGCTTCGGAGTTGTCCTTCTTGAGCTTTTAAGAAGTCAAAGACCAATTTGTTGGATTGAGTTACCAGAAGATGAAGAAGTTTAGTATCCCTTTTCTTCATGTCAATGGAAGCAGATCGCCTTGCCAAAATCTTAGATCCCAAACTCATGAAAGAGGATAACATTGAGCAACTTGTGGCTGTTGCCGAACTTGCAAAACTCTGCTCTAATTTGAGTGGTAAAAAGAGACCTACAATGCAAGAAGTAGCAACTAGACTAGGGAGGATTCAGATGTAGCCAATGTCTGCAACTATCCCAGAAGCCATTCAAAATGACAAACAGGATGCAACTGTTGAGATTATACGTTTTGATGCTATTGCTAATTCAACTAGTACCTGCTTGGATAATAGTATAGACACAGATGCTCTAAAATGACATCTTTCACTGTAACTTCTTGTAAAATTCCTATCTAAATAAACATAAACTTATATTTTGTACTGCTTTGCTTAAAACTCAGTAAGAGTAAACATGTTGTCATTGGATGCGCTTCCAACATTTCTTTATACAAATGATGCCATCCTCTTTCACCATATTTCCCAGATTTTTCAGCCTGAGAAGCAAAATAATTATAACTCCAAATCATTTCCTTACGGTCCACACCGAATACTATTTTTATTTTTAACAAGACCTTCTTTTGATCTTATTCTCTCCAAAATACTATAATTTATGGATGGAATGAGGAGATTTAGGTCACGCCCTTCACAGTTGTTAAGACCAAACCATATCCAAGCGAACATTAATTTGAGTTCAAAATTTCAAACCAATGGTTAGATTGTAATACCGAGAAAACAAAAAAAAAAAGAAAAAAAAAAAGAAAAGTCAAAACCCTTTCACCCACCCTCTTTTTATTTTTTTTATTATTCTCTCTCTCTTCCTCACCATTTTCCTCTCCTTTGTGCCAAAACCCACCCCCCACTCACACCCCTTCCCCCGACTCACCACTCTCACCCTCTCCCTCTCTTGGTTCCCTCTCTTTCTCTCCAATTTTTATCTTCTTTCCAAATCCCATCCATGATTCGAGTTTTCCTAAAGCACAAGGGCACGTCAGAAGTTGGAATTGAGGCCTAGAATATCTGGATTTCATCTCTTCTTGGCTAGATCTTGATTCATGCATCTCTTCAAATCTATTCGATTCTTCATTGGCTATCAAAATCTCTTTCAAGCCCAAATATTTTCGAAACATTTGTCATGTTTTAGAAGTACTGCAGTGTTTTGATTCAATCGCAAACATCAGGGAATGTGAGGGTACCTTAAGTGAGTGGATATCCAATCTTTTTTATTTTATTTCATTTTTCTTTGCTGATATTGGAGTGTAGAACATGTAAATGATCTACATTCTTGATTTTGAGATTTGTACTTCCTTCTCATACAACCGGATGTTGTGTACGTGAACCCCCTAGCTTGTGTGCATGCGAGTGTTGGGGTTTTGGTTGGGAATGAGTTTTCTACAAAGCAAAGGCAAGTGCTGCTTCTCAACATCATCCCTAGGTTGTTTTTGAATTGTTGAATAAGTTCCACATGATGTTTTACTCCTTTTAATAAGTGTCTTTCCTTGGACTCTAATTTTTCCACCATATTGTTATAAACACGAGCAACTTATTAATTCTGTCTGGTGTGCCTCTCAATGTTATTTGATACTAGCTATTACCATTAATAAAATAGTTTCTCTAGGTTATGCAAACTTGTCCTGGAGTTTCTAATTGAGTTTATTCAAGTGCTATGATGTTCGGATTGAAAGCCTTGATTTTTGCATTATGGGCAGTTGAGCATGTTATGATTTTTTTCTCATAATTTTCTTTGCAAAAAAGCAAATCAAGTGAGGTTGCATATGAATCTAGACTCCCATATCTTGGAAATGATATATGATTTGTCGAAATCTAATAAAAATTGGAATTTTTATGATTTTTCAAAAAAATTCGTAGTATAGAAAAATGTCCTATTCTGCTCTGTTAGGCTACTTGCTTTCCTTCGATTTTGAGATGCCTTCTAGGTAGAATTAGGTTAAGCTCTGAATATGGAATTTTTAGATCTATATCTTATCTTTAATTTGATATAAGAATTATATGATTTGAATATGTGTAGTGAAAGTTATAGTCATTTTCCCATGACTGCGCAGATTAAAAAATTTATTGAAAAACTAGAATTGTGAAAATATTAAGGAGAAATCAATTTCTCTAATGTTGATATGTGATTTAATGATTAAATTATGACCAATAAATTAGCTTAAGGCATTCAAAAACTGAAAAAGGGATAATTCTCATTTGATTGAGAAATTTAAGAGTAATTACTCTCCTAAAAGGTGAATAGACTGGCCGTTGTGTTTCTAATGAGAAAAATTATTTTAAAATTCTTTTATAAATGGTTTTAAATAATTTCTATGATTTTGTACCATATTTGTGATTGTGAGATGTGTCGAAATGAGAACTTGAAATATGTATATCTCAATTTTATTTACGAATGAATATGTGTCATATGTTGTTAAATAATTTATTCATGAAAATTGTGATATGGTTTGATAACCATTTGTTGAAATCATGACATATTGCATGAAATTTGAATGGTTGTGAAAGCATGATGTATGTAACGTAAACAACTATAGTCATTCCCTTCATAGAGCGATCTGACAATGTGCCATGGTTAGGGATTATTGGCAAAGGAGGGTAGATGTGATCTCCTGCGTCCTTGTCGTATTATTCGATTGCACCACCGATAAGGTACGAGTCAACGCCAAAGAAGGGGATGTAATGTTGTGAATCAAATAAATTGAAAACCTCTTGGCGGGGGTTTAGTCAAATCTTGGGTGGAAGTGATTTATTTAAGAAAACCCCATGATTTTTGGAAAATATGAAAATTGTTGATGCATTCTTTTTTTCTTAATTACCATAATTGTTGGAACTATATTATTTGATGAACTATTTGAATTATATGATTTGACATTCCGACACTCACCTCTAATTTTATTTCACAATCATATTATTGCACTCTATTCACTGAGTATTTTTATACTTACCATTCTTTCTTTCATTTTTCAAAAGAAGTTTAAATTAGAAGATCTAGTCAGTTCTAATGTCAGATCTTGCCGAACTCGAGTTAGTTTTTGAGGAGATTCTTATAGCTGGTTCAAGTTCTTGCCTTGGATGAATTTTTTTTTTAGGAGATTAGTTGGACCCATATGAAGGGTATTTTTTTGAATTGTAATTAAAACTTCACTTAGTCAACCCATTTGGATTTTTAAACTTTAAACTGTATTGGAATATTTTATGTTTTATGTTGTTGGATTTTCTTTCGGAATTGTAAAATTTTATTGGATTTAGAAATTGTCGGGTCGGCCTTATGCATGCGTTTTGAAACAGGGATGGACCGAGTGGGTCCTCTACATATTGTTGTGTTGTTTTGAAAAACAGGATGGATATCAATGAATGTCTTGCGTTATCCCAGTGTACGGGCAAGGCTTACCCGTTTGTCGGGGTGACGCGACGGTTGTCGCGTGATCGATCCAAGGGTCAGAGCGTAACATAGATGCTCATTATATGTCCATTTAGTATGAAACATACATATTTTCCACTACGTACAAGTGCATAATCATCGGAAGAGAAATAATTATGCAAGTCAAAACATTGGATATGTTTTAAAATTTACTAGTTTATTCGTACTCATTAGGCTAGAAGACAATACATAATCACGTATAAAATTTAGATAATTCGGATAATGTACCTACCATAGAAGACTATATCATAACTTGGGCATTTTTTTCGTCAAACACATCCATTCTGTTATCCTATTTTATATGTGAAAACTATGATTATTGGAGTATCAAGATGAAGACGTTATTCTTGTCACAAGACTTCTTTCACGAAAATCTAAAATTCGTCGCTAAATTCGTCGTATATTTAGCGACGAAAAATTATCTGTCGCTAAATTAGGGACGAAAAAAATTCGTCGCTAAATTAGGGACGGATATAAATTCGTCGCAAAATTAGTAATGAAAAAAAATGCACTCCCACCTGAACCCGAGCCCGCCCGCCCGAGCAAGCATCCGCCCGAGCCGGCACCCACACACCCTCCCTCACTTAATTCCTAAAAAATACATTTCAAATTCCGAAATTCGTCGCTAAATTAATTTATTAAATAATAAATATATATTTATATTTTATTTTATTTAATTATATTTCAAATTTAGTGACGAATTACGAAATTTGTTGCAAAATTAGCGACCAATTAGAAATTCGTCGCTAATTTTGTGACAAATTAGGATTTGTCGCTGAATTCGTCACCAAATTAGCGACAAAATCCAAAATTCGTCGCTAAATTAATTTATTAAATAATAAATATATTTTAATATTTTATTTTATTTTATTATATTTCAAATTGAGCGACGAATTCCAAAATTTGTCACAAAATTAGCGACAAATTAGGAATTTGTTGCAAAATTAGCGACAAATTAGGAATTTGTTGCAAAATTAGCGACAAATTCCAAATTCGTCGCTAATTTGGCGACGAATTAGCATTTGTCGTGGAATTCGTCGCAAAATTAGCGACGAATTCCGAAATTCGTCGCTAATTTTGCGACAAATTCAAATTCGTTGGAAATTAGCGACGACTATTTTTTCGTTAGAAATTTCGTTGCAAATAGCGATGAAAAAAGTTTTCGTCGCTAAATTCGTCGCAAAATTGTAACAAAAAAAAATTTGTCGCTAAATTTCGTCGCGAAAATCGTGTTTTTCTGTAGTGTCAAACAACACATCCATTCTGTTATCCTATTTTATATGTGAAAACTATGATTATTGGAGTATCAAGATGAAGACGTTATTCTTGTCACAAGACTTGTCTGACATGGTGATTGTTGGAATTAATATACCACAAGATGTACCCTATTAGAAGAAATTGATAGAAGATCCCATGAAGGACATGAGTTATCAAAACCACAAGTGCTAAAGAGGCATGGAAATCTTATGTGAAGAAGTTCAAGGAATGAAAAATGTATGCACCATCAAACTACAGGCACTTAAGTGAGATTATCAAAATTTAAAGATGAAGGATAATGAGACCGTAAAAAAATACAATGCTAAATTAATAAATTTAGTAAATCAAATGATAGCCGCTGAAAAAGATATTCCGAATAGAAAATTTATTGAAAAAATTTTAATTACTATTATCAAAAACTAAGATCCAATTTTACCATAATAGAAGAGTTAAAAGGATGCAAATACTTTATTGGTGACACAATTTGTATGCTCTCTAAAAGCTTATGAGAGAAGACAAAGTTTGAAGTCACAACAAAAAAAGATAAAATTTGCGACAAAATTTGGGACGAAATTGGAACAAAAATTCGTCGCAAAACACATTTGCGACAACTTTTGCAACAAATATTTTTTCGTCGCTAATAAGTTGTCGCAAAATTTTGGGACGAAAAATTAATTATTCGTCGCAAAAATTTCCAACAAATATTTATATATTGCGAAATTCGTCGCAAATTTGCAACGACATTTGCGACGAAAAATTCTTCGTCGAAAATTTACCACAAATATAAAATTCGTCGCAAATTCTGCCACGAAAGTAAATTCGTCGCAAATTTTGTGACGAATACATTTGTCGTCGGAAAAGTTGAGACGAAATAATATTCGTCGCAAATTCTGCCACGAAAAATGTATTCGTCGCAAATTTTGCGACGAAAAATGTATTCGTCGCAAAAATTCCAACGAAAAATGTATTCGTTGCAAAATTTGCGACGAAAAATTATTCGTTGCAAATTTCGTCGGAAAAGTTGCGACGAAAAATAGTTGTCGCAAAATGTAGCGACGTATATTATTTCGTCGCAACTTTTTCGACGAATACTATTTTTGTCGCAAAATATGCGACGAATACTATTTTGTCGCAAAATTGCGACGAATCTTATTTCGTCCCAAATTTTTGCGACGAAACAATATTTGTTGCTAAATTTGCAACGAATTAGTTTTTTGTCGGAAATTACCAAGGAAAAATAATTTGTCGTAAATTGGCAACGAATGTTTTCGTTGTAAAATTCGTCAGAAATTTAAATTTAGAACATCATGGAACAAAATCTGTCACGAATAATATATGTTTTACAACGAATACAAATTTTATTATCATCATATTTGGACAAAATTTGCGTGCTCACCCAACCTCATCAACAATATTATCATCCAAATCGTTTTTAATATAAAATTTAAACAATCTATACTCATAATTATAACTACCTATTCAATAAGATCAAAAAATTAAAAATTTAACAAGCAATCATATTTATAATATCAAACCAAAAAGTAACACCAAAACTAAATATCGAATTATCAATAACCATACATTAAGAAAAAATCAATATAACAGTAACATAACAGTTCACAATTTCAAGTATGACCTCCACCATCACCATCATCATCATCATCATCAAAGAAATCATCACCCTCATCACCATCGCAAGCATTATCAGGAGGAGAAATAGAAGGGGGAATCTGATTCGGAGCGGAGAATAACTGAAGATGCTGCATGATTAACATTTGTTGCGTGCGGACCTCGTGCAATTCTTGCGTGTGCTTTGCTTGAAGTTCACTGAATGCCTGATCTCTTTGCAGTAGCAAGTCTTTCAAATGGCTCACCTCTTCATTCAATTGATTTATTTGTGCTCTAACTGCTGGTGGTGTGGAAGAAGATGAACCGGCGTTTTTGTATGTTCTGCTCAAAGAACCTAGCCCAACTACTCTACTCCCTTTTCATCCACCAGTCACCTCAAGCCATGTATTCATGTTATGAACAGATGGCTCAGATCCGCCAGCATCATCACTAGCACTCGAACTTCTACATGCTAGCTCGTCATATTTCTCCTACAGTGTCATGTGAAAAATTAAAATAAATTTACAATAACATTATAATTCAAACACATAATCAAGGAAAATAAAAAATTTTGTAACATAAATCATGACATCATATAGGATCTAAATTATGAACATTCATATTAACATTGAATAAGTTGAAATTTTAGGAAAAAAAAAAAAAAAGAGAATCTCTAGCAAGTAATTCATTAGAAATCAAAGAATCAAGTCAACAATAAAAATAAACTTGGGAGAGGCTAACATAAATAAATCATCTTCCTACATCGTTATGATATGCTTAACATAAAATATTCATATCAACATTGAAAATGTACATAAAGTAATTGGAAAAATTGAAATTACAAACCTTAATTGCTCTAGCTCTCTCCCCGCTCCAAGTCTTGTCTTTTTTCTGAAATGTGCGCGTGAAAGTATCTATGAATGAAGGCTCGGTCCCCATTTCCTTTGCCTAAAATAAAAAAACATAATTACAAATAATGATAGACTTTAAATTAGATAAAAAAAATAATATTTGTATAAAATTACCAATCTATTTCTATGTTCACCGATAGTGATCGAGCCTCCCGCATACGTCGCAGACGATTCCCCTGAATTATAAGCTCGATTTTTTTTATTTTGCTCACTCCTTCGTTGACTCTCCTCCGATTCCCAAAAATTAAGAATCCTGCCCCAATTTTGCTCGGTGATGCAGTTGGGCTTTTTTGCATGTCTCTTTGTATGATTTAAAACGTGTCGAATGTGATCGCCACATTTTTTCTTCCAAATCCTTCTTACTTCCAATTCTTCAGTCTCGTCCCAAGTGAATACTCGCTGCAATGGAAAGCAAGCAATAACTTATAAAGCTATTAACTTCATTTCATATATAAACTGATTGGGATAACTTACCTTGAACTCGTTCCACCATAGTTCTTTTGTTTCATCCGGAGTGTTTGTGTAAGACATCGAAGCCCCTCCCCAATGATTATTCACAATTCTATTCAGCTCGTGAATAACATGTACAAAATTTGTAAATCTATCGTAGAATTTCAAACAAACAATGTTAAATAAATATGATAGTTAAAAGAAGAAATTATTTCATAAATAAAAGAAATAATACATCTATAAATTTAAAATTTAGTACTTACGAATCTCCATATGGGGCTATTATCTCTCGATTGTCTTCTCTATCGGCATACAACTGTTCCACCGAAGGGACTGCTGAAGGTACATTGCTAGTGATGTGTTGAGAATGTGAAGGGCCTGCAACAGAAGGGGGAGGCGAAGGTACATTGCCGGCAAGGGAATGCGATTGCGAAGCTACCGAAGCGGACTGCGATGGTGAAGAGCGTGAATTTCCATCCGAATTGCGTCTATGGCCGCCACGTCGAAACTGTCAACCATAATACATTTTAAACAAAAAAATGTAAATTGCATATTCATCATATATATAATTAAGAACATGAATAAACTTACCATATTTAATTTGATAAATTAGTTCCGACGAAACAAGGTACCAATAGACAAAGAAATTTTCTTGAATGACCAATACAAAAAAAAAAAGATAGTATATTAACAAATCCAATATATAAATTTAAGAATAAGACTGTAAATAAACAAGAAATTGAGTAAAGAAATTTACAAATTATACGTGTCGATTAACTTACCCACTTAAAAGAAATATATTATCATATATCAAGATAAATATCCGATTTTTATTATATGAAGAGAACAAAATTTACCCGTCATCAAAAATCAAAATCGTCATTATCATCCTCATCGTCATCATGCGTCTCAAAATTAGACTCTTCAACATCATTTTCATCATCCTCTTCATCATCCTCATCAGAATCCTCATCCTCATCATTTGTCTCAAAATTAGATTCTTCATCATCTTTTTCATGAATTTCACTTGCATCCACATCTATCACTACTCCGCTAGGATCTCGTAACGTTAGAATATTATATTCCTCGGTCTGAACTGTATTGACAACTTGCTCTTGTTGATATGTTGTTTTTTCCCAATGTTCTTCAATTTTTTTCTGTGCTTTCGTTTTAAAAACAGCCCACCAATCAATTTTGTCAGGTTTCAAACTAGGATATGAAGCATAAAATACTTGAATCGCTTGTTGTACCAACACAAATGGTTCATATCTTTTATACAATTTTTTATGATTTATTTCAACCAAATTAAACTGTGGATGCACTTTCATCCCTTTCACAGGGTCAAACCAGCGACACATAAATAAAACAACCCGTAATGCTGGACCAGGGTACTCTACCTCAACGATTTCATCCAACAAACCATAAAAATCATTTTGACCTCCACCATCATTGGATGACTGAACACAAACTCCACTATTTATTGTCATTTTCCCCACTCCATATTTTTCAGTATGAAATTTATACCCGTTTATAAAATAGGATGGCCAAGCTCGTACCATTGCTTTTGGACCCCATGACAGATGGATTAACAATTCTTGCTGAACTTGAACTTGATTATCATGGACCTAAAGTTAAGTAAATATGTTAATATATTTTAACATAAATATTTAAATAATTGTAGTCTACTTACATATTTTTTGAACCATGGTGCAAATTCTTCTCGCAGTAACGATCAAACTCATGTCTCGAAAGTTGAGAATATACATTTTGAAAAATTCTACAATCAAAGGAAATAAAATTTAACACACATAATGTACGACATAAGAAATATATAAAATAAAAACTATACACTTACTCGAAAAATGGTGTCACTTCTGGACAGTTCAGTAAAATATATGTGTGGGCTGCCCGCCATTCTTGATCAGTTAAATATCTACGCTTACATGATCCACTTGGTCGACCAAGGTAGTTAAAAATTGAGAATGAATTATCATTGGGATCAATAGAACCATCATCATTTCTTCCCGCTCTTCGCCTCTTACACTGAACGTGAGGCTCAAAATAATATGACACAAACGTTGTTACTTCCTCCACAATATATGCATTGACAATAGAGACTTCAACACGTGCATTATTTTTAACTTTCTTCTTCAAATGATATAGGAATCTAATTGTAATAAAACAAAATATTTTAGAAAATTATATGTTATGAAATTACAAAATTTATATGCCTTCATAACGAAGAAAAAAAGATTAAAAACTCACCTTTCAAATGGACACATCCATCTAAATTGGACAGGACCTCCAACTTTCGCCTCATATGGCAAGTGAACCAAAAGATGTTCCATGGAATTAAAAAATGACGGCGGAAAAATCCTTTCTAAATTACACAAAATGATTGGAATCTCTCTCTCTAACATCTCCATGTGTGAATGTTTCAACACTGTCGAGCAAATATCATGAAGAAAAATGCTTAGCTCCGTAAGGGCACCCCAAACAAAATTCGGTAAGAGTTCCTTAAAAGCAATAGGAATTAATCTTTCCATAAATATATGACAATCATGACTTTTCAAACCAATTAAATTATATTCCTTTAAATCGACACATCTTCCAAGATTTGAGACATAACCATCAGGAAATCTCAATGATTTCAACCATTCACAAACAAGCCGTCTCTGATTCTTATTCAATGTATAAATTGACTTCGGTTTTGGTCCCCTACTACTTTCATCGACATCAAGAGTGGGTCGTTTACAAATGAGTCGCATATCTTTTCTTGCATTCAAGTTGTCTTTTGTTTTCCCAGTGATATCCATCACTGTATTTATCAGATTATCAAAGACATTCTTCTCGATATGCATTACATCGAGATTATGATGAACCAACTGTGTCTTCCAATACGGTAAATCCCAAAATAAACTTCGTTTAGTTCATTTATGCGAATGTCCATAGCCATATGTTGTACCATGTGGCTCTTCAATAACAGATGGAAAGTTAATGACTCTATGCCAAATTTGTTCACCGGTTAATCTCAGTGGAGGAGGTGTTCTTTCATTTCTATTCTTAGTGAATTCTTCTTTATTTCTTCTGAATTTATGATTTAACGGTAAAAATTGTCTATGACAATCAAAATAACTCGCTTTCTTCCCATGTTTCAATCTGAATGATTTTGATCTCTCCAAACAAATTGGACATCCTAAAATCCCTGCGGTACTCCATCCTGATAACATACCATACGCTGGAAAATCATTAATGGTCCAAAGAAGAGCAGCCTTCATTATAAACATCTGATTAGTATGAACATCATATGTAGGAACACCTTCATCCCATAGTTGTTTCAACTCCGCAATCAATGGTTGCGTGTAAACATCTATTAATTTCTTTGGATTTTGCGGGCCAGGCACAACCAATGTTAAAAACATATACGGTGTCTTCATACACATACCGGGTGGAAGATTATACGGAGTTAAGATAACTGGCCAACATGAATAATTTCTTCCTGATTTGCCAAATGGAGCAAATCCATCAGCACAGAGACCTAATCTAATATTTCGAGTCTCTCTCGCGAACTCAGGATATGTTCTATCAAAATATCTTCACGCTTCTGCATCTAAAGGATGACACATTAACCCCTCTTCTGTTTCATGATTTGCATGCCAGATCATGTGTTTAGCAGTGGTCTCAGATGCATAAAGTCTTTGTAACCTAGGAGTTAAAGGCAAATAAAACATTTGTTTGTATGATTTACGCTGCTGATTACGACCCGACCTCCGAGAATTCTTGTATCTACTTTGATTACAGAATTTACAAAAATCTGCTTCTTTGTCATCTCCCCAAAATAGCATACAAGCATCTCTGCAAACATCTATTCTCTGCACTGGAAGACCTAATTCTTTCACAAGCTTTTTCATACTATAGAAGTCATTGGGCATAATATGATCACGCGGCAATACTTCTCCAATAACTTGAACAAAATCATTAAAACAATTCTCAGACACATTATGCTCAGCTTTGACATTCAACAATCTTGCGGTTAGAGATAGTTTAGTGTGGCTGTCACAACCAGCCCACAAAGGTTCATCTGCAGCTCTTAAGACTTCCTGAAATTGGAGAGATGATTCATTTGATAGATTTTCATCAACACCTACTACTTCTACCTCCTCCAATGGTGATGCATAACTACTATTCCCATGTTCAAATGTTGGAGCAAAACTAGAACTTCCAGCGCTTGGATCGGGAACAAAATTCAGACCCACTGCATCAATTACCATCCTCTGATACGGATTCAATTGTTCATAATAACTCCGATCCCCACTAGCTGAGAATTGTTTATTTCGTCCAAACTCTTCATCAGAAATGAATGGTTCACCATGACATGTCCAATTATAGTAATTCGGGGTAAAACCAACTCTACAAAGATGTTCCCTAACTTTATCACACTCCAAAAATTTACCATTCCGACACCTTCTACACGGACACCTTAACTTATTCCCATCCATAAAATCAACTTGAGTACAAGCAAAATGTAAAAATTGCTCCAACCCAAAAATAAATTCATCAGTTAAACCCCGACGATCAGATAAGTTCTTCTTATACATCCAACTTCTTTCGTTCTGCATTTTCCCTGTCTCTAAATTTATACTTTTTTAAATATTAATAAGAATTCAAATAAGAACTACAAACAAAACTACTAGATCATCATAAGTAATATCATCAATATTTCAAACTAAATTCATATAACAATAAATAATAACGTTAATTGTACAAAATTGAAATCATCATTGTCACGCCCCGAACCGGGATCGTGAGCAGCCGCCCGTTACCCTGGATGCCGGCTGTACTTTTACAGAAAATCGGACAGAATTTCCCCATATATCGGAGGTCTCCCATATTAAAATAAACCTGTTACCTGTCCAAAAGGGCCATCCCGGCCTCAAAATGCATAAATTATCCTCAACAACAAACCAGATCATCCATACTGCACAATCCAGGGCAACGCAAGGCTAACAAACAATTCTCCACAGTCCTAACCACAGACCTCTACTGCCATGCCCCCGTCAAAGGCATGGACAGCCGCCAGTCGCCCCTCCTGTGATTTAGAGGAGGCACCGAGCGATCCTAGAGGACAATTCTAAGACATGACACATTCCCAAATACAGACGCAACGAAAAAGAAATGCCTCAATGCAATGTCATGCAGTGACATGAGAGTTCCACAATTTAAATGTCCATATTTATACAGTCATCCCAGAATTATAAAAATGGTCATCTATAGACCTCAAAATACATATACATCACCAATACAAATTTGCAGCGGAAATACACAATAATTCCTCAAGTCCAGGCCTGATCTCCCAAAGAAACTGAGCGTCCTAAAAGCGACACTCCTTGTCAAATACTCTCTGAAACAAAAGGGAAATGAGGGGTGAGTACTCGGGAAAGAATACTCAGTGAGTGAGTGGGTCAATGCAGTCATCAAATATGGAGTGTGAAACTGGAGTGTCAAAACATAAGTATATAAATCATATTTCAAATCATCATGCTTTTCATTTCAACAATATATCATTTCACGCATTTTCAAGTCAAATATGCATCCAAAGCACTGTCATTAAAATCATAGAGCTGCCAGCCGAAAATGTCCTGGCAGAGGTCTACCGCGACCTATGACAGGCGCACCGGGGGTGTTATATGCAAATTTCTTTAAAGTGCTCTCTACCCCGGCGTTGGCGACGAACCTCGTCCAGGTGCTAGACTTGGAGAGGATATCCAATCCAAATCCAAATCCTCCCCCTTTCGGGTTCAACCTGGCTAGTACCGTGTAGATAATCAAATCACGACAACTCGTGGGATACCCCAGGCCTAGGCATATCCGGACGCCACCAAAGCGCCTCTCACGGTGTCCTTCGTAGCTACGGAACAATACATATCAAAGCTCTCAAAGCCAAAATCAATATCACATCAAAATGTGTCGAAGTCAGGTTCATAAACCAATGCAACATAGAGCATAAAATGGCACATTATACATTTCAACCACATGGATGCATAATTTCATAATTCAATACAGTTTTTGGACACTCCAACGGTTCACAAAAGTCAATTTTAAAACCAGTCAAAACATTTCCAACATACGACAAATCATGCTCATTATCAAAATGTTGTAAAACAGGATTTACATATTAAACAAAAGTATTGAAATAAATCCCACTCACAGTTTTGGGGAAGGTAGCGCACTCCCCAATAACACCAAAATACGTAAAACAAGGCGCCCCTCAATCGAGTCACCAAGAAAGCCAACCTAATCAAGTCATCACGATTTTTATCAATTTCCGACTATTTCAGGGTTTATCGTTTTTCTTAATTTCGTACGAATCCTAAATTCCTCAATTTATAAACAAATCAACTAATGCTACCTAATTTGACAAAGTTTATTCAAGGGTTGAAGAGATTTCATTTCTCTCACCTAAGATTCTTCGGATCTCAGATTTAGCTTTCGTTCGCCCGTCGGTTTGGTCTAAAACCTGAATGTTTCCAAATTTGAAACAATTGCGAACAATTTAAGTCCAATTACTAAAGAGATTCGAAACCCAAGTGCGAAAAATCGAAACTTAGAGTCATTTACCTTCGCAGAGGCTCACGGACTGTCGCGGGCCGTCGCGGGCCGTGGGCCGCGAGCTGATGGGCTGGCGGGCCTGGTGGGCCGGCGGGCCTGGTGGGCCCGCGGCCTGGTGGGCCTGCGGCCTGGCAAGCCGGATCGCGTGCTGGAGTGCACGCTGGCTCGTGCTAGGGCGTGCTGAGGCGCGCTGGGATCGCGCGCTGGGGATCGCGAGCTGCTCGCGCGCTGCTCGCTCGCTGCTCGCGCGCTGCTCGCTCGCTGCTCGCGCGCTGCTCGCTCGCTGCTCGCGCGCTGCTCGCTCGCTGCTCGTGCGCTGCTCGCGCTGGTTCGTGCTGGGCTCGCGCGCTGCTCGCTCTGCTCGCGCTGGGCTCGCGCTAGCTCGCGCTGGCTCGCGTTGGCTCGCGCTAGCTCGCGCGCTGTTGTGCGAAGGAGAGGAGCTGCAGCGGCGCTCATGCAGAGAGGAGCTGCAGCGGCTCGCTCGCGGGAGGGGGGAGCTGCAGCGGCTGTGGGTGGCGCTGGTGGTGACCGGCGGTGCTGGCGGCGGCGGCGGCAGCGGGAGGGGAAGAGACACGGCGGCGGGGAGAAGGGAAAAGAGAGAAGAAAGAGGGAGAGAAGAAGAGGGAGAGAGAAGAGAGAAGAGATGGGGAAAGAGAGAGAGAAAATTGGGCTTTAAGCCCTAATTTTGTTTTTTTTTTATTTTCCTTTTTTTTTTTTTTTTTTTTTTTGTTAATTGGGTATTACATTTTCTAACCCCCTAAAAACAAGTCTCGTCCTCGAGACTAAAAGAAAACTATACAGAAAATAGATGGGAGTACTGTTTCCTCATGGCTTCCTCAGGCTCCCAAGTTTGTTCCTCGACCTGGTCGTTCCTCCACAAAACTTTGACAAGAGGAACCTCTTTGCTCCGTAGCTTTCTGACCTGTCGATCCAGAATAGTCACGGGCTGAACAGGTAAACTCAAGTCCTCTCGAAGCTCAACTGGCGGAGCTTCTAAAATGTGTGAGGGATCTGGCTGATATCTCCTAAGTACTGAGACATGAAATACATCGTGAACACGCGATAGATCTGCTGGCAGCTCCAATTTATATGCTACACTTCCGACCCTCTCAAGGATACGGAAGGGCCCAATATACCTGGGACTCAACTTCCCTCGCTGCCCAAATCGAATGACTCCCTTCAAGGGAGATATCTTTAAGAATACCATGTCTCCCACAGTAAACTCTAGAGGTCGCCGCCTACGATCTGCATAGGATTTCTGTCTATCCTGGGCGGCTTTCATCCGTGTACGGATAATCCTCACTTTCTCCTTCGTCTCCTCTACCAGCTCAACATTGGTGAGTCGTCGCTCACCAACCTCATCCCAGCACAACGGGGTACGACACTTCCTCCCATACAATGCCTCGTAAGGTGGCATGCCAATGCTCGCCTGATAGCTATTATTATAGGCGAATTCCACCAACGGAAGATGCCGATCCCAACTCCCCCGGAAATCCATAACACATGCCCTAAGCATGTCCTCTAAAGTCTGAATAGTTCTCTCTGACTGACCATCTGTCTGGGGGTGATACGCTGTGCTGAAATTCAGTCTAGTACCCAAAACCTCCTGCAGACTGGGCCAAAAACAGGATGTAAATCTGGGGTCTCGATCTGATACTATCGACACTGGAACCCCATGCAGTCTCACAATCATATCAATATAGAGGCATGCCAACCTTTCAAGCGAGTAATCACCCCTAATCGGGATGAAATGTGCGGACTTAGTAAGTCGGTCAACTATCACCCAAATAGCATCATGCTGTGCCGAAGTCCGCGGTAATCCCACTACAAAATCCATCGTGATATGCTCCCACTTCCACTCAGGAATGGGAAGGGGCTGCAATGTGCCAGCTGGACGCTGGTGCTTAGCCTTCACCTGCTGACATACAAGGCAACAAGCAATGAATTCTGCAATTTCCCGTTTCATACCCGACCACCAATAACTGTCTCTGATGGTGCGGTACATTTTGGTACTACCGGGATGTAAAGCATAGGCAGATGAATGAGCCTCCTCAAGAATAGCCCTGCGGAGATCACTATCTGCCGGTACACATACTCGATCTCGAAAAACCAACAGTCTATCCTTGCGAACTCTAAAGTCGTCAATATCACCTCTGCTGGCTTTCTCATAAATACCTCGGAGCTCTTCGTCACTCTGCTGAAGCTCCCTGATACGATCGAGCAAACTCGGTCGAACCTCAAATCTGGCTAGTATAGCTCCCTGATCATCACTAGCCAACCTAACTCCCAAAGCTCGGAGTCCCAATAAACACGAGAGATAAGTACTCTCGGTAGTCTGAGAAGAGGAAGATGACTTCCGACTCAAGGCATCAGCCACCACATTAGCCTTGCCCGGATGATAATCAATAATGAGGTCATAATCCTTTAGCAGCTCTAACCATCTCCGCTGCCTCAAATTCAGCTCCCTCTGAGTGAACAGATACTTTAGACTTTTGTGATCTGTAAACACTCTGCATGTGACCCCATATAAATAGTGGCGCCATATCTTTAGCGCAAAGACTATGGCCGCCAACTCCAAATCGTGCGTAGGATAATTCACCTCATGCTTCTTTAGCTGCCGCGAAGCATAGGCGATAACTCTACCATCCTGCATCAATACACAGCCCAATCCCTGCCTGCTGGCGTCACTGTACACCACATACTCTCGACTACTCGTGGGAAGGGCTAGAATCGGAGCGGACGTCAATCGCTGTTTGAGCTCCTGAAAGCTCACCTCACAATGATCATCCCATACAAACTTTACACCTTTTCGCGTCAATCTAGATAACGGAGCAGCAATTTGAGAAAAGCCCTCTACAAATCTGCGGTAATACCCGGCTAGACCAAGAAAACTCCTGATCTCAGTCACTGTCTGTGGCTGCTCCCATCTCAATATAGCCTCAACTTTCTGCGGATCAACAAAGATACCTTCCGCAGAAACTACATGGCCAAGAAAACCAATCTGCCGCAACCAAAATTCACACTTGGTGAACTTGGCATAAAGCTGTCTCTCACGAAGAGTCTGCAAAATCACCCTAAGGTGCTGAGCATGCTCATCATCACTCCGCGAGTAGACTAAGATATCATCAATAAAAACAATGACGAACCGATCCAAATAATCGTGAAAAATTCGGTTCATTAGGTCCATAAATGCAGCAGGGGCATTAGTCAGTCCAAACGGCATGACCAAAAACTCATAATGTCCGTATCGGGTGCGGAAAGCCGTCTTAGGCACATCCTCAGCCCTAATCCGCAGTTGATGGTAACCCGACCGGAGATCTATCTTCGAAAATACTCTGGCACCCTGTAACTGATCAAAGAGATCATCAATACGTGGTAGTGGGTACCGATTTTTAACGGTAACTTTGTTCAGCTGTCTATAATCTACACATAGCCGAAATGTGCCGTCCTTCTTTTTCACAAACAACACCGGTGCACCCCACGGAGACGTGCTAGGACGGATAAACCCCTTATCCAGCAACTCTTGCAGCTGGACCTTGAGCTCTCTCAGCTCAGCCGGCGCCATCCTGTATGGCGGCATAGAGATAGGGGTAGTCCCCGGAGCTAAATCGATCTCAAAATCAAACTCCTGAACAGGTGGTAGTCCGGGCAGCTCCTCGGGGAAAACATCAGGAAAGTCCTGTACCACTGGGACATCCTCCAGTCTCGGTCCCTGAGCAGTGGTGTCAATGATATGAGCCAGGTAAGTCGCACATCCGCGGCGAATCATGCGTCTGGCCTCCAAAACTGAAATGACACAGCGGGGTAAAACCCGCCTCTCGCCCTCAAAAATCAACACTGGCCGATCGGGTCTTCGAAATTCCACCAGCTTCTTAAAGCAGTCAACTGAAGCCCGATGCATATGTAGCCAATCCATCCCCAAGATGGCATCAAAATCAATCATGGCGAGGGGGATTAGATCTGCTTTCAGCACTGTATCCCCAACTTTGATCTCACATTCTCTATACACTGTGCCGCGCACAATCTGCTCACCCAGAGGAGTGATGACCGATATCTCCTCGTCCAAAGGTGAGAGCGGTCTATCAGAGTGTCGGGAGAATTTATCGCTCACATACGAATAATTAGACCCCGTGTCAATAAGGATACGAGCATCTATTCCGAAAATGGGTAGAGTACCTATCATTTGAACAAATACACATAACTTAGAATAATTTCAAACCTGATATGTATATATATATGTCAAAATATTTGAGCCTCTAGGGCTTCTACAACCTCGGTGTACAAAGATGTCAGAGAGGTATCATGTCGACAAAAGGGAACACAACTCAAAATACCTATACGACTGATACAATGCTGACATCCTCAAAAGAAGTGAAAATACGAATAGTGATCCTATTCTACAGGATCAGAAGGAGGAGTACCCATGATGATGTCGGGATTCGCCTGGGCGTCCTCATGCGTCATGGCATAAACCCGGGCCTGAGCCCTAGGCTGCTGTCGTGCCTGAGTCTACACTGTGTTACTCCCAGTGGTCACCCTGGGAGTAGAAACTGCTGGCCGAACAGGCTGCCCCTGCTGTCCCATACGAAGAGTACTAGTGCGGCTCAGTGAACTCTGTGCTCCGAGTCCTAACTCAGGGCAAGAACTCCTAATATGCCCCGGCTTCCCACAGTGGAAGCAAGTGACCGTCACTGAACAAGCTCCGCTCGGATGGGACTGACTGCACCTGCGGCAATAAGGGTGCCGCTGAGTAGTAAACTGTGCAGGGTGAATCGGTGCGGGCTGTCTAAACCCCTGGGAGTACTGTCCCCGTCCCAGCTCAGGAAATCCAGATCCAAATCCGCCTCTGTACGAACTGGATCCCCTGCCCCTCTTGGAATTCTCCGCAAAATGAGACTTCTCCTTCTTTCTCTTCTGCTCTCTGCTCTCTCTCTGCCTAGTCTCAGCGCGGACCAAAGCCTCCGCGCGGTGAGCAGAGTCTATCACCTCAGCCAGTGTAAACTGTGGAGTAACAGTCATATATCTCTTTATGCTGAGACTAAGACCGTCCTCAAATTTGAAACGCAAATACTGAGGTGTGGCCAGATCTGGTACAAATGCGACAAGTCTCCGCATGTCTGTCTCATACTCCGAGACAGATCTGGACCCCTGTGTAAGCCGTCCCAACTCTGACCTCATCCGGTCCTGCTGGTAGAGTAGGAAAAATCTGCGGTCAAACTCCCGAAGGAAGTCGTCCCACCGCAGTGGCTCTATCGCCTCATCAGTGAGGGCCTCCCACCATGAGAGGGCCTCTCCCTCTAATAATCGCTCTGCCACTTTCAGGCAGAGCTCCTCTCCAATCCCGAGATCAGTCAAAATCCTGCGGGTGCGGTTGATCCAATGCTTGGCTGCCGCAGCATCACCAAGCCCTGCAAAATCTGTGCACCCTAGCTGACGGGCCTCCTTAACCAACTGAGTCAGCTCATGTACCCGTCTAAGAATAGCCGATGTGGCCTCACTCGGCTCGGACAAAGTAGAAGGACCGGCCACCGGCGGTGGAACCGGTGCCGTAGGAACTGGAGCTGCTGCAGGTGCAGGCGCCGCTGTAGGAGGTGGTGGGGGCGGAATCTGGACCCGACCTGCCTAAAGGCGTCGAGTGTGGGTACAGGAGTCTCAGCCTGAGCAGCTGGCTGAGTAGGTGCCGGTGGTGGCACGCAAGTCGAGGTACGATCCTCCGGCTCGTCTAAGTCCTCTGGTGCTCGTGGGGTCTCAGGTGCCCGAGGTGCATCTGGCACTAACAGACCCTCAAGAGATGCGAATCTAGCACCTCTCCTTCCACGTCTAGGTGGCATAATTCTGCAAGAGAAAGATGCTTATTATCATAAAAAGAATAGGCACGGTTCAAGAATTTTGAACTAATCATAGCATGGCTACCCTCACAAAAGAATGAAATTCTTAGTTCAATAGGAGAAGAATGTAGCAAGTTAGGTTAGATACAACCGTATCTAACCCCCTAAAATAGATGAACTCATATGCCTATGACCATGCACTGGGACTTCATGACTGTATGAAACTCTCATGCATTGAGGACTTTAAAAACCAACATATTCGGGAATGTTTCCAAGACTCTCTTTCTACATAGCTCTTAACCAAGTCGCTCTGATACCAATCAAACTGTCACGCCCCGAACCGGGATCGTGAGCAGCCGCCCGTTACCCTGGATGCCGGCTGTACTTTTACAGAAAATCGGACAGAACTTCCCCATATATCGGAGGTCTCCCATATTAAAATAAACCTGTTACCTGTCCAAAAGGGCCATCCCGGCCTCAAAATGCATAAATTATCCTCAACAACAAACCAGATCATCCATACTGCACAATCCAGGGCAACGCAAGGCTAACAAACAATTCTCCACAGTCCTAACCACAGACCTCTACTGCCATGCCCCCGTCAAAGGCATGGACAGCCGCCAGTCGCCCCTCCTGTGATTTAGAGGAGGCACCGAGCGATCCTAGAGGACAATTCTAAGACATGACACATTCCCAAATACAGACGCAACGAAAAAGAAATGCCTCAATGCAATGTCATGCAGTGACATGAGAGTTCCACAATTTAAATGTCCATATTTATACAGTCATCCCAGAATTATAAAAATGGTCATCTATAAACCTCAAAATACATATACATCACCAATACAAATTTGCAGCGGAAATACACAATAATTCCTCAAGTCCAGGCCTGATCTCCCAAAGAAACTGAGCGTCCTAAAAGCGACACTCCTTGTCAAATACTCTCTGAAACAAAAGGGAAATGAGGGGTGAGTACACGGGAAAGAATACTCAGTGAGTGAGTGGGTCAATGCAGTCATCAAATATGGAGTGTGAAACTGGAGTGTCAAAACATAAGTATATAAATCATATTTCAAATCATCATGCTTTTCATTTCAACAATATATCATTTCACGCATTTTCAAGTCAAATATGCATCCAAAGCACTGTCATTAAAATCATAGAGCTGCCAGCCGAAAATGTCCTGGCAGAGGTCTACCGCGACCTATGACAGGCGCACCGGGGGTGTTATATGCAAATTTCTTTAAAGTGCTCTCTACCCCGGCGTTGGCGACGAACCTCGTCCAGGTGCTAGACTTGGAGAGGATATCCAATCCAAATCCAAATCCTCCCCCTTTCGGGTTCAACCTGGCTAGTACCGTGTAGATAATCAAATCACGACAACTCGTGGGATACCCCAGGCCTAGGCATATCCGGACGCCACCAAAGCGCCTCTCACGGTGTCCTTCGTAGCTACGGAACAATACATATCAAAGCTCTCAAAGCCAAAATCAATATCACATCAAAATGTGCCGAAGTCAGATTCATAAACCAATGCAACATAGAGCATAAAATGGCACATTATACATTTCAACCACATGGATGCATAATTTCATAATTCAATACAGTTTTTGGACACTCCAACGGTTCACAAAAGTCAATTTTAAAACCAGTCAAAACATTTCCAACATACGACAAATCATGCTCATTATCAAAATGTTGTAAAACAGGATTTACATATTAAACAAAAGCATTGAAATAAATCCCATTCACAGTTTTGGGGAAGGTAGCGCACTCCCCAATAACACCAAAATACGTAAAACAAGGCGCCCCTCAATCGAGTCACCAAGAAAGCCAACCTAATCAAGTCATCACGATTTTTATCAATTTCCGACTATTTCAGGGTTTATCGTTTTTCTTAATTTCGTACGAACCCTAAATTCCTCAATTTATAAACAAATCAACTAATGCTACCTAATTTGACAAAGTTTATTCAAGGGTTGAAGAGATTTCATTTCTCTCACCTAAGATTCTTCGGATCTCAGATTTAGCTTTCGTTCGCCCGTCGGTTTGGTCTAAAACCTGAATGTTTCCAAATTTGAAACAATTGCGAACAATTTAAGTCCAATTACTAAAGAGATTCGAAACCCAAGTGCGAAAAATCGAAACTTAGAGTCATTTACCTTCGCAGAGGCTCACGGACTGTCGCGGGCCGTCGCGGGCCGTGGGCCGCGAGCTGATGGGCTGGCGGGCCTGGTGGGCCGGCGGGCCTGGTGGGCCCGCGGCCTGGTGGGCCTGCGGCCTGGCAAGCCGGATCGCGCGCTGGAGTGCACGCTGGCTCGTGCTAGGGCGTGCTGAGGCGCGCTGGGGTCGCGCGCTGGGGATCGCGAGCTGCTCGCGCGCTGCTCGCTCGCTGCTCGCGCGCTGCTCGCTCGCTGCTCGCGCGCTGCTCGCGCTGGTTCGCGCTGGGCTTGCGCGCTGCTCGCTCTGCTCGCGCTGGGCTCGCGCGCTGTTGTGCGAAGGAGAGGAGCTGCAGCGGCGCTCATGCAGAGAGGAGCTGCAGCGGCTCGCTCGCGGGAGGGGGGAGCTGCAGCGGCTGTGGGTGGCGCTGGTGGTGACCGGCGGTGCTGGCGGCGGCGGCGGCAGCGGGAGGGGAAGAGACACGGCGGCGGGGAGAAGGGAAAAGAGAGAAGAAAGAGGGAGAGAAGAAGAGGGAGAGAGAAGAGAGAAGAGATGGGGAAAGAGAGAGAGAAAATTGGGCTTTAAGCCCTAATTTTGTTTTTTTTTTTATTTTCCTTTTTTTTTTTTTTTTTTTTTTGTTAATTGGGTATTACAATCATAAATACAAAGATTAATTTCACAAAAATTTAATATAATAATAAACAATATTATAAACTTAATTAATTTAAAACAAATTAACTAAATTATTACAATAACATTAAATATTATCAAAAAATTAAATAAATTATCAAATATTAAACATTTAACAACATTGATTATTTAACAAATCGATATAAGATTTAATATAAACTACTGAGTATTGTTAATCACAAACATCTCAGAATCATTTATCACATAAAACTTACTATAAAATACATTTTAACATCATTACAGTACATAATAAAACAATTTTCACCACCAATTAATAACTCACCGATAGAGTCCGATAGCAACACCAGTAACAGCTTCCAATCCAAATAGTCGATAACCACAAAACCTAACACATAAAATAGATTTATCAATAACTAATAAGGTAGTTAAAACAATATTATAAAAACATCTTTTAAAAAACATTTCTCAACAATTTAAAAAATAAAAATCAAATACATTCCTTTTTGTACTGGACCAGTCCCAATGGGCCGGGCCGGGCCCAATGGGCCTGGCCCATCAATGGCTCAGTCCAATGGGCCACGATGGGCAGCGCAGGGGCCATCGTGGCCCATCGCGTAGCAGGGACGCAAAGGGGCTGCGCGGCACCTTCCCGCGTCGGGGCCGCGCAGCCACTGCTGCCCCTTCGTGCGGCGGAGGCGCAAAGGGGACAGCGGCCCCTTCCCGCGGAGGACGCGCAAAGGGCCCAGTGGCCCCTTCGCGCGTCTGGGCCTCGAAGGGGCTGCAGGCCCTTCGCGCAGCAGGGCCGCGGCATCCCCTGCCGCGCAGCCCCTGTTGCCCATAATCGCGACGGAGGCGCAAAGGGGACAGCGATCACTTTGCGCCTCTGGGCAGCGAAGGGGCGACGGCCCCATTGGGCGTCTGGGCAGCGAAGGGGCCACGGCCCCTTCGCGCACCTGGGCAGCGCAGGGGAGGCGCCTTCGTGCACCTCGGCCGCACATGGATCTGCCATCAATATCTCAGATCCGGCGGCTGGCAGTCCGATCTGCTTTCTGTAACTCAGATCCAGCGGCTGGCCGCCGGATCTGTCGTCTACGGCCAAGAGAGAGAAAGAGAGAGAGAGATTACCTAACACTATCGTAGATCCGGCATCCCTTCGCAGTACCCCTTTGCGGCTGCTCTTCACAAACGAGATGAACCCGAGAGAGAGAGAGAGATAGAGAGAGACAGAGAGAGACAGAGAGAGAGAGAGCGTCAAAGCAAGGTGTGAAAATATCTTCACTTTTGCTTCAAAAATAAATTTGTCCCAAAATTCGTCCCTAATCAGGGACGAATTATTTTTTCGTCCCTGAATCAGGGACGAATTATTTTTTCGTCCCTGATTCAGGGACGAATATATTTTTCTTCCCTGATTCAGGGACGAATTTTTTTTCGTCCCTGATTCAGGGACGAATTTGTTTTTCGTCCCTGATACAGGGACGAATTTGTTTTTCGTCCCTGATACAGGGACGAATTTGTTTTTCGTCCCTGTTTCAGGGACGAATTTGTTTTTCGTCCCTGATTCAGGGACGAATTTCTTTTTCGTCCCTGATTCAGGGACCAAATTTTTCTTCTGAAAATTTTTTTTCGACCGTAATTCAGCGACAAAATTGTTTTTTGAGGATAATGGAACAAGGTACAACAAAAATTATCTCGCTTGATATCACAACTCAATTTTATGTTTGATTTTATCAACGATCATTTATCGACGGAATCATTTTAAATATATTTTATTTGTTTAATTAGTTTAAAGCAAAATTATACTAATAACAAATTCAAAACGGAACGAAAATATCGAATTTGCTTATAGATTTTTAATTTTTTTGACAAGTTATTTTCTTACTCACTAACCCTTCAATTATGTTACGAAAATATAAATTTCAAATTTTAATAGTATTTTTAAAAATTTTACTAAATAAACAAATTCAAAATTGAATTTAAGTTTAGTAGAGCAAATTACTGATACACTATAATGTTCCTCCCGAAGATAGACTTCAGTAGTCCACTAATTTTCCAGGAAACCATTCCCTTATATTTTGAATTTTGCTTCAAACACCCTTTTGTCCCAAAATTTGTCCCGGATTCTGGGACGAAAAACCTTTTCGTCCCTGAATCGGGGACGAAATTTTTTTTTTGTCGCTAAAATCTACGACGAAAGAATGATTTCATCGCTAAATTTTTGATAAATATATGTTTTCGTAGCAATTTGTAGTAAATTTAACGATAAATAATTTTTTTCTTTACAATTTACAACGATTTTTGCAACAATACTTATGGTTTCTGATAATTAAACTCTTTGAATACACTAAAATAGAAACTAAATCGATAAATTATTAACAATATTGGCGTATTATGATATAATTATAAAAAAATATTCAATGCATTGATTATTATTTAACAAGTATTTCTACTTTAACTCTTCATTTACTTAATCGAATATTTAAACAAATATATAAAATAAAGTTATCAGTGTTATAAATGGAAAATTAAACAGATAATGAATAAAAAATGAATATACTAATAATAATTTTTTGTAACAAATTAAAAGATACTATATTATTATTCTTTTATATAAATAGACAATGAATGAAAGATTTTATTTAATATTTTGTGAATATTTTAAGATTGTTATACGCTCTAAGTGTATAACACCGTTTTCAAATCATTTTTTATATTAGAAAATGTTTATCATACTAGAAAATGTATCTAATTACTGAAAAATAAATTTTAACGATGAAATTTGTCATAAATGTTATATTTCCCACTCATTTGCAACAAAATTAGCAACAAAAAATCAAATTTGTTGCGACGAATATAAATATTCGTCGCAAATTTAGGGACAAAATCATTTTCGTCCCAAATTTAGCGACGAATCGAGAAGTTCGTCCCAATAATTTGGGACGAATTTGTAATTCGTCCCGAATTTAGGGACGAATTTCCTTTTCGTCCCTAATTTTGGGACGAATTTCGTTTTCGTTCCTAATTTTGTGACGAATTTCATATTTGTCGCAAATTTAAGGACGAATTTTGAAATTCGTGGCAAAATTTGCGACGAATTTTGAAATTCGTCGCAAATGTAGCAACGAAATATCTTTTCGTCGCAAATTTGCAACGAATTGTGCTTCAAAAAATTTTCGTCACAAATTTGCGACAAATTTTGTAACAAAAAAGTTTTTAGTTGCTAAATTTGCGACGAAAATATTTTTGTTGCTAAAATTATGGTTAATTGGCGACGATAACAGTTTTGGTTGCTAAAGTTGTTGCAGATTGGCGACGAATATTTTTCGTCGCTAAATTTCGTCGCTAAATTCCGTTTTTTTTGTAGTGAGTGTAATAAAGAGGATTTAGATAATGCTTTTAAATCAAAGGTAAATTTGCGGTCTCAACTCCCTTATCATATCCTCTTTGACTTAAGCCTGTGTTTATTTTATAAACTCAATAGAAATTAGAAATTAGAGCAGGCGTTTGTCACTAAACAAGACATATAGAGTGATTTCTTTAAATGTATTACAAAATAAAAATTGATATTTTATGGTTATTTATAATTCATGTACTTTTAATTTTGAGTATATATGAATGAACTTACGAAATAAGAGTGATATGCTTTACTATATTATGAACAAGATTTTTATGAGTAGAGAGTTTCGTGCATTGGACATATAATGTTAGTTAGTTAGGATATATATATATAATACCGAATCTATGCTAATTGAGTTGGATGTCACCGTCCTGGTTCAATCTAACTGATTATCCAAAAACTTAGTTTGGTGATATGACAATATATTATATCGTATGTTCTTAAACTTGTCTATTAACGGGAGACAAGTTAGACCTTTTTATTTTTATTTTTTTTTGCAAAAAACTCGATCGAATTATATATTTAAGAAGATGGTAGAACATTTAATTTATTGGTCTCGATATAGGTATCACATAGAGCGGTAGTTCAATGATAAAGTAATAGATAATTTTAAAGTACAATTTTAATTATTTATTGGTATTAATTAAATTTAAAATCATTTTAATGTGACTACTAGTTTGTATAATTATTTTGAAAGCCAAAATGAATATGTTCTATATCCTTTTTCTATCATAAAACTCTATTGGTTGATTGAATCTTCTCCCGGAATTATTTTCTTTTTTTGAAATATTTCATGGATGCTCTAAAAAATATGTTTCTTGAAATTTCAGTTTGTGGATATTGCATTTTCTTTTATTAAAGTCGATAAATTTGTTAATAATATTACTTATGTACATATATGAGGTCCAGTAGTTTCATGTATATGTGATCGGGTGTAGATGATGTATACAAAAAGTATATTTCATGAATATATCAACCAAAAGTAAGCTATTCATAATTAATTGAAGGATTCAGATAGTTCGTCATTTATAACCTATGATTTACGAGTTTTCTGCAATTAGTCACAAATGATTTACATTGATCATTAGACAGTGTCTTAACTCAATTGAAGCTTGTGCAAGCGGATGTTGAATAATACCAAAAAAAATAAAAATAGCCAGTAAACGCAGGCGGCATGGGTCACTCATCTAGCATATATAATGTAAATTGTTGGTAATTCTCATTTAGTGTTAATTCATGATGCCTCAGCCTCTCCTTTTAGGATCCACATTGGAGGTCATTTTCAAATTATCCGTTAAATTTACACATTTAAGGAAGTGTGAATTATAAATAGAAGGTTTAATGGAGAAACGGATGTTGAATGATGGATTGGCCCATGCCATCTGCGCTGGGGGCAAAAACTTTCAGTCAAGTCAACAGCGGTCGCCTCTATCCGATGTGTCCTTTTAAATAGGTATTGTCCTTTTTCATTTCTCACAGCATTAAGTCTTCGAATACTGTCTCTTTCTGCTTTTAATGTATTTCTCTTTCACCAACGATTGAGTTTTATAGGCCAACCTGCCCAGAAGTTTCTGAAGCTCAAGCATTTATTTTCTAATCGGAGACTCATGCCTTGGGGCTAATGTGGGATCCGCCCAAGGGCCTATTAGTTTAGACAAATGTTTAACCCATTCTCTCATCGGAGAAGTCGTTTCGACAAACTAAACCCAACCACACATTATCTAACCCTACCTTTTCAAAATTTATTCTCCTCGTCTTTAATTTAAACTGTGTAGATTATCATTCTCGTTTACAATTGGGACAAGTTGAGAGTTTTGAATACTTTCAAAGAATTAAGCAAAATTTGTCAAAAAGTTAAAGTGCCATGGGCAGTTTTTAAAACCGGACCGGACCAGCTAGTTCGATGAGTTCTATGAGTTCGACCAGGAATCATTTTATAGTTTAATTCAGTTTTTATTGTTAAACTTGATGAAATCAAATTCGGTCAACACCGTTTAAAATCAATCAAAGCCGGTGAATCATTCAAATAGGTTCAAAGGAAAAAAATAAAAAGGGAATATGTGAGATGTTATCTGGTTGGTAAAACAATTCAAAGAGTCCGATCAATGAATCAATGAATTGGCAGGCTTAAGTGTGCGGTGGGAGTAGTTGCCAAAAGAGTAAACAGCAAGAGGGTTTTTGCAAATTTTAAGTTGTCAAAGGGCAATCCATGAGGGAGATTTTGGGGTTTGACCATTGCATTACTACAAATTGCATAAGTGTATGAAACATAATAAATATGTCAGGAAATAGTCAAGCCCCGGAAGCACGGCATTTTGAGTAGTCGGCCATCCATTCGTCCAGCATAAAAATGAAAAGAGTCCAAGCGGAGTAGAGATAGAACCAAATTTTTAGATTTGATTTTGAGAGAACAAAAAAATGAGTCTGAAAAAATTCCTTCTGCTCATTTGCGTGCTGAGCTTCACAATTTGGCCAGCATCCGGTTCATATGACTGCTCGCATACATGTGGTGACATCGATATTCCATACCCGTTTGGAATCGGCAGTTCTAATTGCTCGCTGAACGAGTAGCTTGAGATAACTTGTAATCAGTCCTCCACAAACTCTTCCAAATATGTACCTTTCTTGAGGAAGATTAAGCTAGAGGTACTAAGCATATCCATGGATGATGGTACCATGGTTGTCAATAATCCAATAGTCTCGAGCTGCGGTATTGACTTAACCGTAAGTAATTTTTTTTATTCATCAGATTGGAACGAGTTCATGGTCGTTGGCTGTAACAGTTCTGCTGCTCTGACGAATCAAGGCGGAGAAATATTAAGCGGTTGTGTCGCGATGTCTATGTGCATTGATCTGTCAAAGATGACGCGGTTTGCATCTGGCGCAACTGTTGTCCCTCAAGCCTTCGGGATAGGCTTACGATGTACAAGGTGAATATCGTCCAAAACACCAACGTAGATCGGTTCAACTAGATATGAGATTGAATTTTTTTAAACATGATCGAGATTTTAATTCGTTTGAAAGTATCGGGTGTATAGAGCGTTCCCTATTGGGAGACCCACCTTCCAAAAGGAGTCACTGCAGCAGTCGCTTTGAATTAGTCGAGACGAATCTCCGGATACCGGACGGAATCCAAGACATGATACCAAAAAAAAAATCGTCCAAAACAGCAGCAGCGGTAATTGCTCGTATGCTTTTCTTGTTTCCCTGGATTGGCAGGAACAGTCTAGCCATAGGGATTCTATATTCTATAGAATAATTGAGAATATGACTCATGTTCCTGTCGTGATGGAGTGGTGGTTGGAATCTGACTTTGAACAGCCCTCGTGCCCATATCCCGAGACATTTCAAATTTGGCCTTCATTTTCTACTGATAGTGATGGAACTAACAAGACATTATACCAGTGTCGGTGTGAATTCGCAAAAGGGGGGAATCCTTATCACCCGGGAGGATGCCATGGTTTGAATTTAGTCAAAATTGGTGAGATCTCAATTCTGGTTCAGTTTCATTCCAATGTGATCTTGGTTCTAGTAAATAGTTTTATTTAATATATTTTTTATTTTACAGTTTTTTTAAATAATATACAGAAAACACAAAAAGGATTATACACTAAACAGTTATGCTAGTAATACAAGGATGAGAAGAAAAAAGAATAAAAGAAGAGTTTTGTGAGAGATGAATTTGAAAGAAAAATGTGAAATGTGACAGCATAAAGAGTTTTTTTTTGAATCTGCAACATTAGAGTTATTCGATATTTGCAAAATATTAAAAAAAAAATCAAAATTTGAAAATAATTGTATCTAAGTATTGCTACAACCACAGTAATTAAAAAATGATTTTCTAGTAAGGGTTAAACCCGTGGGAATAGTAAATGTAAATAATACCGAGGTATATGACAACTCTGTGGAGAAGTGCGTGTAGAGGACAAGCGTGTGGTTGTGAGCAAATTTTTAACTTTTCAATTACCACATTTAGGACAAAAGGTAAATGTGTGGTTGTGAGAAAACCAAGGGTTATATCGCTAGCTATTTTTCTAACGCAGATTCTGTGTCTTTGATCAGAGGTAGATGAATGTGCAGGTGATATCTGCTATCATGGCAGATCGCATGGCAGTAGAAAAGCTATTATTGGTGAGAAATTTTTAATTACATTCGCACTTTATCATGCAAAATTTGTTCACGGGCTTATACAAAGGTTTTAAAATGTTATGGCAATACAGGAATTTCCACATGTTCTTTGTCAATATTGTTGCTTGTTGGAGGTTTCTTCTCGTACAAAGGGATAATCACTACGCGAAATAGAAAGCTCAAGAAGAAATTCTTCAAGAGAAATGGTGGATTGCTTCTGGAGCAATAGATATCAGTATCACCACAAGATGGCAAAGCCGAGAAGACTAAGATTTTCACATTTGAAGAGTTAGAGAAAGCCACGGATCATTTTAATGGTAATCGTGTCCTTGGTCATGGTGGTCAAGGTACAGTTTACAAGGATATGTTAACAGATGGGAGGATTGTGGTAATTAAGAAATCAAAGATAATGGACAAAAGCAAGGTTGAGCAATTTATTAATGAGGTTGTCAGCCTCTCCCAAATCATTCATAGAAATGTGGTACGCCTTTTAAGATATTGTTTGGAGACTGAAGTTCCGCTATTGGTGTATGAGTTTGTCCCAAATGGAACTCTTTTTGGACACATTCAGAATCCAACAGAGGAGTTTCCCATGTCATGGAGAGTTCGATTAAGGATTGCTATAGAAGTTGCCAGCGCACTTGCCTATTTACATTCAACAACTTATGCACCTATATATCACAGAGACATTAAGTCCACTAACATATTGTTGGATGAGAAATATAAAGCAAAAGTTTCAAATTTTGGGACTTCAAAATCTATCCCACTTGAGCAGACACACTTAACAACCTTAGTGCAATGGACATTTGGATATTTGGATCCGGAATATTTTCAAACAAGCCAATTTCTGACAAAAGTGATGTTTATAGCTTTGGCATTGTCCTCGAGCTTTTAACAAATCAAAAGCCAATCTATTGGACTGAGTCACAAGAAGATCCAAGAAGTTTAGCAACTCTTTTCCTTATGTCAATGGAAGCAGAAAGTCTTGCTGAAATCCTAGATCCCCAACTCATGAAAGAGAACAAGATTGAGCAACTTGAGGCAGTTGCTAAACTTGCAAAACTTTGCTTGAATTTGAGGGCAAAAAGAGACCTACAATGAAAGAAGTAGCAACTGAACTGGAGGGGATTCAGATGTCACCAATGTCTGCAACTATCCTTGAAGCTATTCAAATCAGCAAACAGGATGCAGCCGTCAAGATTATACCTTTTGATGCTATTTGTCACGCCCCAAACCGGGATCGTGAACAGCCGCCCGTTGCCCTAAGATGCCGGCTGTATTTTTACAGAAAATCGGGCAGAACCTCCCCATAAATCGGAGGTTTTCCGTGTACAATTAAACCTGTATAATCAAAATCAATCTATAATTTAAATGAATGACCATCCCGGCCTCTCCAAAATCAACAAACACCACCGCCAGCATCCAAAACAACGCGAGGCTACAAGTTTCTAACAGTTCTAGCCACAGACCTCTACTATCCTGCCCAATTAGAGCATGAACAGCCGCCACACCGAGCGGACCTAAGTTTATACAATGTATAACACATTTCCCAAGTAACATTCAAGAACGTACAATCGCCTCAATGCAAAGGAAATATGAGAGTTAAATTATACAGTCATCCCAAAATAAATACATGGCCAACTACGGACCTCTATGTCAAGACCTCGCAGGGTCGAAACTAAATTAAAAGTAAATCTTACCGTCGGAAATACCAACTCCGCTCTAGAGCCTGTAACGTCGCTCTATCACAATAAACCTGTCTGAGGAGAGAAAATGTCACGTCCCGACCCGGGATCGTGAGCAGCCGTCCGTTACCCTGGATGCCGGCTGTATTTTTACAGAAAATCGGGCAGAACCTCCCCATATATCGGAGGTCTCCCATATTAAAATAAACCTGTTACCTGTCCAAAAGGGGCCATCCCGGCCTCAAAATGCATATATTATCCTCAACAACAAACCAGATCATCCTACTGCACAATCCAGGGCAACGCAAGGCTAACAAACAATTCTTCACAGTCCTAACCACAGACCTCTACTGCCATGCCCCCATCAAAGGCATGGACAGCCGCCAGTCGCCCCTCCTGTGATTTAGAGGAGGCACCGAGCGATCCTAGAGGACACTTCTAAGACATGACACATTCCCAAATACAGACGCAATGAAAAGAAATGCCTCAATGCAATGTCATGCAGTGACATGAGAGTTCTACAATTTAAATGTCCAATTTATACAGTCATCCCAGAATTATAAAAATGGTCATCTATAGACCTCAAAATACATATACATCACCAATACAAATTTACAGCGGAAATACACAATGACTCCTCAAGTCCAGGCCTGATCTCCCAAAGAAACTGGGCGTCCTAAAAGCGACGCTCCTTGTCAAATACTATCTCTGAAACAAAAGGGAAATGAGGGGTGAGTACTCGGGAGAAGAATACTCAGCGAGTGAGTGGGTCAATGCAATCGTCAAATATAGAGTGTGAAACTGGAGTGTCAAAACATAAGTATATAAATCATATTTCAAATCATCATGCTCTTCATTTCAACAATATATCATTTCACGCATTTTCAAGTCAAATATGCATCCAAAGCACTGTCATTAAAATCATAGAGCTGCCAGCCGAAAATGTCCTGGCAGAGGTCTACCGCGACCTATGACAGGCGTACCGGGGGTGTTATATGCAATTTTATTTAAAGTGCTCTCTACCCCGGCGTTGGCGACGAACCTCGTCCAGGTGCTAGACTTGAAGAGGATATCCAATCCAAATCCAAATCCTCCCCCTTTCGGGTTCAACCTGGCTAGTACCGTGTAGATAATCAAATCACGACAACTCGTGGGATACCCCAGGCCTAGGCATATCCGGACGCCACCAAAGCGCCTCTCACGGTGTCCTTCGTAGCTACGGAACAATACAATCCAAAGCCCTCAAGGCCAAAACCAATATCATATCAAAATGTGCCAAAGTCAGGTTCATAAACCGATGCAACATAGAGTATAAAATGGCACATTATACATTTCAACCACATGGATGCATAATTTCATAATTCAATACAGTTTTTGGACACTCCAACGGTTCACAAAAGTCAATTTTAAAACCGGTCAAAACATTTCCAACATACGACAAATCATGCTCATTATCAAAATGTTGTAAAACAGGATTTACATATTAAACAAAAGCATTGAAATAAATCCCACTCACAGTTTTGGGGAAGGTAGCGCACTCCCCAATAACGCCAAAATACGCAAAACAAGACGCCCCTCAATCGAGTCACTAAGAAAGCCAACCTAATCAAGTCATCACGATTTTTATCAATTTCCGACTATTTCAGGGTTTATCGTTTTTCTTAATTTCGTACGAACCCTAAATTCCTCAATTTATAAACAAATCAACTAATGCTACCTAATTTGACAAAGTTTATTCAAGGGTTGAAGAGATTTCATTTCTCTCACCTAGGATTCTTCGGATCTCGAATTTAGCTTTCGTTCGCCCGTTGGTTTAGTCTAAAACCTGAATGTTTCCAAATTTGAAACAATCGTGAACAATTTAAGTCCGATTACTAAAGAATTTTGAAATCCAAGTACGAAAATCGAAACTTAGAGTCATTTACCTTCACAGAGGCTCACGGACTGTCACGGGCCGTCGCGGGCCGTGGGCCGCGGGCTGATGGGCTGGCGGGCCTGTGGGCTTGGTGGGCCGCAGGGTCTGCGGCCTGGTGGGCCTGCGGCCTGGCAAGCCGGATCGCGCGCTGGAGCGCGCTCGCGCTCGTGCTGGCGCTGGCGCTGGCTCGCGCGCTGAAGCGCACTCGCAAGCTGGATCGTGCGCTGTTCGTGCTGTGGGTCGCAAGCTGGAGCGTGCTGGAGCGCGCTGGGGTCGCGCACTGGGTGTCGCGCGCTGCTCGCGCGCTGATCGAGCGCTGTTCGCGCCCTGCTCGCGGGCTGCTCGCGCGCTGCTCGCGCTTAACTTGCGCGCAGGCTGGGTTCGCGGGCTGAGCTCGTGCAGGGCTCGCACTGCCGCGCTCGCTGTGGTGCAGCGCACGCTGGTGCGCTCCGATCGCGCTCGGCGGAGGACGGCAGCGGGTGAGAGAGGCGCGGCGGCGGGGGATCGGGAGAAGAGAGAAGAAAAGGAGAGAGGGAGAGGGAGAGAGAAAGAAGAGAGGGGGAAAGAGAGAGAGAGAGAATGGAAAGTAATTAGGGCTTTAAGCCCTAATTTTTAAATATCCCATCTTTTTTTTTTTTTTTTTTTTTTTTTTTTTTCTGCTGAGTATTACAGAAAATAGAGGGGTGAGTATCATGGGAAGATACTCAGTGAGTGAGGGGGATAATATCCGGCATAAATAGCATAGGTGAACAATTGGAGTGTCAAATAACATCATTTGAAACAAAAATTTACATGATATATTTAACAATTTGAAATCATTTAACCAATCACACAATAACAAGCATATATGCATCCATTTAAAATCAAGTAATGTCAGAGCGAGTCAAAAATAGTCCCGGCAAAGGTCAACCGTGACGAAGGACAGGCGCGTCAGGGGTTTTTATTATGCATAGACTTTAAAACGCTCTCTACCCCGACGTTGGCCATGAGTTCGCTGGGGCCAACTCATCAACGTGTATAGGACCCCGCCCGGTGCTAGACGGTGGCGTCACACACGTCCTCCCCCTACGTAGGTTCAACCGGCCGCGCCTATAGCCTTTAGAATAAATGACGTTTGCGGATACCTCCTGCAGAAGCGTATCCGGGCAACCCGTGCCTCTACAAACGCCCTTCGTAGCTACGGAATCATCATAGTATCACAAGGGCACAACGTCCCATAGTATCACAAGGGCACAACGTCCCAGGGCACAACGTCCCATAAGTAACATCACATCATCTCATAACTAGTGGGCATCCAACCCACATAGTTCATCAAAACATTTCAAATCTGCGTGCCAATACGTTTTATTGAATCATTTCAAACAGCATATCAATGCGACAGTAGAAAAGGAATTTTAAAATTTCAAGTAATGGCACAATTATTGTTTCAGTTCAAACCATGGATGCATAGTCATCGTAATTCTAATTCAAGACACTCCAATAATCACAAAACAGATTTAAAATTCAATGTCATACGTCAGATCAATGCATATCAAAAGCATGTTTTATCAAAAACACGGCAGAAAATAAGTTTTTTACTATTTTATGCAAGAGATTAGAGTCTCACTCACTGTTTACGGGAGGGAAGTCACTCCCTACTGACAAGCCAAATCGGATCTGACCGCTCGAGTCTCCAAAAGATCAACCTAAATCAGATTATCAACATTTAATATCAAATAAAAGCCAAATCAGGGATTTTCAATATTTCCCTTCCAAATTTCTCCCACCTAATTTACAAAACTTCGTTATAGATTCTCGTTTCCTCAATTTCGAATCATTTGACTCACCAATGGTCAAGTTTCTAATATTTATCATTTTTTTTTGTCTATTTTTCCTCGAATTTCACACATTTCAATATATTATGTAACTCTCGATCTAAATTCGACCTAATTTCGATAGAATTAATTCAAATGTTGAAAATGTTGTATTTCTCTCACCTAGGGTTTCTCAGATTTCCGGATCTAGCTTTCGTTCGCCCGTCTACCTGGTCTAAAACCTGTAATATTACCAAATTTCAATTATATTAGAAACAACTAAATTTCTAACACCAAATCCTAGGACTTCAACCAAATATAGTCGTTACCTGCAGTACAGAAGACGCAGGTGAGCTCTTGAAGGGGAAAGCCGGTCGCGGGCTCGCGGGCCGTCACGAGCTCGCGGGCCGGCGGGCCGGCAGGCTAGCGGGCTGGTCCGCTGGTGGCTCGCGGCTCTCAGCCCGGCTTGCTGGCCGCAGCAGGCTTCGCGAGTTGCAGTGGGCCGCGGCTGGACTGGGCCTTGGGCCGCTGGTGGGCTCGCCGCTGGTGGGTTGGCCCGCTCACGGGCTAGGGCTCGCTCTCGCGAGCTGGAACGCGCGCTCGCGAGCTGAGGCGTGTGCTCAGGACAGGATCGCGTGCTGTGAGGTGCGCGCGCTCGCGCAGATGGGTCGCGTACTCTGCGCACTGTGCTCGCGCAAGGGCACGCAGGCTAGGTCGCGGGAGATAGCGCAGGCTGGGTCGCGGGAGATCGCGCGCTGTGGCGCGCTGGGCTCGCGCACTGGGTCGCGGGAGATCGCGAGCTGTGGCGCGCTGGGCTCGCGCGCTGGGCCGCGCTGGGCTGGCGCGCTGGGCGGCGCTGGGCTCGCACGCTGGGCCGAGCTGGGCTCGCGCGCTGGGCCGCGCACTGGCTCGCGCGCTGGGCAACGCTGGGCTCGCGCGGGGCTCGCCCGCTGGGCGGCGCTGGGCTCGCGCGCTGGGCTCGCACGCTGGGCCGCGCTGGGCTCGCGCGCTGGGCCGCGCACTGGCTCGTGCTGAGTCGCGCGCTGGCTTGCGCGCTGGGCCTTGCGCTGGCTTGCGCGCTGGTCCTCGCGCTGGCTCGCGCGCTGAAACGTGATAGCTCGAGGCTGCAGCGCTCGCGGGAGGGCCGATCTGCGCAGTGGCGTGCTCGCGGGAAGGAGGTCGCGCTGTGGCTTGGTGCGGTGGCGGAAGGGAGAGGCCGCAGCGGAGGAGAAGAGGAGAAAGAGGGAAAGAGGGAGAGAGAGAGAGAGAGAGAGAGAGAGAGAGAAAAGAAAATTAGGGCTTTAAGCCCTAATTTTAATTTCCCCCCCCCCTTTTTTTTTTTTTTTTAAATTTAATTGGGTATTACATTTTCTAACCCCCTAAAAACAAGTCTCGTCCTCGAGACTAAAAGAAACTATACAGAGAAAAGTTGGGGGTGTTGTCTTCTCATGGCTTCCTCAGGCTCCCAGGTCTGTTACTCGATCTGGTCGCTCCTACACAAAGCTCTAACAAGAGGAATCGCTTTGTTCTGTAGCTTTCTGACCTGTTGATCCAAAATAGTCACGGGCTGGACAGGTAATCTCAAGTCCTCTCGCATTTCTATCAGCGGAGGTTCCAAAATGTGTGAAGGATCTGAGATGTATTTCCTCAACACTGATACATGGAAGACATCATGGATCCGAGATAGTTCATCTGGCAGCTCTAGCCTGTATGTCACGCTCCCAACCCTACTGAGGATACGGAACAAGCCAATGTACCTGGGCTCAACTTGCCCCGCTACCGATGTCGTACTAGTCCCCTCAAGGGAGAAATCCTCAAGAACTCCATATCGCCCACCTCAAACTCTAAAAGTCGGTGTCTTCGATCCGCATATGCCCTCTATCTGTCTTGGGCGGCTTTCATTCGCTCACGGATAACCTTAATTTTATCCTTTGTTTGCTCAATCAACTCAACGCTGCTGAGACGTCGCTCTCCGACCTCATCCCAGCACATCGGGGTGCGGCACTTCCTGCCATATAGTGCCTCATATGGGGGCATCCCTATACTGGCTTGATAACTGTTATTATATACGAATTCGACCAGTGGAAGGTGCCGATCCCAACTACCCCGAAAATCCATCACACATGCCCTCAGTATGTACTCAAGAGTCTAAATGGTCCTCTCAGACTGGTCGTCCGTCTGAGGATGATATGCTGTACTGAAATTCAATCTAGTACCCAATGCCTCCAGCAACTTGGGCTAAAACCTAGATGTGAACCTGGGGTCTCTATCTGAAACAATCGACACAGGCACCCCGTGAAGCCGAACTACAGTATCAATGTAGAGACGTGCCAACGCCTCTAAGGAATAGTCACCGCGGATAGGGATAAAATGTGCAAATTTGGTGAGTCGATCGACAATCACCCAAATCGCATCATGCGTGAAGAAGTCCGCGGCAACACCATCACGAAATCCATAGTAATATGCTCCCATTTCCACTCAGGAATGGGAAGAGGCTGCAGTGTGCCCGCTGGACGCTGATGCTCAGCCTTCACCTATTGGCGAGCTAAGCATCTTGCCACAAAATCCTCAATTTCTCGTTTCATGTTAGGCCACCAATAGCTATCCCGAATAGTCCAATACATCTTGGTACTACCCGGATGAATGCTTAAGTTGAGGAGTGTGCCTCCTCAAGTATGGCCTTGCGGAAATCAATGTCAACTGAAATACAATTCCGTTCTCCAACACTATCTATCCGTTTTCTCGGAATCCGAAGTCTCTGACATGGTTGAACAAGGTCTGCCTGTCCTCATATCTGGCTAATGATGCTTCTCACACACATCATTAACCACACTGACTCCTAAGGTACGGAGTCCCACCAATAAAGAGAGGTAAGCACTCTCTCTGTCGTCTGAGAGTAAGACACTGAGCATGCTCCTCAACACTCTGCAAGCTGATTAGGATGTCATCAGTGGAAACGATAACAAATCGATCTAGGAAATTCATAAAAGACCCGATCTATTCGGTCCATAAATGCAGCTAGGACATTGGTCAGCTCAAATGGCATGACCAAGGACTCAAAGTGTCCATGCTGATACGGAATGCGATTTTTGGACAGATCCTCAATTCTAACCCGTAACCGAGTATAACGTGATCGAAGATTTATCTTCGAAAAGACCTTATCACCGAGAAGCTGATCAAGCAAATCATCGATGTGGGAAAATGAATATCAATCCTTGGTAGTGACCTTAGTCAACTGCTAATAATCCATAACAAGTTTAAGTGTTCTATATTTCTTCTTTACAAATAATACTGAAGCACCCTAATTATCATTGATTCGGAAGATTAGAACTGTCATACATCCCCGACATATTATACGTCTGGCTTTCCTCACTAATACAATACCACGAGGTAACACCCGTCTCTCACTCGCAAACGTCAGTGGTGGCCCTTCAGGCCTCCAAAAATTGTCTTTCTTGATAAAACAGTCTAAGGAAACTCTATAAGTATACAATTAATCTATCTCTAAGATGGCATCGAATTCTGTCATATCCGGTGGGATCAGATTTGCTCTCAGCACTGTCCCACCTGCCATGACATCATACTCTCTATATACGAATCTTTAACCAACTGCTCACCAAGAGGAGCGACAACTAATAGCTCCTCATCAAGTAACGATAACAGCCCAACCGACTGTTGAGCGAAAGAAACTCTCATGTAGAATTAGTTCGACCTTGTGCCAATAAGAACACAAACGTCGACTCCATGTATTTCCATAGCACCAAGATTCAAAAATAAATAAATAGATAAATAAATAAAATAAAATAAAATAAAATAAAATAAAAAGAATAGGGATATACACCTGTATATCAAAATAGTTAAGCCTCTAGTACAGTGACAATCATGTCTGTACATATCATCACAAAATACACGATTTCAAAGGAAACAGTGCATAAGGACCTCTAAACGGAAGGATCCGCAGGAGGATTACCCATGATCATATCTGGGTTCGTCAGAGCGTCCTCCTGAGTCATCGCATACACAAGGGCCTGCACCCTCAACTACTCTCGTGAAAACCTAATACTATATTGCTCCTGGCTGCAGTCCGTGGAGCAGTGTTACTAGAATGCGAAGGTATTCCCTGCTGTCCTACATGTGGTGTATTCCGATGACTCGAAGCCAACTAACCTCCAAGTCACAAATCAGGGTATAAACTCCTGATATATCCCGGCTTCTCATAGTGGAAGCATGTAATAAGTGCTCTACATATTTATTCGAACGTGATGCTTGCCACATATGCGGCAAAGAAAAAGTCACTGAGCAGTAGCCTAGCTCATGGCACTAGGACTGGTGATATAACACCGAGGACATGGTCCCGCTAGAACTCCGTGAAATATCTGCGGTCGAATTCCATTAGGAAATCGCTTTGCTGCAATGGCTTATAGCCTCATCGCAAATAGCCTCTCATCAAGTGAGGGCTTCCCTATCGAATAGTCTCTCAGTTACTCGTAGACTATACTCCTCGCGCAAGCCTAGATCTATCAAGATCCGTCAGATTCAGTTGACTCAGTGTTTTGCTACCGTAGCATCACCAAGTCCAAAAATATGTGCATCCCAACTGTCGAGCTACCGTGACTAGCTGGGTCAACTCGGGGATGCACCTAAGTATGGCGCAATTATTATAACTCAGATTCGAAACTGTAAGAAGAACGGCCACCGATGGACTTTTTGGTGCCGCTAGAACAAGAACTACTGTAGGAGAAATAAGCGCAGCCGTAAATATCGGCATTGCCATCAAAGGTGATGGGGTGACATCTGGACCCCATGTGCCGTGTACCACTCGTACACTTGCCCGAAAATATCAAGAGTAAATGGTGGAAACGTTGGTAAAATAGCCGGCTAAGAAGGTGCTAGAGAAAACACACACCTTAAGGATGTATTCTTCGGCACCGAAAGGGGCGCCAGAAATGAAGAAGTATCCTCGTTCTCTTTAAGTGAATCAAGGGGGTACATATCTAACGCTCCATGTAATCGTCATGGTTCCGCAATATAAGAATTCTCATTAGGCATTGTTCAAGGATTAGGGTTAGTACAACTAACCCCCTAAAATGAATGAAATCATCAATTTAAGAACCATCTCCATTGGTTCCTTCTTTGAAAATGAAAAAAATGCTAGGTTAGATAAGAATTAGTATCTAACCCCCTAAAATAGATAAACTCAATTCCTAAGACCATATGCAGGGATATAAATGACTGTATGAAACTCTTATGCATTGAGGACTTTAAACGCAAACACACTCAGGAATATTTTCAAGATTTTCTTTCCATATAATGCTCAACCTGGCTCTGATACCAATAGAACTGTCACGCCCCAAACCGGGATCGTGAACAGCCGCCCGTTGCCCTAAGATGCCGGCTGTATTTTTACAGAAAATCGGACAAAACCTCCCCATAAATCGGAGGTTTTCCGTGTACAATTAAACCTGTATAATCAAAATCAATCTATAATTTAAATGAATGGTCATCCCGGCCTCTCCAAAATCAACAAACACCACCGCCAGCATCCAGAACAACGCGAGGCTACAAGTTTCTAACAGTCCTAGCCACAGACCTCTACTATCCTGCCCAATTAGAGCATGAACAGCCGCCACACCGAGCGGACCTAAGTTTATACAATGTATAACACATTTCCCAAGTAACATTCAAGTACGTACAATCGCCTCAATGCAAAGGAAATATGAGAGTTAAATTATACAGTCATCCCAAAATAAGTACATGGCCAACTACGGACCTCTATGTCAAGACCTCGCAGAGTCGAAACTAAATTAAAAATAAATCTTACCGTCGGAAATACCAACTCCGCTCTAGAGCCTGTAACGTCGCTCTATCACAATAAACCTGTCTGAGGAGAGAAAATAGAGGGGTGAGTATCATGGGAAGATACTCAGTGAGTGAGGGGGATAATATCCGGCATAAATAGCATAGGTGAACAATTGGAGTGTCAAAAAACATCATTTGAAACAAAAATTTACATGATATATTTAACAATTTGAAATCATTTAACCAATCACACGATAACAAGCATATATGCATCCATTTAAAATCAAGTACTGTCTGAGCGAGCCAAAAATATTCCCGGCAAAGGTCAACCGTGACCAAGGACAGGCGCGTCAGGGGTTTTTATTATGCATAGACTTTAAAACGCTCTCTACCCCGACGTTGGCCATGAGTTCGCTGGGGCCAACTCATCAACGTGTATAGGACCCCGCCCGGTGCTAGACGGTGGCGTCACACACGTCCTCCCCCTACGTGGGTTCAACCGGCCGCGCCTATAGCCTTTAGAATAAATGACGTTTGCGGATACCTCCTGCAGAAGCGTATCCGGGCAACCCGTGCCTCTACAAATGCCCTTCGTAGATACGGAATCATCATAGTATCACAAGGGCACAACGTCCCATAGTATCACAAGGGCACAACGTCCCAGGGCACAACGTCCCACAAGTAACATCACATCATCTCATAACTAGTGGGCATCCAACCCACATAGTTCATCAAAACATTTCAAATCTGCGTGCCAATACGTTTCATTGAATCATTTCAAACAGCATATCAATGCGACAGTAGAAAAGGAATTTTAAAATTTCAAGTAATGGCACAATTATTGTTTCAGTTCAAACCATGGATGCATAGTCATCGTAATTATAATTCAAGACACTCCAATAATCACAAAACAGATTTAAAATTCAATGTCATACGTCAGATCAATGCATATCAAAAGCATGTTTTATCAAAAACACGGCAAAAAACAAGTTTTTTACTATTTTATGCAAGAGATTAGAGTCCCACTCACTGTCTACGGGAGGGAAGTCACTCCCTACTGACAAACCAAATCGGATCTGACCGCTCGAGTCTCCAAAAGATCAACCTAAATCAAATTATCAACATTTAATATCAAATAAAAGCCAAATCAGGGATTTTCAATATTTCCCTTCCAAATTTCTCCCACCTAATTTACAAAACTTCGTTATAGATTCTCGTTTCCTCAATTTCGAATCATTTGACTCACCAATGGTCAAGTTTCTAATATTTATCATTTTTTTTTGTCTATTTTTCCTCGAATTTCACACATTTCAATATATTATGTAACTCTCGATCTAAATTCGACCTAATTTCGATAGAATTAATTCAAATGTTGAAAATGTTGTATTTCTCTCACCTAGGGTTTCTCAGATTTCCGGATCTAGCTTTCGTTCGCCCGTCTACCTGGTCTAAAACCTGTAATATTACCAAATTTCAATTATATTAGAAACAACTAAATTTCTAACACCAAATCCTAGGACTTCAACCAAATATAGTCGTTACCTGCAGTACAGAAGACGCAGGTGAGCTCTTGAAGGGGAAAGCCGGTCGCGGGCTCGCGGGCCGTCACGAGCTCGCGGGCCGGCGGGCCGGCAGGCTAGCGGGCTGGTCCGCTGGTGGCTCGCGGCTCTCAGCCCGGCTTGCTGGCCGCAGCAGGCTTCGCGGGTTGCAGTGGGCCGCGGCTGGACTGGGCCTTGGGCCGCTGGTGGGCTCGCCGCTGGTGGGTTGGCCCGCTCACGGGCTAGGGCTCGCTCTCGCGAGCTGGAACGCGCGCACGCGAGCTGAGGCGCGCGCTCAGGACAGGATCGCGTGCTGTGAGGTGCGCGCGCTCGCGCAGATGGGTCGCGTGCTCTGCGCACTGTGCTCGCGCAAGGGCACGCAGGCTAGGTCGCGGGAGATAGCGCAGGCTGGGTCGCGGGAGATCGCGCGCTGGGCTCGCGCGCTGGGTCGCGGGAGATCGCGAGCTGTGGTGCGCTGGGCTCACGCGCTGGGCCGCGCTGAGCTCGCGCGCTGGGCGGCGCTGGGCTCGCGCGCTGGGACGTGCTGGGCTCGCGCGGGGCTCGCGAGCTGGGCCGCGCTGGGCTTGCGCGGGGCTCGCGCGGGGCTCGCGCGGGGCTCGCGCGCTGGGCGGCGCTGGGCTCGCACGCTGGGCCGAGCTGGGCTCGCACGCTGGGCCGCGCACTGGCTCGCGCGCTGGGCAGCGCTGGGCTCGCGCGGGGCTCGCGCGCTGGGCGGCGCTGGGCTCGCGCGCTGGGCTCGCACGCTGGGCGGCGCTGGGCTCGCGCGCTGGGCTCGCACGCTGGGCGGCGCTGGGCTTGCACGCTGGGCCGCGCACTGGCTCGTGCTGAGTCGCGCGCTGGCTTGCGCGCTGGGCCTCGCGCTGGCTCGCGCGCTGGGCCGGGATAGCTCGAGGCGGCAGCGCTCGCGGAAGGGCCGATCTGCGCAGTGGTGTGCTCGCGGGAAGGAGGTCGCGCTGTGGCTTGGTGCGGTGGCGGAAGGGAGAGGCCGCAGCGGAGGAGAAGAGGAGAAAGAGGGAAAGAGGGAGAGAAAGAGAGAGAGAGAGAGAGAGAGAGAGAGAGAGAGAGAGAAGAAAATTAGGGCTTTAAGCCCTAATTTTAATTTCCCCCCCCCCTTTTTTTTTTTTTAAAATTTAATCGGGTATTACACTATTCCTAATTCAACTAGTACCTGCTTGGATCATAGTATAAAAATAGATGCTCTAAAATGTCATCTTTCACTGTAACTTCTTGTCAAATTCCTTCCTAAATGAACCTGTCATATGAAAACTTATATTTTGTACTGATTTGCTTTAAAACATGTAAGAGTAAACCTGTAGTCTTTGAATGCGCTTCCAAAATTTATTTGTTCAAATGATGCCATCTTCTTTCACCATATTTGACAAAATTTTCAGTTCTGAGTAGCAAAATAAAGATACAATTCGAATCGTGATAATACTCGCAAAAAAAAAAAGAAAAAAGAAAGCAATGCTTGTAGATACGAACTAGTACATAAAAAAAAAAAAACATAAAAGGTAGAAATCCATCAATGACCATAAAATATTAAGGGCTCAACAATTGGCATAATTATGCTACTTCATTTTTCATAACCCCATCATTTCGTTACAATCCACACCGAATACTATCTTCTTATTCTTTACATGATTTATTTCTCCCCCTTATTCTCTCCAAATACTATATTATATATGTGGAAAGAGGAGATTTAGATCACAACCCTTCCCACTTATGAAGACCAAACCATATCAAATAGAACCCTAATTTAAGCTCAAAATTTCAAACCAATAGTTTGATGCTCATTATAGGTCCATTTAGTATGAAAGATACATATTTCCTGCTATTATTCGCACCTGGATACCATTTAAAATATACCGTTTTATTCGCACTTGTTAGGCTAGAATACAACACATCACATATAAAATTTACATAATTTGGATAATAGACCTACCAAAGTTCACTATATCATAAAAAATGTATACTCAAATAGTATACTCAAATAAACCAAAATCAGTCTTTCCAAAACTAATTAACCCGGGCATTTTCTTCATCTAAAAACACAACACATCATGCCCCGATTCTCGGATCGAACACACAATAGCAGCCGCGTTATCTCGGTATACGGGCAGAACCTCCCCATATACCGAGACCCCGCAAGGCTACATTACTGAACAATAAATCTTTCAGTACACAAAACCATCAAAGTAAAAAATTCATAAAAACAATACACATACAAATGACCCATCTGGTCCATCCCTATACACACAAGCATGCAGTGTGGCTATCCCAACCATTCCTAAAATCTCAATACAAATAAAGCATTCAAAATGAAAGAAGTTTTAAATCATAATTGCAGGATCTTACTAATACTTGCATGAAGAAAACAAGCTAGCATCAGTAAAATCTAAGCGGTATGAGATGTACAGAACTTCACAAATCCAAAAGAAAATATCGAAACTTAAAATTACAATCCAAATGTCCCAGTACAAGATAAAACATTTTTTCCAAATAGTTAAATCAAAATAATAAAGTTTCAAATCATAATCGTCGGATTTTACCAATACTTAATGAAGAACTCAACCAGTATCAGTAAAATCCGTACAGTATGAGATGTACAAAACTTTCTTTCATGGTTCTATAAACTACAATTCTCAAAAATTCTACATTTGCTAGATACCTATACAAATCAGCAACAATCCTTCGCAATCTCCACAATCCAGTCTCCGAACTAAGTATTCTCTGAAAAATATGGAGAGAGGTGTGAGTATTAGGAAATACTCAGTAAGTGAAGTGTAATTGTGTGATTGTGTTCATAAATGAGAGGTGAATGTGGGGCAGTCAAAGCATATCTCATAACCACACTTTATATATATGTAAAAGCATTTCAATAATTCGATCAATTTGTAAATCATGCATCCACATTAATCATTTCATCAGAAAATCATGGAGTCCCATCAAAAGCACTCCCATCTTACGCTGGCCGAACCTAGACGAAAGTCTACCAAGGGTTTTTCCATCCAATGTTTCAAAACTTACCCCCTTCTTTGGCGTTGGCTCGTACCTCATCGGGGTGCAAACAAGATATAGCACGATTTCGACAGAGGGAGGGACGTCTAACTCCCCCACACATCTCACCCCAACCATGCCACCCCGTCGGGTCGCTCTGTGGTGGGAATGACTATAGCCATTAACTACCAGTACCCTTCATTTCTCAAACACCTCATTTCACAAATCATGTGCCATAATTTCCAACAAATAATCATAAATTTCTTGCCATAGCAATTCATAAAGCAACATCAAATAATATATGGCACACATGTATTCATAAATACGGTGGATGCATTCATACTTCACAATCCAGTTCAGACATCCCACAATCATAAAATAATTTATATAAAATATGTAAAAATCTTACAAAACTATTGATAAAGCAATTTTAAAACAAGTTACTCATTTAAGAACATAATGAACCATCCATTCAGCTTTTGAAAGGGTAATCACTCACAATTCCTAAATCGAATAAAATTCTACCCTTCCTTTAATTCCGAATGCCTTAACCTAAGACATTGGTCACAAATAAATTATTAAATCATACACCAACACTAGAGCAAAGTGGTTCTTCTCAATATATCACAAATTCCTAACCTCCCAAAAATTTCCGGCACAACATGTTATATAAAAAAAAATAGTCGTACCTTGACCTACACTTCTTGGATCATGGAAATTCCAATTTTTACTTAAAAATTAGACATAAAACTACAACCTTGATGCTTATGTCCTAAACCCATTCAATTCATAGCAAAGCATCTAAGTCCATGAACATCATAGTCCAGAATTCAAAATTCCTATCTACGCAGCCATAGGAAAAAGCCTATAACTTTCACTACACGCATTCAAATCACATGATTTTTATCTGAAATTAAAAATAAGACATAGACCTACAACTTTTATGTTCAGGGCTTAGCAGAATTCAGTCTCGAAGAAATCTTAAAATTGAAGGGAAGACAAACAACTACAGCAGAACAGAAACAGGACATTTTGCACCACGAAAATTCTTTAAAAAATCATAACAAATTCCGGTCTTATCCGATTTCAACGAATCACATCTCATTTTCAAGATATGGGAGTCTACTTTCATATGCAAAAGCCTCACATAATTTGCTTTTGTGCAGAGAGAGTTATGACTAAAAGATCACAGTATGCTCATTAAGCAAAAATAATGAATTTCAGAAAATGCATTCTTATTCTAATCCCACACATTTTCAGGACATATACAGGATTTCTCACCCTAAATTAACCCTAAATTCATTCAATTTTTCAGAGGGATTAAAATTTTCCTCAGCTAGGATTTTCGCAGTGCTAACCCTAACTTCCGTGTATGCTCAATTCAGTCCGGACTCCTGCAATGCTTCCAAATCAAAGCAAAGTTTAGAATTAAGCCTAATCATCAAGAAAAATCGAAACCTAGAGCTAATGGTCAGAATTCAGCCCTTACCTGCTCAGTAGAGGGATCGTAGGAAATCGCAGCTTAGGGGTTTCAAGGGTCTGTTGACGACTGCCGGTTGGGATTTCTGCGAGGGTTGTAGAAGAGTGTTGCAGTGGTAGACAACACCGTGTGCGAACAGGCGAGGGAGAGAAGCAAAGGGTTGTCGCGCGCACGCAGGAGAGAGAAAGAGGGAGAGAGACGAACAACCGCTAAGGTTGGTGGCGGTGGTCGGAGGAAAACGCAGCAATGTGAGGTAGAGTGAGACGAGAGAGTGTGATTAGGGTTGAGATGATAGTGGTGGTGTTGATTTCTGGAGAGGGGAAGGAGAGAGCAATGAAAAAGGCAGAGAGATGAAAGAGAGAGAGAGTAAAGTGAAATTGGGAAAGTGGAATGGGTCACTCGCGTGTTGTCTTTTTTTTTGTTTTTTTTTTTCCTCTTTGACTTTTCTTTCTTGGTGTTACACTACCATTCCATTATCCTGTTTTACCAATGAAAACTATGATTATTGGAGTATCAAGATGAAGATGTTATTCTTATCACAAGACTTGTCTAGCATGGCAATTGATGGAATTAATATTCCACAAGATTTATCAGATCAGAAGAAGCAGAAAGAATATCGCAAGAAGGACACACAAGTTATATACATCTCACAACAATCAACGGACAATATACTTATTTCCAAGAGTTATCAAAGCCACAAGCACTAAATAAGCATGGGAAATCTTATGTAAAGAATTTTATGGAATGAAAAAGGTACGCACCGTCAAACTACAGACATTTAAGCAAGATTATGAAAATTTAAAGATGAAGGATAATAAGACCGTAAAAAAAAGCTCTGCAAAATTAATAAATTTAGTAAATCAAATGAGAGCCGCCGAAGAATATATTCCAAATAGAAAATTTATTGAAAAAATTTCAATTACGGTCCATTACAAAAAAACATGGTTTTAGTGACTAAAATTTTAAAAAAATTCGTTGCTAAAAACATTAACAACAAAAAATTTTTTATTGCAATGACGCGTCGCTCAAATTTAGCAACGGATTATAGAAATCCGTCGTTAAAATTAGCGACGAAAATTCAGAATCCGTCGCTAAATTATATTATGTATTATTATATTTTTTATTTATTACATATATTTTATTTAATTATTATATTAATATTTTATTTTATTTAATTATATTTATTTAGTGACGGATGTGGAATTTCAGTGGCCAAATTTAGAGACGGATTTCAGTGGCCAAATTTAGAGACGGATTTCAGGAATCCGTCGCTAAATTATATTATATATTTTTCATATTTTTTATTTATTTAAACTTGCCCATGCCAGCTCACGTGCCCTGACCCGCACCCACTCACGTGTCCGCACCTACCCTATGCCCACCCACTAACCTCCTTTATTTTGCGAAAAATGCCCCTCCAACACACCCAGTGGGAATCGAATATGCATGCCATTAAAATGTTAGAAGCATCGCAACCATCCCACCAAAATGAGATATGTATCAAAATTCTTTTTTTTTTTAACTTGTTATCATTTTCCCACATTTTTTAATAATAATTAACTAATAGAAAATAGAAAATAATAGAAAATATATAATAAATAGAAAATATAGTAAATATAAAATATATGAATTAAAAAATAAAAAATAAAATATTATTTTAAAATTTAGTGACGAATTTGAGATTTCCGTCGCTAAATTTAGCGACAAAAATCCTAAATTAATCACTAAATTAATTTTTTATTTTATTATTATATTAATATTATATTATATTTAATTATATTTTAAATTTAGCGACGGGTTAGGAATTTTCGCCTCTAAATTTTGCGACGGAAATCCTAAATCCGTCGCTAAATTTTAAAATAATATTTTCTTTTTATTTCATTTTTTAAAGAATAATATAATTTTTTTAATTTCTATATTAATATAATTTGTTAATCTGATTTTTTTAATTTGTTAACTTACGCTCACATTTTATTAATAATAATAAAATAATATAAAATAATAAAATCTTAATTTAAAATAAAATAATAAAATATTTTTAAAAATAAAATAATATTATTTTAAAAAAATAAAATCAAAAGAAAATATTATTTTAAAATTTAACAACAGATTTAGAATTTCCGTCACAAAGCATACCCACAATTCTATGCACAATGAACACAAAGCATAACACAAGAGAAGGGGGCTACACATAAAACCCTACCCCTACAATTCTCCACAATTACGACAACTCTAGAACCACAATCACACAATGATACTACATAATATTCTCTCTCTCTCTACACACATCTTGGAGGCACAAGGAGGCGACTCAATTCTCCACCATCGAAGGTATGGCTTCATACCCAATGATACAACACTAGAGGTACAATTTCTACACTAATGCTATACTATCATAGATAGGTATCATGTCCCATTCGGGTACAACTCTATACTCAATCATATACATTCATTATCTCTCTTTACATATATACATCACTCAAAGGGCCACATCCATGGCCAACCATACATGGATTACATAGGGACAACATAGGGCAAAAGTTACAAACTACCCTCAATCTTTATTTTATATGCTCTTACTCATTTGAGCATCGAAGTCCCCCCATCAAGGCAGTCCGAGTAGGGCTTTTGTAGGCTTTCCACCCAACAAGATCCGGCAAACACCTCGACATAGGCTTCCCATTAGGCTCGGGAGAGCAAGTATCTGTAGGGCAAAAATACCTCCATCAGGTTGTCACCGTCCATGAGAAAAACAGACTAACATCCATAAAAATTTCATGCCCTACTTCATTTCCCAGCACCATGTCATCATTAGAGCTTTTATGACACTCGGGTAGTGTCACGGGTACCCGTGACACTACCCGGTCAAGGCTCGAGCTCGAGCTCGAGCCCAAATAGTATCGAGCCCGAAGGCTCGTCGGACTATCCGATATTTATGAAATTATGTAAATGCCCTGCTTGTTATGCTTTTGACTTGTAAAACTTTGAAGGACAGAAAAGTAATTTTACTTTCATTTCTTATTTCTCCTTCGTCCGTTCATTCTCATTCCTCTCGATCTCTCGAACCGAAATCTCTCTCCTCTCGCAGCGGTGACCTAGCAGAGCAGCGCCGCGTAGCCATCGCCACCCGTGACCATCTCGTTTCTCATTCTTCTTATGTCATCCGTCGCTGTAATGGTTTTGCACTCTCTCCTCTCGATTGAAAGGTAAAATCTCTCTCTCTCTCTCTCTCTCTCTCTATCTAGGGTTTCTACGAGATTAGGGTTTTTGTGATTTTTTTACTTCTCCCTTAGAGTTTGATCATTTCTTTAATGATTTGTTCTTCTCTCACCGTGATGTAGCTTTGAAGTCTTTAATAGAGATCAGTGAAGTGCGATTGTGATTTGTCGATATCGCCATCGCCAGTCGCCACTGCAACAGAAGGTAAACTCTCTGTCTCAGTTACTTAGTCTAGGTTTTAAATTCTTAGTCTAGGTAAACTCTCTCTAGGGTTTCTGAAAATCATCGAGTGGTGAGAGTTAGGGATTTTTTTGATTTATTTGATTTTTTTTGAAATGGGGGAACAGAGTAGCAGATGGAACTGGGATGGTTTTGAGCCGGGAAAGTTAGTCGAGAGAGAAAGAGAGGATCATAACAAACCTGCAGTTGCGCCTATCCTTCATCGTTACTCGATCTCCCTTCCATATTCAGAGCTCAACAACAACCACGCTTTGGTTTCACAGCTTCAAAAAAGGTACTTCACAGCTTCACAACAACCACGCTTTTGCTCCTGCAAGAGTTGTGCTTCTCAGGTTGCTAGACATATTGGTTAAAACTAGTTTCCTTTTAGCTTAAACATGACCTGATTAGCCGTTAGAAGGAACTTCAACAGGTACCATGGCCTTAGCAACTGTTAGCCGATGCCTAACAATGCTGCTATGGTATTACAGTCACAGCCTACAAGACAATGCTTCTGTTTGACTGCATTTCAAAGAATAATACAATGAGATCATTATCTATGAAATTCGAATAAATTTTTTTAATAAAGCCAGCTAGCTCACTGTCTTGTCTTAAATCAAAGTATCTCTGTAAAGTCATTGTCTGCCTAAGAAGCAACAGCCAGAACACCCTCTGCACTTGGCAACTCAGACATTTACCTTGGCGGAAAATGAATGTCTTGTTTGGCTAATCCAAAAGCAAGCTTGAGCACATATATAAGCAAACTTTGTAACTCCTCCACCATAGTAATCAACTAAGTTGTATGTGTCAGGTATCAGAATTCAGCCCTAGTCTCCACCTGTCTCACTAATGAATAGCCTTATTTCTCAAAAGGCAGTAATAAAACCAAATACCTTACTCTATTGAGCAACCTCTAGGAATACCTGTAAAGATAGACAACTACGGCCTCTTAGGACTTGTCTCACAAAGAAAAGGCCATGTTAGGTAGGTCCTTTCTGCCCTATTTCTAATCAAGTGAACCTGAATTTGCTCTGTTCTAAATTGCCCAGAAGCCTCATAATTCATGTCCCTTGCATTTTAGTGTATCTTAAAAAGATCTTGAGGCAGAACTTAATGCACAATAATTAGGAAAATCCACAATTAAAAGAAGTCCAAATTAGAAGGCTATCCCTTGTTTTCTGATGCCACCGGTGGCTCTTTCAAATTATTAAGAATGATGATCTACATCCTACTTATTGAGCAGGCCCACTTCATTGAGGAAGCCTTTAAATCCGTGAAAACTCTAGAAGTTGAATTCTTTCTTGTTGAGATGACATTCATATTTTCTTCTCTATGATAATAGGTCCTTCGATGATCGGACGCTGCATTTAGTGCAGGAACGCGGGTGATAGACACATATCGTGGTTCTTTGGCTCCAGAAACGGTTCAGGCGCTCATGTGCGGAGGAGATTGGCTACGGAAATTTTTTGGGATTAAAAAGAAAACAAAGGTAATTATTTATTTTTTTTAAATAATTAATATATATTTTGCTGATATATATTGTGTTAAATTTTTGTTAAACAATTTCATTATGTTAAATTTTATATATATATGTTGCTAATATATTGATTTTTGTTATACGCAGCAAGATATCATTGTGGTGAAGGAAATTCCGCTTGTACGTCCAACAAAAAGTAAGTAAATAATCGTATCAACATCTTTATGATATAATTTTATTTCATAACACTTATGAATCGTATAGATTGAGGTATTGAGTGTTGCTGTTGCTGTTGGGAAAGATTTATTTTCTGAATGTTGCACGTGTTGGAGGATGCTATTGCTTTGTTGTTGGAGGATGTTGATATTGCTGTTAGGATTTGACATATTTTTATTCGAAATAATTGTTATAAATGTAATATGTAATTAGTTTTGATTTGTATGGTTGGACACTTATGTGGTTGGATTTATTAGATAATTGTTATGGATTTTATTTAATTTTTGCATGGTTGCAAATAAGATTGTGATTGGATTCAATTAGGATTTGAATTTTATTTAATTTTATAAGCAGGTATGGATTTGGAATGTTCAAAAAACATGGGAGATTTTGTCAGTTTTGAAATTAGGAATTTATGTAATTATGAAGTTAGGCAAAATTTTGCCCATTTTACAGAGAATTTCAATTTACAGAGAACCAAAATTTGAAGCACAATCTGTTAATCACGAGCTCAAGTAATCCCGGGTTCGAGCTCGGGTTTGGGCTTTGGTGTCATCTCGGGCTCGAGCTCGGGCTCGAGCTTGGGTATCGTGTCGAGCTCGGTCTCGAGCTCGGGTATCATGTCGAGCTCAGTCTCGGGCTCGGGCTCGGGCTCGGGTTTATTCAAATCTCGACAAACTCGCGACACTCGAGCTCGAGCTCCTCGATAACACTTCGAGTCGAGCTCGAGCTTTAGAATTATGGACTCGATGAGCTCGAGCTCACCTATACTACATCAAGCTCGAGCTCAGGCATTGTGATACCCGAGCTCGACCCGGGTGTCATAACACCCCTAGTCATCATGGACATGATGTCTTTAAAGCCAAACATAATGAGGGCTGACGTACTTGGTGCTTGGTAGAATTTAACTTCTCACTATGAGAATTTATTTTTCTCCATTATCTCTTGATACACTCCACTACTTCTCGATATATTACCCGTCGGTGCATCCATTTCCTTGCAAATGGAACTTGTGAAACTTGCTCTCAACACATCCACTCCTCAGTGATTGCCATTATTCTTGCTCTTGGTACATCCGTGCATCCTTGTGAAATTTACCTCTCGATGGTTTTGAATGTAGTCATCTAGATTTGAACACCCCTTTGCTGGTCAATAGCTTTGAAAGGCGATATTCTCTTGGCATCAGAGTGATCAACTATGACTTGGATCCATCGAAGGACTTGGTCTAATAATTTCTATCCACTGTCTACTACTCTGTCAATTTTCCGTAATAATATCTCAATTTCACATATTCTGTCACTTTTTCGTTATATTTTGACTAACTTCGATTCGGGCCCTTATGCCTATAAGGTTTTGGTCCACCACTCTCCCTCTTTTGCAGTGTCTCCATGCCTCACAAAGCTTCCACATCCAAGGCACAACGTTTCCAAATACCCTCAATGCAATGCCTAATACTCTATACATTTTCAAGATGCAACACCTCCGAATATCCTCAGCGCAATACTTGGTATGCATACACTTTCAAGGAGCAACACCTCCAAGTACCCTCGACGCAATGCCTGATACGTCATACACTTTCAAGACGCAATGCCTCTGAGTACTCTCGATGCAATACCTTCAAGTGTCCTCGGCACATTGACAACACAATGCTTCCATAGTCTCCTAGCACAATGCCAAGGACACTCTTTTGGCTACACTCTTGGTTTTCTATTTATATATGGGCTCTAGCACCCTGATTGGGATCTAACTCCCTTTTCTATATATGGGCCTTAGCGTTCTATACGAGATGTAACCTCTTTCTCTTGGTCTTTTGTGTTATGTAGGCCGTAGCATCCGGACGAGGTTTAACTCCCCTTCTATTGGTTTTGCTATTTAATATGGCTACTACTACATTAGACGAGATTCAATTCCCTTTCTCTCGGCACTACATCATGTCCGTCGTAATATCACAACCATATATACTTTCTCGACTCCAACAGTTAATAGTCTCTCAGCTCTAATACAAGACAAGGGTTCTAACACCCTCTCTCGCAACTACAACACCTTTCAAAACAACTCAAAGCTCATATTACTTTATCTCATTACAATCTATTAATTCATTCATAAAATTTTCATACATTATGCCAGTATATTTTATTTCATTTAAATTCTCATACATTATGAAAACACATCTGACGCAACAGCACTGACCTCTCACACTAACAAAACATAGACTCCAGGTCAACTTTCAAATACCCTATCTCTCTGTCTTAATCACTCAAGTCAACATCTGCCGCTCTCTCTTGTTTGATTTCTCTTTTCCTCTAGCATACGACCGAGACATTACCCGAAACCTGATTAATACAGTTCACTTCTGCTCTACACTCTCTACCATTGCTCGATCAAACACTCTCACTTAAGTCTCTCAACCTTCTCGGTCACTACCTTACTCCTCTTTATACATTATCAGGTCATCCTTTCTCAGTACACTCACTTGACCTTTCCATCTCTTGTTCTTCTGACCCATCGATCACTTCAACACCCTATCATACACTCTCGGTAATTACAGAAATAATTCCCATTCACGATGGGTTTAAGTTGAGATTCAATACCCTTCATAAAACCTATAGAGCGACCTCTTGGCTGCCTGGATCTTCCAGTCAATCCTTTATCTCTCTCGGTACACTTTGATCTCCTCGGTTATGTACTCTCTCGATTAAACAACTTAGGCCAGGCCTCTTAACCTCCTTGATCCTACCTCCTTGATAAGTCAACCGATCCTTAACTTCTCTGTTACTTCAATCCTTGGCTCATGGGTCTCTCGACTATCCCGCTCTTTGGCAAATGAACTCTGTTGATACATGAGTAAATCTTTCTATTACGTGATAAGCACAACTTGAATCTATCCATTAAGAAAGTAATCCTCTATAAATTTAATCCTTCATAATTGGATAAGAACTTCTCCAACTCTTGGAAAGAAAGTAGATCTTAGTAAATATTCATGATAAGGCAAAAAAACTTCCTCAAACCAATCTTTGGGGCAACTCCAACGAGCATCCTTGACATAATGCCTCAAATCCACTCTTGGTACAATGCCAACATGCAATGTCTTAAACTCTTTTGGTGCAATGCCAATGAACCTTCTCGGCATAACACCAACAAACTTTCTTGACTCTATGTCATCAACTTTTCACACTCAGTACAATGTCAATAGGTGCCTCTTGGCACACAACCATTAGATACTTTATCCAGTGCAATGCCCCTCGGCCCCTTGATGTTCCAAGCTCCTCGGTCATCTAACCTACCCAGTCTCTCAACCTCCTCAATCTTCCAACCTCCTCGATCATCTAACCTCCGTAGCCTCTCGGCCTCCTCGATCTTTCGACCTCATTGGTCATCTGACCTACTTGGTCTCTCGACCTCCTCAGTCTTTCGACCTCTCAATCACCAATTTCCTAGTTCTCTTGACCTTACGGTCTCTCGACCTCTCGATTGCCCCACAATTTCACAAACCCCTATAATCAAAATTTCTTCTGAAGTAATTCTCACAGTTTATCACCATCACCTTCTACATTTAATACTACATTTTTGTGCCTCTTCCGATTCCACAATTCACTCTACTCATAATATCATTTTTTTTAAAATGCTCTTAGAAGGGGGCAAATGATGATACTCAATTTAACTGGGAACTCTCCTTATTCTTATGTGATCTCAATTTTCTCATTATCATCGGATAAGGAAGGAAATTCTTGATAAGTTCAAACCTTCCTTAATTCCATAGGATTCTAATTCTCTTGGACTCTCAATAGGGAAGAAAACTCTTCCTAAATCTTAAACCTTTCTCGATCTCAAAGGATTCTTAATATTCTAAAAGTCACAATCTCTACTATCTCAGAAGATCACACACAGAAGGAAACTAGGGTTTTCTACGCCACTTGAGAGACTATAAATACAGAGCATAACACAAGACAAGGGGGCTACACACAAAACCCTACACCTATAATTCTCCACAATTGCGCACAACTCTACGACCACAACCACATAATGATATGACTATATAATATTCTCTCTCTCTACACACACATCTTGGAGGCGCAAGGAGGTGACTCAATTCTCCACCATTGGAAGTACGGCTTCATGCCTAATGATACACCATTAGAGGTATGATTTTTACACTAATCCTATACTACCAGATTCATGTCCCATTTGGTTATTACTCTATACTCAATCATATACATTCCTTATCTCTCTTTACATACATAGATCACTCAAAGGGCCACATCCATGGCCAACTATACAGAGATTATAGGGGACAACGCGGGGCAAAACTTATAGGCTACCTCAGTCTTTATTTTATCTACTCTTAATGGCTTGAACATTGGATTCCCTCTGCCCGGCTTGCCCCAGTGGGGTTTTTGCAAGTTTTCCACCCAAGAAGATCAGGCAAACACCTTGGCACAGGCTTCTCGTTCAGGTCAGTAGAGCAAGTATATGCGGGCCAAAAATATTTCCATCACTTAGAAATTTGAATTTTGAATACCAAAAAAATAAAAAAAATCAATTTCTTTGATTAATCTGTGTATATATATTTCTGTATATAGATTGGAAAACAGAGAGCTTGAGTTAATGAATAAAGAAAAGGCTTGCGAGAAAGTCCTATGCGTGAGTTAGCGACTTGGCTGAAAAGAAAAGACTTGTTTATCAACAAATACCATTCAAATGTCTCTCTCTTTCTCTCAGTAAAGAAAAGACTTGGCTGAAAAGTCTTACGTGAGATTTCAGACTTGTTTATAAAAGGAAAAGTCGTTAACTTGGAACAGTTAAGATTCCATTAGAAAAAACAAACGAATCGAATCGGAGAAAGAAAAGTAAAATTCTTTTTTTTTAATGGCTCTTTTCTTATTTATTTTATTGTAATATCATGTTTTATTATTATTTTACATTCAGTTTAATTTTTTTATCTACTGTATGCTCTGTTTTATCAACAAATACCATTCAAATCTCTCTCTCTCTCTCTCTCTCTCTCTCTCTCTCTCTCAAACGTGCGCGTGCACACACACACACACATGCTTATCTCCTTTCTCTTTTTCTCTTCCTAATTTAAATTTAATAAATAATGTGAATGATAATATATATTTTAAACACATTTTTCCTAATTAACTTCGCTCGATTCAGATCCTAACATTAAATTTAGCTTGCTTAATATAATGCATCACTACTCATTACATCTAATGCCCTCACTTTCTACATACATTATACCCAATTATGCCACTTGTTTAATAAGTATGCTTGTTTGACAAATTTGTCAAAGAGTTTTGAAAACACTCCAAGAGTTAAGTGACGGGTTGTCGAACCCCTTCAAAATTAATACTGATCCTCAAATACAACAACTTGTAGTAATAATAGTATCAGGTCGAATCCTACAGGAACTATAGTAACTTAACTTCTTAGTTATGACTAAAAATAAAATGGGAGAACTTTATAAAATAAATTCCTAAAAATTAATAACCTAAAAAGAAAAAACAAATCAACAATTCAAAATACTAAAATTTAAGGAAGAATAATCAATTTATCAAACTCCGATCTAAGGGTTCATATATTCGATTGTCTTATTGATCATTGATTAAAAATATTATTCTTACAATTTAAGTATTTAAGTTTAGATCTATTAGGATAGTCATAATAAATTTTGTATTTTTTTAATTTAATTGACCAAATCCAGTATCCAATTAAAACTTATCATTAATCCACTAGACACGATAGCATTCCATATTGACATAATGACAGCATTAAGTTCTGTGAAAACAGTTAAATCAAAATACAAATAATCAGGATAGTCGTACAATTATTCGATTTTATTCCATCGATTCTTTCGATTAAAATGAATATCGGCAACAGCCCTAAACATAAATAACTCATTTGCTACTCGTATCATTCATTTATGACAATCACGGATCACTGAAATCCTAGATACAATAGAAAAATTGATATTGAATTAAATTATCAGATTAACCAATACAAATATTTTATAAAAATAAACCAAGAATCGACAAATACTCGAATTAAAAGGCAAGAAATTGAATTAAGAACATAACCTTACAATGAAGAACAATCGATTAAAGTTCCCCTTGAATCAGAATAAAAGAACTAACCACTCATGGTGGTAAGTATCAACACAATAAAATAAGAAAAAATAATGTTCTTAAGAAAAAAAAAAACCTAATGGATGAACAGCCGTGAAGTCTTTGCAGATGCAGCAGTCGGCCTCTGGAATTAATGTGTGAATGTGCAGCCCTCCTTTTAGGAAATATATATGAAGTGGTTGAATATGCAACTTCTTGTGTAAAAATAAGCAAGGGCCGCCGGCCCTCTTGGAATGAATCATTGAGAGAATGTACTCTTTCCTTCCATGTAGACTTCTAAATCAACTAGGAGATCTAAAATTAGGTAAATTATAAAACTTTTCTCCCATTAAAACGTTTTTACTAAAAGTAAAAATGTAACACTGCACAAAAAAAAAAAAAAAAAAAAATTTTGGGGCTTAAAAGCCCTAATTTTCCTTTTCTTCCCACACTCTTCTCTCTCTCTCTCTCTCTCTCTCTCTCTCCCTCTCTCCCTCTTTCCCTCTTTCTCTCTTTCTCTCCTCCGCCGCCCACCGCCTCGCCTTCCTCCCGCGATCGCCGCCGCTGCAGCGCCTCCCGTGAGCAGCCCCTCTTCTCCGCGCAGCGCGATCTCCTACGAGCTGCGCTAGCCCAGCCGAGTGCACGACTGTCCGAGCGCTCCACTGCGCGAGCCCACGCCTGCTCGGGAGCTCACTTGCGCACCGCGATCTCCTGCGAACGCTGCCACCTCGAGCCATCGCGAGCCTTGTGCGCGATCTCCCGTGAGCCAGCACGAGCTAGCGCACGAGCCAGCGCGCGACCTAGCTCGCGTCCCAGCACGAGCCAGCGCGCGACCCAGCTCGCGACCCAGCGCGAGCTAGCGCGCGAGCCAGCGCGCGACCCAACTCGCGACCCAGCGCGAGCCAGCGCGCGACCCAGCTCGTGACCTAGAGCGAGCCCTAGCCCGTGAGCGGGCCAGCCCACCAGCGGCCCAAGGCCCAGTCCAGCCGCGGCCCACTGCATCCCGCGAAGCCCGCTGCGGCCAGCAAGCCGGGCTGAGAGCCCGTGAGCCACCAGCGGGCCAGCCCGCTAGCAGCCAGCCCACCGGCCCGCGAGCCCGTGATGGCCCGCGAGCCCGCGACCGGCTTTCCCCTTCGAGAGCTCACCTGCATCTTCTGTACGGCAGGTAACGACTGTATTGATTGAAGTTCTATGGTTTGTTGTTAGAAATTTAGTGGTTTCTAATACATCTGAAGTTTGGGAAATATTACAGTTTTTAAACCAACCCGACGGGCGAACGACAGCTAGGTCTGACACCCGAGGAACCCTAGGTGAGAGATGAATAAATTTTATTGATAGAATCCCTTATTAGGGTTTTAATCGCTATAAATTTGACGATTTGATTAGGTTTGTCTTTTGGAGAGTCGTTGAAAAATAGGGAGTGACCACCCTCCCTAGATAAGTGAGTGGGACTCTAATCTCTTGCATAAAATAGTAAAACGTATTTTCTGTCGCATTTTCGATGAAACATGCTTTGATATGCATTCGTTGACGTGTGATATTAAATTTAGAAATCTGTTTTGTGATTTTTGGAGTGTCTTGAATCATATTTACAATCACTATGCATCCATGGTTTGAAATGAAACAATAATTGTGCCATTACTTGAAAATGTATAAATTTCATTTTATACCGTTGCATTGATATGCTGTTTTGAAATGAATTGAAGAGACGTATTGGCACGCAAATTTAAAATGTTTTTGATGAACTACGTGGGTTGGATGCCCACTAGTTATGTGATGATGTGATGATACTTGTGGGACGTTGTGCCCTGGGACGTTGTGCCCTTGTGATACTATGGGACGTTGTGCCCTTGTGATATTATGATGATTCCGTAGCTACGAAGGGCGTTTGTAGAGGCACGGGTTGCCCGGATACGCTTCTGCAGGAGGTATCCGCAAACGTCATTTATTCTAAAGGCTATAGGCGCGGCCAGTTGAACCCACGTAGGGGGAGGACGTGTGTGACGCCACCGTCTAGCACCGGGCGGGGTCCTATACACGTTGATGAGTTGGCCCCAGCGAGCTCATGGCCAACGTCGGGGTAGAGAGCGTTTTAAAGTCTATGCATAATAAAAACCCCCGACGCGCCTGTCCTTGGTCACGGTTGACCTTTGCCGGGACTATTTTTGGCTCGCTCTGACAGTACTTGATTTTAAATGGATGCATATATGCTTGTTATCGTGTGATTGGTTAAATGATTTCAAATTGTTAAATATATCATGTTTTATCGCGAAATGTAAATTTTTTGTTTCAAATGATGTTATTTGACACTCCAATTGTTCACCTATGCTATTTATGCTGGATATTATCCCCCTCACTCACTGAGTATCTTCCCATGATACTCACCCCTCTATTTTCTCTCCTCAGACAGGGTTATTGTGATAGAGCGGCGTTACAGGCTCTAGTGCGGATTTGTTGTTCTGAAGGTGAGATTACTTCTAATTTAGTTTCGACCCTGCGAGGTCTTGACATTGAGGTCCGTAGTTGACCATGTACTTATTTTGGGATGACTGTATAGTTTAACTCTCATATTTCATTTGCATTGAGGCGATTGTACGTACTTGAACGTTACTTGGGAAATGTGATATATATTGTATAAACTTAGGTCCGCTCGATATAGCGGCTGCTCATGCTCTAGTTGGGCATGACAGTAGAGGTCTGTGGCTAGGTTTGTTTATAGCCTTGCGTTGTTCTGAATGTTGGCTGTGGTGTTTGTTGATTTTGGAGAGGCCGGGATGGCCATTTGTGTATTGTACAGGATGATTTGGATTATACAGGTATAATTGTACATGGGAAACCTCCGATTTATGGGGAGGTTCTGCCCAATTTTCTGTAAAAATACAGCCGGCATTCAGGGGCAACGGGCGGCTGTTCACGATCCCGGTTTGGGGCGTGACAAAAAATATTACTAAAATGTTGAAATTATAATTCAACCTCCTCTTCTTTCAATCCCAATAAGATGTCTTGACCCAATTAGCCCTCAAAATTATCTCCTTAAGCCCAATTTACTCCAAGTCTTCAATTTCAATTTTCTAAAAATAAAATTCAATAAAACCAACCATTAGAGTATTAAACAATTCAAATTCAAACCATAATAACAATAATAAATTCAATAAATTGCATATTATCATTAAGCAAAATTTGTCAATAGTTTCAAATTTTGCATAAATGTGTCACGGAACATTCAAGCCCCGGAAGCACGGCATTTTGAGGAGTCAGCATTCCATTCGTTCAGCATAAAAATGAAAAGGGTCCGAGGAAAGAAGAGAGGGAGAGAACCAAATTTTTAGATATTCTTAGCATCGGGCTCTTCCCAGTAAGCCCGTAACAGTGCCCCAGGATTCACCATTGCTCCAAACTGATTTGAAATAAATCCTAATGTTAATGATAAAAGAAGTTGTGAGTTGATCAAATGAAAAGTACTTTGGAGCGTAAGGAGGGAAGAGTATACCTCTTGCGGTATCTGCAATCCTTGGGCCATTCATAAGAAGATCAAGTAATGTCTAGAAATCTTCGGCATTTTATCAAACTCTGGAATTTCTCAATGTATTTAAACAAAAAACATATTCGCTGAGATATATAATCTTCTAATATGATGATATAGTTTCCTGAACTTAAAACTGACAATCACTTCCTTTATCTAGAGAGAGAGGAAATTTTCAACTCCCTTATCATGTCCTCTTTTGACTTAAGCCGGTGTTTGTAGCTATAACAGAAACATATAGAATGATTTTTTTAAATGTATTACGAAATAAAAATTGATACTTTATGGTCATTTATAGTTCATATACTTTACTAATAAAATACAATATACTTAGAAAATTGAATTTTCTATATACCCAAGAAATCAATTCCTTTGATTAATAAAGAAAAGGCTTGGCTGAATAGTCTTACGCGTGAGTTAGTCAGTACAGAAAAGTCTTGGGGTGCAAAGTCTTAGACGAGATTTCAGACTTATTTATAACAATTCCATTAGAAAAACCAAACCAATCAGATCAGAGAAAGAAAAGTAAAATTCCTTTTTCTTTTCAAATTTCTATTTCTTATTTATTTTATTGTAATATCATGTTTAATTATTATTTTACATTCAGTTTGATTTTTTAATCTACTGCATGCTCTGTTTTATTCATTCAGTGACACAGAAGAGATATAAAATCAAATCCTATTTTAAAAGGGTTATTTATTTTTTCAAAAAAAAAAAAAAAAAAAAAAAAAACTTGAAGTGCTAAAAGTTAAATCACATTTAATAAAGTCTGAAATATAAATAAAATGTTTAATGGAGAAAGGGATGCTGTGGAAAATACAGTGGACAATAGGCGCACGAAATCATGGACATTTCAAACTTGCTGTGAGGTGTTCGTTTTGGCCGACGCGGTTTGCGTTGGGCGTAAAAGCTTACGGTCAAGTCGGCAACGGTCACTTCTATCTTTCTCATTTCTCACGGCCTTGAGTCATCGAAGACTCCCTCTTTCTGCTAATAATTTTCTTAACATACAATTTCAACAAATACCATTCAAATCTCTCTCTCTCTCAAACATGCACACACACGTACAATTTTATCTCTTTTCTCTCCGTACCTAATTATGATAGTTAGAGGTTTGGGTGATAATACCATTGAGATTTGAGTGTTCCTGATTATGATAGTTTGAGATTGCATGCAGATAATGAAAGAAAATTGCTAGTATGAATGACAGATTAAACTTTTAAGGTCTCTTTGGTGCATGTTTTAATACTATTATTGACCAGATTGTAACCATGATAATTGGCAATATCAAATAATTATTATATTTATTATATTTATTATATTTATTATATTTATGGGTATACCAAAAAAATCAAAATAGCTAGTAAACACAAACGGCATGGGTCACTCGTCTAGCATATATAATGTAAATTATTGGCAATTCTCATTAAGTGTTGATTCATGATGCCTCAGCCTCTCCTTTTAGGATTCACATTGGGGGTAATTTTCAAATTACCTGTTAAATTTACACATTAATTAAATTTCCTTTTAATTGATAAAAATATATTTTTTTTATGAATAAATTTAAATTTAATTTTTTAAAAGTAGTACCAAAAAGTGTTTGAATTCATACACAAAATTTGACTAATATGTTTACTTATAATTATGTGAGTTATTACACATATTTGATGTATTTATTACTGTAAATTTAAAATATAACAGTTGCAAAATACCACACCCCATGATGCTCGTTTGACAATTCGCACACAATTCACTCACAAGAGGGACAGAGCAAAGTTTGTCAATAGTTTCAAATTTTGCATAAATGTATGAAACATGATAAATGTGTCACAAAATAGTCAAGCCCCGGAAGCACGGCATTTTGAGCAGTCTGCCATCCATTCGTTCAGCAGAAAAATGAAAAGGGTCCAAGTGATGTAGAGATAAAACCAGATTTTTAGATTTGATTTTGAGAGAACAAAAATGAATCTGAAAGGTTTCCTTTAGCTCATTTCCATGCTGAGCTTAGCGATTTGGCCAGCATCCTGCTCAGATGACTGCTTATATACATGCGGTGACATCAGTATTCCATACCCATTTGGAATCGGCGGTTCTAATTGTTCCCGGAACGAGTGGTTTGCGATAACTTGTAATCGTTACCCTACCAACTATTCCAAATATGTACCTCTCTTGTGAAAGGTTCAACTAGAGGTACTAAACATATCCATAGATGATGGAACTGTCGTTATCAATAATCCTGTTGTCTCGAACTGCGGTGGTAATCCTACCGCGGAAATTGACTTAGCCGGAAGTAATTTTTTTTATTCATCAGATCTAAACGCGTTCATGACCGTTGATGGCAACGGTACTGCTGTTCAAGCAATTCAAGATTGTGTCTCCATGTCTGTGCGCAAAGTTCATGGGGTTTTCTTCGGGATCAAATGTTGTCCCTCGATGTACAAGGTGAATATCATCCAAAACAGCAGCAGTGGTAACTGCCCGTTTGCTCTTCTGGTTTCCAAGGATTGGCAGGCAGAGTTCTACCGAAGTGCTCCTGCATTCTATGGTATTCTTGAGAATAAGACTCATGTTCCTGTCGCGCTGGAGTGGTGGTTGGAATCTGACTCAGAAAAGCCCTCGTGCCCAGATGCCGAGACATATGAACCTCCTTCTTCATTTTATATTGATGGCAATGGAACTAACAAGACGTTATATCGGTGTCGGTGTGAACCCTTAAAATTGGGGAATCCTTATCAAGGATGCCATGGTTTGAATTTTTCGCTCACAAACATATTTCATCTTAAATCTCTATCCGTAGGATCAATAAAACATATTTTAGTAAACGTTTTTCTTTAATTTATGTTACACGCTAACATTTTAGTAAACACAAAGTAAGATTTTACTTCTGGTTCAGTTCCATTCTGGTTCCCACCATTTTAGTATTAAATAGTTTTATTTGATATTTTTTTTTATTTTACAATTTTGTCAAATAATGTACAGAAAATACAATGTTGTCAATTTTGTCAAGTATAAAGTGATAAGTTCCCAAAAGAAATGAACCTATGGCTTACTTGCTTTGCTATGTGCATCATGCCACAATGAAAAACAATATGAAATCAAAAAGGAACATGACGGGATGCCTTCTGTGAGTGGACAAGACAACAAGAATTGGATACCTTCTATCATAATCCACATTCTGATACAGGGTACAACTCCCTTATATGATGTAGGATTCTCACCACCATTTTCAAGCTGGACATTTGAAGCAAATGTAGGATTGTCACTTACTCTTTGCCGGTAATTATGGCCATAGGAACCTGCAAGAACTATGACAAACGCTACCTTTGACATTAGATCCCATTTCGACTTACTACTTGTAAGTAGCTCCGGTGTCTTGCTGGTGCTCCATGCAGATGCAATCATAAACAAGGTCAACCAAAATTGACAAACCCTAAACCGATTCAAAGATGGTATTCAATTAGTAAAGGCAGCTGTAAATATAGGTTTTACGATCAAATCACATAACTTCTTGTATGTAAAAAAAAATTAAAAAAAATAATAATAATTATCATGTGTGTGTGATAAAAATTATCAATCGCTTGTTAGAGTTGTAGTGAGAGAGTTTGTTTTGACTATGAAGTGGTGTATTTGACGTTTTTGAGACTTTTGACCCTGTATTTTATTTTTTTTCCTTTTATAATGTAATTTCAATATAAATTTTATGATCAAATCACGAAAATTCTTGTATGCATGTCTTATATGTGCTTGTTTTTTTTTTTTTTTTTCCCATTTGTTTTCATCAATATGGATTCAGGAAAACATGCTTAGTTTTGAAGGATTCAAATTTCTCGGAATGACCTGCCATCATTAATGATCAATGAGCACTTGGAAGAAGAATGGTTAAATTGGATGAAACGAATTGTCACTTGAGAGTGTTATTGGATGTTAAAAGAGCTTCATTCCCATCTCTCCCACTCTGATCCCGTACTTTCAAAGAATTTGGACATAATTGCTGATGAACTATAGCTTAACCGATATAATTTTTCTTTTCTTTGTAAAGGATCTCAAGTTTTAATTTGAATTTTACAAGAAAATCAATTCCTTTGATTAATAAAGAAAAAGGCTAGGGTTAAAAGTCTTACGCGTGAGTTAGCCAATAAAGACAAGTCTTTGGCGTAGAGTCTGACGAGATTTCAGACTTGTCTATAAAGATTCCATTAGAAAAACCAAACCAATCAGACGAGAGAAAGAAAAGTAAAATTCCTTTTTCTTTTTAAATTGTTATTTCATATTGTTTTATTGTAATATCATGTTTTATTATTATTTTACATTCGGTTTAATTATATTTTAATAACATAGATTTCAATCCCAAAATTAACCTCTATTTGATTTCAATCCCTTCTGTTCCTTCTGTCCATCCTCCAAATCAAATCCTATTTTAAAATAGGATTTTTTTTCACAAAAAAATCACATTTAATCAAATCAAATCCCTTCGGTTATTTATTTTTTCACAAAAAAAAAGACTTAAAGTGCTAAAAGTTAAATCACATTTAATAAAGTGTGAAATATAAATAAAATGTTTAATGGAGAAAGGGTTGTTGTGGAAAATATGGTGGACAATAGGCGCACGAAATCATGGAGACTTACCGTGAGAGTTCATTTTGGCCCATGCTTAGGGTCAAGTCAACAACGGTCACTTCTATCCTTTTCATTTATCACGTCCTTGGGTCATCGAAGACTCCCTCTTTCTGCTAATAATTTTCTTAACATACTATTTCAACAAATACCATTCAAATTTCTCTCTCTCTCTCTCTCTCAAACATGCACACACGTACAATTTTTTCTCTTTTCTCTCTGTACCTAATTATGATAGTTAGACGTTGAGGTGATAATACTACTGAGATTTGAGTGTACGTGGAGATGTACAAGTCCGGGTTTGAGTTTGCATGGCAATGAAAGAAAATTGCTAGTATGAATGACAGATTAGACTTTTAAGGGTCTCTTTGGTGCATGTTTTAATACTGTTATTGGCCAAATTGTTACCATGATATCTAAATAAAAAGGTTATTCGCTAGTTATATTTATTATATTTATGTGTAATAACAAATAATACCAAAAACAAAAATTCAAAATAGCTAGTAAACACAAGCGGCAGGTCACTCATCTAGCATATATAATGTAAATTATTGGCAATTCTCATTAAGTGTTAATTCATGATACCTCAGCCTCTCCTTTTAGGATTCACTTTGGGGGTAATTTTCAAATTATCCATTAAATTTACACATTATTTAAATTTCTAGTTAATTGATAAAAATATATATTTATATGAATAAATTTAAATTTAATTTTTAAAAAATAGTATCAAAAAGTTTTTGAATTCGTACACAAAATTTGACTAATATGTTTACTTATAATTACATCAATTAAGAGGGTTTATCCGTGCATAAAGTGGTCCCCGATTTAGTGTGGAGTAGGGAGAGGGTGGGCGTATATGCACGCAGTCTTCCCTTTGTATTTTTGCAAAAAAACTGTTAACACATTTCGAATCCGTGAGCTCAAAGCCACCAAAGAAGCAACCATTACACCAACGTTAGTTATTACACATATTTGATATATTTATTACTGTAAATTTAAAATATAACAGTTGCAAAATACCATACCCCTTGATGCTCGTTTGACAATTCGTACACAATTCATTCACAATAGGGACACGTCAAGAGTTTTGAAAATACCTCTAAGAATTAAGCAAAGTTTGTCAATAGTTTCAAATTTTGCATAAATGTATGAAACATGATAAATGTATCACAAAATAGTCAAGCCCCGGAAGCACGGCATTTTGAACAGTCCGCCATCCATTCGTTCGGCAGAAAAATGAAAAGGGTCCAAGTGATGTAGAGATAAAACCAAATTTTTAGATTTGGTTTTGAGAAAACAAAAATGAATCTGAAAATATTCCTTTTGCTCATTTCCGTGCTGAGCTTCACGATGTTGCCAGAATCCGGTTCATATAACTGCTCACATACATGCGGTGACATCAGTATTCCATACCCATTTGGAATCGGCGGTTCTAATTGTTCCCGGAACGAGTGGTTTGCGATAACTTGTAATCAGTCCAATCCAAACTCTTCCGTATATGTACCTTTCTTGAGGAAGGTTCAACTAGAGGTACTAAACATATCCATAGATAATGGAACTGTCGTTGTCAATAATCCTGTAGTCTCGAACTGCGGTGGTTACGCTACCATGGAAATCAACTTAGCCGGAAGTAATTTTTTTTTTTCATCAGCTCTGAACCTGCTCATGACTGTTGATGGCGACGGTGCTTCTGTTCAACTAATTCAAGATTGTGTCTCTATGTCTATGTGCAAGGGTGATGGGGTTTGCTTCGAGATCAATTGTTGTCCCTCAATGTGCAAGCTGAATATCAACCAAAACAGCAGCAGTCGTAACTGCTCGTATGGTTTTCTGATTTCCAAGGATTGGCGGGCAGAGTTCAAGGGATTTGCTCCTGCATTCTATATAACTCATGTTCCTGTCGCGCTGGAGTGGTGGTTGGAATCTGACTCGGAAAAGCCCTCGTGCCCAGATGCCGAGACATATGAGCCTCCTCCTTCATTTTATATTGATGGCAATGGAACTAACAAGACGTTATATCGGTGTCGGTGTGAACCCTCAAAACGGTGGAATCCTTATCAAGGATGCCATGGTTTGAATTTCTCTCTCACAAACATATTTCATCTTAAATCTTTATCCGTAGGATAAAACATATTTTAGTAAACGTTTTTCTTTAATTTATGTTACACGCTAACATTTTAGTAAACACAAAGAGAGATTTTACTTCTGGTTCACAGTTCCATTCCGGTTCCCACCATTTTAGTAGTAAATAGTTTTATTTCATATATTTTTTTATTTTTCAATTTTGCCAAATAATGTATAGAAAATACAAAAAGGATTATACACTATCCTTAACAGTTACGTATTATATATAGAGAGAGAGATTTGAGAAGAAAAAAGAGTAAAAGAAATAAAAAAAGAGAGTTTTATTACATATTTTAATTAATTAGTATTAATTTTTTTAATGTGACACTTAAACTAATGGGGGTAGTAAATGTGATTTGGATGCATGTCAGAAATTTATCCTTAATCTTCCCAGCTACGTAAGTTTATTTTGTCAAACCCAAAGATCCACCATTTGAATGGTATTACTCTTTAGAATTCTTTTATTTTTCTTCTTTACTTGGCTGGAATTATTTGGTAAACTTAGTGCCAGAAACAACAGCTAATTAAGAAAAATGATCACATACATGATAAGACTTGGGAAATAAAAAAAAAAAAAAAAAAGTGTAATAGTAATTTTGGGCCAAGGGTTAAAGTGCTAGCTACTTCTTTAACACAAATTCTGTCTTTGTACAGACGAATGCGCAGGTGATATCTGCCATAATGACAAATCGCATGGCGGTAGAGAAGCTATGATTGGTGAGATATTTTTGACTACATTCGAACTTTATCATTCAAAATTTCTTCACAGGTTTATACAAAGTTTTTAAAATATTCTGGCAATACAGGACTTTCCACAGCTTTTGGGTCAACGGTGTTGCTTGTTGGAGGTTTCTTTTTGTATAGAGGAATAGTCAATACACAAAAAAGGAAGCTTAAGCAAAAATTTTTTAAGAGAAATGGTGGATTACTTCTACAGCAACCAATATCAGTATCATCACAATATGGCAAAGTTGAGAAGACTCAGATTTTTACATCTGAAGAGTTAGAGAAAGCCACATATCATTTTAATGGAAATCAAGTCTTGGGTCATGGGGGTCAAGGTACAGTTTACAAGGGTACATTAACAGATGGGAGAATTGTGGCAGTTAAAAAATCAAAGATAATGGACGAGGGCAAGGTTGAGCAATTTATTAATGAGGTTGTCATCCTCTCCCAAGTCAATCATAGGAATGTGGTACGCCTTTTAGGATGTTGTTTGGAGACTGAAGTTCCGCTACTAGTGTATGAATTTGTCCCAAATGGAACTCTTTATGAACACATTCAGAATCCAACCGAGTTTCCAATGTCATGGGGAGTTCGACTAAAGATTGCTATAGAAGTTGCAAGCGCACTTGCCTACTTGCATTCAGCAACTTATGCACCTATATACCACAGAGACATTAAGTCCACTAACATACTGTTGGATGAGAAATATAGAGCAAAAGTTTCAGACTTTGGTACTTCAAAATCTATCCACATTGATCAAACACATTTAACAACCTTAGTGCAAGGGACATTTGGCTACTTAGATCCCGAATATTTTCAAACAAGCCAATTTACCGACAAAAGTGATGTTTATAGCTTTGGAGTTGTCCTTCTTGAACTTTTAACAAGTCAAAAGCCAGTCTGTTGGACTGAGTCACAAGAAGAACAAAGAAATTTAGCAACCCTTTTCCTCATGTCAATGGAAGCAGATCGTTTTGCTGAAATCCTAGATCCCCAACTCGTGAAAGAGCATAAGAATGAACAACTTGTGGCTGTTGCCGAACTTGCAAAACTCTGCTTGAATTTGAGTGGCAAAAATAGACCTACAATGAAAGAAGTAGCAACTAGGCTAGAGAGGATTCAGATGTCGCCAATGTCTGCAACTATCCTAGAACCTATTCAAAACAAAGAACAGGACGCAGCTGTCGAGATTATACCTTTTCATGCTATTGCTAATTCAACTCGCACCTGCTTGGATCATAGCATAGAAATAGATGCTCCAGAATGCCATCTTTTACGGTAACTTCTTATAAAATTCTTACTTAAATAAATATGTCATATGTAAACTTATATTTTGTACTGCTTTGCTTAAAACTTAGTAAGAGTAAACCTGTTGTCTTTGAATGTACTTCCAAAATTTATTTGTACAAATGATGCCATCCTTTTTCACCATATTTGCCAGAATTTTCAGACTTGAGTAGCAAAATAAAGATACAATTCGAATCTTGATAACACTCAAAAGGGAAAAAAAAAAAAAGGCAATGCTAGTATCGATGAAGTTAAGTAGTACATAAAAAGAGCATAAAAGGTAGAAATCCATCAATAAGCAGAAAATATTGAGGGCATGTCACGTCCTGTTTAATACCCAAATACAAAAAAAAAAAAAAAAAAAAAAAAAAAAAAAGAGGAAAATTAAAATTAGGGCTTTAAGCCCTAATTTTCTCCTCTCTTTCTCTCTCTCTCTCTTTCCCCCTCTCTTCTCTCCCTCTCTCTTTCTCTTTCTCTTTCCCGATCTCCCCGCCGCCGTGTCTCTTCCCCTCCCGCTGCCGCCGCTGCCAGCACCGCCGGTCACCACCATCGCCACCGCACCCAGCCGCCGCAGCTCCTCCCTTCCGCGAGTGAGCCGCTGCAGCTCCTCCCTGCACGAGCTGCCCAGTGCGAACGCGCGAGCTAGCGCGCGATCTCCCTCGCGCGAGCGCCAGCGACCCCAGCGTGACCCCAGCGCCAGCAGCGCCAGCAGCGCCAGCAGCGCCAGCAGCGCCAGCAGCGCCAGCAGCGCCAGCAGCGCCAGCAGCGCCAGCGGGCGAGCAGCGCGAGCGGGCGAGCCAGCGCGCGAGCCGGCGCGAGCCCACGCGAGCCCAGCGCTAGCCCAGCGCGCGAGCCCAGCGCCGCCCAGCGCCAGCCCAGCGCCAGCCCAGCATGCCCCAGCACGAGCACAGCGCGCTCCAGCGCGCGATCCACTGCTCGAGCGCGCCCCAGCACGAGAGCGAGCGCTCCAACGCGCGACCCACTGCGCGAGCACTCGATCCAGCTCGCGAGCACGACCCTAGCCACTGCGGCCCAGTCCAGGCCCGCGGCCCACCAGACCCATCAGGCCCGCAGGCCCACCAGGCCCGCCAGGCCCACCAGCCCACCAGCCCGCGACGGCCCATGACAGTCCGTGAGCCTCTGCGAAGGTAAATGACTCAAAGTTTCGATTTTCGCACTTGGATTTCGAAATTCTTTAGTAATTGGACTTAAATTGTTCGCAATTGTTTCAAATTTGGAAACATTCAGGTTTTAGACCAAACCAACGGGCGAACGAAAGCTAGACCCGAGATCCGAGAAACCCTAGGTGAGAGAAACGAAATCTCTTCAACCTTTGGATAAACTTTGTCAAATTATGTAGTATTAGTTGGTTTTAGATTCGAATTAAGATTGATTTTGATTTTGTTATTTACTTATAAATAGAATGAAATTGATGACATTGGAATATGTTTATAAATTGAGGAATTTAGGGTTTGTACAAATTTAAGGAAATTGATAAACCCTGACAATAGTCGAAATTTGATGAAAATCGTGATGATTGATTAGGTTGGCTATTTTGGTGATTCGATTGAGGGGAGCATTGCTTTACGTATTGTGGTTTTATTGGGGAGTGCGCTATCCTCCCCAAAACTGTGAGTGAGATTTATTTCAATGCTTTTGTTTAATATGTAAATCCTGTTTTACAACATTTTGATAATGAGCATGATTTGTCGTATGTTGAAAATGTTTTGACTGGTTTTAAAATTGACTTTTGTGAATCGTTGGAGTGTCCAAAAACTGTATTGAATTATGAAATTATGCATCCATGTGGTTGAAATGTATAATGTGCCATTTTATGCTATATGTTGCATTGGTTTATGAACCTGACTTCGGCACATTTTGATATGATATTGATTATGGCCTTGAGAGCTTTGATATGTATTGTTCCGTAGCTACGAAGGACACCGTGAGAGGCGCTTTGGTGGCGTCCGGATATGCCTAGGCCTGGGGTATCCCACGAGTTGTCGTGATTTGATTATCTACACGGTACTAGCCAGGTTGAACCCGAAAGGGGGAGGATTTGGATTTGGATTGGATATCCTCTCCAAGTCTAGCACCTGGACGAGGTTCGTCGCCAACGCCGGGATAGAGAGCACTTTAAGAAATTTGCATATAACACCCCCGGTGCGCCTGTCATAGGTCGCGGTAGACCTCTGCCAGGACATTTTCGGCTGGCAGCTCTATGATTTTAATGACAGTGCTTTGGATGCATATTTGACTTGAAAATGCGTGAAATGATATATTGTTGAAATGAAGAGCATGATGATTTGAAATATGATTTATATACTTATATTTTGACACTCCAGTTTCACACTCCATATTTGATGACTGCATTGACCCACTCACTCACTGAGTATTCTTTCCCGAGTACTCACCCCTCATTTCCCTTTTGTTTCAGAGATAGTATTTGACAAGGAGTGTCGCTTTTAGGACGCTCAGTTTCTTTGGGAGATCAGGCCTGGACTTGAGGAATTATTGTATATTTCCGCTGTAAATTTGTATTGGTGATGTATTTGTATTCTGAGGTCTATAGATGACCATTTTTTTATAATTCTGGGATGACTGTATAAATATGGACATTTAAATTGTGGAACTCTCATGTCACTGCATGACATTGCATTGAGGCATTTCTTTTTTTTGTTGCGTCTGTATTTGGGAATGTGTCATGTCTTAGAATTGTTCTCTAGGATCGCTCGGTGCCTCCTCTAAATCACAGGAGGGGCGACTGGCGGCTGTCCATGCCTTTGATGGGGGCATGGCAGTAGAGGTCTGTGGTTAGGACTGTGGAGAATTGTTTGTTAGCCTTGCGTTGCCCTGGATTGTGCAGTATGGATGATCTGATTTGTTGTTGAAGATAATTTATGCATTTTGAGGCCGGGATGGCCCCTTTTGGACAGGTAACAGGTTTATTTTAATATGGGAGACCTCCGATATATGGGGAGGTTCTGCCCGATTTTCTGTAAAAATACAGCCGGCATCCAGGGTAACGGGCGGCTGCTCACGATCCCGGGTCGGGGCGTGACAGTTGGATTGGTATCAGAGCGACTTGGTTGAGAGCTATGTAGGAAGAGAGTATTGGAAACATTCCCGAGTGTGTTGGTCTTTAAAGTCCTCAATGCATAAGAGTTTCATACAGTCATTTATATCCCTGCATATGGTCTTAGGAATTGAGTTTATCTATTTTAAGGGGTTAGATACTAATTCTTATCTAACCTAGCATTTCTTCATTTTCAAAGAAGGAACCAATGGAGATGGTTCTTAAATTGATGATTTCATTCATTTTAGGGGGTTAGTTGTACTAACCCTAATCCTTGAACAATGCCTAATGAGAATTCCTATGTTACGGAACCATGACGAGTATATGGAGCGCTAGATATGTACTCCCTGATTCACTTAAATAGAGCAAGGATACTTTCTCATTTCTGGCACCCCTTTCGGTGCCGAAGAATACATCCTTAAGGTGTGTGTTTTCTCTGGCACCTTTTCAGCCGGCTATTATACCGTCCCCACCATTTACTCTTGATATTTTCGAGCAAGTGTACGAGTGGTACATGGCACATGGGGTCCAGATGTCACCCCATCACCTTTGATGGCAATGCCGATATCTACGGCTGCGCTTATTTCTCCTACAGTAGTTCTTACTCAAGCGGCACCAAATCGTCCATCGGTGGCCGTTCTTCTTACAGTTTCGAATCTGAATTATAAAAAATTGCGCCATACTTAGGTGCATCCCCGAGATGACCCAGCTAGTCACGGTAGCTCGACAGTTGGGATGCACAGATTTTTGGACTTGGTGATGCTACGGTAGCAAAGCACTGAGTCAACTGAATCTGACGGATCTTGATAGATCTAGGCTTGCACGAGGAGTGCAGTCTACGAGTAACTGAGAGACTATTCGATAGGGAAGCCCTCACTTGATGGGAGGCTATTTGCGATGAGGCTATAAACCATTGCGGCATAGCGATTTTCTAATGGAATTCGACCGCAGATATTTCACGGAGTTTTAGGGGGACCATATCCCCGGTGGTTATATCACCAGTCCTAGTACCATGAGCTAGGCTACTGCTCAGCGACCTTTTCTTTGCCGCATATGTGGCAAGCACCACGCTCGAATAAATATGTAGAGCACTTATTACATGCTTCCACTATGAGAAGCCGAGGCATATCAAGAGTTTATGCCCTGATTTGTGACTTGGAGGTTAGTTGGCTTCGAGTCATCAGAATACACCATATGTAGGACAGCAGGGAACACCTGCGCATTCTAGTAACACTGCTCCACGGACTGCAGCCGGGAGCAATATAGTATTAGGTTTTCACGAGAGTAGTTGAGGGTGCAGGCCCTTGTGTATGCGATGACTCAGGAGGACGCTTTGGCGAACCCAGATATGATCATGGGTAATCCTCCTGCGGATCCTTCCGTTTAGAGGTCCTTATGTACTGTTTTCTTTTGAAATCGTGTATTTTGTGATAATATGTACAGACATGATTGTTATACTACTAGAGGCTTAACTATTTTGATATACTGGTGTATATCTCTATTATTTCCGTACTCTTAGTAAATTCTTTTTATTTTAATTTATTTTATTTTATTTTATTTGCATCTTGGTGCTATGGAACTAAATGGAGTCGACGTTTGTGTTCTTATTGGCACAAGGTCGAACTATTTCTATGTGAGAGTTTCTTTCACTCAACAGTCGGATGGGCTGTTATCGTTACTTGATAAGGAGCTATTAGTTGTCGCTCCTCTTGGTGAGCAGTTGGTTAGAGAATTCGTATATAGAGAGTATGATGTCATGGCAGGTGGGACAGTGCTGAGAGCAAATCTGATCCCACTGGATATGACGGATTTCGATGCCATCGTAGAGATAGATTAATTGTATACTTATAGAGTTTCCTTAGACTGTTTTATCAAGAAAGACGATTTTTGGAGGCCTGAAGGGCCACCATTGACGTTTGCGAGTGAGAGACGGGTGTTACCCCGTGGTATTGTATTAGTGAGGAAAGCCAGACGTATAATACGTCGGGGATGTATGATAGATCTGACACATATGATCGATACCACCATACAGAATTCGAGACTTGATGAGATTCTGGTGGTACAGAAGTTTCCTGAAGTATTTCCCGAGGAGCCACCCTAATCATCATTGATTCGGAAGTTTAATTTTGAGATTGATCTGGCTCTAGGGATTACTCTTATTTCTATTCCGCCATATATAATGGTACCATTTGAGCTGAGAGAGCTCAAGATTTAACTACAGAAATTGTTAGATAAATAATTCATCCATCCAAGTACCACACCTTAGGGTGCTTCGGTATTATTTGTAAAGAAGAAATATAGAACACTTAAACTTGTTATGGATTATTGGCAGTTGACTAAGGTCACTACCAAGGATTGATATTCATTTTCCCACATCGATGATTTGTTTGATCAGCTTCTCGATGATAAGGTCTTTTCGAAGATAAATCTTCGATCGCGTTATACTCGGTTACGGGTTAGGGTCGAGGATCTGTCCAAAAATCGCATTCTGTATCAGCATGGACACTTTGAGTCCTTGGTCATGCCATTTGGGCTGACCAATGTCCTAACTGCATTTATGGACCGAATAGATCGGGTCTTTTATGAATTTCCTAGATCAATTAGTTATCTTTTCCACTGATGACATCCTAGTCAGCTTGCAGAGTGTTGAGGAGCATGCTCAGTGTCTTACTCTCAGATGACAGAGACAGTGTTTACCCCTCTTTATTGGTGGGACTCCGTACCTTAGGAGTCAGTGTGGTTAATGATGTGTAAGAAGCATCATTAGCTAGATATGAGGACAGGCAGACCTTGGTCAACCATGTTAGAGACTTCGGATTCCGAGAGAACAGATAGATAGTGTTTGGAGAACGGATTTGTATTTCAGTTGACATTGATTTTCGCAAGGCCATACTTAAGGAGGCACACTCCTCAACTTAAGCATTCATCCAGATAGTACCAAGATGTATTGGACTATTCGGGATAGTTATTGGTGGCCTAACATGAAACGAGAAATTGAGGATTTTGTGGTAAGATGTTTAGCTCGCCAATAGGTAAAAGGCCGAGCACCAGCGTTTAGCTGGTACTTCACAACATTTTTATTCCCATTCTTGAGTGGGAGTGGGAGTATGTCACGATAGACTTCGTAGTAGAGTTGTATCGGACTTTGGCACAGTATGATGCCATTTGGGTGATAGCTAATTAATTTACTCGGTCCATACATTTTCTCCTTAGTCACAGCAGAAGCGTGTTGAACCCAGAATGCAAGAGGCTTTGGGCACGCGGCCTAGTTTTAGTACAGCATATCACCCACAGACAGATGGTTAGTCGGAGAGGACCATTCAGACGCTCAAGGATCTACTTCGGGTTTGTGTTATGGATTTTCGGGGTAGTTGGTACAGGCATTTACCGCTGATGGAGTTTGCGTATAATAATAGTTATTAGGCCAGCATCGGCATGCCACCTTATGAGTCACTCTATGGTAGGAAGTGTCGTACCCCGTTGTGCTGGGATGAGGTAGGCGAGAGACGCCTTACCACAGTTGAGCTAGTCGAGGAGACTAAAGAAAAGGTCAGAGTGATCCGCGAGCGGATGAAAGCCGCCCAAGATAGATAGAGGGCATATGCGGATCGAAAACGCCGACCTTTAGAGTTTGAGTAGGGCGATATGGTGTTCTTGAGGATTTCTCCCTTGAGGGGACTAGTACGACATCGGCAGCGGGGCAAGTTGAGCCCCAGGTACATTGGCCCATTCCGTATCCTCAGTAGGGTTGGGAGCGTGGCATACAGGCTAGAGCTGCCAAATGACTTATCTCGGATCCATGATGTCTTCCATGTATCAGTGTTGAGGAAGTACATCTCAGATCCTTCACACATTTTGGAGCCTCTGCCGATAGAAATGGGAGAGGATTTGAGCTTACCTATCCAGCCCGTGATTATTTTGGATCGACAGGTCAGAAAGCTACGGAGCAAAGAGGTTCCTCTTGTTAGAGTTTTGTGGAGGAGCGACCAGGTCGAGGAACAGACCTGGGAGTCTGAGGAAGCCATGAGAAGACAGCACCCCCAATTGTTTGCTGCTTAGCCTTCTTTTAGTTTCGAGGACGAAACTTGTTTTTAGGGGGTTAGAAAATTTAATACGCAAATACAAAAAAAAAAAAAAAAAAAAAAAAAAAAAAAGAGGAAAATTAAAATTAGGGCTTTAAGCCCTAATTTTCTCCTCTCTTTCTCTCTCTCTCTCTTTCCCCCTCTCTTCTCTCCCTCTCTCTTTCTCTTTCTCTTTCCCGATCTCCCCGCCGCCGTGTCTCTTCCCCTCCCGCTACCGCCGCTGCCAGCACCGCCGGTCACCACCATCGCCACCGCACCCAGCCGCCGCAGCTCCTCCCTTCCGCGAGTGAGCCGCTGCAGCTCCTCCCTGCACGAGCTGCCCAGTGCGAACGCGCGAGCTAGCGCGCGATCTCCCTCGCGCGAGCGCCAGCGACCCCAGCGTGACCCCAGCGCCAGCAGCGCCAGCAGCGCCAGCAGCGCCAGCAGCGCCAGCAGCGCCAGCAGCGCCAGCAGCGCCAGCAGCGCCAGCAGCGCCAGCAGCGCGAGCGGGCGAGCAGCGCGAGCGGGCGAGCCAGCGCGCGAGCCGGCGCGAGCCCACGCGAGCCCAGCGCTAGCCCAGCGCGCGAGCCCAGCGCCGCCCAGCGCCAGCCCAGCGCCAGCCCAGCATGCCCCAGCACGAGCACAGCGCGCTCCAGCGCGCGATCCACTGCTCGAGCGCGCCCCAGCACGAGAGCGAGCGCTCCAACGCGCGACCCACTGCGCGAGCACTCGATCCAGCTCGCGAGCACGACCCTAGCCACTGCGGCCCAGTCCAGGCCCGCGGCCCACCAGACCCATCAGGCCCGCAGGCCCACCAGGCCCGCCAGGCCCACCAGCCCACCAGCCCGCGACGGCCCATGACAGTCCGTGAGCCTCTGCGAAGGTAAATGACTCAAAGTTTCGATTTTCGCACTTGGATTTCGAAATTCTTTAGTAATTGGACTTAAATTGTTCGCAATTGTTTCAAATTTGGAAACATTCAGGTTTTAGACCAAACCAACGGGCGAACGAAAGCTAGACCCGAGATCCGAGAAACCCTAGGTGAGAGAAACGAAATCTCTTCAACCTTTGGATAAACTTTGTCAAATTATGTAGTATTAGTTGGTTTTAGATTCGAATTAAGATTGATTTTGATTTTGTTATTTACTTATAAATAGAATGAAATTGATGACATTGGAATATGTTTATAAATTGAGGAATTTAGGGTTTGTACAAATTTAAGGAAATTGATAAACCCTGACAATAGTCGAAATTTGATGAAAATCGTGATGATTGATTAGGTTGGCTATTTTGGTGATTCGATTGAGGGGAGCATTGCTTTACGTATTGTGGTTTTATTGGGGAGTGCGCTATCCTCCCCAAAACTGTGAGTGAGATTTATTTCAATGCTTTTGTTTAATATGTAAATCCTGTTTTACAACATTTTGATAATGAGCATGATTTGTCGTATGTTGAAAATGTTTTGACTGGTTTTAAAATTGACTTTTGTGAATCGTTGGAGTGTCCAAAAACTGTATTGAATTATGAAATTATGCATCCATGTGGTTGAAATGTATAATGTGCCATTTTATGCTATATGTTGCATTGGTTTATGAACCTGACTTCGGCACATTTTGATATGATATTGATTATGGCCTTGAGAGCTTTGATATGTATTGTTCCGTAGCTACGAAGGACACCGTGAGAGGCGCTTTGGTGGCGTCCGGATATGCCTAGGCCTGGGGTATCCCACGAGTTGTCGTGATTTGATTATCTACACGGTACTAGCCAGGTTGAACCCGAAAGGGGGAGGATTTGGATTTGGATTGGATATCCTCTCCAAGTCTAGCACCTGGACGAGGTTCGTCGCCAACGCCGGGATAGAGAGCACTTTAAGAAATTTGCATATAACACCCCCGGTGCGCCTGTCATAGGTCGCGGTAGACCTCTGCCAGGACATTTTCGGCTGGCAGCTCTATGATTTTAATGACAGTGCTTTGGATGCATATTTGACTTGAAAATGCGTGAAATGATATATTGTTGAAATGAAGAGCATGATGATTTGAAATATGATTTATATACTTATGTTTTGACACTCCAGTTTCACACTCCATATTTGATGACTGCATTGACCCACTCACTCACTGAGTATTCTTTCCCGAGTACTCACCCCTCATTTCCCTTTTGTTTCAGAGATAGTATTTGACAAGGAGTGTCGCTTTTAGGACGCTCAGTTTCTTTGGGAGATCAGGCCTGGACTTGAGGAATTATTGTATATTTCCGCTGCAAATTTGTATTGGTGACGTATTTGTATTCTGAGGTCTATAGATGACCATTTTTTTATAATTCTGGGATGACTGTATAAATATGGACATTTAAATTGTGGAACTCTCATGTCACTGCATGACATTGCATTGAGGCATTTCTTTTTTTTGTTGCGTCTGTATTTGGGAATGTGTCATGTCTTAGAATTGTTCTCTAGGATCGCTCGGTGCCTCCTCTAAATCACAGGAGGGGCGACTGGCGGCTGTCCATGCCTTTGATGGGGGCATGGCAGTAGAGGTCTGTGGTTAGGACTGTGGAGAATTGTTTGTTAGCCTTGCGTTGCCTTGGATTGTGCAGTATGGATGATCTGATTTGTTGTTGAAGATAATTTATGCATTTTGAGGCCGGGATGGCCCCTTTTGGACAGGTAACAGGTTTATTTTAATATGGGAGACCTCCGATATATGGGGAGGTTCTGCCCGATTTTCTGTAAAAATACAGCCGGCATCCAGGGTAACGGGCGGCTGCTCACGATCCCGGGTCGGGGCGTGACATCCTGACCCTCAAATCTAGCACGTAACAACTGATGCGTTATCCCAAATACGGGTAAACCTAACCTGTACATCAAAATATCGTAAGACATTCATCGATATCAATTCATTTTTCAAAATAATTCAACAAATCTAAATAAGACAATATATATCTATCACATAATTAAAAGAGCAGTTTAGTCCGTTCCTATTTAAAATATGCATGCATAAGGTCTTTCCGACCATTCAAATCCAAATACGTGCATAGCTCAATCAATTCCATAAAATTTAAAACAAGTTTCTATTCAAGAGATCCAAACTAATTCAATCAAAGACAATTCTCAAACAAACTTTCAGTTGATCAAAAGGTTCTCAAACTAAATTTAAAGTTCAAAATCAACAAAAATAATATTCAAAATAGTTCTCAAAAATAGTTACAATCAATGCCTCCACAAGAGTCACTAGTATCTCAAAATATAATCAAAAGCACCAACACCCAAAGAGATTCTCAAAATATCTTCAGTCCGACTCAACACAAGGGCTAATCTCCAAACTAAACGTCCTTTGAAAAAATAAAACAAAATAAATGAGTATAAATAATAATCACTATGTGAAATAACATGTTATGTAATGAATGAACGGTGTGTGAATGTGTTGAATAATATTTCAAAGAAAACTATTTTCTATCATATTCAATTTCTTAAATGTTCTACATAAATAGCAAGTTTTTCCGACCAAATCCAGATATCACAATAAAATAAGTTTTATACATTTAAGTCATATCATAATTTTCAAAAAAAGAATAGGGATTGTCAAAAATACTTTGTCTGACAATGGTCTACCACAACCAATGGCAAATTCATCAAAAGATTTTCATACATTTCACATTTATCAAATATTTCAAACCTTGGTGTTGGCTCAGGATCTCTCTGATGGTGCAACCAAATTAGCCCGATGGGACAAAAGAGGCATTTCCTGGGTTCAACTACCTCCTCCTCTAATAAAGCCATCATCACGTTATCCCGTCGAGTCATACCATGGTAAGGATTGACTATAGCCACTAATAGGGGTTTAAGAACACACTCCAAACCAATAAATACACTATTTCATATTTAACCAAGATAACAAGTGTGACAAATTTAATTTAACTATTTATCAAATCAAGTCATACTCAATATGTTAAAATAAATATGTCACATATTTATTTACAATAATTTAGATATATAACTATATCAAATTTATATATAGGGATATTTTACACACACAAAATATTTCAAAACTCATTTTAAAATTATTTTAAAAATCAAGTAAAATATTTTACTCATTTAAAATATAATATACAATTCACTCATTTTTTGAAATGATCAACACTCTTAATCACAATCCAAATCTAAATTAATTTCTCTTAAACTTTCAATTGTTTCAACTTAAGACAATAAATATCATTTCACTGTTAATCATAAATCAAATTTGGGATTAATTAATTTTTCCATAAATTTTCCTAAACCTAGATTTCCAATATCATCAAATCTATATTCAAATTTTTCTAATAAATATCATAAACCTAAGGAAACAATCTACCATTCAATATTTTTCTCAATTTTATCATTATACAAACCCTAAATCTAAACTCTCAAACTAAATTCTTTAAATCTCAACATAATACTCAAATCTAGTTAAAAGGAAAAAACTACTTTAAATGGAGTCACCAATTTTGTTCTCAAGTTGGGTTACACCAAAACCCTAAACTTTCTCTCTCTACAAAATCCCAAATTTCAATATAAATTGCATTTTATGCAATAACAACTCAAGTATCAATTAAAAGAGAAAAATTAGCTTTATTAGGACCACAAATTTCACCCCTTGTTGAATTATACTAAAACCCTAAGTTTTCTTCTTTCTCTAGAAAACTCACTTCTCTCACTAGATCCAACCTCCAATGGATTTTGTTGGGAGTTTTGGGAACCTCAATATGTGGGTTTATTGGTAGTTTAGATAGAGGAAAGGAGTGAGAGTGAAAGAGAGGAAGAAAAAGGAAAAAAAATGGAGTTGTGGAGCTCTCAGGTAAAGTAAGGGAGGAAGTGAGAATGGGAGTGCTGGGTAGGGGTGGGGTTAGGCATTTTTTTTTTTTTTTAAATTTCGATATTACAATTCCTAATACCCTAAAAATAAATTTTATGCTCAAAATTTAAAGACAAAATCATACATCAAAGAGATGGGGAGTATTACCTTTTTATAGAATTCTCGGGCTCCCAAGTCCTTTCTTCAACCCAATCGGCTTTCCATTGGAGCTTAACAATAAGAACTCATCTATTCTGCAACATCTTGACTTGGCGATCAAGAATAACTACGGATTGGACCTTAAACCTCAAATCTTCCCTTATTCAACTGCTGGAATCTTTAAAAATGCAAAAAATCTAACAAATATTTCCTTAGTATGGAGACATGGAATATATCGTAAATTTTTTCCAAAACCGAGGGGTAGTTTTAGCCGATATGCCATATTTCCTATCCTCTTGAGAATCTTGAAAGGGTCAATGTAGTGGGGATTCAATTTCTTTTGCTTTCAAAACTAGATCACACCCTTCCAAGATGTTATCTTCAAAAATATCATATCTATAACCTCAAACTCCAAAAGTCTTCTCCTTCTATCGGTGTAGTTCTTTTACCTATCTGGAGCCGCCTTCATTCATGTCCTAATCTCCTTTGCTTTCTCTACGATTACTTCAATTAACTCAACATTCCTAATCTTTCTCTCTCCTATCTCATCCCAACACAATGGAGTTCTACATTTTCTTCTGTGCGTTATAAGGTGACATCCCAATACTAGTTTGAAAGCTATTGTTATATGCAAATTCACTCAATAGGAGGTGACTATCCCAACTATCTTGGAAATCCATCACATATGCTATAAGCATGTCTTCCAAGGTTTAAATCGTACACTCCGATTATCCGTCAGTCTAAGGGTGGAAAGTTATGCTGAATTTCAATTTAGTCCATAATACCTTTTGTAGCTTAGGCCAAAATCAAGATATAAATCAAAGATCACGGTCAAATACAATCGACACTGGAATCCTGTGGAGCCTTATAGTCTCACCAATATAGATTTTGGCCAATTTCTCTAAGGAGTTGGCATTCTAAATCGGCAAGAAGTGAACTAACTGGGTGAGCCGGTCCACAATCATCCAAATGGCATCATGTCGGCTTAGAGTAAGTGACAAACCAATCATAAAATCTATGGTGATATATTTCCACTTCCACTAGGGAATCAGTAAAGGTTGGAAGACGTCAGCTAGTTTATGATACTTGGTTTTGACTTGTTAGCACATAAGATACTTGGTTACAAAATCGGCTATCTTTCGTTTCAACCCCAACTACCAATAAGTTTTCTTGATGGTCCGATACATCTTTGTACTCCCCAAATGCATTGCATAAGCCGATGAGTGCAGATCTTCAATTATGGTCCTCTGAATATCATCATTCTTGGGATCATATATCCGTTTCCGATATACTACCATGCCACCCTCCTGGATGTGGAACTTACCACCTTCACCCTTGTGAACCTTCTCCACTATACCCTTTAACTCCTCATCAGTTGCTTGGAGCTCTCTAATACAGTCCATTAATGTTGGTCGCGCTTCAAATTTGGCCAAAAGTGCACCATGCTTATCATTGGCTAAACCGACTCTAAGTGCGCAAAGTCTTACTAAGTATGAGAGATAAGAACTCCCATGAGATGCCAAAGAAGAGGATTTGTGGCTTAGGACATCTGTGACCACATTTGTTTTGTCTGGGTAATAGTCTATCACTAAGTTATAGTCCATGATTAATACTAACCACCTCCATTACCTCAAGTTTAGCTTCTTTTGAGTAAGCAAGTACTTGAGACTTTGATGGTCAGTGAAAATCTTGCACGTAACCCCATAAGTAGTGTCAAAAATCTTGCACGTAACCTCATAAGTAGTGTCGTCATATCTTCAAGGCAAATATAATGGCGGCTAGCTCCAAATAGAGCATGGGATAGTTCAAATTGTGCTTTTTCAATTGTTTAGAGGCATAAGCAATCACTCGCTCATTTTGCATCAACACACAACACAACTCTTGTCGGCTAGCATCGCTAAACACCATATAATCACTACCGTTAGTAGGGAGGGTAAAGATCGGAGCGGATGTAAGTCTCTTCTTGAGTTTCTGTCTCTTCTTGAGTTTCTGAAAACTCCCTTCGCACCAGCCATCCAACGCAAATTTAACTCCTTCCAGAATCAAATTAAATAATAGAGTCACGATATTAGAGAACCCCTAAACAAATCTCTGGTAAAACCATGTCAATCCAAGGAAACTTCTCACCTCAGTAACATTTTTGGGTTGCTTCCACTTCAATATAAATTCCACTTTCTTTAGATCAACAAATATCCCACCCTGGATACCATATGCCCCAAAAAGCCGATCTCTTTTAGCCAAAATACACACTTAGAAAACTTGGTGTATAACTTTTTCTCCCAAAAAGTTTGCAATACTATCCAAAGATACTTAAAATGCTCCTTATCATTCCTAGAATATACCAAAATTTCATCGATAAAGACTAAGACGAACTTATCAAGATAGGAGTGGAAATTCTAATTCATCAAGTCCATGAAAACTGCAGGAGTATTGATCAACCCAAAAGGCATCACTAAGGACTCATAGTGGTCATACCACATTCTAAACATGATTGTGTGAATGTTATCCCTTTTTATCCTCAAGTGTGATACCCTAACCTCAAGTCTATCATCAAGAATACCAAAACCCCTTGAAGTTGATCAAATAAATCGTCAATCCTTGGCAATAGGTACTTGTTCTTAATGGTCACCTTATTTAGCTGCCGGTATCATCCTTTTTTTCACGGATAAAATCAGAGCATCCCAAGGTGAGATACTCGGGTGGATGAACCCTTTATCCAATAATTCCTAGAGTTGCACATTTAATTCCTTCAACTCTACGGGTGTCACTCTGTATGGAGGGATTGAGATTGGTATCGTACCAAAAATCAAATCAATGGCAAATTCAAATTATTGGATTGGAGGCAAACCGGACAATTCATCCGAGAAGATATCTAAGAACTCCTTCACTATCGGAATATTCTTCAAGTTGGGAGCCTCAACCGTTGTGTCGATGATGTGTGCAAGGTAGGCTTCACATCCCTTATGCACCAACCTTCTTGCTTCCATTGCCCAAATAAAACAATTCGGCAGAATCCATCATCATCAGCAAACACAAGCGGGGGACATCTTGGTTTATAAAACTCCACCTCCTTAGTGAAGCAATCCACTGAATTTCAATAAATGTGTAATCAATCTATACCTAATATGGCATCAAAGTCTCTCATTTCTAACGAAATTAAGTCTGTCTCTAGAATTATCTCCCCAATCATCACAACACAATCCTTGTACACTATATTTCTAACCAACTGCTCACCCAATAAAGTGATCATCAATAATTCTTCATCAAGAAAACTCAAGGGTCAATTGGCATGCATAACAAACCCCACATTCATTAATGAATTATTAAAATTCGTATCAATAAGCACATAAGCATCTATATTGAAAATTTTCATCATACTTATTTAATGTAAACCATCAAGCAATTATTAGTTAATCTTCAAAATACATACTCTTCAGATGACCCCCATATCATAGTATTACACCAGACAATCATGAACACACCATATGTTTTCCTACAATAAGGATCCCCACTTCTAAACATGATTTTCACCACTATACTAATCACATGTATATATATAGATAACACTTTAGATTCTATGGTTTTAGAATTAAAGGCTATATGGATTTATAGGATTCAAACCCTTTCGCCCCAAACTAGCCACGATTAAAAAGGAATTCTCGGTCACCATCAAATAATCACTCATCGAATGACACTCACTTAAAGAATTCTACTGCTTAATTACTCAATGACATATCCCTAACTCAAATATCATCAATCATAGGACTCAAATAACCAAGGAAAGGATTAGGGGGAGGTACCTGTGACCATGTCTGGGTCGGCCTGAATTTCCTTATTTGTCATGACATAAATTCTCATCTAAGTTATTGGTTGAGAATGTTGAAGATGAACAGTTACCGTGTTGCTCTAGATCCCTATCCATGAAGCAGTATTTAATGAATGAGAGGGGGTATTGGCTTGACCATCCCTAAATCCACTAGGCCGGTCCCGACTTGATTGGCTTCTTTGTCCACTCATTCGCAACTCCAGGCAATGGTTGCGGAAATGCCCTTCCTTTCCGCATTGATAACATCTTCCCGGCTCCCTACAAAACCCAAAATGAAATTTCTTGCAATTTAGGCAAGGATCCTTCTTACTCTCCACTGACTTACTTTCGAAGGCAGCACTTGCTATGGGAGTACCAAACTGAGGCAATCGTTAGCCTTGTAGAGAGCCAATGGATCTGGAGATTGAGGCACCATCGTAAGAGCTTAAGCTCCTAATCCTCTTGGAACTTTCCCCTGATGCAAATCTGAACTTCTTTTTCTTTCCTTGACCATCTCTCACTTCCCCCTTTCTGTTTTCTGACTTGAGTATCAGAGTCTCCTATCGGATCAGCCTTAGTAAGGTTTTTGTAGGTTTCTATCCAAGATGATCCAATGGACACATCGGCGCAATTCCCTACTTAAGTTAATGGAGTACTCATCTATGGAATCAAAAATCAACTCCAACAGATTGGCACCGTCCTTGGGAACAGTGATTGACAAGTTGTAGAAATTTTACGCCCTACTTTACTTCCTTTCTCCTAGCACCATGCTACCAAAGAAAAGAAATGGAAGTAATGCAACAAACGTCTAACCTCTTGCCCTGGTCGACACCGACAATATAGGTTCAAACGTCTCTCAGTATCGAAGTGCTCAATCGTGATCTAGATCCATTGAAAGCCTCGGCTTAGCACAAGCCCTAGGCTTCACATCGTAACATGGGTTTTATACCCAAATCTCCCGGCTCCATGTCTCATAAGGGTTCTACATCCATTATCACGCGTAACACCTCCAAACTTTCGCTTGGTAACACCAATAAGCCCTCTAAATGACAATTCAACACACCTCTCGGCACCAAAGTACTCAGCTATGATTCGAATCCATCGGAGGCCTTAGTTTTATAATATTCATCCACATTTACCATCTAGTCGTTCCAATCTGCAATTTTGTCTTATGTTAATCATGACGACAATATCTCTATTTTACACGCTCTAACTCCTCCCTATAACTTTTTGATCATGTCGACCATGCAACAATCGAAAGCAACTTCCGACTGATGACACAGTTAGAGTACCTCTCTATCGGCAACCACGAAGTTCGATCTTGTTGAGCTACTCCGAAATTCAGTTTTGTTGAGCAATCGAGAGACTTGACCTTACACCTATTGGCCAGCAGTTTCAGAAGGCAACATTCTCTAGACATTGGAGTAATCAACTATGATCTGAATCGATCAAAAGCCTCGATTTAGTAATTCCTATCTAGTGCTTGCTACTACTATGTTAATCTTCTAGTACTCTCACTTGGTTATCTCAATTTGGAGTTTTTCCTTACAATTATCACGATAACGATATCCCTATTTACTCTAAAACTCATGCCCTTGCACCCATAGAACTTTAGTTTGTCACTCTCCCTCTCTTTTGCAAGCCAACTCTCTCGGCTTCCCTCAGCACTCTCTCGACCGAATAGATATGCCATCAACAAGGAATATATCTACCAAACAGGTAGGCATGATCCATTCTCTTGACCGAACAGACGTGCTATTAATAAGGGATATATCTCCTAGACAGATAGGCACGACCTATCCTCTTGACCGAACAAACGTGTCGTCAACATGGGATGTACATCCCAAATGGGTAGGCAAGGCTCATCCTCTCGACCGAACAAACATGCCTTTAATAAGGGATATATCTCTCAGATGGGTAGACACGACCTTCTCTCGATTGAACAACCGCGTCATCAATACGGGTTGTAACCCTGACCTGGAAGATGTGGCCTCCACTCTTAGATCTAACGCCACGAATGCATCATTAATATGGGATGTGACTCGACCGGGTAAATACAACTCGCTCTTTTGGTTTATTATTTATATATGGGCTCTGGCCCCTGAATTGGATTATATTCCCTTTCTTTGGCCCAAATGGGATCTAATTTTCATTCTTGATTTTCTGCTTGTATATGGATCTCAACGCCCAAATAGGATTCAACTCACTTTCTCTTAGTTTTCTATTTAACATAACAACTATTGCACCACATGGGATTCAGCTCCCTTTCTCTCGGCATCACATCACACCAGTTGCAACATTGTTCCGGTATATTCTCTCGACTCTAACGCCTAATACTATCTTGGCTACAATACCTTCAACAACAGCCCAATGCTTAAGTCACTCCAATACATGATCAATACAGGAACAAGAACGCAAAGAGGAAACAAATTCTTTATGACAAGACGGGACTATTTTTGTTCTTCCACCAATATCTCCATGACTTGCAGCCCAGCCTTATTCTCTCTTGCATCAGTTTGTAATCTCTTGCACTCACTAAGAGTTACTGTAATAACGGTAACCAATGACTAGTCGTATTAATGACTCGTATCCTATACGGTGAATTTTGGTGTTATAAAATTTAAACTATAAAATTTGATGAATTACAAAATGAAATTTTGTGTTTGGTTTAAACTAATGATGAAACCCAAAATTTTGGAGCCCAAAAGAGTTAACAAATTTCCAAAAGAAAAGCCTCATCCACGTTGTTAAATTTTATTATTTCCCTTGAAGTGTGGGATACTTGATCTGTAGGATAGAAAACTTGAAGTGTTGGATAGAAAACCTTCAAGTGTGATAAGTTAAGTGGGGGTCGGTGCCATTTAATGCTGCTTTTATTTGTATGAGGTTACTTTAAAGAAATAAAAATAAAGTGAGTGTGCTTTAGCCAATATTATCAGAATCATACCGTATATTGACCCGTAAAATTCAAAAATATGGTTGAACTGATTGAACCGTGGTTCAATATGGTCGAACCGCTGATTTTTAATAATAATTAAATATATATATATATATATATAATCAATAATAAATTTTTAAAACTCATATTGATAATTAAAAACTAAATAATTAAATTATAAACTCATATAAAATATAAATTAAAATCATAATATCAAAAATTGATAGTCTCACATCTCATAGAAATTAAAAAAATAAAAAAAAAATCTTAAAAAAAATATTTTTTTAGGTTTTAACCCTAGACCGCGGTTTTTTAAAACCGGCGGTTCAACCTCGGTTCACGGTTGAACCGTGGTTGAACCACCGGTTCAGTCCGATTCAATTGTAAAACCGTATTTTTATTCAACCGAACCATAAAATTGTTAAAAGAAGGGTTGAACCGGTTGAACCAACGGTTCTGTCCGGTTTTAATAACATTGGCTTTAGCCAAGAAAGTGAAAAGGGAGAAATAAAGAGAGAGAGAGAGAAGAGCACTTCTCTTCTTCCAAACCCTAGTCACGAGTTCCATTCCTTTTTCCCCACAAAATCACCTCAAATTTCGTCAAAATCAACAAATAAACTTGAAATAAATTATTTTCATCTGTGCATACCTTATACACGGTCTCTAGGAAGTATAAAATGATGTAAAAAATCTTTAGATCAAACTAAAAATATTGAGAGAATAAAGAGGCAGAGAAAGCAAAATGACAAGTGAACTTGAGAGTCTCTTGAGCCAAATGTAAGGTAAGGTTAAATTCATGGTTTTATGTTTTGAGTTATCATTGAAATCATGAGGAAAAGTATGGATTAACGATCGGAACTTTAAGAATGCTGAAATGTTATATTAAACTGAAACCCTTGATTTTCTGCATAATGGACGGTTTGTGCTTATTGTGGTGTTTCAATCATAACTTGTTCTGCACATAGACAAATTAAATAAGGTTTTCTTTGAATGAAATTAGACTTCCAGGGCTTTAAAATGACATATTGCAATAGACATTTTGTTGAGAACTGGATTTTTGATAAATTTTTCAAGAGAACATGTTCTGCAAAATGCTTTGTTTTCTGTCCTGTTCCGGACGTGAACTTTGTTGCGACTTTAAGTTGTCTTCAAGGCATATTTAGGCTAAAATCTAAGCATAAAAGATATTGATTCATATCTTATCTTTAATTGGATATATGTAGTGAAAGGTTTGACCATTTTATTATGACTGTGCACGTAGGAGTTTTGCAGTTAAAGGCAATCACATCATGAACTTAAATGTTTTTGTATAATTAGATGACTAAAATTCCAGTCTATCACAGTAGAACTAGGCACATTGTGATCGAGTACCATGAGTTACGAGAAGCTACCACAAATAAGGAGATCAAACTCAAGTATTGCAAGACTAAAGAATGAGTTGCAGGTATTTTCACACAGGCACTACCACAAGTAAAATTCAAACTACTTCGTGATATGCTCAGAGTATCAAAGAAAGTACATTAAGGAGTTAAAAATTAATGCACTTTCTATAAAATCCTAGGCTATATCTTTGCCCAAATTAGTATAAAATTATAAAGAAAACAAAAATAGTAAAATGTTCTAGCACTTTACTGGCTCAAATTGTCAAGAAGTATGAGTAAAATAAACTTGGTCAAAGATATACTAGAAGTTTCACCTATATCGGTGAAACACGTGGATGTAAAAGACCTAAAATTTTCATGGGTTAGAGTTTGGCTACAAATAGCCAACCTTCCGGCCATTGTTGTGTATACCGATAGGAAGTGAAATAGAATCCAAATCTCCAAAAATTAGTCCTTTGTGCAAAGCTTCTATTTCATCACTCTGGTTGTTATTTCAAACTAATTTCAAGTTACAGGCTTCAACTAAGTCATTTCCATAAATTATCCATCCAAAATTAAAAATCAAAATTTTACCAACCTAAACCCAAAAACTCACACCCACGCCAAAGTGGAAGGGAGGTGGTGTCCAGCTCTCCATCACTCCCCAGACCTCCTCTTCAGTTTCGTCTGCTACAACAAAATGGGCTCAAAATGCCCTTTATAGATTGTTTGTAAACCAAAACAATTAGCCGGTCTGTAGCTGCCGCAGCCGAGGAGGGTGCTGCTACTGCTGCTACTGCTGCTGCTGCTGCTGCTACGGTCAACACTGAAAAGTTATTTACCCCGTAAAACTTTCATCTACAGACATTTGAAAGGAAAAAATTGTTCAAATATTTTAATTCAACAAAGAGAACAGGATTTAATATTCTCTATAAATTTGATTGCCCTTCGCGAATATCTGAAAATAAGCAAACTTAGCTAATTATTAAAATTGGAATTTTTAATTGAGTTTTCAAAAATAACTATTAAATTGGAAGTGTCTTTAGAGACAATCAAATTTGTCAAATTACACAACTAAAGCTACTGCAACAAAACCATTTGGCATATGCAGTTAATAAGAAAAAATGGAATGAGATTCCTAAGGGAAGGGGGAGGGCAGTAGTGCTAATTGAGCTATAACTCATTAGCATACAACCAATTATTTAAATGAAAACAAGGCTTACATTATACCCTCCTGCAACATGCTAGAGAGAGAGAGAGAGAGAGAGAGAGAGAGAGAGAGATCTTGCAGCTCATTTATTATGACAGCTGTGTCACAAGCCATTAGTAGTACATAATTTATGTTATGGAACATACAAATTGGCCTTTAAACAGAAAGCAGCGGCATATTAGCAAATATGAAGATGCCTTTCGTCCTTGACAGTCCAGCCAGACTCATGCTATAACCTAGTGTTAGATATTCTTCAGCATTGGGCTCTTCCCAGTAAGCCCATAACAGTGCCCCAGGATTCACCATTGCTCCAAACTGGATTGAAATAAATCATAATGTTATTGATAAAAGGTGGTGTAAGTTGATCAGATGAAAAGTACTTTGGCGCCTAAAGATGGAAGAGTATACCTCTTGCGGTATCTGCAATCCACGGGCCATTCATAAGATCCAGAATGCTACACGCCTCGCCATATTCAAGTTCTGGAAGCAATTTTGGGGTAAGTAAGAAACACCTGCAAATTTGCATGCATCATCAGCCCTCTTTTGAGGATTATTGGCAAATGAAAAGTAAATATTTATATAAAAGGAAAAAAAATAAATAAAAAAAAAACATTGTTTGCTTTATTGACTCAATAAATGGCAATCACTAATAGATTAATGATACAATGGTGATGGTACATTGCTTCAATAATAGGACTATCAAGTAATGTCTAGAAATCTTCAGCATGTTATCAAACTCTGGAATTTCACAATCTATTTAAATAAAGAAACCATATTCATTGAGATATATAACCTTCTAATATGATGATATACGTTCCACAGATATAATACTCCCGAACTTAACAACATAAATAACAGAAACTTTGTTAATGGTAGGTGGGGGTAAGGAGTCTTTCCATTTTGATTATTGCCAAACTATAAAATGAAAACTGACAATGACTTCCTTTGTCCAGAGGGGGGGGAGAGACAGAGAGAGAGAGAGGAAATTTTCAACTCCCTTGTCATATCCTCTTTGACAAGTCATTGAGGAAATACTCCAGTGACAGCAGGGAAATAACAGAGAAATTTGCTTTTATTTTAAATACATTAATCTTCCATCATGCAATTTGGGAATTTTTTTTTTTTTTTATTTGGAGGAAGGGGGTTGGTTATGAGTTTATCTATATGCTTATGTCTTACTGTGGTGTATTTGGTTGGGTTGCTGCTCTGACGAGTTGCTGAAACATCTTCCTTTCATTAATAGGGTCCATTCCTGAGACATTATAAGAATCGGTAACATCTTCAAGCGATTCAAGTAGTTCCAGACACACAGACACAGGATAAAATTTCACAGACATGCCAACCTTGATTTATCTCATCAACCACTCTAAATGGGCAATTTGTTAGGTCTTGTAGGGACACAAGATAAAGAATTGTTGAAACAGAGCGTTCCTGCAAATAAGAAATATCAAGGATTCAGAAAGATTGAAACTTTTATTAAAACACAACCAGAAGAGTACAAAACCACAAATATACCCCTCCAGATTGATGGTGAGCACTGAGTACTTGGAGTTGTCCTGTTTCCCTGAAGGTCATACCAGAAGAATCACAACACAAGAAACAATATGATAATGCCCTACAGGTGGACTGGGTTTAACAACAGAAGAAGTATGCAACAATCATTTTAAGGAAACATAAAACCTTTAATATTGACAGATTTGAAGGCATATGTTTCTATATAAAGGTGAAAAGGTGAGAAATAATTAATTATTAAATTGTATTAGCATTGTGGTTAAATTTTTGTGTTTCTATGATACTATATATCTCCATATCATGGCATGTTCATATTGTGTTGAATCTTATGTCTTTTTCTCATGATCATGCTCATGCAACTGTTGTCTACTCTGGCCTGATTCTCAAAATTTTGAAGATACATGTTACACAATAAAATTTTTGGATGCATGCATCTTCAGATATTCAGAAGATAGAAAATTCATTTCACTTCAGTCAACTCTAAAATTTGCTTAGCTTTATTTTCTCTGACGCAAATCTGTCATACTTTATGCCCCACAGTGATTGGAAAGAATAGTGAGAATACTTTTTTGAAACCCAGTTACCTGAACTTGACTTTTATAAGTATCCCAAATTTATCGAAGTCCATCTCATGCTCATCTGAACAGGCAAATACCAAGTGAAAAGAAGAAACAAGGGATTTTTACAAGTAACTATTCCAAAGATTGACTAATAAATACCTAGGGAAACTTCTCCAGCAACTGCCATCTCCTGGAAGTTTCGGCTGAATGTCTCATTTATCTGGCCAATAAGAGTTCTCAAGGTTGGAAGCCACTTTTCCTGCAATTATCATGAAAGTGAGAAGAATCTTTATCAAGATATAAGAAAAGGAAAATACAGAAAGATCAGAACAGGATTAAAAAATAGTTACAAAAATGCATGGCAATTTTTGTACTGACAATAAATTCTCACCTTTAAGGAACTTATCTCCTCTATGCACCTGGTTAGCTCCTTCTCATCAGCATCCAGCTTCGTTTTAATGGCTTCTATCTGCACTAGTCAGAAGTCAGACAACACATGTAAGATAACAGTCAAATAAAACAGTAAGTACTGAGCAAATAAATACAAATAATTACCTTGCGCTGACGATTTTCATATTCCTCCAGAATGTTGTGGTTCAGAAAGAGAATAGAATTGGCCTGAGAAGTATAATCTTGGATAGCAGCTTCCAGGTCTTCAATAGTAGTAGGCATCTGCATGTGCAATAGACACAAAAATTACCATGACAGAGCTAAAAGATAATTGACATCTCGGTGGAAACTTCAAGCATCAAGAGATATTAATCTCCAAGCATGAAACATGTTATGCATAAAAACAAACCTCCAGAAATGCCTGTCTAAGCTCTGGAGTGATAATTGCAATAGACTCGGCCTGCTTCTTGGCAGCCAAGAGTTGTTGGCGACAATCATCAACCTCCTTCTTGCCTTGATCAAAAGCAAAGATTAATATGAGAGAGAGAGAAAGAGAAAGAGAGAGAGACCAGTTAAAATAAGGCAACAAAGATTTTTCCTTATTAAGAAAACAATGATTACAGGATTCAGCAAAAGCACCTATTCCAGTTTCAGAATTGAACTAGGCACATAGGGAAAGGTCCAACATGCAAAACCACAGAAAGGGCTACTGTAACACCCTTGACACAATTATGCACATGAGGCCACAAACATGCGCATACACAAGGCCAAGGTACAATAGCTAAGGCATCAGGAAGGCATGCTAAGGTTGGAATATGGCAAACAGTGGAGTTGTTTTAACTTATACGTGTGGGTGCTGATTTTTCTAACACATAATTGTGAATCAAAGGCTAGAATGCCTGTGTGTGTTGCTTGCACATGGTTGGTTATTTTTTGAATTCAATATATTGTGTTTCAGATTAAGGAACTGGGGTTGCAAAAACCAGGGAGCTGGTTTGCTTTATGGGGGATTTTAGGGCGAGAAATTTACCCCCTGTGACAGCCACCAGCCTTCCACTTAGACAGGCATAGACAAATTTATACGCCCCATGGCCCAATTTGGCCATGACTGGAGATAGTTTAACCACCTTTAAAGAAAAAAGAAAGAAAGAAAGAGATTTTATGGGCGTTCCACCCTTTGGGCTGGTCTGCTAGGCCTACTTGGTCCAGGTCACAACACAACGTAAGCCCACTCCATTATCATGTTTGCTTATGCCTACAAGTTTAATAGGATAAAAGCATGAATCTGGAAAACCAGAGTCTAAATGTCAACAGATGTCGCACAGTGTGGCTGCTCCAACATTTTTCCTTCCCAAAAAAAAAAAAAAAAAAAAAGCAATTCTACAAAGGCAGAAAAGAGGTTCAAAGATGAGATGCAAGAACCCAAAAAAGGGTCAAAATTTTGGTACATCTATTTTTACCACTCATTCACACACGCCACAAAAAGCCACAATGTGGTTATTTCAGCAGTATATGCAATAAAAAGTAGAAAAAGTATCCAATTTCTGGCTTGAGCCTATACAACTTACAATATTCCCAATGCATGGCTGCTTGCTGAGCAAACTTCTCTTGCTGCTTTAGACTGCCTTCGGCTTCTCTAATCTATGTCAAACCATAAAAGCAAATAATAAGAACCCAAACATGGCTCATACACACAAGTACACACATGCAAAAACATGTACATCTATGCTTCACTTGATTACAAATGCCTAACACAAAATACATGTCTAAAACATTTTTAAGCATTCCTTTGCACACTAAGCCGATGTTTATACTGGTTCTGATGTTTATGAGGGCGAACCTTGGCACAACAATGGAATTGCTCCTTTGGTGACCTCGAGGTCACGGGTAGGCGTGAAAATAGCCTCTTTGCAAAAATCCAAGGAGAAGGCTACGTACATATACGCCCACCTACCCCCGCACTAAACCGGGGAGCACTTTGTGTACCGGGTAAGCCCTAACCATTGCTCACTAACAAGACCAACCATGAAGATTAGATAAAATACCAATGCGCAAAGGCCTTTACAGTATTTTGCACTTATAGACAAGCACATGTACATTACCGCAATTTCTAGTTGACTTACTTATGCAAAGAATTCATAGACAGGCTTAAGGTTGTCACAATTCAAGAAAGTATACAACAACAACAACAACAAACTAAATTTTAATCCCAAATTTTGGGTCGACCACTTGAGAAACTAATATAAGAGAGAAAAATTAAATAAAAAATAGAAACAGAAATAAAAAAATAATTAAAGTTTGAAAACAAAAATAAAGAATATAAAACTAAAAAAAAATGAAATGAGAGAACTAAAAATAAATTATAAGTAAAAACTTATAATAATAATAATAATAATAATAATAATAGTAGTAATAATAATAATAACAATAATAAGTCAACTGTTTCAAATTCTCACGGCATTCATTCCTATCTAAAGTTATTTTCTCAACTAAAAGCTTGTTACTCAAATTTTTACAGATAACTTACATCCAGATTTTTAACGGTCTACCATGACATTTTACTAAATCTCTTATATTTAAGTTCTCGCTCCTTAACTGGTGCGTCTTTAGATTTTCGTTGCACATATCCAAACCACCTTAAACGATACTCTCTCATCTTATCCACAATTGAAATCACTCCCAACTTAGTTCGTATCTCTTCATTTCTAATTCCATCTTTTCTAATTTTATAACACATCTATCTAAACATTCTTATTTCAGTTATAACAATTTTATGCTCTTATTGTTATTTAATGGTCCAACACCCGGTGCCATACAATAATTACAGATTTTACTACGGTTCCATAAAACTTCCCCTTCAATTGCAATGGGATGACTACAAGCCTATTAGAAAGCTTAGAAAAGTTAAAACATTGAACCTATTAACAACTAGGCCAATGTAGGACTCATGTTCTTACATTTACTTTCAGTTGCAGCATTTTCAACTTCCTTTTCAGCACACATGCTTTAAGCTACTTGTACACTTTATTCTACTGCCAACCCCCCTTTTATTGTCATGTCCTTAGACTCTTCAAAGAACTCCTCTGCTCCTTTTGAAATACAATCATTTACTTCTCCAACATCATACTATTTTTTGCATATAGGAAAAGGAAAATATCAACAATAGTAAGCACCTTAAAGGATGGAAAATCAAATTTGATTTTAGGAGCTGAAAATAATCCCAGGGAACAGATAACAGAAATCTTGTTGTGGGGGGGGGGAGAGTGAACTAAACATTAGGCATTTAAGGACTGCACATTCAACAAGTAACTTTGACGCACAAACATTAATTGGATCTTTAATGCTCATGATATGATTTGGCAGTAAAACAAAGCAAAGGTTTTAAAATTTTCTCATGCAAGAGAACAGTAATTCAAAATCATGACTACCTTTGCATCAAATTCAAGTGAAGCCAGGTGCCTCTCAGCAAAGCTCCGTTTGTAGGCAACAGCCTCAATAAGTGAACTCTGTTTCAAGTACCAAGTATGCAACTAAAGTCAACAAAGTGAATTAGAACAAGGAGTCGCTCAAGTCCACATATAGATTGCAATATAAATCTAATGCATGAAGTTAACAGGCAGATAATAATAATGAAGAAAGCAATTGCTGACACCAACTTCACCTTGAGTTCAATTGCACATTGGAACCGTTGCAAATTCAAGTTGGAAGCTTCCTCACTTAGTTTTGCAATCACGGCATCAACGTCATTCTCTGTCTCCATAGCTTTTAATTTTCTTTTCCTTTGATCTAATGAAAACCCCGGGAAGGTATGAGAATGGTGGCATAGCAAAAGTAAATACTAGCTAGTATCACACTGAACTATGAGTTTTAGCAATTGACCAGGATGCAAATACTTGCCTATGAGACTTTCCAAGTCACGCCGTTTTCTGTTTTCGAGTGTTTTTATGTTTATTATCTCCTCCTGCAAAACACAAAATAATGTTACCTATAGCCATGGAGACCATCATATAAGGGCAGTTTAGTTTCACCCGCTTCTTGCGACGTTCAGCTTCTTCATCCTCAAGATATCTGTATCCCAACTGAAGTGATTTACAACTTTCTTCCAGGTTAGCAATGGCATCTTCCAGCTCCTTTTTCTCAGCCCTTAGCTTTTCAATTTCCCCAACATCTGAACCTGAAATAAGTTGCATCTTTAAACAGCGTTAAGACAGAGACACTGCAATTATGTGGCCAAGATAATAAAATTATCCAATTTATAAGGTCCATTTTGAGTGGGTCATACATAAAATATCTTTCATCAAAGGGGTTTGAATTGCCAAAACATTTAAACAACGTTTTCAATGATAATGGTTTTGAAGCTGGTATGCTTCAGTTTTAGCTGGATATGTCTTATTTCTTTTTTCAAAGGTCATACTTAAAACTGGTTCCAAACATGTTTGCTCAAGCCGATCTAGCGGATTTATTTTCAATCATAACCCAAAACAGATTAATTTCTGAGTTTGCACTTGAATCCAGATATTGCAAATGTAGAGAACATACCGTCCAAAAAAAGCCGTGATTTAGACACTGGTTCCACACTTGCAGAAACATGACCACCATATCTGGAGACTGACCATCTGTAGTGATTTTCCGGTGTCCAAAAATCCAAAATGCCCAGTTTTGAAACCTCATCAGCCTTCTCATCTGTGTCCTTGGACCCAACATACTGAAAATGATAAAAATATTTAGAATGCTAAATCAGGAAATACTCAACTAGTGCAGGAAAATGTTAGAGCCGGTGGTAAGGAAAAAGGAAGTAAAAAAAAACTCATTTAGTCATTTAGTAGCAAGGAAAAGAAACACCCCACCCCCCAAGCAAACGAGAGGGGCAGGTACTTTCCCCTTCTCATAAGTTGTAACCAAACAAAAGGTGTAAGAAGCTTCAATCCTCTACCCATTCATTTCCCCCCCTTCTCTTCCATTCTCATTTTCCTACCAAATAAGATATAAAGTGTTAAGGCCCTATAGCCATACCGAGTTGTCGAGACCAAACTGATTCGTCAAAACCTCCTTGACAGCTGGTGGTGCCTCAAAAACTTGGTCTAACCTTGAATGGATGCCAAGTGCGTGCATCTGCAAAGTGCAATACAGTAGAAACATTATGCATTTACCAAGATGAGCTCAAATGCAAGTTGTGCTTAATAAAGGCTATATGCCTTCTCAGAAACTTGAAAGCTCTCCTCTGGAGGTCCAGCGTTGCCAACAAAGTTTATTATTGGAACTTCAAATGACTTCAGCTTTTGAGCCAAGTAGTCTCTATCGCGAGAATCCTGAGTGATGAAGGACTGATTTCAAACAAAAAAAAAAAAAAAAGAGTCAATATTGGATAGTATATTTCTTATCATCAACATACGGTATCACACAATGGCCCTAAACAGATAATTAGTGGGAATGTAAATTAAATGAAAAATTCCATGCACATGTCACAAATGAAATTGCAGCTTGGGGTAAGGGAGAGGGAGACCATCCCTTAGCAGCACGAGTGCAATACTGAATCCTAAACAAATTGCAAAGAATGGAATGAGAGGGAAGGCAAAAGAATTAGCTTCATTGGGGCTTAGCAATGTAGTAAAAGGTTGTTCGATATCTATAATGAGCTTCAGGTTTTCCCAAGTACTGAGAATGATTTGCTTATGACAAAATTCTGAGGATTTGGGTACACAAAGGATGCAATTTCACGAGGAGCACTATAGCAGAAAACTTTTGGTGCATTTGAATGGAAATAGAAAATGCTGGGACTGTTTGAAATCAATTCATGACTACATCCCTACTATCGGACATTGATTTGCCTCCATACGGTCTCATGCTTTAGAAGCCTTTAAAGCTTTGAGAAGTAAATGGAAAGAACTTCTCCTTCGATATATTTTTTTCCTTTCTATCTTCTTTTTTTCACTAAGGATTTATATCATCTTTTTGAATCATTTTCCTACACTTAACACCATGAATTTTCTTTTCTTATTAAATAATGTAATAATAGGCTGGATTGATGACTTCAGACAGAATAATATGGGATCCTTGCACTAAAAAGCAGAGAAAAACACAACAAAGCCAAATGGAACAATTTAAGTAACTTACCTTCCAAATGTAGAAAGGGATATGACCTTCCAGGTAACTTGCATGAACACGGTTCGAAACGTTAACCTAAGTATATGGTCATAGTTAAACAATCACAAAGGAACTGCCAGAAATCCTTCAGAAAAGTGTATACTCTCTCAAAGATGTGTACCTCGAGCAAAACAGGACCAAAGACCTCCTTATTCAACTCATCACGATGTTGTTGCACCCAATCATAAGCCTCAACTATATTTTCGGCCCCATTGTTTCTAAGAGCTTGTAAAAGTTTATTATTTTTATTCTCCATCTCCATCACCCTATAAAGAATGTAATGTAATCAGCCAAAGTCATATTACCATTTGGTATAATTACAGAAAATAGCAAATATCATAAATAGACACCTGTCATTGCACCGTCTAAGGCTGAATCTCTTTTGATTTAGAAGTTGTTCCATTTCTGATTTCAGCAATCTTTTCTCTTCCTTAGACGAAACTAGCTCTGCAAGTTCTGAACGTAATTTTTCCTGATAACAAAAGACAGTTCAATCAGATGATTCAGATTAAGGTCAGGAATACATAAACAAATTCTTCAGTTTGAAGTGTAAAGAGCAAACCAAGAAAAATTTTCACTAGAAAGATATCAGATGAAAAGATTTCAAAGTACAGTCACTTCTCAGAAAATAAGTTATTTAAATCATACTGACAACACCTTGGAATGTAGCATACTGCAAGCCAGTTGCAGAATAATCGAAGGGATACACAAACCAATCTTAGTCTGTAATTTATTTAATATTTAAATCCAAGGTGCTGGACACCTTGGCTTTCAACTTTTTTTTTTTAATTTTGAAACAGAAGATACAATACTAATGTAAAAGAGAAGTGACAGAGTACAAAGCGGATGAGATATCCTCCAAAAATCTAAGAGAAAAAAGAGAGAAAAGGGAAAAGAGAAAAACTAGATTATTACAGTAAAGCTATAGAACTTTAAAATTGAGAAAAATGAGATCATGGAATAAAATGATGTGCAATAAGTAGAAATTATTAATCGTCACACTCAAAGCTCTAGGCACAAATGCATAAAGAGAGAATTTAACTCAAAACTCAAGGCGCAAATGCATAATAAGATTAGATAACTTTCTCCAGAAATAGCAACATGCTGTTCGCTTAAAAGGTCATGAGTATGAACAAAATTTGGAAAATAATATTTCAAAGAAGTTGATTTCAAGGTGTATTCATTTAGTTGTGCTCTCCAGTTTTGTACAGTTGGGTCGGGTTGTTTGTCATTTTCATTAGAATCTCTTTTTGGGGAAAAAATTATTACTAACAATTGAATGATTATGGGGAGGGAGCACCACGATAGTGCAAACCTACCAACACTACAAACAAAAAGACTCAACAACTTCAACAAAGGATTCAAAGGAATTAGAAGAAAATCAAGCAAACACTTGAGAAGGGTGTCCACAAAATCCATCAAGGTTTACCTTAAAAAAAAATTATATATATATATCATTGTTTCGTTCCTTCCAGACTAACCAAAACATGATTAAAGGAGGCATCAAAAATCTCCTCACTGAAATTCCCTCATACCGCTCCAAGCCAACAACTCACATTGTCGAGAGCCTAATAGTCAGTCACCCAATCAATATGCCAAAGAGAGAAAATCTTCCCCCACAAAGAACATGGTCCGTGAATTGAGCTCTCTTTTGGATAAGCGACACTAAAAATTTACCAAACCAAGGCTTCTCCTTTAAAAATTATTTTAATTTGAAATACTAACCAAGGCAACCTCTTACACAAAGAAGGCAATCCTGGAAGGGGGGATGTCAAGCGTACTGCTAAGGAAAAGAACACCTCTCCCTCATTAGGAAATATTCAAGTATATCCAATCAATGAGATAGATAAGCAAGTGGGTCAATATCCTATGCAACAATATATGATCTTGAAAGGAATAATGTTAAATCTCTCAAATTCAAAAAACCAAATTAAATTTCACACGAACGGGGTTTCATCTCCGGAAATAAATAAATGAAGGGGGTTTGACAACTGAATAGGTTGTGTGCCAATAATGCTTTTGAAGTTGTGGTCCATCTCTTTCCTTAGAGAGTAAGAATATTTTGGATGTAGTTTTCTCCTTTAAACATATTTCTTGTGTTGGTGATGAGGTTTGTGACTAAGGAGCTAGGAAGAACGGATATTTCAAAATGGAAGCTACAGCACACATACTGAATGCAAAACTCCCCTGATACTCATTGGCGTGTTGGATATTCTAGGTGACTTTTTTTTTTTTTAAATACCGGATACATCTTGAATAGTTGATATATAATTGACATCACTAACAACTAAGACAATTGTTTTATCGATTCATTAATTGTAGAATATTTGAATGAAGAAAGCACAATTCTTATACGTACTTGTCAAATCTTATTAGCATCCACCTTTTAATACTTAAATTACTAGTTGTTGAATTAGACTTATGTAGACATAGTAAAATTAAATCAATATAATTGTATTACTTCTATTATTTTAAAGCCTTAGCGCCATATCTTAGTTTTTGGAATTTGTTGTATCACTATATCCATCACAGTATGATATATTTGTATATGTGCATCTCAGCTACGGAGCTTTGGGCATGATGGGGTTTCGAGTATTGTACCAGATTCTCCTCCTCTTCTTTATTTATCGCACTTTGGAAAGTTTACTTAAACCTCATTGAACACTTCTCAGTATAACCAAAAGTCCAGATAAACTCTATTGCTGTGTTCCGTTGACCTAGTCAGAAAGAACTTCTCGAATTCTTTATGGAACGAACAACCTATAGAATTATAAACAATTGTGTGAGAACAACTCAACTTCGAATATATACTTTGTAAACGCTGTCAATATTTGGACTTTCTGTTTCCATCACTCATAACTACTCTGTGCTCAGATTGCAACCTTGTTGGTCTTTTAAACCTTATTTCTAACGATAAAAGCCATCCGATTTGAGTTTTTAACGTGGTATTCATATATAAACTTGTTTTCCATCTTACATTACCTCAAGATGAAAGATATTCAAACAAGTAACATCCTTACAAGTTCATCCTTAGGATGTTCATAGCGAGGCAGGTTTGCAAGTTCAACTTCAGCAGCAGTAAGATCTTCTTTAGCGTTTGAGATTCTCTGTTGACGAGATTCTTCCTGCCTCCTTAGGTCATCCATTTCATTGTATTTCCCTCGTAGTTTTGCTCCCTGGGTATCAATGCAGATGTCGGCAGTAATGAAGAAAAATGAATAAAAGATAAAAAGCTGAGTAACAAAAAATCAAGTAGCAAAATGTTACAGCATACCAATTGGTTTTCATTCTCTATTAGTTCCATCCTTCTCTTGGAGAAATTATTTATCATGCTGCTTACTTTCTTAGATGCAGCATCTTGCACTGCTTTCTCCTGCTTCAGTTTTCTGCATACCATTATCAAAGAACCTACCATTTATATTCTAGAAACAGAAATCAAGAAGTTGGAAAGAGAAAATTCTTCAGTGTAGTTTTCGAGAAAAAATACGAATGATGGAATCAAAGGATAGGGCTTACACAATTTTTAAAGGAATAGACAAAAAAGAAAGAAATTCTTTCATGGATAACTCCTCTACCAAATGCCAACAAATATATACATATGTATCAAAATATATATAACTGAATAATCAGTATTATAGAAAGTTTTTGGACTGATGAACAAATTTCAGTTTTGACTTGTCAATATGCTAGCCTATAGAAATTCCAGATATAAGAAAAAAGCTAACAAAATAAGGATTTCTCGAATCATGAATTTCCTGCAACCTATTTCTAAAACCAACTGTAAGAATTTAGTAATGAAAAATGGCACTACTATCAAACTATCCTACAGAAACTACTTTACAGAACTTACAAAAGTAACAAGCCAATTAAGCCCTACGTCCCAAATTAGTGATATTTAATGATTCATTAATTTTAACTTTGCAACACCACAATAATTAAGTAAAAAGTCAACATTACACGCCCCACTACCTTTCTCAAAATTTATCCAGGTTCTCTATTTCTTTGAGGACCCTAAATTTGTATATTTAGGGTCATCTTTCAATCATGCACAGGCTCCTTCCCACAAATGACTAACCGATCCTAATATACTTTCTCTCATTTTGCCACCAGGTAGGCCAACTCTAACTTTTTCCAAATATGCTTATTTCAAATTCTAACATTTCCATAAGTTCATTATTCTCTTTAATATTCTCATCTCTACAATACTCATTTGTGTGCCAAACAACCTTTTACAAAAACTCCATTAGACACGGATATACAAAAACAAGATGAATAAGATAGCATCTTGACAATACAACACAGAAAACAAAGAAAAGAATCATGGCAAAACCAGGATTGGTCCCTCTGGTCTTTTTAAAAATGATCCATGTGAAAGAATTCTAAAATGATCTAATAATAAAAAGCATAAAGGCCCTAAAGAGTTTTTGTCAATTTATAATTCTGCATTTGTCTTTTCGCAATTTAAAATTGTATCTCAAATTAGAATCTTGCAACCACTCTTACTTTAGAATACTCATCCATTTTTATCCGCTTTGCTCTTAACCCCATGAATAAACAAGAAAATGCATCATTTCCTAGATAGCATTTCACCACCACTAACCTTCCACCTGGACTCTCAGTTAAAGACCACAGGATAGAAGGACTAAATCAGTTTTAATATCAAGTTAGCATTCTCAGTTTATCAAATTGTCCTTTGGTTCTCTAGCATTTTTGCATAAGTGCTGATCACCATGCATGAGGCCTAACTCTCCTTGTGGAAAATATCATAGAAGTCTACCAGTTGATCAAAACATCTGGATCAAACATCAGCCATGAAGGAACTTTCCCTCAAACAGGGAATGAAACAATTTAGAAAATGTTGGAGGAGGATGGAGATGCATTAATTTTTCTGAAGACAGTATTCATGACATCAAAAGTGAAAAAAAAAATGCAACATCAAAGACAACGACAGATCCAACAGGCTCCGGGGGAAGGCAATGACCAAAATAAGAAAACAACCTATTTCTGAAGCATTAGGTATACAAATAAGAAGCTTGAACACAAGCAAATAGGTACAAGAATATTGAAAGGCAAAATAAGGCAAAAATGAGTTTTTGAATATAAACAATTTAGAATTTTAAATGAGCGATAAAGAGAGCATAAACTATATTAAAAAAAAAAAGTAAAATTCCATAAGATAATTTTCAATTTTTATGAAGTTTGGGTCAGGGCAAGAGAGGGCAAATCATAAAATTGAAAGATACATTGTGATTTTTCAAGAGTTTCCTATTTGGGGTGTGCAGGTAGAGGAGGCAAAAAGAACTTAAACCCATCCCTTCCGGGAGGAAAAAAAATCAAAAAAGCAAGATGCAAGAGCAAAACGCTTAATGATTCATGCGTTGTGTCAGAAAAAATAAGAAAAAACTTATGTAAGATACATATCGAATCCCTAAAGAAGTCTCGGAAAGTAGGTCACCATACTTAATAGGCTCTTTTAATTCATTCAGGGTTGTAGCAGCATCATTCAACTTCTTCTTGGCATCATCTTCCTTCTCTTTAGCAGCCATATATTCTGCCTTCTTCAGATCATATCTGAGCCACGGCAATTTCTTTTTCATGGACTCAACCTACATAACCAAAACATCATAAGCAAATGACAGCAATGAGAAGCAAAAATAGAATCAATTGACAAACCTTTTCTAGAAGTTCTTCTCTTTGATGAACACGTTTGACATCTTTTTCTTGCTCAGCATTGAGCGCTTTGAGCTGGTTCAGAGTCTCCATATTCTGCTTAACAGTCTAACATACAAAGACCATGAATTGTGAAATCAGTATGGGGCTTTTCTGGAAGAAGCATTAATTGCAGAAAGTTGGATAGGCACTGACTAATTCAAGTTTCTTCAATTCATAACTTTTATCAACAAGAGCACGATGCTGCAATGGTAGTTGAGGATCACCAACAGCCTTCTCAGTCTCTTGAAGAAGTTGTACAGGTGATAACTTGGCAAACTCACATACCCTGTCTTGTGGTAAAAACTAAGGCCACAACCCCCACCGAAGGAAGTATGGAATGTTAAATCTTTGAATGGTAAGAGGAAGAAAAACCAACAAATTGCTTAAAGAAGCCAAGTTTAAATATTCAGCTCTCAAATCTTGTATCTAGGAAGCGAAAGATTCTTTACTAGAATCATAGAATTCAGTCACAAAATAACTTAGAGCAAACAATAAACAAGAAAATCCCAAATGACCACTTCATGGGAAACACAGAGTTACATACCTCGCGGATAATATTTGTTATAATTATGAACTTCCAGAGCAAAGAACCGATGATCAGAGAAAGGATCAACAGTATATGATATCTAGAAGTTGATTAGCTAATACAAAAAGACGTATATTCAACAATTTATTTTAGTAACGTTTCATCTCCATGTATGCTGGCCAGCTGAAAGCACCTGTAAGAACTCTGTCACATTTTTCTTGTGAAGTTTCTTTCTATTGATGAGTTTTATATAAGAAGAAATGCATTCTCTAAACAATTGCCTACCATAACAAAACAGGTTTATTAATTATGGTTAAGTAAAACACACAAATGTAATCATAAAATTTAAGCCTTCTTTATGGTCAAGAAAAGGGAAAAGAAAAATAACTAACTTGTGTCAGATTGTTGACTTGGATGTTGAACTTCTGAACAATTTCAATAATTTCCTTCTTGGGGACCATCTTTCCTGAAACGAACACCAAGGAATACAAATAAAGTACCATTGCCAATGATTATCCAGCCTACATATGAAATTACTTCCATGCTAAAATAATGCACGAAACAACCATATAAAAGAGAAACATAATATATAGAGGGAAAAAAAAAAAGAAATAAGTGTAGAGAAAGAGATATCATAAATGCAGTAAAAACTGTCTATATTAATCAGTCTTTTTTTTTCAGATGAAAGGTCATTTAACTCAAAAGACTATTCCATCTTAGAGAAATCAATGACATTTCTATGCACTGCATTGAAGGTAATATTTGCTTTCAATTTCCACAAAACACTATCTTGATCCTCACATAATAAAGGCTGGGGATTTATTTGCTTGTAACTTAGCCTTGATAAGATGATGTTCAACTGAAAATATCTTTGTGTTGATAATTTCAACATATATTTACATACATAAACAAACACACAACCCAAATTTGTGCATACGCATGTGTATGTATATAGAGAGAGAAGAGGGACAGAAATCTGTATGAAGTGCACATACACATGCCATGAACAAATTTTTTCTTACCATTGAAAAGCCACTCAGACTTGTTACGCGTATCTATCCTACGAGTAATGGTAATTTTTTCCTCTGTGGTGCTTCCTTTGAGGGAAATCTTAATATGCCCAGACTCCTCTCCACGTTTGACATAGGCACCAATACTTGAAGCCCTCCCAAGTAGCTGCACAAATACAAAGTTTCCATCCTAAGTATTTCAATCAAAAAATTGTTCACGTCTTAAGTAGGTTTAGCAAAAAAAATTAAAGAAATGAATGATAACAGAAGCATCAGGTGTCTCGTGTAAAATTTGTTGCTCTAACTGCACTCTGCATAACATTAAAATGTCAGTAATAATTAATTTAAATTAAGCAACTAAATAAGACTACCTATATAAATAGTACAAGTAGGCACAGTTTCCACTCCGATACTCCACTTTTCTTTCCTTTGATACGACAAAAGAAATGACAATCACAAGGCACCAAAGGGGTGACCCTTCCACACTATAAGAGATTCAAGAAATCTAAGAAAGAGAACAGATCCTCTGCAGAGACCAAAACTGAGAATGAGTCCAAAAGAACAACATCCTCCATAAAGACTACACCCACTTTTCTTTCTTTATCCTTTCTCTAGTCAAGTCTACAGAATCTGTCTCAAAATCTCTCTGCATCAGAAATGATCTCCATTACTGTGCCCACTCCATTGAAGAGCATATATGGCCTAGAGCACAAATAAAAAGCATTTGGAAAAATGTACAAGCTAAGGTAATAAAACATTCAAAGAATTCACTTGCCTGGGGTTCACCGCCTAGACCAAGAGCAATAGCACAAACTAAAGAGCTCTTCCCTGACCCATTAGGGCCAATTACAAGATTGAGGCGCGAGGCAGGCTTGCATTTTAATTGATTATAAGTCATAAAATTGTGGAGTTCGATTTCTGTGATATTCCCAGGCAAATAATCATCTTCCCCTCTGCATAGTAACAAATAACATGAGCAAGGAAATACCAAAGCATAAAGACCTCTGCCATAACAACATCAAAAACCCCAAGATTGCTGCAGATAAGCTGTTCAACAAAGTAACCACTGCCTAGTATTCCTTTCAAAAAGGCTAATCCAAAAATGACACATATATTAGATGTTTATTAAATTCTACAAAATGCCCCCACCCCAACACAAATTTTGAAATTTTAGCGGCACCAAATTGTGAGAATGCTGACATGAAAATTATTTATAAAGACAAAAAAAAATTGAAGTCACACACATTAAACAAATTTTGCTTATGTTGATATAAAATTTACATGTACAATCAGACCAAAAGTTTGGCCATCCTTCAAAAGCAACGAATACTTTCTACAAACCCAAAAAACTCAAAACTGACGTGCTTATAAAATCCAACAGGAAAGACCCTAAAAATCGAATCCTAAATTTCTAGGGTTACGCCTTTGCTAATGATCAAATAACTTCTTTCATAGGTGTTAATGAATCAAGACAACTACATCTGTCAGAGAAGTAATTTAGTGAAGATGCGAAGAACGAACCTGGAGATTTTGGGGCGCTTGTAGCGTGGCTCCGCCATTGAGGAAGATGTTTGCTGGCTTACTGCAACGGATCTTGTGAGACCCTGCAAAAACCCTAGGTAGGTTGATTTGTTTGAGTGAGAGATTTGACCTACTGGATTTGGGGGTTTACGAGAAATGCAGATGATTTAGACTTTAGAGCGTGAAGGACCCAAGAGTAAGTCGAGAGAGAGAGAGAGAGAGGTCGTCGTCGTGAGTCTAAAGAGAGATTTGGCGCGAAGGGTGAGAGTTGATTGCTGGGAAAACCAAGTCTCATTGGTCATGCTCTCTCACTCTCTCTCTCTCCCGCTCTTGCTCTTTTACTACGAAAGCATATAGAAAAAATAATAATTTCGTATTCAAAAGAGAAAAAAAAATTATATATATATAGATATACACACACGTATGAAATTCCACGAAAATAATTTCAATCTCAGAGATTTGGCTAGTTGTATGTGTGGCATTGTTTTTAGCCGAAAACTTTAATCATGATTTTGATAGTACTACCGTACTCAAAAAATTATAAAAAAATTATATTTATGATCTATAAATTATGGGCAACGTTGTGGTATAATTGGATTTACAAAATTCATCTGTGATCCAAAACCTAAATTATACTCTACATATTTATGTCCGAAAACTTTAGAAAAATTTATTTAAAAAATCTAACTCGTGGCTCTAATACCAATGTTAATTTTATTTGACACTAGCAGGAGAAGCATAATAATTATTTTAAAAAAAAAATAATTTTTGGGTATAGTTCAATAAATAAATGTAGAAGATTCAGGAACCACGAAATTTTTCTCAAAAGATTTCGTAACCGAAGTAATAACCACGTCAAACGAGTTATCACAACGCCGTAACCCAAATCCAATGATTAAATAACAAAAAAATTTCATGCTTGAAATTTTCTTTAATCCTTCTATTGATCTCACATTAGAGAATGTGTATGTTTCTTTTCGGTTGCGTCTCCCTCAACCTCTTTCTCTCAATCTCGGTAACGTGCAAAGAGACTCACTTAATTCAAAATAATAAATTATCATGTTAAACTCCCCATTGATACACAATCTCTTATTTGACTTGTAAGCTCTTATGAATACAATGATCACATAAAATACTTTCATCCTCCGTTGAGGGTTATTCAACCACTGTCTAACCTGAAAGACATAGAATAGCTGGAATTAATGCTCATGTGGAGGCATTTTTTCAAGTATGGAAAATAGGAATTATTTCACTTTTCATATCTTAAAATGATAATTGAAATGATTTGAATTTCTTTCCTTTTGTGGTTATGTGAGAATAAGGAAACTAGAGTAAAAACCCTAGGAAACACACCATTATTGTGATGGCACAATAGAGAGAAAACACATCTTTGAGAGAAAGGGCTAAAAAAAAAATTCTGCGTAGAGAATTTTTACCTTTTTTTTCACCGGATTTCGATTGCGATGTCATGGTGCTGCGGTGTTAGTTCGATTTTCATGGCTATCATCCTGATAGTGAGGTCGTTCGATCAAGACTCGTGATTTCTTGGATTTTTTGTGATATGCTCATTGAGATATGCCCAAAAAATCAAGAGTTTTATGATTCTGAAAATATTTGTCACACTTCCACATGTATATGTGCATATAAATCCAATATCAGTATCAGAGCGAGTGGTTGAATTTATTAAATAATTTTTTTGGAATATTTTTTGGGTATAAAAATATAGGGTTGAAAACTTGGGATTCGATTCACGGATGATTTTCGTGAATCTGCATATACTATGACGTTGCCCATATTACGTATATCATGAATATATATATTTTTTTTTTAATTTTTGAAGTACGTTTGGGCTATTAAAGTTGAGGTCAAAGTTTTCAGCCATAAGGGTTCCCGGAATTTAAAACCCTAAATCTGTCCGTATAGATGGATTTTTGATCTAAATAAATGGCATATTTGTGTTCCATGTGCATTGATCTAGGATTTGACATGCATTTTGTGATAAGTCGTTGCTGGAAACTGAGTTTTTCGACGAGACCGCGGAAGACCAAAATTTTGGACATTTATTTCACTGAGAGTAGGGCTAAATATCCTAAAAATCGAGTCAATGATGTTTTTGGGAAGTCCAAATATATTTTTCGGTCGAATTCGCCATAAAAAAAAAAAAAGCAGGAAATGGGTATTCAGAGAATCAAGTCGAAAAACCCGATTACAGACCCGTCGGGTGAGGAAGAAAACATCCAAACCCGCGGACGCATTAGAAGCACTCGCAGAGAGGCATGTCACATGGCAGCAGCCGGGGGTGTGCAATTCACGCGCGAGTTAGGCGCGCGAAGCGGTCAAGGACCCAGATCAAGTCGGAGCCTGACCTGTTTCGACCTACAGTCCGACATGGTCGAGTCGGGGACCAACCCATTGACCAACAGGTCGGGTCAGACCCTGACATGTTGACCGACCCACGTTCGACCCGGTCTCTGACCCGGCGAACACGGCTCAGTGCGTGAAGAAGCGTAAGCGCGCACCGTTAGTGGGTGCGCGTGGGCCAAGCCGCGCACAGGCAAAGCTTGCCGCGCATCTGGCATGTGAGCCAGGCTCCTGCCGGTGCATGGAGGCGGGTGGCAGGACCAGCAGAAGCTTCGCCAACGCGTGGCGACGCGTCAGTTCGTCCGAAATTGAAATTTTTTTTCAATTTTTTTAAGGTTTTAATCAATATTTGTGACTATTTGTGGGATTTTGTACACCGAATCCAAATCTGGATGGTGAGATGAGATTCCAGATTGTGGTGTATGGTGTCCGTTGACCCATACGCTCGTTTTGGGATCACTACTCAATCATTTTGGACTTGATGATTTGTAAGGTGTATGAAATTATGAGAATAAGCATTACTAGTCATTGATGTCTCTTTCTTTCTATGTGACAGAGACTATGGCTGCGACAAAAAGTATCGTACTTGATCTCGTTAAAGGAGACAAGCTGAATGGTGATAACTATGATATTTGGTATCGTAAAGTTCAGTTTGTCTTCGAGAAAAAGGACCTAGCAGAGGTTCTATTTCACGAGAGGACGGACCCCGGGATAGGTGATACGCCTCAGGCGAAACTGGATGAGGAGGCGTATCGTGCATTGAAAAGGAAGAATGGCCAAGCTAGAGCAATCCTCCTTAGCAGTATACACGATGATCTGATTCTAGTGTATGAGCAGTATCCTACTGCGATATTAGTTTGGAGTGCTCCGAGAGAGTACCTTGGCTCCCGATTAGCTCCTAAGCTGAGGATACTAACCTATAGGTTTATCATCTATAAGAAAAAACCTGATCATACTATGAAACATTATCTGTTGTATATGTCGAGTATGATCGCTTCTCTAAATAACATGGGGGAGCCAATATCTGATGAGCTTCAAGTGCTCGGGGTGATCCAGTCCTTGCCTGACACCTGGAATGTGGTAAAGACCTATCTCACGCACACTGAGAGTATTCATACTTTCATGGACATGTGTAGGCATTGTGAGCTCGAGGAGAAGTGCCAGGAGATGGTTAGGTCTGTTTCTGGTCATGTCTATGTGGCGAAGTCGAGTAAGGGCTCTAAGGGCTCCAAGGACGTCAAGCGTAAATGGCGCAGGCATGATAGGAAACCTAGCCAATCCAAGAAGAAGCATTAGCGAAAACCGATGACAGAGGCCAGAAACACAAGAAGAAGGAGCTTGATAAGAGCAAAGTCCGATACTACGTTTGTCGCAAATCTGGGCATTTCACTCACGAATGTGGCGAGCGAAAGACTCATGAGCTACTGACCATGTAGCTCGAGATATGAGTGCATATGTGGAGTTTCACCGATTAAGTCCCCAAGCGAGAAGGCTATATGTGGGGAGCGGAGCATTTGTGGTTGTGAAAGGGATTGATACATGCAAGCTAATGCTGTGAAGTAATCAAGTCTTGTATCTACATGATGTATTATATGCTCCTGAGATTCGACGGAATCTTGTATTTATCCTTTGTTTAAATCGCTTAGGATATTTTGTTCAGTTTAAAAACTTGAGTGTTTTGATTTCCTATGATAATTATCTGATATATACTGGTTTGGTCCATGATGGACTTTATGCGTTGGATATGGTTTCCTTTAATAATATTTCTGATTTATCTTCTATTGCCTATACATCTGATAGCATAATTGATAATATTTTTGTTTGGCATAGTAGACTTGGCCACATAGAGTAAGAGAGAATGAATCAGTTAGTAATGAGTGGTTTGTTGAGCCCGCTAACCCGGGTTGAGTTGCCCATGAGGGCTAGGACCTCATTGCAACCGATCCACTCCGATATTTGTGAGCCTATAAATATAAGAGACCGAAACAGAGTCATGTATTTCATTACATTCATAGACGATTACACGCATTTCGGTTAAATCTACCTGATCTCTTGTACAAGTCTGAGACATTAGATTGTTTCAGGAGGTTTATCAGCGAAGTTGAAAAGTCGGTTAAACTTGAGAGTCAAAACTCTCAGAACCGATGAGGACGCGAGTATTTGTTTGTGAAGTTTAAAGAGCTCTATTTCGAGAAGAGTATTACAAAATAGTTGACTGTTCCTGCTACTCTCCAGTAGAATGGGGTAGCCAAGAGAAAGAACAAAACTCTATTAGAGATGGTGAGATCGATAATGGCGCAGGCCAATTTGGCTATCTTCTATTGGGGAGATACATTGTTGACTGATGCTTTCGTTTTCAACTGTGTTCCAACGAAATTCGTTGTCAATACCCCATATGAGTTTTGGTTAGGGAGGCAGCCTGACCTTAATCATTTGAGGCCATGGGGTTGTGCCGTATATATTCATGATCCCTCGCACCCACACGGCAAGTTAGGTCCGCAAAAAAAGAAGTGTATCTTCATAAGGTATTCCGAACATTCTAAGGGACACGTGTTCTTAGGTGAACGTACGGATGACACGGTCTCTGAGATCGAATCTCTTAATACAACATTCCTGAAAAATGATTTTTCTAAGAGAGGTGAAATCGACCAGGACTTTACCTTTAATGAGATGAGTGAGCCTAACAGCCCAATTGAGCCCAGCGGTAGGACCTAAGAGCCTGTAACAGATTTTAGTCCTAGTGGGAGTGGCCCATCTCGAGGTGAGGAGGCTTTTTCTTCTCATAGGAGTAGTTGGAGACGCATACCCCGACGTTGTTTTTCGATTGAGGATGAGATCTTCATCGTGACTTCCGAGGATGATGAAGAATCTTGGACCTTTGAGGAGGCTCTCGAGAGTCCTATGAAGGACCAATGGTTAGAGGCCATGAAGGAAGAGATGGAATCTATGAGAATGAACGGGGTTTGGGACCTAGTTGACCTACCTGAGGAGTGAAAGGTCATTGGGAGCAAGTGGGTTCTCAAAATTAAAAGAAATGCCGACAGATCGATAGAAAGATACAAGATCCATCTAGTAGCCAAGGGTTACATACAGACTAAGGGCATTGATTTCAATGAGACTTTCTCCCCTGTAGTCAAATTTACATCGATTCGTTTATTCTTGACGATTGTCGCAAGCATGGATCTAAAGTTGTATCAGATGGATGTAAAGACCGCTTTCCTTAATGGAAATCTAGATAAGAAGATCTACATGGAGCAGCTCTCTGGGTTCGTTTTAATAGGTCATGAGGATAAAGTCTGTCGACTTCGAAAGTCGATATATAGCCTAAAGCAATCAACCAGGCGGTGGTACCTAAGATTTCACGAAGAGGTGATATTTTATGGTTTTGCAATGATCGAGGAGGACATTGTGTCTATCTGATACGATCTGATAACTCTTTTGTGATCATGTCTTTATATGTGGACAATATAATATTGGCCTAAAACAACATTAAGTATCTAATGACAATAAAGGCATGGTTGTTATTGAGTTTCGACATAAAATACATGGGTGAAGCTGAGTTCATCGTTGGAGTTAAGATTTAGAGGGATCGCTCGAGACGAATATTGGCTCTTTTACAAGAGACCTATATTAGGAAAATCCTCGAGTGCTTTGAGATGAATAATTGTAATCCCATAGATACTCCAATCACCAAGTGTGATAACCTGAACTTGAGATGTGCCCGAAAACTCATGAAGAAATAAGGGAAATGAGGAAAATCCCTTATTCTAGTGCAGTAGGAAGTCTGATGTACGTGATGTTGTGTACACGACCAGACATATGTTACGCAGTCGGTCTGGTTAGTAGATATCAATCAAATCCTGGATGGGATAACTGGAGAACAGTGAAATGGATTTTTAGATGTCTCAAGGGAACTGCGAGCTACTCTTTGTGTTATGGGAGAGGTGATTTGCGTCTTGTGAGATATTCAGATGTCGATTGGGGCGGTAATCTAGATAAGTGCAAATCGACGTCAGACTTTGCCTTCTTGCTTAATGGTGGTACCATTTCTTGGAGCAGCAAGAAGCAGATCTATATAGATTTATTTATGATTGAGGCTGAATTTGTAGCTTGCTCAGTCGGAATTCAGGAGAGTGTTTAGTTTCAGAGACTATTAGATGACTTAGAGATTGTGGCTGATAGTGGGAGACCGGTGATAATATACTGTGATAATCAGGCCGCTATAACCTATACCCGAGACCCTAAGTATTATAGTAGAATCAAACACATCAACACAAGATATAATTTTATTAGTGATATCATCGAGAAATGTGAAGTGATCGTCAAGTACATCTAGACACAGTATGGTGGCTGACCCCTTTACCAAACCTATCGCCAGAGACTCATTTGTAACACATAAAGAGTCATTGGGTTTGAGGATATTTTGACATTTCTCATCTTGTACTAAATTGATGACGTGATGCTTATTACATATATATATGATTTTGTGCATTATTCAGTCACATTTGCGTTATTATTTTATTTCTTAAATAATGCACATATTTTTAGATCATATATACTTTGATGTAATAAAAGATATGTCAGGCAGGCAAGGTTGACTCTCACACACGAATGACCACCTCCAACTTTGAATGAGCGGAGATGAGACAGTTTCTAGTTGTAAGAGGCATTGCGAGTGGCCCTATTAGAACATAAGTCACCTTGATATGTATTCAAGGTGAGATCATCTGGGATATGACCGACATGGAAATACTCATATCCATGTTGCCTGTAAATAGTCAGATTTGAGATCTCGGATATCATCTGCGATAGTATATTGTCTCTGAAACACTTTTTCTGAGATCTCTGGATAGAGTCTTATGTGTAGATTAAATCCCATATCTGTACAGTGTTAGAAAAATCTAACATATGCCATTTTGAGAAATGAGAGATCGACACTGTGGCACACGTTTCATACCGCGTGTGATAGACGATTAGGGATAGTAGGAGCTATTACATGAGACGATGATCTAATCTAGATCCTCGTTCCCATTGTGTGATACCCAAGATTCATTGGACGGGATCTCTAGTACCCTTATTTTACTTTCGACTGTCTGTAGAAGTCTCGATTCAATGTTTGCTACTTTACTCTGTTTTACCTATAACCTGGAAGATAAATTGATATCTAAGGGGTAGGTCTAGGAAAGCAACTAAGTTGAGACTGATAGAATCGAGTTTGGGAAAGGAAGACCAATCTATATTATATCGTTGTGTTGTATTTATTGACCGATTTGTTACATTTATCCACGTTGGGATACGAGCGTAATAGTGAATACACAGTCAAGCACATATTGAGGATCACTTTCGATGAGGAAAATGGCTCAATAAATGTAATTGTGTTGAGTCTGGGGTACAACAAGACTTCTTCATACTAACGGTAACTCCTCGATCATCCTAACAGGTGTATCGAGAAGTTTTTGCTTGTAAGTGTACTCGCTAATCGCACGACACCCAATCTTATATGAAAATTCGGCAGGGTGATATAGGAGATCGCATGAGTTGTGATCTCGTGACGGATAAAAATACTCTCGTGTGCAAGTGGGAAATAATAGAATTAATGCCCACGTGGGGACATTTTTCCATGTATGGAAAATGAGAATTATTTCACTTTCCATATCCTAAAATGGTAACCGAAATGATTTGAATTTCCTTCCTTTTGTGGTTACGTGAGAATAAGAAAACTATGGCAAAAACCCTGGGGAACACACCATTGTTGTGACGACACAATAAAGAAAAAACACATTTTTGAGAGTAAGGGTTAGAAAAAAAAATTCTGCGTAGAGAATTTTTGTCGTCTTTTTCACTGGATTTCGATTGTGGTATCGTGGTGCTGCGGTGATAGTTCAATTTTCGTGACTATCATCCCGACGGTGAGGTCGTTCGATCAAGACTTGTGGTTCCCGTATTTTTTGTGATCTACTTATTGAGTTATACCCGAAAAACCTAGAGTTTTATGATTTTGAAAATATTTGTCATGATTCTGTACATGCACATAAATCCAACAAGTAGGTACACATCTTCTTCTTGTTCATCAATACAATTGGCTTGATGATTTTTTTTTGATGCGGCAAACATTCTCAGGGTGTCCAAATTTCTTGCAATTTTGGCACTATGGCTCAGTCTTTCTCCAATGGCTAGTCTTCTAGCAAATGCCACATGAGGGATATTTTCTTCATTTATTTCTAGAGTTTTCTCCTCTGGAAATTTTCTTCAATCCCTCACTTTTGGATTTCTTTGAGCTAAGACTGAAAGGCAATTTTAGTAGTGTCCTTTTCATGCCTACTCAATCTTTGCCCATATGCTTCCAAAAGCTATAATTCTGCCACTTGTAAAGTGGACCTATTTTGTGTTTGCTCACATGTAAATGGGTTTCAGTTGGATTTTCAATTTCTTTGATTCTTCAAAGTATTTTTTATGGTCTCAAATTCCTTCATTTTGATCGATTCAAACCCCTATCTTAGAGTTTGGAGTTTTACAATACTTACCGTGTCGCCCAATGATGGAAAACACCTTATAGAGAAGTTACATCAATTTTCATTCTGAGCCTTCCCTGGCATCATTGTCATTGTCTGCAGCATCATCATCATCATCATCATCATCATCTTCTCTGGAAAACACCTTACAACACATACCGTGTCATTTCCTTGGAATGCCTTGTGCAGAGGATACCATCCACTTTTAGCACCGGCTGAGCCAATTATTGCGGGGAAACTAGTATAGGCCAAAACTTGTTGAACAAATAAAGGCTGGCCTGTTAAATATGTTCCTTCAACTCTTTGTTTTTTGCTGCAGTAAGACTTGAAATATTCTGTGGCATAGCAAAACAGTCTTCTACCATGTCCCATAACCCTTGAGAGTGAAAAAAATGTCATTTTTATGCTCCAAAAGTCATAGTTCTCTCCTAAAAATTTTGGGAGATAATACAGAGGATGGTTAAATTGTTGTCATGACCCAAGTAAATTTTTATAATGGTATGAAAAATTTTGGAGATGAATTTAGATAGGAATCATTACCAAATGTTTAGTTAAAAAGATGTCTTTAAATTTAAATAAAAATAAATAGTGTACGAGAATATTATTATTACTATTATTAGTATTATTATTATTATTTTAAGTTTATATGAATAATTTATTTTTATTTTTTTCTTTTCATTATCTATATCTTTTAGTTTTAGTTTTTCTATTTTTACTTTCAAACTTTAACTTTATATTATTTTATTTATTTTTCTCCTTCTCTCTCTTATATTTATTTCTTAAACGATCACTTCAAAATTTGAAATTAAAAATCAATTCGTCGTTATTGTATAAAAAATTTTGGAAGAGTATTTGGTTTGTTTCTTCATGCAATAATGACTGAAAGTTCTCCCCAAAGGGACAGTTTAGTGATCACAAACGTCCTCCCCAAGCTGATGATTTCAGATTCGAATTTTTGTATATCAAAAAAATAATAATTACTGAAAGTAGTTTTGATTAGGGGTGACTATGGTTTTGGAACCGGTTCCGGTTCATCATCAATAAAACCGGAACCAAACAGGTTATCAATGGTTTTGGTTTCAATTCCTCATGGTTTGATCCCGGTTCCAGAACCGACGGTTCCAATTCATCATCTATTAGAACCAAAACCGAACCATTTACCGACGGTTTCGATTCCTTACGGTTCGGTTTTAGTTTGAACCGTTTGGAACCAAAATTTAAATTATTTAGTTTTAATTCTTCCATTATTTTATTAGGTCGACTTAACTATTTTAACTTAAATTGTCTTTTATTTAAATTATATTTAAACTCAAGTTTTATACGTAAATTTAACTTAGATTGATTTATTTGTTTTATATAACTTTTTAAATCAAATATTTATATTAAAAATATTTTTATGGAAATATATTTGAATAACAAATTCAAATTACCAAACAAAAAAAAATACATATATTATCATTCTTATAATTATAATATGTCATATTTAATTGTTTGGTTTTATAATTAAAAAAAAAAGATAAGGACTTGAACTTAATTTATATAAATTAAGCTGCCAACGTATTCTTTGGAGCATAAGGAATCAAAGTCCTCGTAATTCACTTACGTATTCTTCAAAAATTCAATTCTGATTTTAACAAAAAAAGACTTGGTTTTGGTTTTTATTCCTGTTTCGATTCTGGTTCTGGTTCCTGTTCGGTTCCGATTTTTAAAAATTAGGAATCAAAACCGAACCATATGTCTCCAGTTTCGGTTCCAGTTTTAGTTTCAGTTTTGAAATCGAAACCGAAAAGACGATTCTGGTTCGGTTTTTGAGTCTTGATAGGACTTAAATAAGTGTAATATTTGCAATTGATTTTGTATTATTTTTGAATAAATATTACACTAATATTTATGTTTTGTGACATTTGATTTAGGAGGAGACTTATTTTGGAAAATGAAAAAAAATGAGCTATATTGGAGTAATTTTGTAAAGTATAGAAAATTAGACAGCAATACTTTTTCATTAGCACGTGGGCACGTGGATTTCAAGAGGCAAGCAAGAGGTTTTGAAGATTTACTGCAGTAAAAGTTTCCTTTCTCAGTTATACATTCAAGAGGAAATTGGAGTGGATTTGGAATATTGAAGATTTTGAAAAATTTTATTCCACTCCTAATATTTAGGAAAAGAAATTTTTAAAAATATAAATTTTTTAGATATTATATTTTAGGAATTTTACTTTTTACTTTTTACTTTCCTTTTATTTATTTGGTAGTTATTAGGGTTAGAAATATTTACTTTTCACAAATAGGAAAAATTCTATTTTTTTTAGGGTTTCTACTCCTATATATATAGGAGTATTCCATATTATTAGAGAGAACTTTTTGGAGGAGGCAGCCGGGCAGCCCCCCTGGGGGCAGCACTATTCACGTCTACAGTAGCAGCCAGTAGCCATTGTCTATGTAGTCCAACATCTTCTTTTCATTTTTAATTTAATTTGTGAGTTTTTCTTTTTAGATGATTTTGTTTTAATTTCTTTTTTAGTCAAAAAATTATTGAAATCTTAATTAATGATAATTGTGAGATCTAAATGATCTTATTTGCTTGATATTTGTGGGTTTTTATTTAATCTCTATACTTAGTGTTTATGATTGTTTTGGAATTGTTAAATAGAGGCCTATGTTTAATAACCCTAGAATAGTCTACTACTATTTAAAAATAGTAAGATTTGTGTGTTTTTAATGGAGTGGTAATTGACATAATTTTATGACCTCGCAAGCGGTAGGATTTATATCAAGAGATTAGGTAATCTAATTTAAATAAATCCAGGTTGGAATTTACTGATTAGAATTGGGTCTCTCTAGATCTTAATGTTGTCGGAACATTAAATCCAACGAGAGTTTCTTGGGTTGTCTTTCGATTAGGGAAGTAATTAATAATGGTACCTTGGTTACCGAAGAAGTATGGAGAGATTGGTCGCTTCGTGGTACTTAGTGACTATAACCAATTTATTCGCATAATATCAAGTAATTTTTGTATCGATGATCAATCAAACAATCAAGGTGGAAATAACTCATTTGGCTAGATTTTCTCTCATTGACATCCTTTCCTTTAATTGGTATTATCTCATCATTTTACTTTAGTTAATTTTCATTTATTTATTTGCTTAGTTATTTTAGATTATTTTATCAAAACCCCCCATATTTTTATTTTTCTTGAAAGAGATAAATCCGTCATTCCCTGTGAATTCGACCCTGCTCACCCCAGATTCGTCTTTAGTGAAATAGGTAATTTTATTTTTGGTTGTTTGACGACACACCAAGTCTTCAATTTCAGTTTGGTTCGGTTCATAGTTCGAACCGTGGTCACCCAGCTTTGATGACTACTGTTAATTTCTTGATAAAGCGATATTTAATTAGATGTTTAAATAGTGCTTTGAATATTAGCGTGTCTGGTAGTGCGTTAAAGTAGGCTTAGGGGTGTGACATGCATGTGGGCACTGCAAGGAAAGTTGCACACGACTTATCTTTAGTGGATCATATGGGGAAAGTACCGCATAATTGATGAAGATGTGAGTAGTTGATTTCTCATGCAGGTCCCCAAAGTGGGAGCTTTAAGTCATTGGGCCTCCCCTTGGAGACAAGGTTGAAGGAGAAGAACTTCTGCAACTTCTGAAATTTGTAACTCGTGGATACGCCAAGTGAAGACATGAACATATTGTGATCACGCAAAAATTGCTATGCATGTAGTTGGAAAGCATTTAAACTCCACAACTATTAGATTGTATAATTTTGATGCTGCCGGCAGACACCATCAGATCAGATGATAGAAAAAATTTGCTGAATTCTGGTGCCAAAGTGTTGTCAAATGCAATGCACTCTTTGTGGATATTTTACTTGCATGTGCACTTTGGAATGTATGCATATGGTTATGAATTCCCTTGATCACGTATTGGATTTGAAATTCAAAAATATAAAAGATTATGTTAGGAGAAATGTTCTTAAATAAGATATCTATAAATATTTAAATCAGATTAATTAAAATATAATTTTTAAGAAATAGCTCTTGCGTGATCTCAAAAATATATATATATGGTAGTGAATAATGATGTTCGGCCAAAGATATCATACAGGTAGCCTCCACAGGCCACATGAAATGAAGGGCCTAATTTTATTCTTGAAAGGTACCGGGTATGGCTAGGCCTTGGGTTTTCCCTTTTTTTTTGGTGGGGGGGGGGGGGATTTAGTTTCATTTTTAGACCCGAAAGTTTTTAGGGTTGGGCCTGGTCTTTAGGTTTCTCAATGGAAACCACGCTCGACCCAGAAAATATTTTGGGAAGCCCACAGCTGGACTGGTCGTTTGTTACATTTCAAATCTGCCCGTTTCATAGGTTAGACCTCATGGCGTGGCTAGTATGAGACTCGTATTTTGGTCTTTAATCTATATAAACATATGAAGGCGTTTCCCTTGCCGGCCAATCTATTGATCACAATTCACTTTTCTAAATCGGTGATTTTGAATTCAAATCTTGGTATAATAAATAAATAAATAATAAATAAATAAATAAATAAATAAATAAATATATATATATATATATATATATATATAATTGATCCGAGAAGCCGTGAGCCAAAGATGGGGCAAAGGAAGGGAGGAGTAGTTAAATTATGCAAGTCATGTTTAAGGTTATATTTTGAGAATGTTTGAAATTAAGTTGAGATAAAATTCAAAGCTTAGTTTCAGTTTATTTGAAAATAAAATTAAAATTGAGTAATGTATTTGGGGTTACTTTTCTTAATATTGCATTTAAGATTTGAAAATAATATTGATATTATCGTTTCCATCTCAATCATAGAAATGTTGAAAGCAATTTCCCTGAATATATTTTCTGGAATCGATGTTATTTTCAGAAAACAATTTTTGAAAAATAGATTTTAGTTTGCTTATTTTCAAAAATCTTACGTCAATATACATAAATTTTTTTTCTTTTTGCTTGAAAAACAACCTCTACATAAAAAAGTATAAATTCTACAAAAAATAATGCTAAACGTAAATCAATTAAAAAATGATTAGATATAAATAATAAGTACGTGAATTTAGAAAGTATACACAAAAAATATATATTCATTAAGTATGTTTAAAAAAATAAGTAAATTGAAATTGATTTCTTGAAAATTGTTTTATGAGCATCAAATTCCAAAGACTAATAAAAGTTGCAAGCTATTAGATCATGACACTGTCGGTCATGAGTAGTTGTATTTTACTATGTTGTCTTTTGTCTATACAATAAGATAAAATATCTTGCAAGTCAATAGCATAGGAGATAAGGCGAATGGCTTCTATTTGAGAAATTTGATATTATATTCAACTAAGATTTAATACTTTATTAATAGAAAATTATAAATAATAGTGATAATTTAAATTTATTTACAATAAAAATTGATTTCAATTTGTGAAATCTTAAATTTTTTACCTAAAGTTTTCTCCTTTCTTAAAAATATAAATCAATAAAATAAGGTTTAGTAGTTGAATTATAAAGTTATACATAACAGTAACTTTAGTGAGAAGAAATGTTAAATCTTTTAACTAAATTTTGGATTCGAAACTTGAGAATTGAAAAGATTACATTGAGAGAACTGTCTCCTAAATAAGGTTTCGCAGACACTCGAATCAGATTAGTCAGATTATCATTTCAGATACTAGTGTGAGAGAAAAAAAAAATGTTACACATAGAGACATAGTAGTCTCCAGACCATGTGTCTATCTTTGGACAGGCACATTATAAATCCCTTAAACATGTTTTATTAATTTACACAATCAGTTTTTATGAAACGATATGTCCCTCTATCGGGCTTCCTAAGTTCACCGTGGCAACATCATGTTGCCAAAATTTATGGAAAGAAGATCGAGTTCTTGGAAGAGACGGCTAGGAATGAAAACATGAAAAAAAATCAAAAAAACTTGTGATGGACATTGAAAGGAAAGTTACGTTTGGGTACTTACAATGTATTCATTCATAGAAAGGATAAGGAGAAGATAAAGTGATAAGTATAGTTATTGGACAAGATCAATATATTCAAGTTAAAAACAAATTTCGAAGAGTTGTCAATGTTATTACATCTTATCGATCTTCTTTAATCATAGTAGTTAAACGTTAGATTTTCTTAATCATAGATTTTGAGTTTAAATTATAGAAATAGAGAAATAAAAATTAAAAAAACTAACCCTTTAATGAGTTTTTTAATACTCAACTGGATTAGTCGGATAAAATCTATATAATAATAATTGCAAATAACCCATCTACACTAAAGAAAAATATTATTGCATCTTATCAAAGACATTGAGTAATTCAATGTTCAGATATGAAATATAAATTTTAAAATTTGATGACCAAAAAAAAAAAATTTAAAATTTTCTGTTGGAAGTCAAGTTCTCTTTTAGTATAGTATTAGAGTTATTTTAAAATACTCAGTCTCTTTTTTACTGAATCGTATATGAATTATTTTACACATATATAAAGTTTGTTATCCCAAACAAAAATTTTCATATATTATGTAGTTCTTTTTTAATTTTAATACATCCAATTTTTCAATTTTAATATGTCTGATTTAATCAAAATAATCCTGTTTTTAAAATAATTATGACTGAATTTCTTTTTTTTTTCTAAAAAAAATTCATGTGAGCTAACCGAAATTTTTTTCAATGAGAGAATTTTTAAATCCTCTTTGAAACTTTCCTTTAGGAGGAATTAGTGCTAGAACAGTGTTTTGGGTTGAATTCAAATTTTATTTTTAAATATCTCATATAATAAACTTAAACTTGAAATCGTGAAATTTAAATTTAAATTTTTATTTTTTTCCCAAAGTCGAACGTGTGCCCTATAAACATATCTATAACTAATACTAAAGAAGAGAGTTCCTAAATATATAGTTTAATGGTCATAATTCTTTCTCCTAATATGGAGATTTCAACTTCAAATATCAATGTAATAAAAAAAAATCAAAACGTTTTAATATTTTATTATATTTTATTTAAAAAAATTAAAGAGATCAAATAAAAATTTAAATATCAAAAATAAATTGTTAATAACTTCTTTAAAAAAATGACTACACTATTTTTTTTTTGTTTTTATCACCAGTATCCGAACTTTACCTTATTAATTTAGTTCGAGTACTATGGGGGTTAATTTTAGGGATTGGTTCTCTCAAATTCTTTTTCGTCATTCGTAGGGTTTGAATTCAAGATTTCTGATTAAAGAGATAAAGTGTTTGAATATTCAAATCAAAAGACTTTGGTCCGATAACTACTCTATGACCACTCATAACTCTTCAACATTTTCTCCCCAATCTAGATTTTTATTTTTATTTATTTTTTCACACATTTTAGTTTTTTTCCAAACTTGTGGGGAAGGCTGAGCATTACCTTGAGGGGTTGGGGTGGTTTTGGAATAGCTAAATCGTGTTTGAATATCTTTTTCTAGAATAATTATTATTAAGGCGAGTGAAGAATCAAAATTAAATTTTAGGATATCTTTTTCAACCACAGTATATTAACTGATAGCAACCCCAACATCTTCTCTTTCTCTCTCGGGTCAGGGGGTGATATAATAATGCATGCCGGTGATATAGACATAAAGTATAAGATTGTATTATATCATCCTTTTAGGTTGTTGATACACAGCCAGGCCATTATGACCCATTCAATTGACATTATAACAAATCCATCATTTAAGGCCTTTCGTTCCCAACCCTTGAGGGTAGGCCAGTGGGCATGCATTGCGTCCACCCAACCCTTAGAGGCCATGGACAATAGAACCTCTGTTTTCTTTGCTCCTCCTAACTTTTTGGTCGACTAAATTTAAGTAGATAACCATCCAAAGCTAATAATGAGGCCAAAATATTCAGATTGGGGCCATAGGTATTTTGGTTGGTTGTGTAAAAGGGGTTCTGTATCAGTCGACTCTTTTGTCTCTTATATTAGTTGACCTTAAAATTGTTGTCCTTGGAATCTCAAAGTTTCCATCATTATTTGTGGATCAACCACCTCATCAAGGTAATAGAATAATATATTAAATTTGAATTTTAAATTTTAAAAATAAAAAATATTAACTGGGACATAGATTTATAGATCAACTATGGTAAAAAAAAAAAAAAAAAAAGGAACACACCATTACTTCTTTGCATGTCTAAATCACCGGCATGCATTATTATATCACCCCCTGACCCGAGACACAGAGAGAGAGAGAGAGAGAGAGATGAATACCGGAGCAGCAAAAGTGGTGGCAGTAACAGGGGCTTCTGGCTACATAGCATCATGGCTGGTAAAGCTGTTGCTAGACCGAGGCTACACTGTCCGAGCCTCTGTTCGTGACCCAAGTACTTTCTTGACTCTTTGGTTTTTTTCTTTTTTTTTTGTTAATAATTCAAAATCTTCAATTTGTTGCTTATACTATCTTGTTTTCTTTGTACCTTTTTTAGTCTCTCGGAATTGTTTCCATTGAATGTGTTTAATGAATTTTGGGTTTGGAGGAAACGGATATGGTGTATTAGCTTCACACTGCTAAAAATGAAGAAAGAAAAGGAAAATTTGTTTTTTTTTGGTGGGGTTTTTAAGGGTTTTTTGGATTATAAGTTCATGGGGTTTCCTCGTTATTCTTAATCTGAATCAATTTATAGGCAATTTGTTGCTGCCATTGGTTAAATATATGATTTGATAGCTCCTATCAATGTATAGGCAATTTTGTTTTCTTATAAAATTTTGGGGGGGGGGGGGGATTTCCTGTGCCTTCCCGCTCCCTTGGCCCCTGCCATTGGATCAAGAACATCCAAGTGGACCCGGGAATTTTGTTCTTTTCCAACTTTACTGTTTCCTCTCATTCTTTTGGGTGAAATTACCAATTAAATATTGGTTTGCAGGTGATCCCAAGAAGAGTAAGCACTTGCTTGAACTTGATGGAGCTGAGGAAAGACTAAAGCTTTTCAAAGCAGATTTGCTTGAAGAAGGATGTTTTGATTCTCTGGTGAAGGGCTGTGATGCAGTTTTCCACACTGCTTCTCCTGTTTTACTTTCAGTTTCTGATCCACAGGTGTGTTATTTTGTTACCTTGTTACTTCTATTCTTGGAAATCTCACAAAGTCAATTATCAGTCTAATATAGTGCCAATGTTATAATCTCTACTATATGCTTTTTATTGGAGGTCACACTGATTCTGAAAATTTAAAAAGAAAAAAAGAAACCGTAGAGTTGACTTGACACCAAACTATTGGAACTATTTAAGAAAAAAGAAAAAAAACTAATAGAATGGTAGCACACTCAACCTTGATTTTCTTAATACAGTTCTGGTTCTGAAAAACATAATGCCTATTAGTATTTTTCTGGTTACATGGTTTCCATAAGTATATGTCAATCTAATGAAATCTTGCTTCATTGTTGCGTAGTATTTGGATGTGGCTAAAATGGTGGATCGAAAGTTAGATATTCCTAACAAATGCATGGTGTGCCAATAATATTTGCAGAAACATTATAAAAATCGATAGGTAGTCATGGTTGAAAAATCATATAAAATTGGTTACTACTTTATTTATTAAGTGGCTTATTGCATCAGTGGCATTTGACTTACTCCAAAGAGCTTAGCAGTGTTTTCATCCTTATCATTTACTAAACTTCAAAGCATGCAGATCCCTCCTTTTCTTTTCTTTTTTTTTCCCCCTCAATGTTGATGATAAATCGTTCATTATGTTAATAAAATTTAGTACCTCTAGTTTATAAGCAAAGTGGTGAAGCATAGTACGCAACTTCTGAATGTAAAGGGAAAGTAGCATTGCATTTGAAATCAACAAAACTCAAAACTTATCCAGATTACTTTGTCTCACTTCACCATAAGAAGATAATGTTTTGATGAATGGCAAAACCAAGTGACCAGGTGCTAAGCATTAAATCCTATAACATTTCATATGAAGTGTGTTGGATTTTGGAAAAATTGGCAATCAAATGATTAAGAATGCATTGGTCATGCATTCATTTTAGTGTATAATTTATAATGAACTTTACAAGGGAATGAACCATTGTTGACTTCCATTTGTTATGATTAATATCTAATTAACTTGAGGAGCAAATTTGGTTAGGAAAGAAACATAGACTACTGATCTTGTTTTGTAGCTTTGTTGAGCAAATGGTGGTACATTATCCCTTGGTCACACTATCAAACTTAAAACACCCCCCCCCCCCCCCCGCAAAAAGAAAAAGGAATAGAAAAAGAGTGGAGGGAATCAATCAGCATAGCTACTCCATGCAAGCGTTACTATGAGGTTTTGGCTTGAAGTGTAGCTACAACATTTTGCGTGAGCCCATTACTGTGAATCCAAAACCAAATATCTACAAACCCCCTCCACTACCAATTGGTCCGAGGCCTACTTCTCATAGGGATCTTCATATAATCAGGATTGAACATGGGACCTCTTGGTTGGGGAGTGTGCAATATATCTACTGAGTTATCACCTCTGGTCCCGACCATTTTCCTTCTGCTTGCCTACCTACCATTATTTTGCTGTATATTTTGCTCAGTGTTGTCCAGTTTGGTATTTCTTCTGTTCTCTGTGCACATTTTGTGTCCTCATAAGAAATCAAACCAAGTTGTAGAAGTTTATAGAATTGTGTTATCATTTATTCCTTATCTTTCATCATTCATTGCTGGCTCAATAGTTTCAATGTAATTATGAAATCACGTGTATGATTTTACTGAATTATGATAAGTTTTTCATGCTAAACACTTAATAATACACTTGTGTATTTAGGCTGAATTAATTGACCCAGCTGTGAAGGGAACAATTAATGTTCTTGCTTCATGTGCAAAAGCTCCATCTATCAAAAGAGTGGTCATTACTTCTTCTATGGCTTCAGTTTTTGTTACCAGAAAACCGTTGACTGCTGATGTCGTACTTGATGAATCTTGGTTCTCAGATCCGGTTTATTGTGAAGAAATAAAGGTGAATACCTACATCACTTTCATAGTTCATTAGACTCTCTCTCTCTCTCTCTCTCTCTCTCCATGCTTCAGAGTGGTATTGAGGATACAAACTGCTGACACAAACTGCAAACTCTTTTACAGAATTGGTATGCACTGTCAAAAAGTTTAGCTGAAAAGGCTGCTTGGGAATTTGCAAAAGAGAACAGCATTGATTTGGTCACTCTTCATCCAGGCTTTGTGATTGGTCCTATATTGCAGCCAACTCTTAATCTGACCGTGGGGATGATTTTAGATATTGCAAAAGGTATTATCACCATCTAACTTAAACACTCACGACAAGAATTCTATTCTTTGTATTATTATTTTTAGGTATGTCTTCCATAGGGGCATAATTCAAGTTCACAGAATGAATCTTATGCTTGTTTTCCCAACTAAAAGCCATTCCATGAATTGTTTGGAGAGAAAATGGAACAAGCATATCAACTAGTATTCCTGTACATAAAAGTTTAATAAAACCACAGCGGAAATATTTTTTGTGATGCATGGATTTACTTTTGTTTGATGTAGGAGCTCAAACTTCTATTGGTCCAGTATATAGATTTGTGGATGTTAGAGATGTTGCCCTTGCACATATCAAGGCATTTGAGATTCCTTCAGCAAGCGGCAGATATTTACTAGTTGAGAGGGTTGCTCAAGTTTCTGAGGCTCTGAACATCCTGCACCAGCATTACCCTACTTTTGTCCCTCTTGAAATGTAAGTCACCGTGAATCACATGCTATTCCTGCCAACAGCTAATGCCTATACTGGAGATGAAGTATGAAACTTGAAGCAGCTCATAGTCATAGTCATTTTATTTATATGATCTTGCTATTCAATACTTCTACTAATAATGTTGTTCATGCTGCATTACGACGGGAATCCTTGTCTGCAATAAAATTTTCAGTCCGAACTAAAACTTCTATTTTTCGAGTAAACTCGTCACTCTAATCACACTAAAGTATCAAGTCGTCAAAATGCCCTTGTAGAGATTGGCCACTCCACATGTACTTATTGGCCACAATCTTGGTCGATCGGCTTGGAACTTGAAATCTCTTAGTCTAAGCTAAAAGTACGCCTAAAAAGCAGGCTTGTCATTTTTGCGGACCTGGAGACCTAGCTTAGAACTAGGGGCCTAATTGAGCGTGACCCGCTTATGCTGGAAAGTTAACATAATTAGGAATGGGGTTCTGCCTCCCATTAAAAACTCATATTTGTTTGTACATCATCTGTAGTAATCTGAACTGACTTGAAACTGCGAGGTGTTGGGCAGGAAAGAGTAGACCCGACTTTTGGGCTGGTATAGGCCTAAGACTTGTTACTTTGGACACAACAAGGTCTGGTCCAAGGCTGGTCAATCTTGCCTATCACTCAAGTCTAGATAAAACCAATTGCTAAAATAATTTCATGGTCTAAACAATGAAGAGATGGTTTTCATAGTAGGAAACAAGCAACATCATCTTGGTAGTGAATGATGCCAATGGTATAAGTATCTGTATCTTTCTTTGAATTGTCACATGCATCCTTTTTAATTTCTCTTTTGTTTTACTTCTTGGCAGATGTGAAAATACTAGGCCTTCTGGTCCAACATACACAGTTTCTAAGGACAGGGCAAAGAGTTTGGGAATTGACTTTATTCCTCTTGACGTGAGTCTCAAGGACACCATTGAATGTTTGAGGGAGAAGAAGTTCATCAGTTTCTAATTTACCTATATTTTTGTATTTCACCGTGCATATAACTTTGAATGCATAAAATGTTGTTTGCAAACAAATTCTTTGTTCTAAACTTCTCTGAGTGAGCCAATGAACTTTGACTCAAATGACACTTTCTCCCTCCCTCATGTAATAAACTCGGGTTTGAATCCCAATATGTACCAAAAAAAAAAACTTCTCTGAGTGATGCTACGTGGTGCACGTGACAAACATGACCAAGTGTAGTTGACTGGCCTCGATTTATGATTGTTGTTGTTGTATTTGACACTAAGTAAAATAATAATTCATACTACAAAAATGTTTGTATGATGTTTCATTTGTATAATGATATCTCTGACGAACTTCCTGCATGGCTTCAAAATGGTTTAAATTCTATTTGGGAAGAATAGTGAAATTTGAACAATATTTATTTATAACAAAATAGTTTCTTATAATCTTTTTGTATGATTTTGAAATAATTCAGATCATATTTGAGATAAATAGTAAAATTCATATAATTATTATTCGTAATATAATAGTTTATACGAATTTTCCATGCAAGATTGAAATAGTTTGGTTTCTATTTGAAACGAATATTCAAGTTTGAATGGTCCTTATTTGTAAGAAAATCCTTTCATGTTAATAGCTTATAAAATTATGTCACATTAGCTATTAGTCACAATCATATTGTTTTCCGCTAGTACACGAACTATATCAAATAATGAAATTTAGAACCGATCCGAGGTAACATCTGAAAGGTGTGAAGTGGGGGTGAGGCAAGAGCATACGAAGTGGCACCATGCCTTGGCCGGGCGCATGAGGCACTTGTCTTGAAAATTTAAAATTTGGTTACCATTGCAGCGCTGCCATTGAGTGTCCGTATGCATATTTTTTTATGGCTGAACTCATCATTTGGCTTGGCATGGCATTTCCTCAAAGAGTCCCCAGAACACCTAAGAATCTGGTGGAAGCCATTGATGGTGGTGGGGTCAAAGGGGATCTCAACACCATGATCCATGGACGAAGTGGTCTCAGCATCAGTCCAATTGACATAGATCTAGCGACTGATATGTAGAAGGTCTGGGCCCGGGTTAGGGAGGGCTTCAAATGTTGTCCACCTTCGATTCTCAATTAACTGGATGAATTCAACATGATCTGCCTGACCAATGTTCAGATCCAACTCCTCAAGTATCAAATTACACCAAATTTTCATTGGTATAGCAGTAAGGGTGTTACATTCCCTTAAATCTCTTGAATTTGAAGAGAAATGGGACATGAGAAAATCAATCTCTTAATAAGCAGTACAGAATATAATTGGTAAGGCAAAACTCGAATATAAGTAAAAAAAAAAAATGGACGTGATAATGAGGCAGTTGTTCATCCGTGATTGGGCCAAGGCATTGCGGAGAGTATAGATGATGATCATCGATCTTGATTGGGGTCTTAGGCTTGTCACTTACCTCAGCCATTTAACCGATTCTAACACAAACAGCAATACCGTAAATATTTTCCTTCAACTTTTTTTTTTCTGTAGTAAGACTTGAAATATTCTGTGGTTGGCATAGCAAAACAATCTTCTTCCATGTCCCATAACACTTTTTTTGGGTATTAAACCGATCAGTATTTGGAGTCATATTCTGATTAATTCAGTTCAAGACCCGTAGTGGTCAATTTAAGGGGATTACTCTTCCAATATAGTTTTTTTCATACCCAAGTTGCGAGTCGAACTCAAAAATTTGATTAAGATGTTCCATAACTCCTTGAGAGTGAAAAAAAAATGTCCTCATTTTTATGCTCCAAAAGTCATGGTTCTCTCCTAAAAATTTTGGGAGATAATACAGAGGATGGTAGTGCGTTAAGGTGGGCTTAGGTGTGTGACATGCATGTGGGCACCAGCAAGGAAAGTTGCACAAGACTTTCTTTATTGGATAACATGGGGAGAGTACCGAAAATTGATGAAGATGTGAGTAGATTTCTCAAGCAGGTCCCCAAAGTGGGAGGTTTAAGTCATTGGGCCTCCCATTGGAGACAAGCTTAAAGGAGAAGAACTTCTTTTTGTGATTTTTTTTTTTTTTTTTTTTTTTTTTTTTTATAAAAATTTGAACATTATATCATCAAATTAGGAGAAGAGGTTTTGTACCACTAGAGTGTCTCACTAGGGACAAAGGAGAAGAACTTCTGCAACTCCTGAAAAATGTAACTTGTTGATACGCCAAATGAAGACATGAACATATAGTAAGCATGCAAAAAATGCTATGGATGCAGTTGGAAAGCATTCAAGCACCACAACTATTAGATTGTATAATTTTGATGGTGCCGGCAGACACCATCAGATCAGATGATTGAAAAAAAGTGTTGAATTCTTGTGCCAAAGTATTGTCAAATGCAATGCATTCTTTTGTGGATATTTTACCTACATTTGCACTTTGGAATGTATGCTTATAGTTATGAATTTTCTCGATCAAGTCTCGAATTCGAAACTTAAAAATAGAAAAAATTATGTTGGGAGAAGTGCCCCTAAATAAAACATATGTAAATATTTGAATTGAATTAGTTGAAATTTAACTTTCGAGGAATATTCAGGATAGCCGGTTTTAGGGTTGGGCCTGGTCTTTGGGTTTCTCTATGGAAAGCCATCTGGACCCAGAAAACATTTTGGGAAGCCCACAGCCGGACTGGTCGTGTGTAACATTTGATCTCGGCCCGTTTCAGAGGTTAGACCTCATGGCCAGGCTAGTATGAGACTCATATTTTGGTCTTAAATCTATGTACAACATATAAAGGCGTTTCTCTTGTCTCGTGACAACGGTTAGATCTTTTTCTCTGATACGATGATTTCGAATTTAAATTTTAATATAATAAAAAAATTATATATATAATCGATCTGAGAAGCCGTGAGCGAAAAATGTGGCAAAAAAAGGGAGGAGTAGTTGAATTATGCAAGTTATGTTTGAGGTTATTTTTTGAGAATGTTTGAAATTAAGTTGAGATAAATTTCAAATTTAGTTTCAGGTTATTTGAAAATAAAATTAAAATTGAGTAATGTATTTGGGGTTATTTTCCTTAATATTGCATTTAAGATTTGAAAATAATATTAATATTATGATTTTTATCTCAATCATAAAAATGTCGAAAGCAATTTTCATGAATATATTTTTTGAAATCAATTTTAAGTTATTTTCAGAAAATAATTTTCAAAAAATCGATTTCAGTTTGCATATTTTCAAAAATCTTATTTTCACATAAATATACATAGATTTTTTTTTTTTTTTTTGCTTTAAAAAGCAACCTCTACGTAAAAAAGTACAAATTTTAGAAAAAGTAACACTAAATGTAAATCAATTAAAAAATGATTGGATGTAAATAATGAGTACGTGAATTTAGAAAATATACATAAAAAATATATATTCATTAGTTATGTTCAAAAAATAAGTAAATTAAAATCGATTTCTTGAAAATTGTTTTATGAAAATTGTTTTTAACATTTATATGATTAAAATAAAAATCACAATATCAATATTATTTTTAATCCTAAATATAATAATAAGATTTTGCGGTTATTATCGGACAATTTCGAATGGAGTTCTTGGATGTAAATTAGATTTGAAATCAATTTCGTGGAATGCAAAAAATACAAATAAAAGATATTCAAAAGTTTCATCAATTTAATTTCAGAAATTCCTCCAAAGAAAGTATTAAAACTAAAAGCAACTTATGTATTATAATTATTATTTTTTTTTACTATTGTATTTAGTTAAACAGCCTTTAGCATTTGTATTTTGTCCATACAATAAGATAAAATATATTGTATTTAGTTAAATGGCTCCTATTTGAGAAATTTGATATTATATTCAACTAAGACTAAATACTTTATTAATAGAAAAGTATAAATAATAGTGATAATTTAAATTTATTTACAATAAAAATTAGTTTCTATTTGTAAAATCTTAAATTTTTTACCTAAAGTTTTCTTATTTTTTTAAAATATAAATGAATAAGATATACATAAATTAAGATAATCCGAAAGAAAATTTAAGGTTTTTCAACTGTATGTTACTGGATGAATTATAAAGTTATACATAGATGAATAGACAGTCAGTTTAGTAAGATAAAATATTATATTTTTTAACTAAATCTCGGATTTAAAATTTAATAATAAAAAAAACTATATTAAAAGAGTTACTTTCTAAATAAGATTTCATAAATATTCAAATCAAATTAATCGGTGTGTATTTCAAATGCAGAAAAAAAAAAAAAAAAAAAAAAAAAGTTACGCATAGAGACTTGGTAGTCTCCGGACCATGTCTATATCTTTGGACAGGCCCTTATCGGGCTTCGTAAATTCACCGTGGCAATATCATGTTGCCTAACTTTATGGAAAGAAGATCGAGTTCTTGGAAGAGGCGTGTGGGAACGAAGACATGAAAAATAAAAAAAACCTAGCGATGGACATTCGAAGGAAACTTATGTTTGTGTACTTACAATGTACTCATTCATAGAAAGTATAAGGAGAAGAAAAAGTGATAGGAATAGTTATATATTAATTTTTTAGTTTCAAGTTGTGCATATCGCCCGATATTTAAAATTTTATCTTGATTAATTCAGATCCATCACTATAATGGCTTCTTTTCAGAGATCGGGTCTTTCAACAAAAAATACTCTATACATATGAGAGTCCTATACTTTCAACGGGAGTCGAATCTCAATCATATTTAAAAAAATTTAATCCTATATCTAATTGAGCTAACCTATATTTATGGAAAGAAAATCAAGTTCTTGGAAGAGACGTGTCGGAATGAAACATGAAAAATCAAATGAGCTAGCGATGGACATTGAAAGGAAACTTATGTTTGTGTGCTTACAATGTATTCATTCACAGAAAAGATAAGGAGAAGAAACAGTGATAAGATAGTTATTGTGTAAGATCAATGTATTCAAATTAAAAACAAATTTTGAAGAGTTGTCGATATTATTGCATCTTACCCATCTTCTCTTATTGCAGTGGTCTGACGTTAAATTATTTTAATCATAAATTTTGAGTTCGACTCATAAGAATAGAAAAACAAGAATTAAAAAAGTTAATCATTTAATGAATTTTATAATATTCGATCGGATTAGCCGAATAAAATTCAGATATCAGTAATCATAAATAACCTACCCACTTACATTAAAGAAAATTATTATTGCATTTTATCAAAGACAGTGAGTAATTCAATATTCCGGATATGAAATATAAATTTAAAAAATTTTCCATTAAAAATCAAGTTCTCTTTTGATATAGTATTAGAGTTATTTTAAAATTAAAATTCATTGCGCTAAACCCCGTATATGAATTATTTTATACATATATAAAGTTTGTTATTTTCAAACAAAATTTTTCATATATTGTGTAATTCTCTTTTAATTTTAATACAACTAATTTTTTCAATTTTAATATGTCCGATTTAACCATATAATCCTGTATTTCAAAATAATTATGACTGAATTTCTTTTTTTTTTTCCTAAAAAAAATCATGTTGAACTAACCGAAATGTTTTTCAATGAGAGACAAATTTTAAATCCTTTTTGAAACTTTCCCTTGGCACGAATTAGTCCTAAAACTGTGTTTTGGATTGAATTCAAATTTTATTTTTAAATATCTCATAAAATTAACTTAAACCTAAAATCGTGAAATTTATATTAAAATTTTTATTTTTTTCCCCATTTCTTACAAAGTTGAACACATGCCCTATAAACATATCTATAACTAATACCAAAGAAGAGACTTCCAAGTAACAGTTTAGTGATCACAATTCTTTTTTCCAATCTGAAAATCTCAGATTTAAATTTTAATGTAATAAAAGAAAAAAGATTATGATAATTCAAAATGTCTTAATATTTTATTATATTTTATGTAAAAAATTAATGAGGTAAAATAACAATTTAAATATCAAAATAAATCGTCAATAACTTCTTAAAAAAGAAAAAAAAAAGTGGGGAAGGCTGAGCATTACCTTGAGGGGTTGGGGTGGTTTTGAAATGGCTAAATTGTGTTTGAATATCTTTTTCGAGAATAATTATTATTAAGGGGAATGAAGAATCAAAATTAAATTTTAAGATATTTTTTAGTTAAAATTAAAATTCAAGATATTATATATTATTAAACATTTGATTTTTGTCGATAATTTACATATAAAATCAAAATCAACATTTCTCTTACCAGCACGCGACCCGAAGACGGAGTAAAAAAGATAGCCAAATTATTCAAATTATATATAATTTTTAATGCCAAAAACTTTTATTTTGCTAAGTTCTCAAAATAAATATTTTAAATTATGACACTTTATATAGTTTTTTTTTATCTTGGATTTTATCCAATTGATCCAACTTTAACACTATAAGACTCATTTTAATAATTGACTCTCTTAATTTTTTTTTTACTATTCACAGGACTCGAATTCAAAATCAAAGATTAAGTGTCCGATCACTTAATCCTACAGAGTAGTCACTTTATATAGTTTCATGCAATGTTTCAATTTATATAAATTTTATTTATTTTTATTTTTAGATAATAATATAAATATCATAACTTTTATATTTGTATTTATATTTAATGTAGTCTACTCGCAGCAATTAGAATCATCATTTACATCCACTCGACACAGTCAAATATTATCCATATTCACCAGGCAGGGGGGGAGAGAGGGTGAGAGATGAATACCGGAGAAGGAAAAGTGGTGGCAGTAACCGGAGCTTCTGGCTACATAGCATCATGGCTGGTAAAGCTCTTGCTAGACCGAGGCTACATTGTCAGAGCCTCTGTTCGTGACCCAAGTACTTTCTTTACTCCTTTTTTTTCTGTTTTTTTTTTTTAATTCAAAATCTTCAATTTGTTGCTTGTAATATCTTGTTTTCTTTGTACCTTTTTTAGTCTCTCGGAAATGTTCCCATTGAATGTGAATTATGGGTTTAGAGGATACGGATGTAGTGTTTTAGCTTCATACTTCTAAAAATGAAGTGGAAAAGCACAATTTTCTTTTTTGTTTGGGGGGGTAGATTTTTTGGATTATAAGTTCATGGGGTTTCCTTGTTATTCTTAATCTGAATCAATTTATGGGCAATTTGTTGCTGTCATTGGTTAAATATATGATTTGATAGCTCCTATCAATGTATAGGCAATTATGTTTTCTCATAAAATTTGCTGGGGGGGAGGGGATTTCCTGTGCCTTCCCCTTCCCTTGGCCCCTGCCATGTGATCAAGAACATCCAAAGTGGGACAGGGAATTTTTGTTCTTTTCCAACTTTACTGTTTCCTCTCATTCTTTTGGGTCAAATTGCCAATTAAATATTGGTTTGCAGGTGATCCCAAGAAGAGTAAACACTTGCTTGAACTTGATGGAGCTAAGGAAAGACTAAAGCTTTTCAAAGCAGATTTGCTTGAGGAAGGAGGTTTTGATTCTCTGGTGGAGGGCTGTGATGCTGTTTTCCACACTGCTTCTCCTGTTTTACTTTCAGTTTCTGATCCACAGGTGTGTTATACTATTACCTTATTATTTCTATTCTTGGAAATCTCACAAAGTTAATTGTCATTCTAATATAGTGTCAATGTTATAATCCCTACCATATGCTTTTTATTGGGTTCACAGTGATTCTGAAAATTTAAAAAGAAAAAAGTGACCTCAGAGTTGACTTGACACCAAACTATTGGCATTGTTTAAGAAAAAAGAAAAAAACTAATAGAATGGTAGCACACTCAACCTTGATTTTCTTAATACACTTCTGGTTCTGAAAAACATAATGCCTATTAGTATTTTTCTGGTTACATAGTTTCCATAAGCATATGTCAATCTAATTAAATCTTGCTTCATTGTTGCGTGGTATGCAGATGTGGCTACAATGGTGGATCGAAAGTTAGGTATTCCTAACAAATGCACAGTGTGGCAATAATATTTGCAGAAACATTATAAAAATAGAACGGTAGTCACGGTTGAAAAATCATATAAAAATTGGTTAGTGCTTTATTTATTAAGTAGCTTATTGCATCAATGGCGTTTGACTTACTCCAAAGAGCTTAGCAGTGTTTTCATCCTTATCATTTACTAAACTTCAAAGCATACAGATCCCTCTTTTTCTTTTTCTTCCCCCCCTCCCCAAATGTTGATGATAAATCCTTCATTATGTTAATAAAATTTAGTACCTCTAGTTTATAAGCAAAGTAGTGCAGCATGTTACGCAACTTCTAAATATAAAGGGAAAGTAGCATTGCATTTGAAATCAACAAAACTCATAACTTTTCCAGATTACTTGTCTCACTACACCATAAGGAGATAATGTTTTGATGAATGGCAAAACAGAGTTACCAGGTGCTAAGCATTAAAGGGCTCCAACCACATTTCATACGAAGTGTGTTGGATTTTGGAAAAATTGGCAATCAAATGATTAAGAAAGCATCGGTCACGCATTCATTTTAGCGTACAATGAACTTTACAAGGGAATGAACTGTTGTTGACTTCCATTTGTTGTGAGTATTATCTAATTAACTTGAGGATCAGATTTGGTTAGGAAAGAGACGTAGACTACTGATCTTGTTATTGTAGATTTGTTGAGCACATGGTGGTATATCGTCCCTTGGTCACACCATCAACCTTAAACAACCCCCCCCCAAAAAAAAAAGCATTGCAAAAGAGTGGAGGGAAGTAATCAGCATAGCTACTCCATGCAAGTGTTACTATGAGGTTTTTTGCTTGAAGTGTAGCTACAATGGGTGAGCCCATTACTGTGAACCCAAAACCAAATATCTACAAAGCCCCTCCACTGCCAATTGGTCCGATGCTACTTCGGATAGGGATCTTCATATAGTCAGGATTGAACATGGGACCTATTGGTTAGGGTGCATGCAATGCATCCACTGAGTTATCACCTCTGGCATTTTGTGTCCTCATAAGATATCAAAGCAAGTCGTAGGAGTTTATAGAATTGTGTCATCATTTATTCCTTATCTTTCATCTTTCATTGCTGGCTCAATATTTTCCATGTAATTATGAAATCATGTGTATGATTTTACTGAATTATGATAAGTTTCTCATGCTAAACACTTAATAATACACTTGTGTATTTTAGGCTGAATTAGTTGACCCAGCTGTGAAGGGAACAATTAATATTCTTGCCTCGTGTGCAAAAGCTCCATCTATCAAAAGAGTGGTCATTACTTCTTCTATGACTTCAGTTTTTGTTACCAGAAAACCTTTAACTGCTGATGTCGTACTTGATGAATCTTGGTTCTCAGATCCGGTTTATTGTGAAGAAATAAAGGTGCATACCTACATCATTTTCATAGTTCATTAAAAAACACACACACACACACACACACTCTCTCTCTCTCTCTCTCTCTCTCTCTCTCTCTCTCTCTCTCTCTCTCTCTCTCCCTCTCCCCCTCTCTCCCTCTCCCTCTCCATGCTTCAGCTTGGTACTAAGGATACAAATCACTGATACTGAAAGTCACTTGTTGTGATGTTGTCAGAATATATGCTTCGTAAAATGTTGATGCTATAACTTGCATGAACTTCTAGTTTGACATAAATTGCGAACTCTTTTTACAGAATTGGTATGCACTGTCAAAAACTTTAGCTGAAAAGGCTGCTTGGGAATTTGCAAAAGAGAACAGCATTGATTTGGTCACTCTTCATCCAGGCTTGGTGATTGGTCCTATACTGCAGCCAACTCTTAATCTGACTGTGGGGATGATTTTAGATATTGCAAAAGGTATGATCACCATCTGACTTAAACACACTCTATAAGATTTCTATTCTTGTATGTCTTCCATATGGGCATAACCAATAAGTTCACTGAATGAGTCTTATGCTTGTTTTCCCAACTAAAAGCCATTCCATGAACTGTTTGGAGAGAAAATAAAACAACCAGATCAACTGGTATTCTTGTACATAAAAGTTAAATAAAACCACAGAGGAAATATTTTTTGTGATGCATGGATTTACTTTTGTTTGATGCAGGAATTCAAACTTCTATTGGTCCGGTATATAGATTTGTGGATGTTAGAGATGTTGCCCTTGCACATATTAAGGCATTTGAGATTCCTTCAGCAAGTGGCAGATATTTACTAGTTGAAAGGGTTGCTCATGTTTCTGAGGCTCTGAACATTCTGCACCAGCATTACCCTACTTTTGTCCCTGTCGAATGTAAGTCACTGCAAATCACATGCTATTCCTGCCACCAGTTAATGCCTATACTGGAGATGAAGCATGAAACTTGAAGCATCTCATAGTCATAGTCATTTTATTTATATGATCTTGCTATTCGATACTTCTAGTAATAATGTTGCTCTTGCTGCATTACAACGGGAATCCTTGTCTACCATAAAATTTTCAGTCTGAACTGAAACTTCTATTTTGGGAGTAAACTCGTCACTATAATCACACTAAAGTATCAAGTAGTCAAAATGCCCTTGTAGAGATTGGCCGCTCCACGTGTACTTTAGGCAACAAACTTGGTCAATCGGCTTGGAATTTAAAATCTCTTAGTCCAAGCTAAAAGTACACCTAAAGCCAGGCTTGTCATTTTTGCAGACTTGGAGACCTAGTTTAGAAGGAGCCTAATTCAGCGTTAACATTTTTTCTCCCATCAAAAACTCATTTGTTTGTACATCATCTGTAGTTATCTGACCGGACTTGGATACTGCGAAGTGTTGGGTAGGAAGGGTAGACCGACTTTTGGGCTGGTATAGGCCCAAGACTTTTTACTTTGGACATGACTAGGTCTGGTACAAGCCTGGTCAGTCTTGCCTATTACTCAAGTCTAGATAAAACCAATTCCTAAAATAATTTCATGGTCTAAACAATGAAGAGATGATTTTCATGGTGGGAAACAAGCAACATCATCTTGGTAGTGAATGATGCCGATGGTATAAGTATCTGTATCTTTTTTTGAATTGCCACATGCATCCTTTTTAATTTCTCTTTTGTTTTACTTCATGGCAGATGTGACAATACTAAGCCTTCTGGTCCAACATACACAGTTTCTAAGGACAAGGCAAAGAGTTTGGGAATTGACTTTATTCCTCTTGATGTGAGTCTCAAGGACACCATTGAATGTTTGAGGGAGAAGAAGTTCATCAGTTTCTAATCTACCTATGCTTTTGTATTTCACCATGCATAAAATTTGAATGCATAAAATGCTGTTTGCAAACTAATTCTTTGCCCTAAACTTCTCTGAGTGATGCTACTTGGTGCACATGTGACAAACATGACCAAGTATAGATGACTGGTCTCAATTTATTATTGTTGTTGTTGTGTTCGACACCAAGTAAAATAATAGTTCGTGCTACCAAAATAGTTGTATGATCTTTCATCTGTATAATGATATCTCCGACAAACTTTTTGCATGCCTTCAAAATGATTTAACTTCTATTTGAGAGACAAATATAAAAATAATTAAAATAAATAAATAAATACAAAGATAAATAAATTAAAAAATAAAAATAAATAAATAAATATATATATATATATATACTATCAAATATGATAGTTTAATCTGTGCGGATTCTTTTACATCATTCATTTTTATTCAAAATTATCTTTTTGTCTAAACGCTTCACTATCATTTTTATGCAAAGTGCACGAATGGTATCCAATAATAAGATTTAGGAGCGATCCAATAATAAAATTTAGGAGCGATCCGAGGTAACATCTGAGAGGTATGAAGTGGGGGCGAGGCAAGAGCATTCAAAGTGGCACCATGCCTTGGCCGGGCGCATGAGGTACGTGTCATGAAAATTTAAAATTTGGTACGAATAATAAAGTGGCACCATTAGCTATTTCTGTACTCTCTCAATGGCAATAACCCTAATCTCACGTAGATTCATTTTTTTGCCAAGGCGGAGAGAGGGGAGTTAATGTAGGTAACGGGGATAACGGGTGGTTACCCATTATCCCCTCATTTGAATTGAAGTATTTTTATTTGTGGTAAAATGCCCCAGGAAGCAAAGCAGCGACCCAGCCAAGGAACCAGAAACTGCCAAAAGTGCCAAGAAACGGAAGTCGAAGATAGTCTGCCCCATGATTGAAATCAAAGCCATTACTGAAAATACATGTTCACAACACAAAGTATATTCACAAATCCATTCATACAGGTGTCAGGAGATTGAGATAAAAGGGAAAATAATGATCAACATTATCTGCCACATGTACTCGAATTTCCCAGATGTTGACACGTACAATGGCACTGAGCTTACTTAGCTGACGATCTTTACTATTCCATTCCAGAGTTCTGCAATAGTGTTGGTTCTAAAATTCTTGCACGCCATTAATCATGTCCTTCTACTTAAAGAGTCACTTTGAATTCAAACACTCATACCTCCTCACAAACAGATTACAGCCATTGTATTGACAAGGGTAAAAATCATGCGAAGATGATGATGGTGTGTCCGGGGAAATCACACTCTTTTAGTATCATATTTCAGTATTATCATTTGAATAACAGAGGAAAGTTGGCAGAATTGATGGAATATCAGTAAGAGGGTACATGATTCTGAAAATATGCTTTTAAAAGATGCATATGCATATGGGACAGAATAACAACATAACCTCCCGGAGATGCAGGTCGACACATTTTCAAAACCAAAAGTAAAAGACATAAAAGACAGATGATATAATAATATATATTAATAGGAACGAGTCAGAGATAAGTATATTGCCACTGTTTACGACATGGTACACTTGATGCTGGTCACCACGAGCGAAGTTATGCTTTCCAAATGTGGTTCAAAAGCCCCCCAGCACCCCTGCGCACGACCCCAGAAAGAAGAATTCCTCTTTTAAGGGCCAAGTGAGACTTACGATGCAAATAAGATAAAATATCTTGCCAGTCATTAGAATAGGAGATAAGGCGAACGGCTCCTATTTGAGAAATTTGATATTATATTCAACAAAGACTAAATACTTTATTAATAGAAAATTATAAATAATAGTGATAATTTAAATTTATTTACAATAAAAATTGATTTCTACTTGTAAAATCTTAAATTTTTTACCTAAAGTTTTCTCCTTTTTTAAAAATATAAATAAATAAAATATACATAAATTAAGAGAATTCCAAAAAAAAAAAGTTAAAGTTTTTCAATCACATGTCATTGGTTGAATTATAAAGTTGTATATAGACCGATGGACAATCAATTTAATAAGATAGAGTGTTATAATTCTTAATTAAATTTTAGATTCAAAATTTGATAATAAAAAAAATTATATTAGAAGAGACATTTTTTAAATAGGATCTTATAGATACTCAAATCAGATTAATCAAAGTTTAATTTCATTTACCGATAACGAGGAAAAAATTAGGCCGGGCCAAGCGCATCTTGGGAAGGGCAACAGAGAAATTTAGTTTCATGAGCTCGCAAACAATCAAGCCAATCTTGGGCCACGCGTATGGCATTTAAACTAGGTCAGAGTCCAACAACCTCCCCAAGCCGGGCCTATCAAATTAATAATTCCTATAAAATTTTTTATTATTATTATACTAATCGATATTTTAATTAATTTGATTTAAAATTTATAATAACCCATTAAAAATGTTACTTTCTCAATATAGTTTTTTCTATACCCAAACTATGAGTTGAATTCAAATACTTGATTAAGGGATTTGACGTCACATCCTATTATGAAATTTAATTTGCTTTAAATTATGTGAAGAATATATTTTTATATATAAATAAAAAGTGAAAATATTTTATTGATAAAACTTAAATTTCTATATGTTAATATCAATTGTTTTATTATAAAAAAGAAATCTATTCAATCTAACAAAATTGGACTCAACTTTGTTAAATTTTCAAATTTGCCAAATGCATCCTGACTCAACTTTTGATATTTGAACTCGGAATCCGGCTTCCATATCTTTACGATGTTGCACATAGGGTCACCAAGAAGAGAGAGACAGAGAGAGAGAGAGAGAGAAGACGACGTGACAATTATAAGGCCATCCTTTTCTTTCCCCTTGCGTTTCACTTTCAAACGTTCCAAAACATGTTATTTACCAAAATAATGATATTTTAAATTATTATCAAATATAATGGCATTTGGGGAGAGAGAGAGAGAGAGAGATAGAGAGGGAGAGATGGAGAGAGAGAGGGAGAGGGAGAGACGAAGAAAGAGAGACTGTAACGGAGGAGAGAGAGAGGGAGAGTAATAAATGGAGAGAGAGAGAGAGGGAGAGAACCGAGAGGGAGAGGGAGAGGGAGAGGGAGAGAGAGAGAGAAAGAGAGGGATTGAGGGAGAGAGAAGGAGAGAGAGAGAGAGAGAGAGAGAGAGAGAGATGGAGGTCGGTGGGAGGTGGGGAGAGATAGAGAGAGGGAGAGACGGAGAGAGAGAGAGAGAGAGAGAGAGAGGGAGAGTAATAAATGGAGGGGGAGAGAGAGAGAGAGAGGGAGAGAACTCGGGAGAGAGAAAGAGAGGGATCGAGGAGGAGAGAGAGAGGCAGAGTAATTTAATGCACGCATGGAAAAACGGAGGGGAGTAATAAATGCAGAAAGAGAGGGGGGACAGAGAGGGTGAGAGAGAACGAGAGTGATTGGAGTTTTTTTAGTTTTTTTCCAAACTTGTGGGGAAGGCCGAGCATTATTACAGCAAGGGGTTGCAGTAGTTTTGAAATAGCTAAATTGTGTTTGAATATCTTTTTTCTAGAATAATTATTATTTAGGAGAATGAAGAATCAAAATTAAATTTTAGGATATTTTTTAAATTAAAATTAAAATTCAAGACATCGTATATTATTAAACATTTGAGTTTTGTCGATAATTTACATATAAAATCAAAATCGACATTTCTCATACCAGCATGCGACCGAAGAGGGAGTAAAAAAGAGAGCCAAATTATTGAAATTATATATAATTTTTAATGCAAAGAACTTTTATTTTATATAATTTTATATATTCTGATTTCTCAAAATAAATATTTTAAATTATTTCACTTTATATATAGTTTCATGCAATTTTTTTTTTTTTATTATATCAACCGATATCCGAAATCATATTTTGACTAATCTGATTCGAAAGGGGTTACCCTTTCAACGTAATCTGCTCTATATTCAAGTCGCGAGTCGAACTCATGATCTTAATTAAAGAATCTAACATAATATTCTATTAGACCAATTGATCGTTGATATTTCATGCAATATTTCAAATAGCTTTTATTCTCTCTCTTATTATTCTACTATTTCTTAATATTTTTATTATTGTCGTTCTTCATCCAATTTTATAATTACTAAGGAAATATAATCAAAATACAAACTCAAATTACTTCACTTATTTTATTTTGTTATTATTTTTAGATAATAATATAAATATCATAAACTTTTATATTTGTATTTATATTTAATGTAGCTACTCGCGGCAATCAGAATCATCAGACACATCCACACGACACAATCAAATATTACCCAAATTCACCCGGCAGAGAGAGAGAGAGAGAGAGAGAGAGAGAGAGAGAGAGAGAGAGAGAGAGAGAGAGAGATGAATACTGGAGAAGCAAAAGTGGTGGCAGTAACAGGAGCTTCTGGCTACATAGCATCATGGCTAGTAAAGCTCTTGCTAGACCGAGGCTACACTGTCAGAGCCTCTGTTCGTGACCCAAGTACATTCTTGACTCTTTGTTTTCTTTTTTTTTTTTCTTTTTTGTTTTAATAATTCAAAATCTTCAATTTGGTGCTTCTACTATCTTGTTTTCTTTGTACCTTTTTTAGTCTCTCGGAATTGTTCCCATTGAATGTGTTTAACGAATTATGGGTTTGGAGGATACGGATATGGTATTTTAGCTTCACACTGCCGAAAAATGAAGAAAGAAAAGGAAAATTTCTTTTTTTCTTTGTGGGGTTTTTAAAGGGTTATTGGATTATAAGTTCATGGTGTTTCCTCGTTATTCTTAATCTGAATCAATTTATTGGCAATTTGTTGCTGTCATTGGTTAAATATATGATTTGATAGCTCCTATCAATGTATAGGCAAAAATGTTTTCTCATAAAATTTGCTTTTTTTTGGGGGGGGGGGGGTTACCAATTAAATATTGGTTTGCAGGTGATCCCAAGAAGAGTAAACACTTGCTTGAACTTGATGGAGCAGACGAAAGACTAAAGCTTTTCAAAGCAGATTTGCTTGAAGAAGGATGTTTTGACTCTCTGGTGGAGGGCTGTGATGCTGTTTTCCACACTGCTTCTCCTGTTTTACTTTCAGTTTCTGATCCACAGGTGTGTTATTTTATTACCTTGTTACTTCTATTCTTGGAAATCTCACAAAGTCAATTATTTGTCAAATATAGTGCTAATGTTATAATCTCAACCATACGCTTTTTATTGGGGTCACAGTGATTCTGAAAATTTAAAAAAAGAAACCGTAAAGTTGACTTGACACCAAACTATTGGAACTGTTTAAGAAAAGAGAAAAAAACTAATAGAACGGTAGCACACTCAACCTTGATTTTCTTAATATAATACAGTTCTGGTTCTGAAAAACATAATGCCTATTAGTATTTTTCTGGTTACATGGTTTCCATAAGTATATGTCAATCTAATGAAATCTTGCTTCATTGTTGCGTAGTATTCAGATATGGCTACAATGGTGGAGCGAAAGTTAGAAATTCCTAACAAATGCACGGTGTGGCAATAATATTTGCAGAAACATTATAAAAATCGACCGGTAGTCATGATTGAAAAATCATATAAATTTGGTTACTGTTTTATTTATTAAATGGCTTATTGCATCAATGGCATTTGATTTACTCCAAAGAGCTTAGCAGCGTTTTCATCCGTATCATTTACTAAACTTCAAAGCATACAGATCCCTCTTTTTCTTTTTCTTTTTTTTTTTCTTTTTTTTTCCCTCAATGTTGATGATAAATCCTTCGTTATGTTAATAAGATTTAGTACCTCTAGTTTATAAGCAAAGTGGTGCAGCATAGTACGCAACTTCTGAATATAAAGGGAAAGTAGCATTGCATTTGAAATCAACAAAACTCTCAACTTTTCCAGATTACTTTGTCTAACTACACCATAAGGAGATAATGTTTTGATGAATGGCAAAACCAAGTGACCAGGTGCTAAGCATTAAAGGGCTCCTGTGACATTTCATATGAAGTGTGTTGGATTTTGGAAAAATTGGCAATCAAATGATTAAGAATGCATTGGTCACACATTCATTTTAGTGTATAATTTATAATGAACTTTACGAGGGGAATGAACTATTGTTGACTTCCATTTGTTATGAGTAATATCTAATTAACTTGAGGAGCAAATTTGGTTAGGAAAGAAACGTAGACTACTGATCTTGTTATTGTAGCTTTGTTGAGCAAATGGTGGTATATTATCCCTTGGCCACACCATCAACCTTAAACAGCCCCCCCCCCCACCCCCCCCCCCCCCCCCCGCCCCAAAAAAAAAAGAAAAAAGGAATAGAAAAAGAGTGGAGGGAAGTAATCAGTATAGCTACTCCATGCAAGCGTTACTATGAGGTTTCGGCTTGAAGTGTAGCTACAACATTTCGGGTGAGCCCATTACTGTGAATCCAAAACCAAATATCTACAAACCCCCTCCACTACCAATTGGTCCGAGGCCTACTTCTGATAGGGATCTTCATATAATCAGGATTGAACATGGGACCTCTTGGTTGGGGAACATGTGATATATCTACCGAGTTATCACCTCTGGTTGCGACCATTTTCCTTCTGCTTGCCTACGTACCATTATTTTGTTGTATATTTTGCTCAGTGTTGTCCAGTTTGGTATTTCTTCTGTTTTCTGTGCACATTTTGTGTCCTCATAAGAAATCAAAGCAAGTTGTAGAAGTTTATAGAATTGTGTTATCATTTATTCCTTATCTTTCATCTTTCATTGCTGGCTCAATATTTTCTTTGTAATTATGAAATCACGTGTATGATTTTACTGAATTATGATAAGTTTCTCATGCTAAACACTTAACAATACCCTTGTGTATTTTAGGCTGAATTAATTGACCCAGCTGTGAAGGGAACAATTAATGTTCTTTCTTCATGTGCAAAAGCTCCATCTATCAAAAGAGTGGTCATTACTTCTTCTATAGCTTCAGTTTATGTTACCAGAAAAACTTTAACCGCTGATGTCGTACTTGATGAATCTTGGTTCTCAGATCCAGTTTATTGTGAAGAAATAAAGGTGCATACCTACATCATTTTCATAGTTCATTAGACTCTTTTTCTCTCTCTCTGTGTCTCCATGCTTCAGAGTGGTACTAAGGATACAAACTGCTGATAACAGAAAGTCACTCGTTGTGATGTTGTCAGAATATATGCTTCATAAAACGTTGATGCTTTAACTTGCATGAACTTTTAGTTTGATGCAAATTGCAAACTCTTTTACAGAATTGGTATGCACTGTCAAAAAGTTTAGCTGAAAAGGCTGCTTGGGAATTTGCAAAAGAGAACAGCATTGATTTGGTCACTCTTCATCCAGGCCTTGTGATAGGTCCTGTATTGCAGCCAACTCTTAATCTGACTGTGGAGATCATTTTAGATATTGCAAAAGGTATAATCACCATCTAACATAAACACTCACGATAAGAATTCTATTCTTTGTATTATTATTTTTAGGTTTGTCTTCCATATGGGCATAATTCATAAGTTCACTGAATGAATCTTATGCTTGTTTTCCCAACTAAAATCCATTCCATGAATTGTTTGGAGAGAAAATGGAACAACCATATCCACTAGTATTCCTGTACATAAAAGTTTAATAAAACCATAGTGGAAATATTTTTTGTGATGCATGGATTTACTTTTGTTTGATGCAGGAGCTCAAACTTCTATTGGTCCAGTATATAGATTTGTGGATGTTAGAGATATTGCCCTTGCACATATCAAGGCATTTGAGATTCCTTCAGCAAGTGGCAGATATTTACTAGTTGAAAGGGTTGCTCATGTTTCTAAGGCTCTGAACATTCTGCACCAGCATTACCCTACTTTTGTCCCTCTTGAAATGTAAGTCACCGCGAGTCACATGCTGTTCCTGCCACCAGCTATTGCCTATACTGGAGATGGAAGTATGAAACTTGAAGCAGCTCATAGTCATAGTCATTTTATTTATATGATCTTGCTATTCGATACTTCTACTAATAATGTTGCTCTTGCTGCATTACAACGGGAATCCTTGTCTGCCATAAAATTCGCAGTCTGAACTAAAACTTCTATTTTAGGAGTAAACTCGTCACTCTAATCACACTAAAGTATCAAGTAGTCAAAATGCCCTTGTAGAGATTGGCCACAACACGTGTACTTTTGGCAACAATCTTGGTTGATCGGCTTGGAACTTAAAATCTCTTAGTCTAAGCTAAAAGTAAACCTAAAAAGCCAGGCTTGTCATTTTTGCGGACCTGGAGACCTAATTTAGAACCAGGGACCTAATTGAGCATGACCCGCTTATGCCGGAAAGTTAACATAATTAGGAATGGGGTTCTTCCTCCCATTAAAAACTCATATTTGTTTGTACATCATCTATGGTAATCTGAACCGACTTGGATACTGCGAGGTGTTGGGCAGGAAGAGTAGACCCGACTTTTGGGCTGGCATAGGCCTAGGACTTGTTACTTTGGACACGACAATGTCTGGTCCAAGCCTGGTCAATCTTGCCTATCACTCAAGTCTAGATGAAACCGATTGTTAAAATAATTTCATGGTCTAAACAATGAAGAGATGATTTTCATGGTAGGAAACAAGCAACATCATCTTGGTAGTGAATGATGCCAATGGTATAAGTATCTGTATCTTTCTTTGAATTGTCAGATGCATCCTTTCTAATTTCTCTTTTGTTTAACTTCATGGCAGATGTGAAAATACTAAGCCTTCTGGTCCAACATACACAGTTTCTAAGGACAGGGCAAAGAGTTTGGGAATTGACTTTATTCCTCTCGATGTGAGTCTCAAGGACACCATTGAATGTTTGAGGGAGAAGAAGTTCATCAGTTTCTAGTTTACCTATGTTTTTGTATTTCACCATGCATATAAATTTGAATGCATAAAATGTTGTTTGCGAACTAATTCTTTGTTCTAAACTTCTCTGAGTGATGCTACATGGTGCACGTGTGACAAACATGACCGAGTATTGTTGACTGGCCTTGTTTAAATTCTATTTGGGAAGAATAGTGAAATCCGAACGATATTTATTTGTAACAAAATAGTTCTTATAATACCAACTTGTTGGTATAGGTAGGTGGGCACGTTCGTTTCTTAATCAGGTCTGGAGTTCGACTTTTCTGGATACGGAAAAAATAATGTTGGGAGACCTACCCTCGGTTAGGTCCTACAATGGTCGAACCAAATTAGTCGGATGAAACTCCGAACACTGGGTGGTGGTCAAGTCAAGGTACCAAAAAAATGGTTCTTATAATCTTTTTGTATGATTTTGAAATGATTCAGATAATATCTGAGATAAATAGTAAAATTCATGTAATCATTATTTGTAATATAATAGTTTATAGGAATTTTCCATACAAGATTGAAATAGTTTGGTTTCTACTTGAAACGAGTAATAAAGTTTCAATCGTCCTTATTTGTAAGAAAATCATTTCACGTTGATAGCTTATAAAATTATGTCACATTAGCTATTAGTCACAATCATATTGTTTCCGCAAGTGCACGAGTTGTATCAAATGATAAAATTTGGGAGTGATCCATGGTAACATCTGAGAGGTGTGAAGTGGGAGCGAGGCAAGAGCATACGAAGTTGCACCATGCCTTGGCCGGGCACATGAGGTACTTGTCTTGAAAATTTAAAATTTGGTTACCATTGCAGCGCTGCCATTGAGTGTCCGGTATGCATATTTTTTTATGACGAACTCATCATTTGACTCGGCATGGCTTTTCCTCAAAGCGTCCCCAGAACACCTAAGAAACTGGTGGAGCCCATTGATGGTGTTGGGGTCAAAAGGGATTTCAACACCATGATCCAAGGACGAAGTGGTCTCAGCATCAGTCCAATTGACATAGATCTAGCGGCTGATAGGTCTAGGCCCGGGTTTGGGAGGGCTTCAAATTTTGTCCACTCCAATTCTCAATTAACTGGATGAGTTCAACATGATCAGCCTGACCAATGTTCAGATCAAACTCCTCAAGTATCAAATTACACCAAACTCTAGAGATGTAACAGTAGGGTACTATATTCTCTTAAAAGTCTTAAAGAATAGGATTAGTTAGGGAAATCTCGAATATCGATCAAAAAAAAAAAAGACCTGATAATGACAGAGTTATTCATCCGTGATTGAGCCAAGGCATTGCAGAGAGTATAGACAAGATGATCATCGATTTTGATAGGGGTCTTAGGCCTGTCTTCTACCTCAGCCATTTAACCAATTCCAACACAAACAGCAATACCACACTAAACTACTCACAGCCAACGGCAAACCTAACACAGTTTTTGCAACCATACCATATTTTCTTTTAGATCACTGAACTATATTCTGATTAATTCGATTTAAATTGCTATAGGTTTACTCTTTCAACGTAATTTTTTTTTATAAAAAAAATTTGAATCTAAATCTTTTAAGAAATTTAATTTTTTTTCATTAAATCAACTATATCGATCACACCCCTGACGGTCAATGACGGATGCAATCTTCCACGAGAAAGGACAAACCCCACACAAACAGCCAAACCACTCTAACTCAGGCCAAGACAATACCAACACTCTAACTCAGGTCTGATCTGTTGAGATTTTTGCTTGAATCAATTTCATTCGTCTCCACCCTTCGATACCATGTTATGTTAGAGAAGATAAGATAAGGACAAAAAAAAAAACAGAGAAGAAAAGATAACTATTAAGGTGGAAATTTTCAACATTTACATAATGTATCATAACAAATAGGGTTAGTCGATCTAAGACTTAATAGTCTGTAACTGGACCTTCTCTAAGAAGTCATGATCAGGGATGTTTTTTTTTTTTTTTTTTTTTTTTTTTTTGCAGAGGGACCGATAGCAAACATCTTCCATTTGCATTTGTTTCTAATTTTGTGCTAATCTTTATTGTTGTTTTTTTTTTTTTTTTCCAGCTGTTTTATCCCGTCAAAAACTTTAGCTGAGAAGGTTGCTTGGGATTTTGCAAAAGAACACTACATTGATCTGGTCAATCTTCATCCAGGGATTGTGAATGGTCCTCTATTACAACCTACTCGAGTGTCGAGTTCTTTCTGAATCTTCTAAATGGTATTTATCAGCATCCAACGTTGACACTCTTTCTGATTTATATTCATAATAACAGTGTCTAGCAGAGACGAAAAACAGGCGACAAACTAGAAATATTGGCTAGCTAAGAGAAAAGTTTGAATTCTGACAGCTTTAGAAACTAATTAAACCATCCAGATCTCGAACTCATATACCATTGGTTAAAATGTCATACTACATGTATTTTTTTTTTATTTGATCGATCGGTATCTGATAACTAATTTATTAATTCTAACTAATCCGGCTTAAGCTCTCTATCGGGACTCATTAGGAGACAACCTCTTCCTATATTTATTTTTTTATTCATTGAACCTGAGACTTTTGTTAAGAAAATTCAATACCCTTGCCATTGAACCTATGAGGCATCGGTGTAATTTACATGTAAATGCTACAGGAAAAACATGAATTTCTGAGCAAACTTATAGACTTATTGATGTTCCAGATGCTGCCTTGGCACATACCAAGGCATTTGAGATTCTTTCAGCAATGGAAGATATACACTAGTTGCAATGGTGGTTCCTAATTATGAGCTCTTCGAGATTTTGCACCACCTTTGCCCCGCTCTGGTCTCTTTAGAGAGAGAGTAAGTTTACCTTGCGTATCTTTGAAGAGCTGCAAACGAGCAGAGCCAAGTTTCAGGGCACTCAGGCTGGCTTGCTTTTGAGAGAGAGAGAGAGAGAGAGAGGGTTGCGAGAGAAATATGTTGATTCTTCAAACTCTTGTTTCCGTGAATGTATCACCATTCAGTGCCAACATAATGATCCTGGGCCAAAACCAATAGTGCCTGAGACTTATCCAAGGGAATAGAGAGGCCTGAAAACAATACCAACATATATTTTTTTCTTTTACAAATACAAAAATACCAAATAATTTCGAGGTTACAACCCCAGTTATGCTCACTATTTCCTGAAAGCTATATTTATATACTTGCAAGTGCCTGAAGACATAAAATTATATTGCTAGTTGCTTAGCTGCCACAATTGGATAATACAGGAACTGTATCATGTGTAAACTGAGTAACACTGGTGCATCAGAGGGCGCCTTCATCATCAGCCACTTGAACAGCATTAGCGATTCTCATCAAGTTCTCTATCAAAAATCATCAATCATGATGTCTGCTGAGCTGCAGGACTGCATGTGACTCGACAATCCATTCTTGTCTGTAATTTTAGCTTCAAGGTCACTTTAGCCTCAAGTCTAGCCCATCCACAATTTTAGCACTCTATCTTTACCACCAGATGCTACTTTCTCACCATCAGGACTCCAATCAACCGCATAAACCTTGTCATATTAAAGAAAAGAACAAGACAAATTACCAACAAGTAAACAAGGGAAGTGTCTCAAAGTACCATTATGATTATACCTCATCTTCATGGCCTGGAAGGTCTTGTTTCAACTTGTGCGTTTTGACATCCCACACCTACATACAAAATTCAATTTAGTGTAAAAAAGTACCAGAATAATATATTTTTTGGCTGGATACCTTATACAGTAGAAAGTTAATGGTCTGGCACAAATTTGACCATTGCTTCAGTTTTGACAATGACCGCCATATTTTATGACCCAAAGAACAATTCACATGATACATGAGAGAAGAACATCAGTTACCTTCAGCGTGGAGTCTTTGCTTCCACTTAAAAGAAGCCTACTGTCCGCAGACCAGCTGCAAAAGATATCACAAAATATTAAGACTAATTGTGAAATATAAATGGAAAATTATATACATGAAGAGAAATCCATCACAAACCTAATCTGATAAACGGGTCCAACATGCCCTCGAAAAGCTGCAACAAATTTTCCCGTGGTTCCATTCCATAACTTGACAGATTTGTCAAAGGAGGCACTAGCTATCCATTGTCCATCAGGAGAAAAGTATACATGGTTCACAAGCTGCAAGATATCAATAAATATTAAACTAAATCTCAGCTCTTGAACAAGACATCATGTGTTAGTTTTGACTCCATAAAAGACTGAAATTTGAATATCTTTTAGCAGCATCATACACATGTTGCCATGCTTTAAATCTTATATATCTCGCTTTGGTGAACTACTTGTTTAATCCGTCTGTTTCAATTAAAGCCATTTAGTCATAAGCAAACAATGATATCTTCCGTTAAAGAAAGTCCCTTTTTTGCTCAAATTTCAAATATTGGAGGATGCCTCTCTCTCGAACTCATGATGTTTGCAAACATGTGCAAAGAGAAAATTTTTTCTCGTAGGAAAGTCACCCATCTTTCTCTCTCTTTTCCTCCCTCTCCAGTCTAACAAACACCTAGCAGGCATGAAGGAGTTTACAATGGTGACTGCCATCAGCAAGCCAGAGTTTCCGGTGGCAGGTCAATGGTTCCGACAAGAAGTGAGTAGATTTAAGATCAAAAGAAGTGGGGTTTTAAGATTTTTGGGTTTAGATCCCTGAGTTTGAAGTCCTTTTGTCAAGGTCTGGATCTCACTGTCGGTATTCTGGCACCAGCATGCGTCATTGGTGACATTTTGCTGCTCTAACCAGGGAAAATTCTTGAGGTCTAGAAGCTTATGGTCCAATCAGTGAAGATCGGTGGGGTTTTGGGCGTGAAGTTGGTTGTTGGTCATTTGGAATGTTGTCAAATGTCCAATTGACGAGGTGGTTGTTATGGTGCTCCTATGTTCTTTTTGCCAAGTTTTTCTTTCGTTCTATTGCCCCCTGTTTTGATCAGCAGTTTTTCTGTCTGATTTTTCTGTAGGCCCCGATTTTGGTAGGTAGGTTTTGTTGTCTAGATTTGTTTGCCTGTTCAGGTTTATGTGCAATTTGAATTCATGTTGGTCATGGCTTTGCCCTCCTTGTGAAAATAAAAAATAAAAATCAAAATCAAAATCAAATATTGGAAGCCAAGCAAGGTCTACACAGGAATATAAGAAAGCATTCAGGTCAATTTTTGGTTCTTTCTCAAGATTAGTGTACTTGAGTGTGATGAGGACAGAATCTACCCCTCTATTACCAAGTTCAAAAGAGCAGCAGTACAACTCCGCCTATGATAACTTTTTTTTTTTCCTTTTTTCCTTTCACACAAAGTAGATTTACAAGAAAGCTACTGTTTCAAGTAATGTGAAGCTTTATGATAGGCCCTGGCCTATAAAAGCATCCGAAGTACAGTAGAAGAAATAGAAGAAAAAGCAGCAAACCATCTCCACAATATAGTTGAAGTAGGACAGCCTAGAAAGAAAGCTGTCTACTGGGGATTCATGGTTGAATTAGGGTTCAAAGTAAGGGTTTAGAGAATTTATTGGTTATGAATACCAGATGATTTAGTGAAGGTAAATGGACATTTGTGCACTAGGCTGCTGTGTTTAGTAAGCTGTGAACAGTAATGCAGAATACTGTAGCCACAGAGAGAGAAGAGAGAAAAGAGTCCTAGGCATCACATCTGGGGTTTCTTAGGAGTCACAACTGAGTCCGATTGCATCGCACAATCACAACAAATTTTCTGAAATTTTATCGAGTAAAACTGTGTCCTCATGAGAGACTACATGTATAATAGCCTCCTTACCAAACCAAGTTTCAATAGGACTTGTAGTAACCCTAGTCAAACCAAAGCTTTGACTCCGAATAAAACTGGGATTCCAACAAAGAGAAGACAAAACAATAATTAAAGACTAATGATTACTGGACTTAAAAAAATAAATAAATAAACACATAAAGACTTTAAAATCAAACTTAAACACACTGTTATCAAGCCCAATTTAGAACATAAAAAATTACTAAAATACCCTTAAAATAAAATTCTGCAATTTTCTAACATATAAAATAAAGACTGAATATGACTTATTCAAGCTCCCAACTAAGCTTCTCATCATTTGACACGTGCCAAATTAAAGCTTGAAGGTACACTTAGCATGCTTTCTAACAAATTTTGAAGGTCGCCGCCAATGTACTCCATCAATAGTAACTTAAGCAGTCATATTTACTGAGAAATCAAATAATAAAGGGAGAGGGAGAGAAGAGAGAGAAAGCAAAAATAAGCAAAATAGAAATTTTAGAAGGAAACCTCTTTGTCTTGGGTAAAGTTGGAAAAAATATTTTGGACAAAGAAAATGAGCAACATGAAGTGGAAAAGAAAAAGGCAAACCCAGTTCTGTGCATCATTGAACACAAGGGCAGAGCCACCCTCTGGCTTGTGGGGTCAAATAAGCTGTCAATATTGGAAGGAAAAACCATGTATGCATGTTCCACTTATATCCTTAAAAAATAAAAATTAAAAAATTAAAAAAAAAACTTTATTTCGGGTAACTGACCGCTGTAAAAAGATTTTCTGGCCGCTCCACTAGCAGGACAAGGCTAAACACTTTACTGCACTTCAACCCAGAAAATTAAATCAGAATGAAAGAAGAGGAAGATTTACCTGTTGATGACCTGTCATACGAGTTTTTGGATGTTTGCTGACAGAAGGTTCCCAAAGGAACATGGTAAAATCATCTGACCCTGAAACCAGTCTCTCAGGAGCATTGGCCCTCATCTTGTTATATCTTTCTAATGCTACCTAATAATGACAGAAAGAAAAAAGAGAGAATGAGAGAGAGAATCTTAGCTTGACATCACTATAAAACAAATAAAATACGTATAGATGCTAAGCACATGCATACAGAGAATGGAAAAAAAAAAAAAAAGAAAAGAAAAGAAAAAGAGAGATTACTGCAATGCTGATTGAATCAGAAACAATAGAATACATAGGTACCTCTTTCATTTCCTCTGGACTTGAGTACTGCTTTCCAGTATGATCAAAAGCCCCAGTACGAAGAACATATTCAGTGCTCAGTGCTAGGGAATTAACCCAATGTCCATGACCCTATAAGGAAAGCCAGATCGGTCATGATCAATATTGGAAAAAGATAAATAAAATAACTTCACTGATCATCAAGGTTACAATGCACATAGCCTGGAAAGGATCGCTAAATATAAAGCATCTATTAGTTGATAACAATCCAAAGAATAAACATGTAGAAGAGAAATGATCGCCACTGTAGGAAAGTCAAATGAACTAGTTTGAGGAGGGGAGGGGAAGGGAAATTCAAATGAAAGTTTGGAGATCACAACCGGATTGCAAAGAAAACAGTGTTCCAGAAGAGTACAACTACACTTATTAAGGACAGCTATGAAAATGGAAAGAAAACAAATTGAGCAAGATGGACCAAATGCAGTAACTCTACAAGGCCACAGCAAGAGGCAGATGAAAGAAAACTAAAACTGACAAAAGAAATAAATACAAACTGACAAAAGAAATATGCAGTTACTTTCAGTTCACGAATCAGCTTTCCTTGTGTTGTTTCCCAAACTTTGATGGTACAATCTTGAGAGCTGCGGAAAAAGATATATAGGTATTAAATCAGGAAAGCAATTAAAGCTTCACTTCTAGCAACTTTAGAACATTTAATTTGAAAGGATGTAACTAGAACTAAGTATTAACAACATAACCAGTTCATATAGATATTTGTTAAAATAGTTTAAGATTGGTCAAGCTTGCCTTCAGATAAACAAGAAACAGTGCACCATCAGAAAAACACCTCCAACATGATCTTTCTTACCAATAACTCCTCAATTTGACCAGTAACCTCTTAAGTTCCAGCAAATAATCATAGAAGAGAAATTTAAATAAGTCAACCGAAGATTCATGCAATAAATAACACAAGAAAATTTTAATTATTCATAAGAATTCAAGTTGGAATGAAAAGAAAAAAATAAAAATTGGACAGCTTTCAGAACTGAAAAGAATGTGTACCCTGTATATATAAATCCATCTCCACCCCATTTAACACATGTTACAGCAAGCGTGTGGCCAGTGAGACAAATGACACACTTTCTTAATGAAACATCCCAAATGCGAGCATCACCATCTTTGCTAGAACTTACAAATCGACGACATGGAGCTTTGAGGTGTACAGGCTCCCATGATATACCAGTGATCCACTTTTTATGACCCTGAGACAACCAAGTAACATGTCAGCATCAAAAAATAATTTTTAAGGCAAAATTAGCTGCAACAGAATGAAATAAATCTGGTATTAGAATCGCCAGAAGGTAGAATATAACATATCAAAAGAATCTGGCAAAAGCCACTAACGCAAAGCATGGGACCCCAAGTGGCCAATTTGTTTACCTATGATCGTCTATGATTTCTAACAGCAAACACTTTAGGGTAAAGAGTTACAGAAATTAACACATATGAAATGACAAAATCACTAGCTTTCTGACATCAATACTTCACCATAGAGAAAAAAAAAGGTGTAAAGGTTGCAGTAAAGCAGTAAAGCACCAAATTTCAGTGTTCATGATATCACATAATGCGGGAATCAAGAAAATAAGACCATGTCGGATGCAAATGATGGGAAACTCAAGTTGACAGATTTTGCAACGTAATGGATTAATTTAGTATATTAGAACAATATTTGATGGTCAATTAGATCTGTACGTCATGTCTAAAAGAGCAAGAAAGTGAAATGAGCATCTGAAATGATTCCCCTCGCACAAAGCTGCAGCAAGAATGGCAAGAAACATGCTATATGAAAACTGCACCATGCTTATTTCTGAATATGACATTCATTTCTACAGAAAGACCTAATGAATTATTAATTGCTTAATATGATAAGAAGTCCTTATAAGTTTGAAAAAAATGATCCACCATGTCAATTTCAATTTCTGAGCTAGTCATCTAAAAGAGTTAATACCAGTAAAACGGAGCTACTCTTAAATACTGGGATGATTCTGCTCCTATGCAAAAACTTGAAATTCAAAATCTGATTTGAAGCCTAGATATTCTGCAGAAAACGTTTCTTAAATCAAGAGTACATGTACATGTAACAGCCAAAGCACGACTGGGCTGAATGATCATTTTATGACACTCTGTCACTTCAAATGGCTCAGTCAGGGATGCTGTTGCTATTCATTACCGTTAATGAGACTTGATGAAGTCTACTAAGACTGGCATTTTCAATTCATTTTTGCATGTGAGGAACAGAAGCCCCATCATAAAATGGGCTTCACATAAGACATAAGATTGAACTGAGCAACCTAAAAAATGAACCTAAGATCAGTTGGACTTGGAAAACGGACCCTTCCAATAGCCTAGGAAGAACATAAAGTAGCTTAAATTATGGGATAAAATATCAGGTAACAAGACTTATCTACAGCTGTCAGAACATTACATTGAGTGGATTGCCTGATGGCTTCCCAGTCTTTGGATCCCAACATTGAAGTTCTCCACCCTTGCTTCCACTGACAAGATGCTCCCCATCTGGCGACCATGCAATGCAAAGAACCCAGTTCTTGTGCCCTGCAAATAAGTGGAAATTTTGATGTTGTTTCCTTCTCCTCTCCAGTTATTAAAATAAGCTTCAAATTAATTATCAAATATGAAATATCATACAATAAGATACTCAAAAATACCCCATAGAATAAGATATACCAAGCTTTGTGAAGCATCTTTAACAGCCAAAAACTTGACCACCTCAAAAGGGCAATGAAGTATCCAAATAGAAGGCTGTAATAACCTCCTTTGTATCACATGAAGAATTTTTAGCAATAAAGGCATGAAAATAGATGATAAGTGTAAACTATTTAGCGCGTCAAAAGAATGTTCCAACTTGAATTACACCACCTTCCAAAACTGTGATGCTAGTTAGCATATACACCAATGGGTCGAGCACATTGACAGTTTCAGTCAATGACCATGATGCAAATTAACATGCAGATATGATGCTAGGTTTTTGTAAATAAAATACAATGGCAAGGTGTGGTAGCCAAATACAAATTTTATTAAATCACAAATTCTCCAAGATTTTGAGAATGTGAAAGTTTCGCCAACAATTGATAATTGTGAGATGGGGAATGCCTCAAAATCAGGATAAAAGATGTAACTCCAGACAAGAAGTTCAAAATAAATGACTTTAGAAATTTAAGAGCGGCACTAAAGTGATTAAAACACAAAGGCTTAGTACAATCCTCAAACTCAGCCTGTATGACAAAGGTTGAAAAACATTGGATAGGAATAATCAAACTGCCTGGGCACAGAAAAATTGAGATGGCTGAAAGCCAAGCAGCCAACTAAGATGCTAAGCTAATAAGCAAGGATATGAAGGGGATCAGGGAAGAACACGATGAGAAAAGGTGTATCTTCCCCTCCAGCATCCTCTACCATCTGGAATCTAGACTCTCTGACTTTTGAAAAAGACGAACAATGAACAAGTTGGGAGAAAATACAAAACCTACTGTTTAAGACTGCACTCCAGGTCCTAACTAAAGTATCATAATGGTGATGACGACATGGAAGCTAGGTAAAACTCTAGAAGGCATTTCCCATAACAAAAGTCCTCATGGTACCATATTAAGTTCAGCAACTAATCTAATGAAACTAAAAAGTAAATAATTCTTCACCAAAAATGCAAATGTATTGAGAGGTCGCATTTGTAGAAAAATTCCAAAGAAAAACAAGAGGAAAATGATGGAAACAACTTTCCAATTGCAATAGCCAATGGCAATTATCAATGTGCAAGCAGTTGGTCCTTACGATCCTTGGTGAACACACAGAATCAGAAATTGCAATAGCAGTAATATTATATGATCTAACATGCAAATAATCCAACCACTAAGGAAAACAAAAGTCACCTGTGCATGCAAACAATATATTCCTCACCTTTGCATGTAAACAATGGTGTCTGAGTATAAAGATCCCATATGCGCACAGTGGTGTCACCTGAACCGCTTGCTAATTGCTGCCCATCAGGACTAAAAGCAACTGAAAGTACAGCTTCTGTGTGACCTGAGGTGATAAGACTTTAAGACAGGTACCAAACATGCTGTAATAAATCATTGCAATTTGCAACTAGATATGGTGAACTAGTGAAAATTCTTCGCGAGTAAAAATTTTTATTTTTGTTTTGGCAGCCTGATTAAAATACATTAATGGCTCTAAGGTCCAATCAAGGGAAAGAGATGTGCAAAATAATAAAATCGCAAAATAATAAAATCACAAAATAAAGATCCACCAAAATGTAAAAGATCAAAAGATAAATAGCAACGGAGAAGCCCAAGAAGGCTTCAACAATCTCAAGTAAATGCACAATTGAGATGGTTGTTTCTTTCCCCCACACAACTTGAATAATGCCAAGAGAGTTCAAATTCATTCTAATCTTCTACTGAGCCCAAATTCCAAGACCTTGGTTCACATAATTTATTGAACAGATATAGAATGTCCTAAAGTCTCCTTGCAGAACTATGAAGTAACATCGAGTGATTAACTAGATGGATCAAACTTAAACTTACATAATATACATATTTTGTTGCATTTTGAATTGTCTTGACCTTGAGTAGAACATAGAGCCAAGAGCAATGAAGAGTACCCCTGGGGAGGGGGCCTTAAATCTCCAAAACGACTTTCTCTTTCTGAAACATATTTAATTCTCCCACCTCCTTTGTGAAAAGGCTTGACATCAAAAATTTATTGGCCGCTCACATTTTCAAACAACCCTATCAGAGGCATTAACAACCAAATCTATACAACAAATCAATTGGCCAGTTAAAATATGGCAGCACCAGGTACTACCTGAAAATTTATAGTAAAGCATTAAATTTCAGAAGTGTTATGGGAAGGGTCCAATACAGTATCTAAGGTGTGGATTCTGATGATCAAGCTGAAGAAATCAAGTACAGTATTCCAAGGAGTATCAGGACACCCTTCAACACCTCCTCAGCCAAAGCAAAGCCTTCCTTGCACACATGCTGACAAAGGAAATAAGGATCCATAGCTATTTCAGATCCCTATCCAAACAAACGCAACAAGCATTCTCTTGCACCCTTGTACTCTGATGAAAGCAATATCAATTATACTTCTGAAATACTACCTTCCTCCATGGAAAGGCCTCCACTTACAACCCAATCAAAGAAAGGAGTAAACAAGCTTACAAAAATTTTATTTTTAATCGTTAAACCAAATGGAACACACTCTACATTTACCACCACCAGAATCTATTTGAGAGTCCTCTACTCATTTAGCGACACAATCCAGAATCTGGACAATTTGCAAGATAAATGCAAAGATTCAAGAGTTTGTGGCTGATATTTCTCTTCCACTTACTAATATCTTAGAATAAATGTAAATTAAATGCATTAAAAGGAGTCACATCATCAATAACAAGAAAGGATATTTTCTTTAAAATTATTAACATACACGAAACAGGAAGCTCATCGACTTACGAACAAAGATGGATCAGTGAGAAGATAAATGAAAAAAGACAGGTGATCATGGTTTCAGCATTCTCTACACTTGAATGGCAAAAAGCCATTATTTAATTCTTAGGTGCCATCTCGGCTTATATCATGATGAATATATCTTCAAATTTCCAGAAGACTAAAATGATAAGTATATCCCAAAACAACCAGTTGATGAACCATAAATATTTAAAAGGAAATATATAAACTCACAAAATGATCACATGATGGTGACACCGAAAAATAACATAAACAGTTACCTGCAATAGTGGCAGAGCAGCGATTCACAGGACGAATTCGAAAAACAGCTTGTGGTTGATACACTATGGAGACTACCTTTTCCACCGAAACTGCAAATAACTTGACCAAATTAAATAAAGCAAGTACTAAATAATAATTTCATAAAATCAGTGATCTTTTGTCCATTTAGCTTTTCATACCTTTGTTCTTCTGCATATAAGTTCCAAGCTGCACAACAAGCTCCTGATCTGATATGTAGAAAGCATAGGGAAGTTTCTCCTCCTACACAATCCAAAAGGATTAAATGCAATAAGCTCATTCCACTTAAAATACAAGAAACCCAGTTAACCTTTTTACACAACTTTAGCCCAAAAAATTTTATACATCAATCCATTACTTGGTATATTTTTAAATTTAAAGAAAAGAAAAAAACAATGAGGATATTCAAGGAAAGGGAGGGAGTGAGCAAGGGGGCAGCCACCCTAGTTTCAAGAATTATGACCCCAAATGTTGTATACTCAACTAGAAATTATAACCCATTCCCTAAATGATAACCCCAAATGCAAGTTCTAACCCCCCCCCCATGTAAAGTTCTTTGTTCGCCCCTGAGGGAATAACTCCTCCAAAGAGAAAAACAAAAAACACATAAGGACTAACAGGAAATGCTATTCCTCGTAAGTGAAATCCAGTTGCAAGTTTACAGAGCTTAGAAAATAAAAGAAAAATAAAAAATTTCATGTTTCAATAAAATGGTTCTCAAGAAGAAATGATTGCCATATAAGGGACGGTTCCCATTTCAATTCTCAATTTGCTCGAAAACCCTGAACTCGATTACAATTGGTTCAATAAGCACAATTTAGGTAGTACCATTAGTGGAAAAAAAGAACAAATAACTTAAAACGAGAGACATACGTTGTTAAGAAGCTTATTAACGATTTGTTGAAGCTGAAGAGGGCCAGCGGATTGAGGAAGGTACATGGGAGCACCCAGAGGGGTTCCTTCCGGGTCCGTTAGAACACACATCACGCTGTTCTCCATCTGCTTCCCCCCTCCTCCTCCTCCTCCTTCCCCTTCCATTGTTTTCTCTCCCAACTTCGTTAGGGTTTTGATTTTTGCTTCAATTCTGTGCCATTAGGTTAGGGTTTTCAGGGTTTTTATTTTGGTTTTTCTTTACCGAGCGATTCCCGTTAGGCAGGCGCGGTTTTTGGTCGGGTCAAATCGGTTTCTATTTTGACCCACACGCAACCGATATTCCTTAGATATGGTGTCATATTCTAGTTTTCTATATATGAGTCGAAATATAATTTTGTCCCTTGAGAAATAATTTAGTTCATTTAATTCAAAATTCATTTGGAACATTTATTAATAATAATAATAATAATAATAATAATGACGATGATAATTTATTATTATTATTATTATTATAGTTAAATTATTATTTTTAAATAATTTTAAATTATTGTCCTCTAATCTTACTCATCATCTATTAATTATTATCGATCCTTCATCATTTTTTTTAAATTGTATAAAAAATTGTACCGCATATTATGTAATCATAGATTTGATTATAAGAGGAGTGTTTCGGTTTGTTAGGTTGTCTCTTGCTCGCTCATGGTTTCAGCAACAATTCAAAAGGTTAATCTATTCAGAAATCGCAAAATCTATGCTTATTTTCAACTTTCTGAAACATTTCATCATTTACTACGCCCTTCCTCGTCTCTGAGTGTCTAGCTATCCATAATAAGTCCTTTCTCGTTTGAACCAGATGAACAAAATTTAAAAATAATTTATATTAAAAAATATTGATAAATTAACAAATAAATATGAGATACATGTTCCGACTGTAGCAAAATACATATGTTCTACAAATAGAACAAAATTAACTTACAAACACAAATGACTGTATCAAAAACTATGCTATTAATTAACATATATGGTTTAACCCAATACTCATATATGATCGGATTAATACATAATTAGTTTAGTGAGATTGAAATATTAAAATTTTTCACTAATTTTGAATTCAAAATTTAAAATAAAAAAAAAATTATGTTGGGAGAATGTTTCTTAAATAGAATTCTTACAAATATTTTAATCAGATTAGTTAAACATAATTTCGGATGTCAGTGATGATTAAAAAAAAAAAGGAGAGACTATCATGTGATTGGACCAGAGCACAATCAGCCTGTAAGTACTCAGACTTCTTCAATTTCACCTTTTTTCTCTATGATCTAAAATGGGGTTTTCTTTTTTGGCATAATTTTGTTAATTTTTGTTTCAATTTAGTCCATAAGTAATCCATTGTGCTTCCATTGCTCTCTTCGTTCTTGACGCCCGATGGGGATTTTGTGCTCTTCAATCTCCGCTTTTGTTTGTGATTTCAAATCGGGTGTTTTTTCTTTTGGCATAAATTTTCTTACTATATTTCATTCAATTTAATCTGTAACTAATTGTTTAAATTTTTTTGTAAAATATTTATTTAAAAAAAATCAATAAATACTATATTTTCTCTTTCTTGGGTACTGGATATGATGGGTGGGACTCAATTTTGTTAGGCAGCTATTTGGGAAGGATTTATGCAGCTAAAGCTGCCCGTGATGCTAGAAACCTATAATGAACCAAAAGGGTTCTTCCGTTCTAGGTCAGACTGCTACTTAAATGTGTCACTGCTGCTGGTTGGACAGAGCGGATGGTTGAAGCTTGAAAAGGATTTATTGGCTTGAATAGGGCTGTTGTTTTGTATTCTGTGCTCTGAGTTCTGGACTCAATTTTGGTAGTGTGGATGCAGAATAGTTTAGATTACAAATGGTGGAATCGTTACAAAACGTTATTCTCTATTTTTATTATATCAATCAATATTTTTTTTGTTATACAAAAATTCAAACTCTGAATTTCAGAATTAGAAAAAAGAGACTGTGACTATTAGACTGTTTTCTTAAAGATTATATCAATCGATATTTGAAATTATATTTTAATTAATCTATTCTAAAATTTACAGTAAATTATTAAAGAGTTAATATCTCAACTGTTTCATACCTAAATTATGAATCGAACTCATAATTTTGATTAAGAGATCTAATAGTATATGCTATTAAACTAATTAATTATTAATCAAAATGTCACCCTTTGACTCAACTAAAGGAATGTACTGTATTTAGAGATCGATTCTTCCAAATTTAATTTTTTTATTTTCTTGATTTGAGCCCAGACTTTAAAAATGAAAGTTAAGCGTTCACGAATGGGAGTTTGGTTGTAGTGTCTTTTTCAAAGAATTGACAAATGGGTGATTTGAATCCGTTACATGTGAAATACATTAAATTCACAAGTGGGTTTTGATTTTTTTTTGGGAGATTGATGGCGGCTATTGAATTGATGGGCCCAGCGAGACCCTGAGTCTCAACCACTAGTTATGTTTTTTCTTGAAGTCGTCAAGCTGGAATGGTAAAATATATTTCAATTAAAAAAATTGTTGTGAATTATGTTATGTTCACATGGCATTTCTGCACATTCTTCAATCATAAGAAATATCATTATCTTTGATCTTGGTTTGCATATAAAATCATGCAAGCAACGCAAAAACACAACAAAGAAAAATGAATGAAAAATATATTTGAAAGAAAACAACAGTGATATGAATTTTTCACTGTTTTTTCCCTTGAATGTGTTCAAAAGGAAAAAAGAAAACCAATGGCTACACCCTTTCCCTTTTCCCCCCGTCAAACAGAACATAAGATAAACTCTGTAGTATCCAATCTTGAGAACGTCTTGGAGCCAACAGAACCCACCAAAGTAGACCCATCACCGGTAACCACAGCAACTCCGCCGTGAGAGTGGTTGTGGTGGCTTTTATCATCCTGGTTCGCCGGAGGATGATAATACATGCGAGCTGTCTGTGGACAGTGTGAATGAAATCGTGCTGCCGCTCTCACTCCTGCATCCAACATCTCCATGTATTTTCCCATAGCCATATCACTTTTCTCTTTATGGTATGTTCAAATTTCGGGTATGTGGGTATGAGTTATTTTTCTCTCCCTCCCTCTCCAGGAATTGGAATTTTTAGGGGGAAAGAGAGAGAGAATGGCCGAATGGGGGTTAGAGAGAAGAGAGAGACAGAGAGAGATTAGAAGACGTCCCAAATGTTGTAGTTGGAACCCATAAAACGTGGGATGAAAGAGTTGTGCTTGGGGAGAACGTGTAAGCGCCTGTCTGTTCAATATATAGCTGTAACTTGTGCTTCTCATTTGTTATATTCGTTTCTTTGACTTTGATTTTTGTTTTCTTGCACTTCGATTTTTTGAATTTCTTTTCTATTCAGTCCATATTATTTGTGTAATTGTCTTTGTGTCCCTGATCTTTTATTAATTTATTACCAACGCCCTTAAAGTGTAGCCTATTTCTTTGGTTCTGTTCCCTAATTGAGGTGGCATAGACAGCAAGTTGCTGCCTAACCACGCTAAATGGCTGGGGCTTTCATCCGATACGTAAGTAAAAAGATATAAATTCAGTCGACAAGCCTAAGGTGCAAGCTGACCCAACATGATCTCAACTAAAATATATTATTATCACTTTTTAATCCGGTTTAAGTTCGACTATAATCTATTGTTTCACCCTTAAGAAAAATAGTGATTAATATACTTTAAAGTCAATAATTATCTATATTTTGGTGGTTTTTATCGATATTTAAAGTTATACGTCGACTAATATGATATAAATATCATAGAGGATTTTATTTAGAAGATAATTTACTAGGCGTAATTTTTTTTACTTTTAAATTTCAAACCCGAGAATCGATTAAAAGATTTAGTATCTCGTTCTACTAATCTAACTATATGTTGATCAATAATTACCTGTATCATATTTCAAAGTTGTGTTATACCACAATCAAGCGTGACCGTTGGGGTAAATCTGCGCCCATGGAGGCGTTACTCTTCCATTGCATTTGCTTCACGAAAGTTACATTTAAAAAGAAAGAGCATTTTCTTGTTTTCCATCTGTTTACATGAGAAGAAATATTTGTTGGGAGGTGTAAAAGCAGATCGGAGCAAAGGAGAAATTTCCTCCAAGCCTATGCCATGTGGGCTTAAGTTCATAGAAGAATCATGTCACATGTAAAGAGTGGGTGTCGTGCCTGTCATTATTAGATCATTCCCATGTGTTTTACATTTTATTATGTGAAAGTGACATGCTTTTTTGACTATACCCAAAAACAAATTATTCAGGAAAAATGCAACAAGGATGTTTGTCACCTCATTTAAAAAGAAAAGGGTCTCTTACAAAATTCATCAAATGACCTCAATTCTTTTAAACATAAGTAGTTCCCTTCAATTGGAAGAATCCTCCCAAATGCCCATAACAATTAAAGCATTTACCCCAAAAAAAAAGGCATCTCTTAAGTACTAACTTCTATTATTAAAATTAAAATTGTAAAGAATACCAAAGCATCTAATCATTAAACCAACCAAATTAATAATCACCAAAGAATCAATGAGCCATCAAATTTGAATATTGGGTCCCACGAAAAGCCCCAAATCATGCGTTTTTAATTCATAGAGACAAATTTCATAGTACTTGATTTAGTACAAGTAATGTGTTTCTTCTCATTTTACATGTCAACTTGTAATAGGGGGCAGGTGATGCCCCCAACGACTGGACTTATGAGATTTTTTTTTTTCATCATCCATATTTGGAGTCATATATTTATTAATTCGATTTAAACGTATGTGAGAGTCCTATTTTAGGACGCGACTCTCTTAACATAAATTCTTTTATTTTTAAGTTTCATACTCATGATTTTGTTAGCAGATTTATCATTTTATTTCATTAGATCAATTGTCCATCAGTGACTCATGAGAACTTTGGTTTCAGACCGGTTCCTTTTTGAAGTTATGGGCAATTATAGGGGTATGCATGCAAAAAATTAGAAACCGGGTGAGCTAGAGGTTTAATGAGAGTAATCGGGCATTCCTAGAGCAAGCTGCAGATGGGCTTGTAGAAGGTGCGAGGTGGGTAATGCTTTTACTTGTATGTCTATGGTGCCCGGTCATTTTTAGACAAGAAAAGAAAATCCTGATAAGGATCTGTTGTGTGAGATCTTTCAATTCACTTTATGAAAAGGATATATTTTGTGAGGTTCTTGTTAGATTATCTCATATAAAGATATTACATGAGAGGTGTTCCCTAGGTCTGCTAGGTCGAATGAACCTAGATGGGAGATCTTTTGGTGATAACTAGAATTATTTGGAGTATTTTACTTTGAAGTAAAATCAGTGATGCACGAACACCGCACAAACTAATTTGACATAACATATGTGAAGTTAGGTGATTAAGACAGTGCTGGACAGCATTCTCATTCTTTGGAAAACTGACTTCCTTTGATTACTTATGCATTCCAGGAAAGAAATTTTCAAGCCGATCTACTTCTTCTTGGCACGAAAGCCTCAGTAAAGCTATTAGGTTGTGACTGCACGAAATGCCGAACCAGCAGTTAGCTGCTAGCCTCTCGAACATGAAGGAAGAAACTTCGGTTGAAGAGGAAATGAAGCTTTCAGGATTGCATGGTTTGGAGTTGCTCTTGTTTGTGTTTGTGGTCACTTACATGTTTGTTCAACCAAGGAACTGTTTTGAGCATTGTTACTAGCTTTTGTGGAACAATCGTGTTTGTATTTATTGTTGTATGTGGAATTTTGTGCTGAAATAATTTCTTAAACCAAGTTATTTATATATCAGGGGGAGAAAAAGGGTCACCTGCAACAATAATTTTATGTTGAACTAATCAAGAATTAAGTTTTAATTTTTCTAAACTACTCTTTCGGATCGATTCTTTTATAAGTTTTGGGAATATATATATGTATGTACGTATATATATTTCAAAACTTATCAAAATCAAATATAATTGATTATTGATTTATATAAAATATTATAATAAGTTAGATTTATATAAAAATCTTATTATTATAAATATAAAAATACAAAAATAAAGGATATAAAATATTATCAAAATCATATCGATTATTGATTTATTTTAATAAATAATATTTTTTAATAATTGATTTAATTTTTTTATATAATATATTCTAATAAATAAGGACAAAAATAGTCACAATTGATATGGGGGTTATGCCAATTTGTCGGACTTTTATTTTCATTCTCATCGGCCACTGTTGCCTCAAAGTAGGTCTTGGTATTTTCTGGGGTCCATTTTGCCCTACCTCAGAAAATTTCATATTCTTGAAAAAGTTTACATTTCCTCACCAACTTTTGCATCATAATCTTCTTTATATTCCAACGTCTCCGTTTCTTTATATCCGAATCTATATTTCGATTAATTTGATTAGAATATTATCGGATTTATTTTAGGAGTAACTCTCTCAACATAATATTTTTCATTCTTAAATTTTAATTAAAAAATTTAGTATGTCAATATAATTAAATTTATTAATTTGGTTACACTAGTTGAATAGGTCATGTTGGTTTGGTCACATGTGTGTTCTTTTGTTTAGGTACTAGAAAATGCTGACCATCTCGCCCGATGACTATGATTTTGCCGTGCGCCGTGCGCCGTGCGCGACCATTATTCCTTTTTCTATGACATCTTCAATTTCTTTTATTAGACTCAGATCACTTTTTACAAAGTTTTGATGAGATACTCCGAATCAAATTGAAATATTGCGTTTACATTTTGAAAATTTCAAATTGTAGAGGGAGATCGAACATGTTAAGATGATTCTGATATTATATTAAAATAGAAATTGACTGTTATTTTAAAATCGATCTATCAATAAGATGAAGAGTATTAATATTTATAAATCATATTTAAAATTTTAAATTAGATAGGAAAATTACCTCTAATAGTTATTCGACTTAAAAATTTTAGTGTTTTGTATTTAATATGTAATTTTGATTTATATAAAATGGTATTTATATATGTGAGGGATTCTGGTAAGAATAGTATATTTACAACAATCCAAAGACAAATTGTTCTAATTAAATTTGATGATTTCACGCGGTTAATTATCTTATTTTTTTTATTACATGAGAGTCACGAAAATCGTAAAATTACTATTGCTCATGAAAATTCGAATATTAATTTGATCTCGAGAAAGACACTTGAATAAAATCTCTTAATTACTCGGATATCATTATAAGGACATAAAGTTAATTATCTTCATAGGTCTTTTGAGTTGTATTCAATCACATAAATTAAATTTAGTAATTACTTTGACTTGTGTTTGCTAAAGTCCATGTAGAATTTACATAGTTCACTTGGTCGTGGTTTGATCAAAGGTCGATGTAAGTACGACCAACTATTGTGGGCCTTTAGTTACCAACATGGCACTACTGTTCAATTCAAATTGCATTTATTCATGATCATGTAAGATGCTTATGGATTCTTGACTATTACAAAGAGACATGAACTCATCGTATGAATAATAATGTTGGAAGTCATGCCCAAAGGGTAAAGAAAGAAATTGACAGTTAAACATATAGATGAAACGAATGCTACAACTTTGAATTAGTGACAAAAGGAGGCAATATTTTATTAGACTAATCAACCAAACATCAAAATCCCAATCTCCTAAAATCCATTTGCATCCTCAGAAAAATGACCAGAAAAATAAAATGAGTAAACCCAGAAGAAGAATGGCCAGAACTAAAATGGGAACAATACCAACTTGTCGAAGCTTTATTTTCATTCTCATTATCAGCAGCTCCCTCCGATTAAGTCTTGGCACCTTCTGGGGTCCCATAGCTGGAAATATGCAGCAAGGTTTTATATTTTCGAGATTAAAATCCTTGGGAGCTTTTACAACACGCCCTTCTGTATCTTCCAACATTTGACCCTTTTGTTCATTTGCAGATGATAATAGAGTCTGCTTCTCTTCTCCAGAATTGTCAGAAGAAATTTCCATTTGGACTAGCTTGTGGAGAAGACAAATTTTTGTGATCTTTTTCTTTTTGTTTCAGTAGAGAAATTTGAGGATGTTGAGGCAATCTCTGTATAGCTTTTGCAATTGTTGATCTTGCATGTCGATCAAATTTAAAGGGAAAGAGGGTATGTTTCTAAGATTTAATATATAAATTCGGTTGCATTAACTGAATGGGTCATGTTTGTTTCGGTCAGATATGGGTTCTGTTGTTTGGTACTAGGAAATGCGGTGTCTTGTGGAAATTTAATTACGTTGATGTAGAGGTCATTCCTCTCCCTCCCTCTCTCTTCCCCCACCCCCCGTCTACAACGATAGTTGTCGATGCCTGCATCAGCGGTTGTTAGCCTTTTTTTTTTTTTTTTTTTTTTGATATTTAAAATCATATTAATTTAATTATTAAAATTAATTAAGGGATTCATTATTTTTATTGATTTATTATTTCTTTTTTTTAAAGAAGTGACAAATGAGTAATTTGAATTCATTATATGTGAAATATATTAAATTCACAAGTGGGTTTTGATTTTTTCGGAAATCGATGGCGGCTATTGAATTGTTGGGCCCAGCGAGACCCCGAGTCTCAACCACCACTAATATTTTTTCTTGAAGTCGTCGAGGTGGAATAGTAAAACATTTTTCTATTTAAAAAAAATTGTTGTGAATTGTTATGTTCATGGGGCATTTTCTCCACTTGGAAATACATGTAATCCCCAGTTTTTCAATCAAAGGAAATTCATGGCTAATTGCTTTATGTTAATTACAATTAATATAAATTATTAATATTTATCATTAAAATCGAGAAATATTTCAATGATTTTAATTTATGAGAAATATCATTATCTTGAATCTTGGTTTGCATATAAAATCATGCAATTAACGCAAAACACAACAAAAAAATGAATGAAAAATATATTTGAAAAACCAAACACGAACAAGGCACCGACGAAAGAAAGAACAAAGGGATGAATTTTTCTATGCTTTTTTCCTATTAAATCGAAAGTGTTCAAAAGGAAAAAAGAAAACCAATGGCTTCATCATCCAAAAATCCCTTTCCCTTTTCCCCCGTCAAACAGAACATAAGATAAGCTCTGTACTATCCAATCCTGAGAAAGTCCTGGAGCCAACAGAACCCACCAAAGCAGACCCATTACCGGTAACCACCGCAACTCCGCCGTGAGAGTGGTTGTGGTGGCTTTTATCATCCTGGTTCGCCGGAGGATGATAATACATGCGAGCTGTCTGTGGACAGTGTGAATGAAATCTTGCTGCCGCTCTCACTCCTGCATCCAACATCTCCATGTATTTCCCCATAGCCATATCACTTTTCTCTTTATGGTATGTTCAAATTTTGGGTATGTGGGTATGAGTTATTTTTCTCTCCCTCCCTCTCCAGGAATTGGAATTTTTAGAGAGGGAGAGAGAGAATGGTCGAATAGGGGTTAGAGAGAAGAGAGAGCAAGAGAGAGATTAGAAGGCGTCCCAAATGTTGTGGTTGGAACCCATAAAATGTGGGATGAGAAGAGTTGTGCCTGGGGAGAACGTGAAAGCGCCGGTCTGTTTAATATATAGCCGTAACTTGTGCTTCTCATTTGTTATATTCGTTTCTGACTTCGATTTTTGTTTTCTTGCACTCTGATTTTTTGAATACCTTTTCTGTTCAGTCCTCGTTATTTGTATAATTGTCTTTGTGTCCCTGATCTTTTATTAATTTATTACCAATGCCCTTAAAGTGTTGCTTATTTCTTTGGTTCTGTTCCCTAATTTAGGTGGCATAGACAGTTGCTGCCAAACCACGCTAAATGGCAGGGACTTTCATCCGATACGTAAGTAAAAAGATATAAATTCAGTCGACTAGCCTAAGGTGCAAGCTGACATCTCAACTAAAATATGTTATTATTACTTTCAAATCCCATTTAAGTTTGACTAGATTCTATTGTTCACCATAAGAAAAACAATGATTAATTTACATTAAGATCAATAATTATCTATATTTTTGTGATTTTTTTTATATCTGAAATCATATCCCGATCAATTTAATTTAAATGTTTTAAAAAATTCTATTTAAATGACAATTTTTTCATTATAATCTATTTTATTTCTAAATTTCAAACTCAAAAATTAGTTAAGAGATCTAACATTTCATCTTATTAGCCTAACTATCCCTTGATCAATAATTACCTGTATCATGTTTCAAAGTTGATGCTTCAATCGGGCATGACCGGTAAATCTGCGCCCATGGAAGTGTTACTCTTCCATTGCATTTGCCTCGCGAAAGTTACATTTGAGAAAGAGCATTTTCCTGTTTTTCATCTGGTTACATGAGAAAAGAAATATTTGTTGGGACGTGTGAAAGGAGATTGGAGCAAAGGAGAAATTTCCTCCAAGCCTATGCCATGTGGGCTTAAGTTCATAGAAGAATCATGTCACATGAAAAGAGTGGGTGTCGTGCCTGACATTAAATCATTCCTATGCGTTTTTCATTTTATCACGTGAGAGAGACATGTTTTTGACTATACCCAAAAAACAAACCATTCAGGAAAAATGCAACAACTTTTTGATATCAATTATTGCACACTGTTTGGTATATAAGATTTTGTCTCGACTAATCCAGATCTATCGTTACAATGGCTCATTCTCGGAAGGTGGGTCTCCAATGAAAAATACTTTAAACACATGAAGGGTCAATCCTCTCAGCGAGAGTCGAATCTCGATCATATTTAAAAAAATTAAATCTCACATCCAGTTGAGACAATTCACTTTGATTAAAGTGCAACAATTTTGTTTCTCAAAAAAGGGGATGTTTGTCACCTCATTTAAAAAGAAAATGGTCTCTTACAGAATTAATTAAATAACCTCAATTCCTTAGTCCCCTTTGATTAAAACAATCCTCCCAAATGCCCATAACAACTGAAACATTTACCCAAAAAAAGGCATCTGTTAAGTACTAACTTCTATTATTAAAATTAAAATTGTCAAAAATTCCAAAGCATCTAATCATGAAACCAAACAAATTAATAATCACCAAAGAATCAATGGACCATCAAATTGAAATATTGGGTCCACGAAAAGCCCCAAATCATGCGTTTTTAATTCATGGAGACAAATTTCATAGTACTTGATTTAGTACAAGAAATGTGTTTCTTCTCGTTTTACATGTCAACTTGTAATTGGGGGCAGGTGATGCCCCCGACACCTTACTTGAGGTTTTTTTTTTTTTTTTGTTATTTAGAATTATATATTAATTAATCTCATTTGAATATATATAAAATCCTTATTATAAAATATGACTCTCTTATCATAATTTTTTTATTTTTAAATTTTATATTCGAGATTTAATTAAAAAATTTATCATTTTATCTCACTGGATTAATCATCCGTCATCGATGGCTCGTGGGAATGTTGGTTGCATGCCGGTGCCTTTTTGAAGTTATGGGCAATTATAGGGGTATGCATGCAAAAAAGAAACCGCGTGAGCTTGAGGTTCAATGAGAATAATCGGGTAAAATTCGCTGCGTAAGGAATGACCGGTTAACGCCGGTCATAGTAGGTTACCTTGTCCTCTTGAATGTTCCAAGTCCTCTCAGATTTTTAATTCAATTCATTAAGAACCTAAATTCTTATTTTTTTATGTCAATGAGGAAATGATGTTTAATAATCTCTTGGTTTTTTAATATTTTAGCATTTTGTCTATATAAAATTAATTAAAATAATTTTGAATTTTGACTATTTTAAATTATTAGAATAGAAATTTTCAAAATTATTGAACTAATATTTTAAATTATATATATATATAAGATCTCAGAAAAATATCAAAGTGCACCCATATAAAAACTATTATATATGTGTTATTTTCTTTTTTTTTTTTACCATGTATTGAACACTACCCGATATTCGGAGTTTCGCCATTACTAATTCAGACCGACCACTACAGTGATTCCTTTTCAGAGGGTGGGTCTCCTAACGGGGAACGCTTCATACATATGAGAGTCCGATACTCCCAACGGGAGTCGAAACTCGGTTATGCTTAAGGGAACTCAACTTCATATCCAATTGAGCCAATCTACGTTGGTATATATATGTATATGTGTTATTTTCTAAATATTAACATATGAAAAATAAATATTCTCAAGACGGTATACATGACATCATATGCTGTCATTTCGTCAAATATTTCTTACTATTACCAGACTCTTTTTATATATGTCAAATTATGTTATCACAAATATCATAATATGTCAATATATTATATAATATATTAACATATTAAAAGAATATTTGATTTTAGGATTTTCTTTTTATATACATACTCTAATTTGTATAAAAATAAATATCTCATTTTATGATTTAATTAACTTAATTTTTAAACTTAAGTTTATTTAATTCTATGATTTTTAACTTATTGAGGTTTAAAACTTAAAAAATTTATGAAAAAATTCACTTAATCCCTTGTGGTTTTCAGTTTTTACCATTCAATCTTTACCACTTTGTCCCTCTCATTACCTGCTTGCAATTTTATTCTTATTTTATTCTTTTTTTTTTGAGTTTTTTTTATTGCGTTTGAATAAAAAATGATCTAACATTTTAAGCAGCAAATTATACAGAAGAAAAATGGGTAACAGAGGGGGGATAAAATGAAAAAATTTAAAACTAGATGATATAAAAATGATACGTATATTTATTTATTCTATACAGTTAAAAGGCAAAAACAAATCAGAGTTCTTGAAATTGAAAATATTTTGAAAAGTCAATTCAAATCGAATTCAACTAAATTCGACAACTATTTCGATATATGTTATTTGTCATAAAAATAATATTAGATAAATCAAAATTGTATATTGATGTGTTTAATTTGTTGTTATCTTTTAGGGATTCTAAAGAAGACATTCTAATCACTTCATTTATAGTGGAAGGTCCCATGGTTTTTACCTTCATTTTGATCAGTTTTCCATGTAAAAATTTGGTGCTTTTGATTCATGGTTGATTTATATTTGTCTACTTTTATTACACAAAAGAGGAAAATTATTAAGTGGGGTTCTTTGCACTCATATTTTTCTTTAACACTATTGAAGTTTGAGAAAGTCATCCATTTTACAAAATTATTTCATATCATATATTTGGGAAATCATATCATATAGAGCAAGAAGACAAACGATAACAATAGTTTAGACCTTCTGTCTTAAATTTGGGATTAGTAATTTAAAAAATAAATATAAAAAAATATAAAAGTGTTGATTTAATTTATACGAATTTTCCTATACTATTCATTTCTATCTAAAATTATCTCTTTAACTAAATCCATAATTATAATATTTTTACAGATAATTTGTATTCAAGTTTATAATGACATATCTTTACGTTTTACTAAATTTTCTATATTTAAGTTCTCAATTCTTTTAACAAGTACGTTTTTGAGTTTTTGTTACACATACTCAAACCACCTTAAATGATACTCTCGTATCTTATCCATAATTAAATTAACTCCTAACTTATTATGTTTCTTTTCGTTTCTAATTCTATTTTTTTCTAATTTTATTCTGCATCCATCTAAATATTCACATTTCAGTTACAATCATTTTATACTCTTATTATTATTTAATGATTCAACACTCAGTGTCATATAATAGTACATGTCTTATTGTAGTTTTATAGAATTTTTTCTCCAAATGTAATGGTATCGTGCGATCACAAAAAATTTCGAATATTTTTCTCTATTTTATCCAATTCACTTAAATCCTATTATTCACATCTCCATCTATATTACCATTATTCTGAATGATGAAACTAAAATATCTAAAATGTTTATTTTTTGTACGTATTTTTCTTCTAACCTAATAATTTTTTTTTATCATTTTAATGATTATCACTAAATCTATATCTCATATATTTAGTTTTAGATATACTCAATCTAACTCATTTGGATTTCAATATAACCCTTCATAACTCTAATTTAATGTTAATAATTTTTTAATTTTATCGATCAATACTATCTAAAAAAAAAAAAACATAATCATGGTCTGTGCACACACGTTGAGTAAAGAAAACTTTTTTGCTTTGAGATCCTTCAACAACAGCCCTTCTAACTCCGCTCTCTGTGCATATATCATTATTGTGGCGGCTGCTGGTTTTTCTATTTCATTGGAGACAACATGCCAATACTCCATCCATCTTAAGAACTTCTCCATAAGCATGCGAGGAATAGAAGACTGAATAAAGTTTTCTAAGGCCATTGACTCATCCGCCATGCCAAAATAAGGAACGAATTGAAATATAGAAGTTTCTCACAAACTCTGACTCTTTTTTTTTTTTTTTTTTTTTTTTTTTTTTGCGCTCTCTCAAATCACAACAATTCCCTTGCTAATCCCTTTCTGATTTTTTTTTTCAATTTTTCTAATATTTCATACCACACTACTTCTTATTTTTTTAATTATTTTTTTGCATTTATACTTTTCATAGTTTTTCAAATTATTCGTAGGATATTTTGGAAGTAACAAACCAAATAAAAATAATATACAATAATATATAAAAATTAAGTATAAGCAAAAGTTTTGCTACACATTTTGTTTCTGTTGAAAATCATTCTAATTCAACTCCAAATATGGAGTAATAATGTTTAGCCAAACAAAAGTAAAGTTGGCTTGCAACTTTCAACTCTAGAGATTCAATTCTAAGTTGATAAAAAAGATTTTTGTATAGCAATCTAATTATGGCATTTTACGGTAATTTTTTGATTAAAATTAAATCAAATTGAGATAAACTATCTAAATCGCATGTTTATCATGTTGTTAATCAAAAACCTCAAAAATCAAACCTCTAATATATGTAAATTATGCATCGATTGATTCATATTTTCAAATGAGAATATCCATTACTAATAGGTAAGTGGACTTTTCAAAGTTATGTTTAGAACAGGCAAGCCTGAGTTTGGACTATTTTGGGGTCGGATCATGGTCTCATTATTTAGACCCATTTTAAATATGGGCTGAACCTGGATATCAGTCGACTCGACTCGACTCATTATAGACTTGACATGTTTAAAATCAAATATTTTTTTTGATTTTAAAAAAATATTGTAATTTTGATTAGTTTAATGTATTATTTTTTATATAATTTATTTAATTTTTTCATAACATTATTATTGTCAATTTTTATAGTAGTGTGTGATTTTCAATTTAATGTGGTGGTATTTGATTTATATTTTATTTTAGATGATTATATATATATATATATATATATATATAGTTTGTATTTATTATATTATAAAATCAGTTAAAATAAGAAAAATGAAATTTATAATTTGGGTTTGAGTCTGATCTAAAATGGACTGAAGACGGCAGAGCTCGAGACGCAATGTAAAAATTTTTTTGAGTCGGATTTAGGATTGGACCTATAAAATTTAAACGGGCCGAGTTGATATTTTGTAGAAAGCCCTAATCATATCCCACATCGAGAATGAACAATATTTTTTAGTCTTTAAAGTGATGAGGAGGATGGACGAGGCCGTCCCTTCGGGGACATCCGATAAAATTGGAACGATACAGAGAAGATTAGCATGGCCCCTGCGCAAGGATGACACGCACAAATCGAGAAATGGTCCAAATTTTTTTTCCTAGTCGGTCGATGTGATTTACGAGTAATCTTTGCTCATCAACCTCTCTAATTTGTTTGAGATTTCAAGTGTTTTTTTTTTTTTTTTTTTAATGCTTCAATCTTTCGAACTGTGAGTAATCTTTCTTCAGCTTTTCATTTTTGTTTTTGCTCTTTAATCTCTTCATTTTCTTTGTAATTTCAAGAGGGCTTTTTGATGTGTGAGTAATCTTTGCTCATCAATCTCTCTATTTTGTTTGTGATTTCAAGTGGTTTTTTTTTTTGGCTTCAATCTTTCGATTTGTGAGTAATCTTTCTTCCGTTTCTCATTTTTGTTTTTGCTCTTTAATCTCTCTATTTTCTTTGTGATTTCAAGTGGGCTTTGTTTATTTTTGCTTCAATCTTTCGATTTGTGAGTAATCTTTCATCAATTTCACATTTTTGTTTGTTATTTCATGTGGGTCTTTTTGGTGCTTCAGTCACAAATCGAGGACATCTGATAAAATTGGAACGATACAAAGAAGATTGGCATGGCCACTGTGCAAGGATGACATGCACAAACCGAGAAATGGTTAAAATTTTTTTCCCCAATCTGTCAATTTTGATCTATAAGTATAAGTAATCTGTCTTCAATTTCTCTTTTTTTGTGATTTTAAACGGGGATTCTGTATTTTTGCTTGAATCGAGTCTGTTAGTACTCTGAGTTCTTCAATTTCTCCTTTTCAAATGGGTTTTTCTATTTTCGCGTAATTTTTTCTTTCCTTTTTTTTTTTTTTCCTTCAAGTCAATATGTGCCTAATACCTGCTCAATCGACTGTTCTTCATATGTTTGATCTTTCTTACTTGCGGGTTTCTGAATCTTGTATCATGGTTTAAGGATTTCAATCATGAGGCTTCGATTGTAGGGTTTCCTGTTCTTGTTTTGATTTGCCTGGTTGCAATCTATAATTTATCACATGCTTCTTAATCTTGCTTTGTTGTTTAGTGTTCTGCTTATATTGCCTTACTCGTAATAGGGTTTTGATTTTTGGCTCCCAATTTCCATTCTTTATATGGTGTTTGATTTAATGATATGAAACGAGTGTAATGATCATGAACATGTTAAATTTATTGTCTTATGCTTATTCAATGTTTGACCGATTTCCCCTACGTTTGCATCTGGGTACTGTGGGAACAATTTTGTTAACATGCGGTGTAAGATCTCCATTGTTTGGCTGGGATGACTAGAGTGACTTTTACTTGCAGAGTTTGTGGCAATTTTGCTTCTGGATTGAGTTTAGGATGTTGCAGAATAGGAGTTTTGTGGCTTGAAGAATTCAAAATTTAACGAAGTGGTGAAATTCATGATGAAAATGTATTTGAGTTGGAGATGGAGATTTTTTGGTTTGGTCCATCTTAAATTCATGGAATAGACAGGTAATTTTTTGAAAATAAAAATAACAGAAATGAAAGAAGAAAAAAGACAGTGAAAAGCAAATAAAGGAGGATATAAAGTGCACGCAATTGTGATGGCTGTGGTGTCTGTGGATGGTATGCACATTAATGTGTGATTTTGCAAGAAGCCAAACAATCTATAATTTATATGATTTAGGGGGGAGGGGGCAGAGGGAGGTATTTGAGTCATTGTATTCTTGGTGGACAGGATTTGCTTTCTCAATAAATATAAGAGATTGTTTAAAGCATTTTTTTTTTTTGGGTACAGGGAGGAGTTGCTAAGAGAGGACTGTGGCCCAAGAGAGGCTCAGCTAGATGAGGATGGCATAAAAGGATTTCACTAAACAGAGGCTGCCATGGGAGAATACCATGTGGATGAAGAGTGCCGTTGCATGATCTTCACTGGGTATGATGAATATGAGGTTATGATAATTGGTAACCAGCTTGTAAGAATGTACATTTACCAAGTGCCATTGTAGTTAGAGCTGTCATGAACTATTGAGTAGTAATGTTTGGATGTGGTTACGACGGAGGGTACAAATGGATTGTGAGCATAGTTGTGGTTAGTGAGATATGAGTGTGCACAACATGGCGGGATGAGTGAATGAGTGTAATGGGCCAAAAGGTTGAGAGGATGATTTTGTTGTAATGATAGCTTTACTGATACGGAATGATTCTCACAGTTGTGAAAGTGGCATTGGCTGAACCATCCTAAATATGGTGTCCTCGATTACACAGACATGTTGAATATGTTGGAGCAACTTGTTTTGTTTATTTAAGGTGGAGCCCGAGATTGATGCATGCAAGTCTAGCCATAAAATTCAAACAATTCGCTATCCTTAGGAAAAACATTTTTTGTTCACATAAAAAGCTTAAAGTTTTATCTTATTGAATTAGGAGATAGGTACATCTGTCTAAATAATACATAGAAACAATTTCTTCTCACTTTTGCACAGTGTGCTCTCTCTCATGCTGGTGGAGCTGTATAACCTGAAAAGGGAAACCATCCGGCAACATAAGCTTAAAGTCAATGATCAAATCATTGTGATGAGAGAAAATGTTAATAAACAAATGAATTCTATTAAAATATTAAAGGAAAATAAAACAAATCAATCTTACTTCCACACTTCATTCCTTGAGGAACTGAGAGTCCACAAGTTCTTGCGACAAATACAACTTTCTCCATGCTCACAATTTTCTCAATTATGGGAGTCACAAAGTTGCACAGACATGGCACATTTGCGGTCTTTATGACTGCACAACACTCTGAAGATGGTGGGATCTGTGGTCCTGGGATTAGTACAAAAGATTTGCATTTTTTAATAAGGGCCGGAATAGCACCTCCACATTGGGCAGAGACTTGGTGGCTGCCTACGGTTAGTGATATTATTCCAACAATCACCATTAGAGCCAAGGCCCTAGTGTATGAACTTGCCATATCTCTTTGAACTAATTTGTAGTATTTCTTTGCTTTAATCTTTGCCCTGCATGCATTAGATTTAACTTTTGGTCACTTATATAGGGTTTTGAGAACAAGAAGATGGAAAAAGAGACCTAAACATGCCAAATATGCACTGGTTTAGGATGGTTCTCTTTGGCTACAAAGTGATGATATTGTAATTTTTGGTAATAATTTAAAACAAAAATTTGTTTATTAGGTAAGATTTGGTAAAAGTCTATATATTTAATTCCTCGGCATTTAAAAGAACTTGATTTCCTGAATCTTAGTTGCTAAGATTTGGCTAGAGTTGGTAAGATCTTGAAAAAGTTTTCATGTTTCCTTAAGGATCGATAAAATTAAATGATGATATAAAGTGAAATCATGAAGTGTGAGTTATGTTTTTAAATTTATAACATCTCTATTTGATGTTAACAGGGCACTATTTTAGAAACTTTATTAGGTATCTTTTGATTAAATTTGTTATTTTTTATCTATATTAATTATTTAAGAAAGGTTGACAAGAATGTATCAGAGATGCTTGATTATTGTCATGTTTAACATAATTTATTAGGTAAATTATGAGTTTTTAACAAGTGCCTTGGCCGGGGATACCTGTTAACAGCACCTAATTAATTTATACTCTGTGTGTGAGTGTGTCTCCAAGGCACCCTTCTTTACCAAATCCCTTGTTTTACAAAATTGTTCCATCGGCATTTTCCTAATGAAAATTTGTGAAAAACTGAAGGAATGATACAACAGAATACAAATTTTGAATACAATGATATGGTTTATATTTGTACCATGTATTTCCAAATTCCTCAAAATATATATTATGCCCTCTATTCAATCAAATTGTTCTTTGTAAATTTGAAGTTTCTGACTTTCTGGGTTTTTGATTTATTTGAATGCTTCAACTCTAGAGTTTCCTGGGTTCTTTTTCTGGATTTGATTTGCTCGGGTGCAATCAAGAGTGTTTCTGCTGCTTCTAGTTTTGAATGTTTTTCTTATTTGCATGAATTGTACTAGGTTTGTTATTTTTGGCTGTCAATTTCCATTCCTTTAAATGGTGTTGAACAAGGGAAATTATAATGGTTGTTTGCGTAGAAATTCGTAGTTTGTAGCTTCTCATTTACAATGTTCAGCCCTTCCTCAGGTGTGAGTTCTTATATTTTTTGGCTTCCTCTTGGCTGAGTTTTATCTTATTTATATATTTTGGCTCCTCTAAGTTCATCCTGTTTCTGGTTCTACTGCCTTGTTTGATGCTGTGGACTCCCCTTTATGTATGCTACTTCCTTTACAAGAATCTATGTCAAGTCTTTTGTAAATCATAATTCTGATGCTGTGATTGCAGGTGGAGTTCTATAGACTATCAGAGCTGCTGCTTCTTGTTTACAGTTGCTTCTAATAAAAGCTAGGTCTTTGCCTGGTACATGCACCATGTTTGGAGCAATCTAGAAAAGGGTGTATCCTCTAGGTCAAATTAAGATCCTAAATGGGAGGTAACATAGTAAGATTGTATTTTTAGTCTTATGTGGTCTGACTACATTATATGATTAGGTTTCTTCTGTCAATTACAAGTAGCTAACTTGATTAGGTCAAATTGCGGGGCTTTGGTAAATTGGAAATTGATGTTTTATGTTATGGCTAAAAGACTGTTTTCAATAATTTATGGATATCTTTTTCAGTTTGGCCTTGTGATTTTGCCTACTTTGATAGTTGTTGAAAAATAGAGGGTGAGAGCCAGAACCATGGTTTCAATATTTGAATGGCTCACCGGAATCATCTTGATAGAGACTGCATCATTTGGCTTGTGATTTAAAGATTTATAGCAAGAATGCATCTAAGGTAGTGGAAGGCTAAAACTATTGTTTACAGGATTTGTGTTTGCGTGCTTGTGTGTTATACGTAGTTGAGGTTCTGATAGAGATGACTGGTCTCTCCTTTTTCCAGATCTGGGGAAACAAAGAGTGAAGCTGAAGCGTTGGTTTTGTTGTTTTGAATAGCTCATCATGGCCCTCTTATGGGAGTCTGCATGATCTAGCACAAAGTAAAATTTTGTAACAAGATATTTAGGCATGCGTGTAACATATGGCAGAGAATGACCAACAAAAAGATAAAAGCATAGAGGAGAGAAATTTGGTTGGGTTCCAAATTCCAGTGCTTGTTGTAAAGTGTAATGCCATGTTGATTTGTCTTTACAATCCACAGGCGATGACTTCGAAATCTTGTCGTTCTGTTTCATTTTGTTTTCCTGTGTTTTAAGTAGTATGTGAAGATGGATATTGATGAGTTATAATTGTGTTGATCATGTTACAGCAAAGCCGTCTATTTTTTGGTCCCCCTAAACACCCCCTTGGGGGCGGGAGAAGAAGAAAAACGAGAACTGGGTATTGGCAGGATTTATCCCAAAACCACTTGATATCACCTCAGTGGTTTTTATCAGCTAAACTAGTTGACAATACTGAATACTATATATTCAACTTGAATTACTTGTCACCTCATCTAACAGTAGATTGGTTTCTGTAGTGGTTTGAGGCAAGCCTATGTAATGACTAAACTCTATCCTCAATTTTAGGTTTTGTTTATTTTTATCAGTGATGATGTAGTTATCCATGGTGATTTGCTGCAAGAATCCGAGTCTTCATGATCTTAATGTTGAAATGAGGATTATGGCTAGGTGTGGTCACGTGTCACTCTCTCTCTCTCTATTTTTTTTTTTTTTGATACCATAGCTGGACCGTTGTTGGTTCGTTTTGTGGGGGTGGATTTTTCAATATTGTTTTTTTCGTCCCTAGGGGGTGTGGGGGTGGATTTTTCAATATTGTTTTTTTGGTCCTTAGGGAGAGTTGAACTCCCGATCTAATTAAGGAACAAAGGTATCCATTTTACGTATGTCACCAATTGTAGGTTTCTCTTTGTATAAGCCTCTCTCTCCTAGAGGATTAGGCTACTGTCCTAATTAGTTTTGAGTGGTTTTCAAATATGGCCATATGGTTGAGAAACTCGTGTGCATGTATAAGATTACATGTGTGTGTGCGCGCGCTCTAGGTTCTTTTTTCTTTAAAGCAATTATTTAAATCCGATTCGAATTGAATTAAAGTTTTAAAAAGTTTTCTTAATATTTGTTTTTGTCATTCACAATAATTAAGTTCAAAATCTTGTTTAATGGATTTCATTATCCAATATTAACTAAATATCGATTCTTCTAGGTTTTATACTTTGGGATGTTGATATGAACGTGGCAAATTTGATATATATATTTGTTTTGTAATATATTTTAATTTAAATAAATAAAATGTTATATAAAAATATAAAATTTTTCAAAGGAAAAATATGTAATGAAATGATATGTTTCGAAGAATAGTTTAGTGATTATAATTTCTTTCCTCCAAATTTGCGCTCTGAATTCAAACGATGTGTAACAAGGTGTTATCTTATGTGACCTTCATTACCCAACTTTTCCGATGGGCTTAGTCAGTTGTCATGGATCGATAAAAGCCCAATATGAACCTGTGCCATGGTCTTCTTCTACCTCTGCTAATTCTCCGATTCAGAGTCTTATCTCAATTCGAACGTTAACGCTACGCCCTTCATAGCCAGTGAGACGAAATCCATTCCCTTGCTCGAAATGGATCTCTACATGGTTGACCCAATGAGCCTGCGGTTCTTCTTGTCTTCCTCTATGACACCCGAAAGATGTTCGACGAAAGTTATCAGTGGATCAAAACCCGGAATTGGGATTCTGAAAGCAGCGAAGAGGAGCTCTCTCGCAACTCAGAAAGGAAGACAGACAGAACCCAGCAAGGAGTTGTCTCGAATTTTGAGAACTGAAGCAGCTGTTAAAGCCATTGAGAAAAAAGCCAATTCCAAAAAGCACAATCACTTGTCGCCCAAACCCATTTTGGAGGCTCTTGATGTTGCCATAAGTCATAATAACTGGGAAACTGCTCTCAAAGTTCGTAGTCTTTATTTTAGTTATACTTTCATTATCTGAGTACGTGCATATGTTCTCATAATTTCTCTGCGTTTTCTTTTCTTTTCTTTTTCTGTGTCTTTACAATGGACTGTTGTTTGTGGAGATTTAAATATTATGAAACAGTCATGGGTTTTGTCTTACAACTGCTATAATAATGAGTCAAATTATGAGATATGTTAATTATTATTTAAGTGGTTGTGCTTATGTTCATCTTTTTTAAAAGAAAACCTCTTAATAAAATTTTTGTAAATGTAGCACATGGTTTGGGGGTACAATGTGAATAGCTCTTATGTATATTTACATTGAATAATATGTTTCTTCCATTTGGCTGTTTTAAGAAGGATTTAGGTGAAAATCTATCAATGAGTTTTAGAGTACTGCACCCAACTTAGGATTTATGGTATGTATCTTTTGCTGCAATGGTATTTATCGATTGGTAACAATTCTCTACTTGTAGGGGAAAAAAGAAAAGGTAATTGTCATGTCATCATTTTCCCCAATGGCCCTATTCTTAAATTCAAGCTTGTGGAGACATGAGGTAAAAGGTTTAAGCAAATAGAGGGATTTAATCAATAAACAAGAATAGATTTGTAACCATCATAACTTTTGCAAAAATACAATATAAGTTCTGAACTAGGATGTTAGCAGCATTTGCTACTAGAGAGCTGAATTATGTTTTTAAAATTTTCAATGGAAAAAAGTATATTAAGAGAGAGCAGCAAAAGGCTAAAGAAAGAAAATGGAAGACTCAAACAAAAATTGTAAATATATGTCAAAATAGGACTTTACAATCTTTACAGTCATCCAGACTAAAACGTTTAAATACCCGGTAGGCCCAAACCACAAAGATGCTATAAAGATGACTTTTTCGCACAAGATCGGAGGAGGAAGGAATTGATCTTTAAAAATTCTAGCATTTGATTACTGGATCCATGATCTAAATGTGAAAAATATAACTTTATATTACCATGAAATTTCCTTTTCCTGAGCTTATATTTCTCTAGTAAATAGTCAATATTCAGTTTTCAATTGTTCAAGTTGCTTCTTTTTCCCAGATTTTTGGACTTCTCCGGAAGCAACTTTGGTATGTGCCGAGGTGTCAAACATATGCAAAACTGTTGATGATGCTAGGCAAGTGCAATCAACCTGAACAGGCAAGCTTGCTTTTTGAGATCATGCAGATTGAGGGACTCAGACCATCTATTGATGTTTATACTGCACTTGTAAGTGCATATGGCCTTAGTGGTCGTCTAGACAGAGCGGTTTGTACTGTAAATGAAATGAAATCAGTCTCTGATTGCAATCCAAATGTGGTCACATATTCAACTCTTTTAAACTGCTGTTGTAAGCAACAACGATTTGATCTGATCGATCATATTCTCTCTGAGATGTCATATCATGGAGTTGAGTGTAACGTTGTGACATACAATACCATAATTGATGGATATGGTAAGGCAGAAATGTTTGAAGCAATGGAGGGCTTATTGGCAGACATGCTAGAAAGTGGTAATTGCCTTCCTGATGTTTTCACATTAAATTCGATCATCTGGGCTTATGGAAATAGTGGGCAGATTGAGAAGATGCAGAAGTGGTATGATGAATTTCAGCTCATGGGGATAAAGCCAGACATGAAAACATTTAATATTCTTATCAGATCATATGGGAAGGCAGGCATGTATGATAAAATCAAGTCTGTCATGGACTTCATGGAGAAAAGGTTCTTCTCTCCTAGTATAGTTACTTTTAATACAGTGATTGAGATGTTTGGGAAAGCTGGAAATATAGAGAAGATGGATGAGTATTTTTGCAAGATGAAGCACCAGGGGATGAAGCCTAATACTATCACCTATTGTTCTCTTGTTAATGCTTATGGTAAAGCTGGCCTCTTGTGGAAAGTGAGTTCAATTCTGAGGCAAATAGAGAATTCTGACGTAGTTTTGGACACCCCATTTTTCAACTGTGTCATCAGTGCCTATGGGCAGGCTGGTGATTTGGATAAAATGGGTGAGCTGTTTTTGGCAATGAGGGAAAATGATTGCAAGCCTGATTATATCACCTTTGCCACAATGATCCAAGCATATAATGCGAAAGGCATGACTGAGGCTGCTAAAGCGTTGGAGATTGAGATGATTGCTGTGAAAGGGAAATCGGGTATGCTTTTGATCTTTTAGATAGTTGGGATCTTAGGTCTTTGATTTTACGTAAAATTGATTTTAAACTATCTTTACTAGTGAATTTCTTCTTTTTCCCATTAATACAGTACTTAACTAAGTCTTGTTCCAACTGAGTTGAGGTCAGCTTGCCCATTACAATAGTCACTCTAATTAATTCTATGGCTGCATAAGCAAAGCTGAAATGTTTTGACATGCCAAATTATTGAGTGTTTTAGGTTTGTAGGTGGGAATCTTGTGATCCAGTTAAGACGGTGAGATGAACTAACATATGCATTGTGTTTATGCAGAAATCAAATTGATTGGATGCTGATACAAGTGGTAGCTTCAGGAAGACAACCTTAACAATTGTGGAATCTAATTTCTTTATGACAAAGGAAATGCAGTTGTGATTCTCTGTTACTAATCTGCTATTGGAATTCATGGTCCTTGCCCCATCTAAAAGGTACACATTACATTTCAGAAGTACATGTTATATTAACTTTTTTTCTTTTTTCATTTTCTTTTTTAAAGCAGTAGTTTGATACATTAAGGAATTTAAGCTTATTGGCATTCATGTTTGATAAATTATTCCAAGAGTAATCAAGTGTTAAATTTTTTTTCAAAGATAAATGTGGTGCATCTGCTGGGAGAGAGAGAGAGGGAAGAAGGAAAGTGATGCTGGAGGGGACCAAAGCATGAAAACATCATATCACAGATCACTCTTTAGAGAATTTTTGGAATGTGCCAAGAACAAGGAATGAACCTTTGAAGTCCACCACTGAAGAACCTCAGAAAACCTTCAATTAAATAAATTTTATTTAATTCTCAGACCCTGAGTTTGAGTATGATGATAATTCTAGAATCCTATCCTTAAGATTCAAGTAAAAAATTGTAAGGATATTCAGAACAATTTACTCCAAATTTTTTAGCAAATTTCAAATTATAACCCTTAAAAATCAGAAAATGAAGAAAGAAAAGCTAGAACTAGAATAAAAAGAAACATATGTTAGAGTAAAAATTTTTATTTCATCAGTGGAAAAGGAGGGGTTAATGACCCAATTTACAGTACTACAACCTATTGGTATGCTGCCAACATATTGGTATGCTGCGAATATTTTTAAATTCATGCCAATTTACAGTACTACAACCTAAAGCACAAAGAAGCTGGTAACAAATAAGGAAAGAGAACTGTAAGTTTCACAACAGAGCTAATGAAAAAATAAAATGAATAAAAAAAAGGATCTACATAGATCATAAGATGCAGAACCTATAAAATGCTAATCTACTCCACTCCTCATCAATTAGACAACCATAAATGGTCAATTAGTACAAATATATTGCTGAAAGATTTAGTAGCACCCAACTAACATCTGTCATATGGATTTAAATTTGTAAGTCTGTGTTTGTGTTGTTTTTTAAACATGTTGTGCTTGTTTTTCTCCTATGAAACCAATAGGATGCATTGTCATTATTCCTTTCAATGAATTTTTTACCATCTTGGCGGTAAACTTAGCTAAATTCTTCTTTTTCTTCTCCTTCCGTTCCTTTGATTTTTCATTTGAGATGTCTTCATCCCATTGGTTAAGATCATTGCCTTCATTTATAAGAATAATTAAGCAATTTGCTAGAGCTTAATGTATGTCACTTGTGCCCCCTGGTATTTCTCACCCAAGAATTTTCTGAAGCCAAACTCATTAGGACTTGCTATTTTAGTACCTTGTTTAATACAAAGATAATTTAGTTATGATGGAAGGGGAATTACATGTAATGTTGTTGAACTATAACTATAAATTTTAATTCTTAAAATTTGTTTTTCTATGATTTAGTTCTTAAACTTTAAAATGCATAACAATTGGGTTCTTTGGCTTACTGGTTGATGAAATAGACATTATCTGCTAACATGGCATGCTTCGTTGCTGAGATGGCATTGATGTGGACATGAGTAGTTAATGTGTTACATGACATAAGCAAAAAACTTCCATGTGAGTACCACATCATTAACGACTTAAACACAAAGACCCATATTGTGTATTTTAAAGTTCACAGAGTTCAATAGTAACAAAATAAAATTTAAGGACTTATTTGAAATTTGAGGTCAAAGTTCATGGATTTTCCATGTAATCAGAGAAATTCTGATTGTTTGGGATTGTTCGATTTGCTAACACCCAATAAAAGAAAAATATTGAAATTGGTGATTTAGAGGGAAAAAAGAATTAACTTTTGGGTTGGGGTGCTATTTTGCCGAAGCTAGAGGTAAAATAAATTATTGGAGAACTCTCATAACTTCCCCCCCTCTCTCTTCTCTTTATATCTTTGCTCGTAACAATTACTGTCTTTCTTTTTATCTTCTTCTTTCTTCCTCTCTTAATCTTCACTGGCAACAATTATCTTTAATTTTTCCCCCTTTTTTCTCTCTTTATTTCTTTCTCTCTTTGATCAAAGGTTGTTTGTTGATAATAGAGACTCTTATATTACAAAATTAAAATTTAAAACCTCAAGTGTAGTGTTTCAAAGTTTAAAACCTTAGTTGTTTGACTAAAATATAGTCTAAGACCTTGATAAATAATTTGTTCAAAAAATTATGCTAACATTACTTATTTGTGATGAGCACTTGTTGTCCAAGTTTTTAATACAGTTCCAGTATTTTATTAAGGTTCGGCAAATTTGGTTTCTGTTTGTCTTATCTCACTATCTCTGCCCCTATTTTGTCTCAAAAGTATATGAGCTGCTTCTCCACATCTTTGGCGTGAATTTTCAAGTAAATTGGTAGAGAGAACTTTCATGATTGCTTCTAAGAAATTACTTTCATATGAAAATTTTGCATGAGAAAAAGAAATTCACTAATTTACTCAACTAGAAACAAAATGGCATGAGTGGATGTGTACATACACGGCATAACTTTTGCATCGACTATAATGAAAATGTTTATTCAAGGGAGAGTAGTGATCAGGTTTATGACTTGTTTGAAAGGTTTTTTCTCTTTTTTTTTTTTTTTTTTTTTTTTTTTTTTATTTTATAAAACCTCAATGGCTAGTAATGGAACCTATTTAATTTTTAGAGAAAAATGGTTAGTTATTCATGGACTAGCTTTACCTGTTGTTTGGTTGTTTCTATGCATGTCTATGGTTGAATTACGAGATGTGATGATGAATTTAAAAAGGAGTGTGAGTAAATAAAGTTTGACCCAAATTTTCATAGAGTTGTTTAACGTTATTCTGCTGCAATTGTTTCTTAAACTCTAATATATGTAACAATTGGATCATTGGGCTGACATATTGCACATTATCTATTGACATGGATTTGTTGATGACTTGTCATGTGAAAAGTAAGCCTCTCATGGCTACCTCTGCAACCAAGCATGTCATCTCAACAAATAACGTCCACTTCATCGATGTCATCAATCCAAGGACCTATTTGTTATGTATATTAAAGTTTAAGGATTCAATCATAGTAAAATAAAGTTTAAGGGCTTAACTAAAATTGGGGTCAAAATTCAGGGACTTCAAATGTAACTTCTCTATGTTGGAATTCTGGTATGCAAGGGTTTGGTGCTTGTATTCATATACAAAGGATTCTTATTTCTTCATGTTCCCATTTCTATGTTTCTTGTTCATGTTTTTGGTTTTATAAATTAATCTGCCCATATGGTATATAAACATTGATTTTTATGAGAACTTCGACTGTGATTATTGATTCATAAAGGTTTTCATCCTTCTTTTAATTCTGTATGTACTGCCTTCTTTTTGCTTTGCCCACATTTATTTGCATTCTGGTATGCCATCAAAATTCTCAAAGAGAATAAAATTGATTGCCATCACTTTTGTATGTCAAAATGAAATACTAGAAATCTTGAGAACTACATGCGTATAATCAATGCATTGTTAAAGAAGTTGCCAAACTAACTCCGGGTGGAAGTGAGACTGCTGGAGAAAAAAAGGATATGCTTGGAAACACATTATAGCAATGTCCAGAACTTCTCAAAGTAAAATTTCCACCCAAATGCCAAGACATTACCTCATGAGCAAACTGATGTTGTAGGAAATCAGTGAAATTCTTGAGTGCCTTATGCCAGAAGAAAACTAGGGGAAAAATGAAACATAAACCTCATGGAGATTCAAGTGGACAAGTGGCTTGAGATTGCCAAAAAAGTTGTCTCACCAGTTCTAAGCTAACACACCAGGACTTCATGCAATGTTTTAAGCAACAATATTTTAATTCTTTCTAAGCTTTCATTTCCTGTTTGAACTTGTTTTGAAGAGACCTTCTATAAAGTCATTATAGGATCTAAATTGTTTTTGGGGACAATCTATGACTGCTATATTTTTGGCTCCTCCTATTTGTGCTGGATTTCTTGAAAATTTAAGAGCACTTGCATTGACAGCAATGACTTGCAACTGCTATGACACCTTTGACCATTGTCCTAATCCGTGATACTTATCCTTAGGCAATTACATCCAGATTGTGGGCACACTGATGAGCACCTTACTCTGGTTCTCATAGCTAAAGGATGTTATGCTTTTAGGATGAAGCTGAATGAACGATGATATAATCCAGTGATTAACATTGAGTAAATTATGAAGCAATGAAGTTTCTGCTCTAGCATGTGGACCAGTTCACACATGGTGTATTGATTTACTTATTTATTTTCATCGACCATCTCAAATTTTGTTCTCCCTCCTTCCTCTTAGTTATGTTCAAATTTTGTTCTCCCTTCTTCCTCTTAGTTATGTTCATCATTTTCACCCTGTGAAAACTAAATTCACGTATCTCTTATTTGAAATTGAAATATATCAGATCTCATAATTATGCACTTCTTATTTCGGTTATGTCAAGATTATTCGTTTCTTTCATCTATTCAGGTTGATATGATGTTTGCTCTATAATTATAACTGCACTGCAAATTTATGTGGTTCTGCATTAGCTGAACACTGAGAAGCACTTAAGGTTGACCATTCATACCAAAAGTGATCACAATGGGAAAGACAAAGGATTTCTGTTGTGCTCCATGATAGTTTCTTCGTGAAGCATCAAGTACAGGATATGGGAACTGTTACAACACCACCATCTCTGTAATTGCTTCGAAGTTGGTGAAGATTGTGGATTATCTTGTAAGAACTTATACTGATTTTATTCTTCCTACATTTGTAAATATTTTTATTTTCTAATAAAATTAAGATTTTTTTATCAGATTAGTGAGAATTTCGTGCATTTGTATTGTTTAGTCTTCAATGAATATTTAACTGAATCCAGGAGCCACCCACTAGGTAGAAGTTTTTATCACTCACATTTTACATTATCAGCAAACCACAGCAGTGGTATAAGTCTGTTTGGTATATTTAAGTGGTTTGAGATTCATCAAGTAAAATGTAATTGGACCCGGACCTTCATCATGTCATGAAATGGAATTGCAATAATTTTCATAGTTGAGTTTGAAAACAGCATTCGTGTTTGAGGACTTTATTGGTTTCAATCATGATGGTAGAAGAAAAAAAATTGTAAATATGGTGCAAAGGTTTACAAATTTTACACAAAGCACTTGTACCAATCTAGATTCTCTTGCAGGCATTCTAAAATTCATAACTTAAAATTTGGGATTGCAAGACGTCTCATACATATCACGAGACTTCATGGACAATCTAGCTATACACATGGTACTGGGTCCTTCGGCTATGCATCTCGATGCCCCTCCTTTCTTAAAGGATTGATGTTTTTGGCATCCCGTTCTGTTCTTTACTCGGGAGGACAATGGGACTCATTCCCCGATGAGATCAAGTGAGAAAGTGCGAAGTCATAACAAAATTGTGATCGATGTTTTTGGCATGGCTTTCGTCAATATCTGTAAGTTTCTGCTCCTAGTTTTGTATTTCATTTTTATCCTAGTTAAAAATTTAAGTTTAGCCATTTAATATTACTCAACACCATACTTCTGATGGCACTGCTAGTTCCGAAATGCTTTATATGCCCCACACGTAAACTACTAAGATTTAGTTCTGTTTGCCCCTAGAAATTGACATTATTGAGAAGCTGAAAATACATATATGCCCACTTCTTTGAAAGGGTTATTATGTCATTTCAGTTTATGAAAAAGGAGTGTTTGAGCTTACCAAGTGGAGCCGCTGATTGGAATCTAACATTTGTACACTCTGATGAAGAAAACCAAAGCATTACAATGATTGAATGAAAGGGTCATTTTCTTCGGAACACAATAGTTAGAAAAGGGTCATGAAGATTCACAAAAGGGGTAGTCAACTTCGAAGGATTCAGTGGATAGCAACAGATGGTGTTGACCTCCACTGGCCACGAAGGAAAGAAACTTCTAATGGCCCATTCAACAGGACAAGACACTAACTGTGATTCTAACTTCTTGGAACATGTTAGATTCAAAGATAACCATCGAGTGAAATCATTGCAGCTATGAAAATGGGGCTGGATTGACCCAAAATTCTCACAGCCCCACTAGATAAAGGTCATTGAAGGCTAGGAATTGAGGATATTCTCTTTGTTTAAGCCTGTTAGGTAGCATCAAATTTCTTCTCATCTGTTTGAACTTTGTTGAAAATTTGCGCAATCATGCATCTCAGTTGCGGGTATAAGTCCAACCATTCTCTGGGACATGGGCACCTAAGTCGGGAGTGGTGACTTTTTCCTGCATGTCTTTAGATTTGACAAACTAAATTTTTGTGGATGTTGTTGACTAAAATACAGGACACAAAATGCAAAGGTTAGTTTTAAGTTTGATTAGTAGCAACTTCAAATATAGAGAGTTCATACAATTAGCTGGTTGCCCATCTCCTTTTCAAGCGAACGATGAAAACTTGAATAATGTGGTCCGACTTTGAAGATGGTGAATCCATCAAATCGTGTGAAGGGTCCTCACACATAAGGAAGACGCAAGGGTTTTTCTGGGGCAGAGATCTATTTCACCTCGCAGTCCACTTGCTACCAACGAACTTGGGACGCGACTCGAACCCTACTATACACCTTCGAACTGACTGTTTGAGCCGAACACTGTGGTCCTATAAACAGGCAATTCAGGATGATATCATTGTGACATGGAAAAGGTTTAAGTGTGTGTATACACTTTTTTTCACCAAAAAAAAAAATACACTTTTTTTTTTAATGCAAACGTGGGCTGTATGACAGAAGTGTAATGCATCTTGAATGGATCTCAGTGCTGGCAAACTCAAAGATTTGGTCCCTTCAAACCAAATCCTTGTTCATGTGGACCCTTCTTCAAATTTCGAAAAAGGCTGGTTGTAGGGGCATTACTTTCGTTCAACAAATTCAATTGTCAACAAGTCTGTACATCACACCCAGATTGGTTTTGGACCCAACATTTTTGACTGGAGCAAAGAAAATCCCATGTATTACCTGCAACTAATTTAGGATCCAACCACAATAACTATAAACTTTAGGTAGACCAATATTTTGGTGTTGGTGACTGGCCACATCTTATTCTGGATATTGATTTTTTAATTTCAAAGAAATACATAAACATGCAATTTGATGTTTCACGAGCAATGGTTTTGAAACCTCAATTCTAGATATCAGTTTCACAAGGACATGATTTGAAAAATCTAATTGATTGAAGCATGCAAATTTTTCTTGAAGAAATGATTGTGACATTGGGTTTATGGGAAAACTTTGATCCGAAAGCGACCACAATTCATGCATCAATATGCACAATGTCGTGACATTTTGCTTTGATAGAGCAACAACTCATGCATCTTGTGCATAATTGCCTAATTGATGTAACTCCATGCTTTGAACTTAGAGAGACATGACAACCTCTTAAACCAAACACAATTACTACCGTTCTGCACCTGAATTTTAGCCTAGGAATCAGGGAAATCCGGGCTGGATTGGCCCAGACCGAATAAGGGATAAGATTTGTCTGGCGGGCTGATGGCCCAAGTTGGCCACCTGGATTGCTAATTGCTAATTGCTTTTTTTTTTTTATTACCACCATCGGTATCCAGAGTTATATTCTAACTAATTCAGTTTGAGCATATGTGGGGACTTATTTAGGAAGTGACTCTTTCAATATAATTTTTTTCATTTTTCAAGTCTTGAAACTGATACTTAAATAAGAGACCAATCACCCTATTTCACTAAATTAACTATTCATTCGTCTGATTGCTGATCGCTATTTTCCCCGGTGGTATCCTTTATCTTTTTCCTTTTTCTTTAGATTTTTTTAGGGGGGGGGCCTGGATGGGCTTCTTGTCTTACGCTGCGAGGGAGATTTGCTTTATTGTTGTCTTACACCACGAGGGCTTGGATGGGATTTGAAATCTGAAATGTTTTCTACAAATTTGATCATTTGACAGTATATTCTCTCGAAAATTCAAATATGGGTTTAGATTAGACAATCATATAAGAGTTACCATTATTAGCAGTGTGGTTTCAAAGTATGAAATGAAATAAAAGATTAGCACTTCACATCTTCAGATAGAAAAATGGCTACTTTGAACCAAAAGATGTTATAGATACACTAATGAATTAAGAAGTAATGTCTCGTGGGACAGTTTAATGGTCTCATCTCCCTCTTCTAATATTGTGATACGATATTTGAATCTCGTTGTAACCCAAAACAAAAAAACAAAAAAACAAAAAAAAAATAATTAAGAAGCAATGACCCACCAACCGGCCAATCAAGGACTCAAAAAGAAATATATCAATGGTGCTTAATATGAAATTAAAAAAACACATGTTTCCTTGGGGGAACAAGTGCATTCATTTTCCTTCTTCCTTTTTTGAAATTTTACAAAAAGGTACATTTTTTAGAATACGATGAGATTCTCAAACTTCCTCGAAAAAAAATGTTAAAATAAATAACTTTTTTAGTACTAGTTTCGAGTTCAGAGTACCACTGAGAATGAAAGCACACTCCTCAAATCCATGTCACACTTTAACCTACATTTAAAAAAAAAAAAATTGTACAATTTTAGTAAATATCAATACTTGTAAAATTTTTTATCATTAATTTTTTTTTTCCAATAATGATCAATTCTTATGAAATTGTTTTACTTTAAATAAATTATCGGTATTTAATATTCATATTAAATTCAATTAAATCTAATTTGAGTGAGGTTCGATTTTTTAAAAAGCAAAACTCTTACAGAATATATTTTTTCTATATATAAAACTTGAACATATCTCTCAAGAATAGCTCAAACAGTAAAATCTCCCCACTTTCATATTTTCTTTCCCGATTCGAATTCGTTTGGTTGTATCTACTTATAAAAAAAAAAAAAAGACTCGAACATGAGGACCAAAGAGACATTGGTATTTCTTATGAAATTGGATTGTAAAATGAGCTGCGGTCACAAATTTTATGAATATCGATATCTATTAGGCTTAAAAAATAAAAACTCTTTTTTATTTTTTCTTTTTCTTTATGAATTCAAATAGATTGGCCAAAAAAATAAACCAATTGAGATGCGCATAAGTTTGTCTTTTTTATTATACAAGTCAACTCGAAATAATATTCATATAAACAAGTTTGAATAATTTCTACACGGCTCCAAGTTAATAATAAAATCAAACAAGATTTACTTAATAGAAGATGTCTAGCATTAAATATGAATTTCAATGAGGTCCTTGTTAGATTTGACTCACTCTTCTTAGCATTGAGTCGTAATGGAGTGAGTTTTTCACATAGGATGGACTTACTTTGAATAATTTCTTCATAGCCCTTCATAGAATTACTCGTACACTCTCCACATCCCATGGTAGATTTATTGGAAATTGGACCATTCCATTTTAGGAAAATATGTATCTTGTCCCAGGCAATACAACCCTTTATTCCCTAACTGTGAAATTCATTGTGGGACAACATTTGATGAGAGCTTTTTTCTCGAGATTCTAACTCAATTTGAATTAAATTTAATCAGGTCAATATGATTATCAGATATCGATGATGATTATATTGGGATTGAATAGATTTACATCTTTTTCATGAAAAAAAAAAGAAGTTTATTGGACCATAACTTTGTATAGAAAAAAGAAAATCATAAACCAAAGCCTAGTTGGTTAGGGAAAAGTGAGAATCAAGTGACAAGAAACGAAACCCATCATCAATATCATTTTAATTTCTTTTTCATGGTGGAGTCAAGACCCCAACTATCTGAAATTTATATTCCCACAAGTGGTCGCAATTGGAATAGTATGGTCCCAAAGTCAATTGGGTTGGTTATTTCTCTTTTCCCACCATTGCCCACTATTGAGTATTGCCATGACCAACTTTGTGGCATATACTATTTATCACATATTCCCTCACCAAAATCCCAACTCTCTCTCTCACTCTCTCTCTCTCTCTCTATTTTTTTTTGATACCATAGTTTGACCACCATCCAGTATTCAGAGTTTTGTCCCGATTAATCTAGATCGATCGCTGCAGGGCTCATTTTGTGGGGGCGGGTCTTTCAACATTATTTTTTTCATACCCAGAGGGAGTCGAACTCCCAATCTGATTAAAGAAAGAAGGTATCTATCCCACATACGCCAACAAATGTCGGTATATATATATATATATTGTGTAATTTGATTTAAAAAAAAACTATAAAAAGCTCATTTAGATCAAAAAAAAAAAAAAAAAACTTGCGATCAGAATGACAAAATATAATACTGCACGATGTCCTCGTTCATTCTTACCGACTACAAGTGATCATAATAATTAATATTCGTTTCCGTGTCCAACCAATCAAGAATCCACTTTAATGCAATTTGAAAAAAAAAAATGGTTCTTAGCCAAGGCTCAATAATAGAGCTTTGAATCTATGAACTTTCAAATCTAATGCCCCCAATCTTTGTACGAAGATTCTGTAAAGAGAGACGGTTGATTGGGGGGAAATTAGATAATGTACTTCAATCTTATGTTTTAGATTTGTACGATAAGGTCGGAATGGAAAAAGGTCAAGCAGGATAAGATGGATAGACGTCCTTAGAATTTTTGGTATCCCTAATCAAGGAACTTGGAATACATGAAAAGACATTCACACCCAGTTTGGGGGCTGCCCATTTTTGTATATCATCAATATTTGGCTAAGAATTTGACAACCATTGGAAAGAAAAAGAGGACCCGTTCAAGTTTCATCTGTTTCTTATGCTTTTGCCGATCCTAATCCGAAGATGAGATGTTTCATACACACTAGACAAACTTGTTAGGTTAAGGAAAGAAAAATTACAGTATTCTGTAACTATTTTGAACTTTATTAAATTTGATTCGAGTTAAATTGATTTCTTAAGAAATACAATTCTCCTTTTTTTTCATATACAAAACTCGAATATGATATTTTATTTAAAGGGTATTAATGTTCAATTACTGAACGCCGATAAATTTACGATAACTTGTCAAATTGTGATCAAAGGTTTTAAAAATATTGTTAAAATTCTCTAAAATACTATTTATTTTTTAAAAAATTATAACATCGACTCTCTCCACCACCCCTACCTTGATGATTCACACATCTTGTATTTCGGTTTCCATTTACATACTACATGATTGGAAGGATAATACCAAAAAATGACATGATGATGATGATGAAGATGCTGATGATGATAACTTGGCCAGGTCAATTGTTTGTTGTGTCATTTAGAAACTAAACTAGTTTAGAATTTTTGTTGTTATGTTAGTGATCTGTGTGCAGAAGATCCTTGGTGAACTATGATAGAGCTTGACAGACAATACAGATTGATGATTAAAGAAAAACTATACAAATTAGAAACCACTCTTTACTTGTTCAATGTTACACGGCAAATGTAAACTCTTCTTCCTGGTGATTAAAATACAGATGAGGTCCATCCGTCATTGGGTGTATTTTAAGAGATTTCTAGAAGAATAAGGATGTCTTTAGTGAAGACCATCATATTCTCAAGTCAATTGGATAGTCTACTTGAGAGAGAGAGAGAGATGAGGAAGAACATGTCAATGTTGGTCCACCAAATTTATTCCTTGCTAAATCACCATCGTGAAGGATATAATTTCTCTAGGCAAGACACGAGAAAAATATTTATTTTCCTTGTCTATTTGTCTCAATATGCTCAAGTTCAAGATATTTGAGTAATTTAAGAGGGGGATGGTTACCCATGATATTTTTTTTCCTGTGCTTCATCGATCTATATCTGATAATTAATTTATTTATCCCGATTAATTTGATTCGAGTTAAATATGGGGTTAAGAGACGAACTTTTTTTATACCTATTTTTTTAATTTTAAAATTAAAACTCAAAATTTTTATTAAGCGAATTTAGTATTTTTGTTACTGGACCAATAAGACATTGGTATGGTCATCTATGATGGATCATTCAAACCCCCTATATATATTTTGTTATAATAATCGATATTCAAAATCATATTTCAATTAATGTATTTCGATCACTTGTTGAGTTCATTTTAAGGGTGTAACTTTCTCGTGATTTTTATTTTCAATTTTTAAATTCGACACTTAGTTAATTGCATACTTGACTGTAATTTTGAATCATATTTGCTTCCCCTTTCTTGTGACATAGACCCTAAATTAGCTTTCGCATATAAATTCTGGCTATTATGTTAAACTAATCGAAGCATAAACAACATTGTTAGGGGATTGTGGCTCTTTGTCTTTCAAACAGAGATGATGGGATTGATCATGAATCCAATCAGTCATCCATCACAGCACCATAGTTCATCATTATAATGATGGCCTCTTCATGAATTTCAGTTTAATGAAATGGATTGGTCACTATCTTTTACTTAAATTCAAAAAGTGGTGCCAAGGTGCTGTATACATAATTTATCTTGTGAACCACAGAGTTGGTAAGACGTCACATTTTAACATTGATGTGGCAAATAAAGAACTCTTCGTCATCTCTCTCTCTCTCTCTCTCTCTCTCTCTCTCTCTCTCTCTCTCTCTCTACGTGAAGGAAAAAAAGACTTTACACGCAAGGTCCTATTAAAATGTAATACAAAATATGCATGTATGAATATTCTCATGTGACAGACTAAACAAAAGTATTATAAACATTACTTTCAATCGACATTCATGGCCAATCAACTTTGGTGCCCCAGAAATTAATTGGGGTTGGCCATCTAGAAAGATATCTTTAAATAGTGTCATGGTAGAGAAGTTCATTTGTGTAGAAGTCACAGTCTAGTTCATTTCTTGTCTCATACATCAAAAGCATCACATTTAATAATCCCCCATGAAAGGTGGATTAGGTATGACAATCATCCATCCTTCCTTGTGGCAATGAACTAAAATCCAAGGTCCCATGATAAACAAGACATTTGAGATAGTCATACTCATTTTAATGGATCAACGAACAGTTGATTTAATGGGATATGATTCTATCTCTCTTAACTAAATTCCCGAATTTGACTCGTCGCTTGAATATGAAAAAAATTACATTGGAAGGATAGTCCCCTTAAATAGTTCACTGCAAGTCCCAAAACAGATTAATAGAAATATGACTCCGAATACTATTGGTATAGTAAAAAAAAATACTCATTTTAATGGGTAACCGGTGGATTCACCTTTTGTTTTTTTGCTTTTAAGTTTTCTCAATGCTAAGGTTTTCTTAATGAAGATTTTTTTTTTTGTACATTGATTTGTCTATCACTCAATATTCAAAGTTTCACATCGATTAATCTGAATCGACCATTACAGGACCTGAAGAGAGATAGGTCTCCCAGCGCTGGTTTTTTTGTGCCCATAGGGGATCAAAACCCATGCCATGTTTAAGGGGTATCAATTTTCGAACCAATTGAACCACCAGACATTAGTTCTTAGCAAAGATTCTATAAACTTACTACATCTGCTTATCTAATCATTGAATTTTATGTCAATTAACTCAATATTTCGGATGTGATAAGTAAATTTAAAAATTATCCATCTTAATACATAATTTTTAAGTTAAGAATCGAGTTTTCTCTGGATCTCATTTAAGTCGAGATATGTTTCCCCAAATCATCTTCTCTGATTAGAGTATTATCCCACATTTATATAAAATTAGTCATATTTGGAAATATAATGTTAAATTCTATTTCGAGCAGCTCAGTATTTTAGATATTATATATAAATATAAAAGCTTTTCATCTTAATAATTAGTTTTTAGATGCAGCATATAAATATAAAAAGCTCTTCATTTTAATAGCTTACTTTTAAGGTCGTAATGGAGTCTCCTCTTTGGTATTTAAATCTTGCCTTCTTTTTTTTCTTTTTTCTTTTTGTTTTTATATCCGATATCTGGGTTTTACCTGATTAATCTGATTTGAATACTGTAGAATCTATTTTTAGATATTGACTCTCCCAAATCCTTTTTCGCCATTCTCAGAACTCAAACTTGACATTTCTGATTAAGAGAATAAAGTGATCTTGACCATTCAATCTAAAGAAGTTTACCTTCATGATCACACTTTGGTGGGTACTTGCCTCCGCATGTCAAGTGAATTTTAACAAACTAAATAATTTTTTATATTATATCGATCGGTATCTAAAATTATATTTTAATTAATATGATTTGAGATTTACAGTGATCCATTTAACAAAATAAATATGTTTACGAATACCATGGGAAAGATCTCTGTGTGCCCTTTCACCTTTGAGCTGGAAGACACAAAACTGCCTTCACAACAAGAGATCTTCCTACGAGGAGCTTATGTAATCTGAAGCTTCAGACACTTTTTTTAATCACTTACATGACTCACCCACTTCTCTTTCTGTTTTATATATTCTTTAGATAAGGTCTGCCACTTTCTCTTTTCTTTATCCCTTTGTTTAGTTCCTTGAATCCCTTAAAGATAATTATTAGGAACTACCCTTTTGGAGACAGCACTTGTGCGTCTATTGTTAAGGGGTACTTTCCTAATCACATACAAAAGTTCTCTGGCTTATGATTAAGTCCGTTGATAGAGAACTCTGTAAAGTAAATTAAAAATAATCGATTTAATAGAAAAAAAATTAAAATTTTTAATTTAAATTTTAAATTCAAAATTTAGAAATACAAAAAATTTACATTGAGAGAGTTGTTTCTCAAAATGGGTCTAACAAATATTCAAATCGAATTAATCAAAATTTTAACTACCGATTGATATAATACAAAAAAACCCTTGTTACGGTAATCTCTCACTCTAGTCTTGTGTCTTACTAAAGAGAGGATATTAAGCTTATAATTTAGTATGTTGTTGCAATCTCATTGTGATCCCTCGTTTAGCTATAATAGCTTTTTGACAACTCTACATTAAATGCTATTTTTTTAGAAGCAAGAAGATGTAGACAAGCTAGCACTAGAATATTCATGCTTCCTCTGTTGATCGTATTATCATGTGTTGGGATCGAAATTTATGTTTTATTTATTTCTTTTTTTGATAAAATATAATGTATAGTAGATTTAAATTTAATATGAATGGAAAAATACCATAAAACATGATAGTATGACAAAATAATTAATAGATTGCAATTAAAAATTAATAAGAATTTTATTCTTTTTTCTTCGATTCGATTACCTTGGGTTTTTAATGGAATTTGAATTGTTCCGAATTTACATTGATTTCTTTTCTTGTTAATAAGTCTAAAATCTTATCTAAAATTTCACACTCGAACCTTTTTTTCTGCTATCTAATTCACTATTTATATTTTTCAATCTGTGTAAATATAATATATATACGATTAAATTTCTAGCACGCAGAAAATCTCAATTTTTAATTGGATTTGTGTTTTACTAGAAAATGAGAAATAAAACCCTACGGAGAGATTATGAGTTTAATACTTGTGTTTGAGTATAAGACACTTCCTAAGGCTTGCATGCCTTTTATAATTTTAAAAATTATAAAACAGTCATAATTATTTTTAAAATTATAAAATAGTCACAAAAAGTTTTCAAAATTATAATCAGCTACGGTAGCTTTTTGAAAAGTACAAAACAGTTATAACAGTTTTTAAAAATTACAAATCATCCTTGAATATCTCTTTCTATTATTATTCTTTTTTTTTTTTTTTTTGGTACCATGTCTTGGATACCGCCCGATATCCGGGATTTCGTCCCGACAAAATCCGGACCGACAACTGCAGTGGCTCCTTTTCGGAGGGCGGATCTCCCAACGGAGAATGTTCCATACACATGAGAGCCCGATACTCCCAGTAAGAGTCGAACCTTGATCATGGTTAAGAAAATTCAACCTCACATTCAGTTGAACCAACGCACGTTGGTTTAATCAATACTAATATAGTTTTAAGATAGAAAAGAAAATTAGAACATATTTATTTTAACTTTGAAAATTATTATAATATAATTCGCTAAATCTTTAGTTACATTAAAATAATTATAATTATAATTAATTCTTTTAAATAATCATAATCGCACTCTAAATAAATACTTTATAATTTGCAGAAGTCAAAAAATAATTATTTTCTTGATTTATCTACTTCTCGACATGCTGCCGGCCCCTCTATATAATGCCTATAATTAAGGTTAGATAAATTAATTGAACCATCACTTTATCAATTATTTAATGTCATTGAGTTTTTCGTTCAAAAAGAGAGTATTCAAGAATGTTTAACCCATCTCCCATTGGAAGACTATGTTTTATAAGTTTAAAAATATATGTTATATTATCCGATATCATATTATTGAGATGCTAATCAACCGAGGAGATCCGAGAGAGGGACAATCGATATAGTTAGCATAGATTCTATATTGTATGTCCCCATAGGAATAGTTTAATGATCACAATCTTTTTTTCATAACTTGGTGATTTTAGATTCGAATTTCTGTATAAAAAAAAAAAAGATTCTATATTGTATGTGTATATCTCAATTAACCAACGCTACATACCTAATGTACGAAACTTTTAACTCATAAAAACTTTCACTAATAATAAATCAAAATACATGATATTTATTTAAATTAAGAATACACGAATTATATATAACTTTCGAATACCAATTTCTATTTTATAATACATTAAAAAAAAATCATTCTACATATTTTGTTGAGTGTTAGCCACCTATACTAACTTTTGCTAAATTCGGATTTTGTGTGATGATCAAAACAAAATTATCCATGATTAAAATGAGATTCTTAGTCAATAGCATATAAATATGATAAAATGTCAACTTTCATCGATTAATTATAAATTTTTATCTTTGATTAATATATCCATGACTTATACTTTCTATATGTATCATAAACTCGATCATATATACAAATAACTTATATCGAATCACTGAATCTTATACATGCACATGAAAAAATAATATGAATTTTATTTACATAATTAAAAGAAATGCTAATATTCATAAATTAAGATATCACAAATTACATCATTTTTATGATATACAAGAAATATTTTTAAAATATGACTAGCAGGCAGATGTTTGAGTTTTTAGTGTCTTATTGGGGCTCTAAAATCAATAATTTTACGGCCATAAAATACAAATATGCCGGGTAATGGATATAATATGGTTTTTTTTATAATCGATTAATATTAAGAATTATATTTTTTTAATTTCATTTAAGTATTATTCAGTTTAATTTAAAGGGGAGTTATCTTAATATAGTATTTTTTATTTTTTATTTTTAAATCTAAAATATAAATAAAATAATTAATATTTTTATTCATTATATCGAGTGTGGATATAGATATAATAGGATGAAACTACCCTTTAGTATATTTACGTGCTCCAATAGGAAAAAGCACAAACCACAGTGAAATGGAACGGTGATGTATTGAAAAAGTTGAATAAAGAGGAATCCCAGTTCAAACCTTTAAGTTTTGATAATAGTTTGAGAGCCAAATATCTTGGGGATAGATGTTGGATGGCTATGGTACGTACTCGTCTTTTAGGGAGTAGCTAGATATTCAAGAATAGGTGGGGTTTTGGATACTATAGTTTGATCATTACTTAGTATTTGAAATTTCGTTTTGATTAATCTGGATCAATTGTTATAGCGTTCACCGAGGTGAAAAGATCTTCCAATAAATTTATCTCCGTTTTCATGGGAAATCGAACTCCCACATAATTAAGGAGTAACAGATCCCTTACCACCGACACCGGTCTTTGTTGGTGAATAGGTGGGGTTGTGGTAACGTTACCTTTTTCGTTTAATATCATCAATTACAATAATCTAAATTTTAATCTTAAATTTTAAAGTTGATCTTTTAAAAGACAAATATAGTAGAATTCTTATATTTATCTCGTTTTGGTTTTGACATGAAATTTTATATTGATTGTCAATCTATTACAATTTTTCTCATTTATCTGTATTTGAGATCAGTCAGATGGAATTATCTTCTCCCATTTGCACATCAAAATAAATAAATAAATAAATAAAAATGTTTCCAAAATTGTTACCTTATATTCAACTTATTTAGAAGGATTGCATAATAAAATATAAGCTCTACCAAAAAATTGGCCCACAACAATGGTGATTGTTAGAAGTAGAGAGCATATAATAGTGGTTCGCATAAAGTTGAAAAGGCTTATCCAAGTGGGTGCATGTGAAGACGCGAATGTGTCAACATATTCCTCGTGGTGGCAACTTTGAGGAATAAACCTTAGGAGGGTTGGGAAATTTAAGCATTAAAGTTGGTCCAAAACACTGGATGAAACATTGATGCGCAATGAGCTTCGTTTGTTTTTAGGTACGAACACGATGGTCATATAAATTGAAAACCACTATTTCATATAATATATATCTACCGATATCTAATTGATCTAATAATCAGATATCGATACTCATTATATAAGATTTCAGATTCAAATATTGTATATAGAGAATATAGGTATATACAGAGTTTTACTCTCTAAAGGCTCAACCTAACTAGATTCGGATTTAATCGAGTATAACATGATTATCAGATATTAATGATTTATCTAAAAAATGTGTGTATACGGTGCAAATAGATATAATTTAATAATTATATATATAATTAACTTATTAGTAATAACCAAAGCTAAAGGATATATCCATCGTTGCACTATACTAGGGGTATTTGATTATTTCATATATCTTGACACTTGGTTTAGTGTTTTGAATTTTTATTTTGATCGATATTTATTTAATTTCGATCCATCTATACCGCTCAAACATACCCTTTATTATCAAAAACTTGGGTGAATTTAAAAAGTTAACTTATTATTTATTTATTTAATAATGGTATTGTTATTTAAAAATAAGGGGAAAATATATTCAAACAATATAAAAATTTATTATTTTATTATTTTTATTTTTATTAAAATTTTAAAATAAAAAGTATAAAAATAAATTTAATATTTATAATTTAAAAAAAAAAATCGCTTCCCTCCAAAATTCATCGATTTGGTGAGATTAAAAAATTGGATTTGAAACATTTTATAAAAGTCCTCCAAAAACTTTTTCTCTGATTAATTGTTTTGGATTATTTAAAAAACACTGTTTTATTATTACTAAATTTGACAAAATTCAGAAAAATCAATTTTAAAAGAAAATGGCCTCCCCTCCAAAACCCTTATTAATCTTGTTTCTGCCGAAAAGGAAAAGAAACAAAATCAAACTTGTCAACCAGTCAGATGTATCGATCAAGAAGACTGACGGCCAGCTTTCATCTGTTACATAAATATCTCACCGACCTGTTAGCAGAGATGCATATTGACCTCACTAACGCGGTCGCAATAATTAATCGTCACGTGCTGTGACACGAGAGATCGATTCGTCGACGTGGTTTCCTCCCCGCGCTCTCTCTCACTCTCACTCTCTCTCTCTCTCTCTCTTCCTGCCACCGTTTCAATGCCTTTCACGTTCTGATATTGACCACACGTCGACCGCCAGCCTTCATTAAATTATTATACTAACCTTCAACTCTTCTAATGATATTTTCCCTAATCCCCAATCAACCCTTTTAAAAAGACGAAAACACCCTTGGGCTATTATTCAGAACCAAGTCCAAGGCCCCAAGTAAAACACGTAAATCGGCTGAAAAAGACAACTAAAAATCCTCCCTCTCTCACAAGCAACTATATAAACCGACTCCCGCTATTTCTTCCTCCCTTGCCACAACTAAATAAAACTCTCTCTCTCTCTCTCTCTCTCTCTCTCTCTCTCTCTCTCTCTCTCTCTCTCTCTCTCTCTTCTTTTATGGATTCCAAAACTCGTTGTAACGTGATCATTGTAGGAGCCGGTGTGTCCGGTAAGTACCACCACCGTACCGCGCCATCATTCTCATCATTTAACAAGTGATTTTGGGATCTGATTTTTGGTTTTTTTTTTGTTTCTGGAAAAAAAAATAACATAGGAATATCGGCGGCGAAAGTGTTGGCGGAGAACGGAGTGGAAGATTTGGTCATATTGGAAGCGTCGGATCGGATCGGAGGTAGGATCCGAAAGCAAGATTTCGGAGGCGTTTCCGTTGAACTTGGAGCGGGTTGGATTGCCGGAGTCGGTGGAAAACAGGCCAACCCTGTTTGGGAACTAGCCAACAAATCTGGTCTCCGTACCTGCTTTTCGGATTACAGTAATGCCCGTTACAACATTTATGATCGAAGGTATTTTCCGTTAAAATTACATTATTTTCATGGAAAATGCTGAAAATTGGTTAAACAAATATGGGAAATTAAGATTTTTCAAATTTTTTAATTTTTTTCCTTAGTATTATTTTCTTGTTATAGTTTTTTTTTTTTAAATTTTGATCGAAAAATTTTAAAAAAATATTAAATATACTAAATATTACGTGTCAAGGTCATCGAACTTTTTCCGGCTCCTGTAGTTCCCTTTCTCTTGTTTGGTCTCTGTTAAATTGCGCCGGTGGGTTGAAGTTCAGAGTTTGTTAAGAAACGGTTATTCTGTTGTATTCGGCGTACTCTAGCGATGTGTGTTCTCTGCTTTGATAAAATACGCCGGGGTGATGTTTAATTTTTTTTCTTTTTTTTTCAGTGGGAAGATTTTTCCGAGTGGAGTCGCCGCCGACTCTTACAAAAAGGCGGTGGAATCGGCGATTCAGAGACTTAGAAGCGAAGAAGCCAACAGTAATAGTACTGACGTGGCAATGAATTTTGATTTTGATCAAATTTCGTACGTTCGAATTTTCCTCTGCTTTCTGAATTAATCTCTTTTCGGCCAACGCTGTTTTTTCCTTTTTGGGACCAATTTTATTATAATTATTATTTTGGGTTTTCTTTAGAATACCCAAGACTCCAATTGAGCTCGCCATTGATTTTATTCTCCATGATTTCGAAATGGCAGGTTAGATTCTAAGAAATTAATAATTATTTATTTAATTTTTTCCTACATTATTGTTATTTTTTGAAATTTTAAATCATGGGTATTGTTTTATTTTATGCAGAAGTAGAGCCAATTTCAACCTATATCGATTTTGGAGAAAGAGAATTTTTGGTGGCTGATGAGAGGGGCTATGAACATTTGCTTTACAAAATGGCAGAAACTTTTCTTTTTACCTCGGAGGGTCAAATATGGGACAATCGCCTCCAACTCAATAAGGTATGTTCTTTGGATTGAGTTTGAGTTATGTTTTCCAATAATCAATATTTTTACAAAATTCTTTTTGATTTAATTGGTTCATTTAATCTTAGTAAAGAAATGATTTAGTAGTTTTTACTTGTTCAAATCAGCAAATAGAACAGAGATATTTGTCAATATAATGGGGGAAGGGAAGAGAGGGTTTGGGGGGGGGGGGAAGCGAGAGAAATAGAATCTCTGTTTTTAATTTGTATCCATACATTTAATTTCCCATGTCGAGATTGATTGACCCACTTTTTGGGTTTTCGGATAACGACCTTTTCTTTTTGCATTTTTCTATTTATTTATTCATTTTCGTCTCCAAATACAATTTTTCTCACTCTGATCTGCCTTGGTTGAATATCAATCTCTAAGGTTTAAAATTACAAAGCGAAGGTATTTGCACTGTACACCCTTTTGAGGTATTTGCACATTTAAAGTGCCACTTGCAAATTCATATTTTTGGAAAAATGGGCTTTGGTGAATTAAAGCAAAGCAATCCATACTTTTCTTCCTTTTCTTAATGTATGCATTATTTAAAATAAATCGTGAAGTAATACTTCTCTTTCTTCGATTCCTCCGACAAAATTTAGGTTTTGATTCCCTTATCATTTAAAAACTAGTGCCAGTCTTTCTATTCCAAGCATCAATATTCAAAGTTGGCAGCTAGAATATGAAATGGCATATTTTTTTATTTAATTTGAAGAATAAATAAATGAATAAACATATGTATGTAATATATTGGTTTGGTGGGTGGAGAGTGTTAATGTGGGAAAAATTGAAAGAATTCACATTCTTTGTTGCATTGATTTGACAAGATTTTCGTGAATTAATTTGGCTATACTTATTATTTATGGATAGTATTTCTTTCTTTTCTGGTCTGGTTTGGTTGATAGAGTCATCTTCCTCGGTTCTTTTCCATTAGTACGGAAATGCTATTTGATCGAGATGCATTCATATAAATAAGAATTTCATGCAAATTGGTTCTTTATATATCTTTGAAAAATATTAGATCTATGTTTAAGTTAGAATTGATTGCGAAAAAAGATAAAATTTATTTAAAAGATCTAAACTTAATTTACCATTGTCCAGCTTGAGCCTTCAGGGCAGAAAGGAGTTTGGCCATAATTTGACTTTTTACAAGTCCATGTTTTAATGATAGTGTCATAATTATGATGATCTTTTTAACCCCTTTAGTACCCATTAATAGGTAGGTCCCATAGGTCCCAAGTCCCACTACTAAAGACCCTGCACGGTCTCCACAGGGCATAGATAGAGAGGGGCGGGGGCGAGAGAGAGCTTTCCAATCATTTTTTTTTTTTTTTTATAAATAAAGTTTCCTCAAGCTGACCAGCCCCAAAGTAAAAACAAGAATAAGGTAAGGTGTCATATCAACTCAAATAATAACAAGTGAATACGTAGTCTGGTCCTTTTCCATTCATTAAATGGGTTGTCAGTTGTTATCTTTCCTCAAATGCTGTAAAAATCAGACAATATAGTGTTTTTTGTGAAGGTTTTGACTTTTCTCTTCCAAAATTGGTAATGGTGTTGGCGCCTGAAATCTGCAGAGATTCTTCATTAATTTTTTCTCTCTCTATTTCTAGGTTTTTTCTGAAATTTTTTTCCGCTCTTAAAGAGACCCACAATTCATGCCTTGCACAAATTTTCTTGTTTTGACTTCCTCTGCGGTGTCCTCTTCTTAGTTTTTTTATAAGATTTTATTAGGTGGTTTTGGTTTCCTCTTACCTCGTTATCTGTTTTGTATTAATGTTGTTTCGACAACAATAATTATTATCTTGAAAGCAAGTAGATCTTATTATTTTAGTTATTTGTTTATTTATAATAAATAAAAGGTATGGAATTGATGGAATTGGGGCAGGTTGTTCGGGAATTACAGCACTCGAGAAACGGAGTAGCAGTAACAACGGAGGATGGTTCCATTTACGAAGCCAACTACGTAATTTCGTCTGTTAGTATTGGTGTTCTCCAAAGCGACCTCATCTCATTCAAACCTCCCTTGCCTGTACGTCTCTCTCTCCCTCCCTCCCTCCCTCCCTCCCTCCCTCCCTCCCTCTCTCTAAATTATATGCGACTCTTTAATTGTCCACTTAGAACCACACCTAAGAAACAACATGGACCTCACTTTTGAAACATGACAAAACTCTTTTCTTAATTTAATAGATCTTGTTAGGTCATGCAATTACATATGTGCCCACATCTTTTCACCCTGACGTGCAACCTTCCCATTAGATAAATATGTGAGGCACCCTTTTCAAATTCTAATGAAATGGTCCAATAAGGTAAGCCAGGCTACAAGAATTAAAAATTAATAAATCAAATTTTATGTGATAGTCTATATTGTAATATTTAATCTTTGATGAAAATATAATCAGAGCGGGATTCTAATATTTTTTTTTGATTTTATTTCCATAAGTCTTAAAAATGGGGTTAAATAAATTTATGGGTCCCAATAAGTGGGGACTTTGGAAGTGTACCCAAAATTTGATATGTCATGCATGTGTAGATTCTAGGGCCGTAAATGCGAGTCTATTGTTAATAAGGGAGATTGACGAGGTCAATATATGATATTCAATGTGAAATTGTGATGAGGCCAGGTCATAGATGCACACATAGGTTTTCGAGTTGTCCTCTTTTGGGGACAAATACCATGGATTTTGCTCTTGGTCCGCAGAATTCTCAACCCACAGTCTTCCTTGAGTTGTTGCTCTTAGTTGTACTAGCCTAGCTTAATTTTTAGGCTCCCCACCTATCCTAGACCTATTCTAGTGTTTTTTTTTTGGGGGGCGGGGGGGGGGGGATAGTTTCATTTTCATAATGTGCATTTCTATGCAAAGTGAGAGAAGACTTCTATCTCTCTTCTTTATCCTCTGCTCTACTACAAATTTCACAGCTCTACCTTCTTTACTGTTTTGTTTGATTTTACAGACACATCGCGTGAATCCTGGTGGTATTTAATCTCCCATGTGATATCAGATTATATAAGTGGGAGAGAAAATTACTGCCGAAGGAATTTTTCCCCCCAAGCCAAAGCATTATTAGGTCAAACTCATAGAAGATATGTTCTTTTTAATCAAAATTGAAGTTCAATTTTAGAGATTTGACTAATTAAATTTTACAACCATTTGTAAATGTGTTTACACATGCACAACGAGAATTATTTTAATCACAAAAATTAACACATCCCTCTTCTTAATAACCCTAAATTCTAAACTTTAAACAAGTTTTGCTTGATTTTGACTACAAAGTGTTACCTCTTGCAATTGCTTTATTGTACTGCTATAAGCAACAAGGAAAGAAAATGATGAATGTTGCTGTTGAGATGATAGAACCATGATTACTTTCGTGATTGAGTACGAATTATCACTGGTTAATAAAATTGTAACATCATTGGAACTTTTGGCATTTGATGTGGTGGGTCTGAGGCCTCCTATATGGGTACAAAACATTAAATGAAAGGTTTAAGGTACGATGTCTTAGATTTTTGAGACATGATGCAAGCAAATTCAATCAAACATGTGGGGTTGGTTGGTCATATAAAACAGAGGATCTTTCCAACCAATTTACACTGTTAAGCAATCTAATAATATGGAGTTAGTTGCTCCACGTCAATGAATCTTAAGCATTTTATATCTAAATTTGAACGAATTTGAAAAATTGCACCAAAAAAACTTTAAAAAAAATAGGTATAGCATTTTTCAATGTACTTGTTGGACTCGCATTATTTGTGATTTCAGACCAGTAGTTTAAAGTTTTACTTATCTTTTAAAAAGTACTTATCCAATGTTATTTTGTGGTTCAATGCACATGTGAAGAGATAATAGATAATGTGCTTAGGTTGGTTTTCTGGGGTATGACTCATCTACTGAATTCTTTATAATTAAGATATTTGTATTATAGTGTCACACGTTTGTTTGTTTGTTCGTGGTCCCTTTCGCCTAATAAGTTGAACTGTTTTCTGTACTTGTGCATCATATTCAATTGTGTTTCGTAGTGATCCATTTTCGCATTTCTATATTAATGAAAATTGGGAAAAAAAAATATGCATGAACAGAGGTGGAAAACAGAGGCAATAGAGAAATGTGATGTGATCGTGTACACCAAGATCTTTCTCAAGTTTCCGTATAAGTTTTGGCCATGTGGGCCTGGAAAAGAGTTTTTTATCTATGCCCATGAACGCAGAGGCTATTACACTTTCTGGCAGGTTTGTTTTTATTTTATTTTATTATATATATACATATATTTGCCAGCTAATATTATTCAAATTCTTGCTATAGCCAACTTGATTTTGTTAATCATATATATAATCATCCCGTACATAGTTTTTTCTTACCATCAATCCATCACAGCTGCTATAACTTAGCAACTAGAGCTGCAAATGAGTGGTGTGGAGTTAAGAATTTATAAAGATTCGGACTGAATTTATAAAGTTTTACAACTGTTCAATCGCATATTTTCAATTGATGAAATCTTTTCTGAAAGTAACATGTTTGACTTGTTAAAAGCTTGAAGTTACTCTTAATCCTCCACACATGGCGCATTGCAATCTTACTGTCCTTGTCATTTTTCAATTATTCTACTTGCCTGCGGATTCTAAACTTGATTGTGTGGATTCAATTATGCATTTTTTTTATGGGTGGGACATTGAACCTTCTCAATCCAACCTTAACTAATCCAACCTTGTTGATCTGCTCATATGTCATTCAGCACATGGAGAACGCATATCCTGGGTCCAACATTCTTGTTGTAACCCTCACAAACGGAGAATCAAAGCGTGTTGAAGCTCAATCTGACCAAGAAACCTTAAAAGAAGCCATGGAGGTGTTGAGGAACATGTTTGGACCCGATGTACCTAATGCTATAGATATACTAGTGCCAAGGTGGTGGAATAATCGTTTCCAACGTGGTAGCTACAGCAACTACCCCATCATTTCCAATAGTCAAGTTGTTGATACTATTAGGGTATGTCTCTTATATTATATATCCTTTCGATTTGTTTAACCAAACCTATGCACATTGCCTGTCCAGTGAGGTATTTGACTTGGCCATGGAGAAAGATTATCCTTAATATAATTCTATTTGGACACACTAAGATTATCAATGCCAAATGGAGGCAAGGGAACTACTCCGAGATCTGAGCACCAAAAATTAACAAATTATGTTATATTTTGTTTTATTTTTTGTTCAGGCTCCTGTAGGCCGCATATTTTTCACTGGAGAGCACACAAGTGAAAGATTTAGTGGTTATGTCCATGGTGGATATCTCTCAGGTAATATTGGTATTGGTAACTATATATTGTGTATTATGGAATGTAACACGGCAAGGACAAAGCCCACTCGTGAGAATTATTTGTATTTGATTGTTGTACAGGTATAGATACCAGTCAAGCTTTGTTGGAAGAAATAAGGAAAGATAAGGAAAAAGAAAGAATAAATGAGACACAAAGCTTTTTGCTAGAACCCTTACTAGCATTAACGCTCAGCCAAACAGATACAGTAGCAGGCCTCCACAAATGTGAAGTTCCTAGACAAGTGTTTCTTAGCAGAAAAATGGGTATTCCAGAAGCAATCTTATGACTAAATGGACCGTTCAATCAAACTAATTTTGATGACAACAAGACTTGGACTGATGAGAAGGATGACTGCACGGCTTGGTGCAATGGTGTTTTGGATGAAAACATGGCTGTGGCCCTCGATGCAGTCTGCCACAAAGTTGAATAAGGGAGAGAGAACAATGCGAGGTAGCGGAAAATGGCAGGCTCTGCGGGGTGCATTCCACTGCTTGCTTTGGTGCAGTTAAATGGCTGGGGGTATAGTAGTTGACAGGGCATGGCTTTGAAATTTTGGGTGTTGGGATTGTTTGGGCCATCCATGTTATGGTTATTCATGGGTGTTCACATTCTAATTCTTGTGACTATTCATAATTCAAATACCCGAAAGAGGCTTTCTTCTTTGCTTCCTTCGTTTCGGAGTTTTGGCTCATAATCTATAGATTCTAAAAATAAAGGTTTGGTGGGGGTCTTGAGTTGTTCCTAATTTACGGTCCTTTTCTGAGTGTAAAAATGTTCCATATTCCCTCCACATGGGGTGGGCTAGGTGAAAATTTCTTGCTGCAAGGAGCTGCAACATGAAGATGCAATTTGGTTCAATGTAAACAAAAGCATCGACCAACCCAAACCCACTTGATCTATTCCACAAAATGCATGTCAACACATAATGTATACATTATTAAACCAGTATAATTGGCACTCGTCTTTGTAATTATACAAGCTCATGCCAGTATTGGTTTAGGTCAAGCTGAAAATCCCAGCTAAAATTTAGCTGAGATATTTCTCATACAATGCATTAGCAATAGCAATGGCATCGCCTTTAGCCTTGACCAGGTGATCCTGCTTACCTGCTTGCCATTTGGTGGAGTAAGCGATCCGTTCCTTTCTCCATTCTCTCTTGAGCTTCTCGAGAGATGTCCAAAATTCTTTGCACTTCCTCACATGTAAACATGTCAACGGAGGGGAGGAACGCAAAAGGAAAATAAATTTCAATTCATGATCCTGAAAAGAGTAATCAGATTTAATGTACATATTCAAGGCGAACCAGAGATATGATCATGTCAACTTACCCATGTAAGTTTCCCATCAAAGCCCAAGCAAGAAAAGCAGTTCCACCAAAGAAATCATTCGGATCTTCCATGGTAACATTAAACTCCTACATGTAGAAGATACAGCAGAATCCCTTGTGGTTTCTGTTCTCTATATAATATTAGGTGCCAGCAAAACCTATGTGCTCGAAGTATTGAGACAGAAACCACAAGGGATTCTGCTGTATCTGATCCGACCAAATGGAAGCTTTGAATCACATAGAAAGGTATTTTTGGTTGCCATTGGTCAAATAAATCACTAAACACTCTACCTATCACATTCTCTAAAATGGTTTCAAGTATAGCGGACCAGAAGATGGTAAATAACTGAAGCTAAAAGCAAACAACATGATCAAGCATTTACCATGAAAACTTTTTGCCAAATAGCTTCCTGTCCAGTAAATGCTGTAGGCAAGTTAACTCCTTGAAGAGCCATCCATTCTCTCTTTCTCCCATCTTTCCCAATCCCACTAGACACAGGAATCTGAAAATGGAAATGTACATGAACAGTTGGCACCAGCATTACTAGAATGATAAGAATTTTTGAACGCCACAGACAGAGAGAGAGGAGCACTTTTGAAAGCAAATCTCCTAATTGATACAAGGACTGTTCAGAGATTATTAGTCATTTGTCCTGACCATATCAGACTTTTAGATTTTGAGTATTTCATTCTTTGCACGCTGAAATCTTTTTCATTAGCCACAGCATGAAACCTTTTATTAATTGACAGAACTGGTACTGGATGTTCACAATATAAGCAACAAGCAAATGCAGATGCACATATGAAGCTTTTAGACATTAAATTTGGATGTAACAGCCTGAGTAACAACAAAAACCACTTCACAACAGCCACTCTTCAAATCCTTGATCGGAACTCTGGCTTTGGAACGAGCATGAAAATGATGCCTTCACATAGCAATTTTAAGAAAGATATCCACTCAAGTTTAAGGTTTCAGGCAACAAAAAATGAAACCAAGCCACTAAGAATTACATCTTCACCGTGCATAATAACAATCAAACCATGGGTGGCAGCAGATACTAACAAGTTAATAGAAATTGAAAAAAATTAGTCCACTTTTTACCAGATACCATTACATCAAAATAGCCATAGAATAGGAGGGGAAAAAACAGGGAAATAAGTGGATTGTTCTTGATAGATTTCATTCTACGTCCTTATACTTCAAAAAATGGATACAAGCTTATACTTGAAAAATGGCATGAAAGTGTGTTTATGTACATCTCTTGTGGAAGCAGATATAAGCTTGAAAAATGGTACTGCAAAATCTGAGACTTCTATAGCTTGTCTTCTCAGTTCAGCTGGTAGATTAAATTTAGGCGTCTTATTTCAAATTTTAATGCATGATTCAGTGATTGGAGTCCGCTGTAACAAAGCTGCATCATATTACCTAGTGCGATCTGCTTTAAGTTTTAAATCAGATACGTCCAATACGATGACCTGAAATTGTTTCATCACCCCCCCAACAGTTGATCCTAAATGGATGGGATCCAATAATAGCAAAACGGTCCTCCGCAATAAAAGGAATACACATTTGTTTGAGAGAGATTTGAAGTCGCACCTTTTAAAGGTGAATTTGTAAACAAGGGACAGAAAATGTGAGAATGGATGTCTAGAATCAATGCAAACAGCCAAACAAATTGAAAACCTGGTTAACTCAGGATGAGTGGATTGATTATTTAGACTAGCATGAATGACTCCAATTTTGTACCAGCATTGAGGAAATTGCTAAAAATAATGACCACAATCTCATCTCAACAAGATAATCAAAAGAAGTCTAGATTGTTCTCAGCGACCAAGCACAAGCACCAATCAGAGGGAAACAAAGTCACAAACAAGCTTCAACAATATGTATAGGGCATCTATGATCTGTAAAGGCACAAAGCAGCCACCGAATCTAGATTGGTAAACTTAGAAAATCGATTTAGAACTTAAAATAGCTATTACCGTAAAGAGGCTGGTCCATGTACTTGCTCTAATTTGTGCTGGTTGCTATGTCTGTTTGCACAAGGAAAGAGTTCTTCCATGATCTCTGGACCATTCCTGCTCGAGATTATTATTATTGGTAATCCAGAAGCAACTGCATCCACCTCAAACATCCTGTGAGGATTGAAACCACAAAAGTTTTACCTTCCATAAATGAGAGACATGGAGAAATTGTGCAGACAATGGCTAGTCATTCCTCTTCCCTATCAATTATCTAGAACTGTTTTATTGGTCTTTGAAACCATCCATAAGTGAAGAATTATCTGTCCCAACCTGAAAGACAATATACCTTACAAAAGCAATTGTTGCCCCAGGAATCAGTACTTTAATTTCTCAGTAAGCTAGATTCTAGTTATTAGATTACAGGGCTCATCATCTGCCATCTGCCACTCACCATTGCTTTATGCTTCGAATCACAAATAATAAAATATCTATCTGCATGTATATATCAATGTAATAGAAGATCTCCATACATTTATACGAGTTCCGGAGACCCGTATGCATGCATATGTATATCTGTGTGTGTGTGTGTGTGTGTGTGTGTGTGTGTGTGTAAATATATTTCTTAGCTATGAGAAGTCACAATCTATTCTGAACAAAATCTAACTCATTTCTTTTTATATCAGAAAAAAGAATAAAAATCTAACTCGTTAACTCATTATTGGATGCTCTTGGTCCTGATTAAAAATATATAATTACAGTAAAACATATAGATTGATAGATAAAGGAGGAAGCTATACATATATGCAGAGTCTGCCGCTTTGAGATATTATTAAAAAAGTATAACAACTTTATGTGGGTTCATACTGCACCTTTTTATTCATTAATCCTGCTAATAGATATTCATTTTTTGGGGTAGTCATCAAGGTATGTATATAAACTTGTTGTATCCTGGTCCACAAGGCATAGAAGATTTCTAACACAAACCATATACAAAATTTTTTGAATACTATGAAACATAGGCAGCGAAACAGAGAACAACCCGAACATTGTGACATAGAAATACTCAAAAATTTTATATTATAAGTTATAAAATGATTATATTGAGTCATGTCTAAGAACAGCATTGAGTCATTTCTTGGAGTTGATGATGCAACCGAAGTTCTTTGTGTAAGTCCCAGCCATCAACAACAAAGATATTTTCTAAATGCTGTTAGGCACAAGCAAATTCACCCTTTCTTTTTTTGTTACAAAACGATCGAGAAAATCGTAAAATACACACATTCATAAACTTTTGAACACTAAATTGTAGAAAATAAATTTGAGTATGAGTTCTTTACCGCTGGAGTCTCCCAACAAGGACAGCAAAATCACACTTTGACGGCATATGGACGGCCACAGCACTTTAAATTTCAATTAATCTTAATATTTGGTCTCTTTAAACTTCAAAATACAAATTCATTTCCATAGCTAGGTTAACAAAAAATGTGCTCCAAGTCCAAATCTTGTCAATTTAAAAAATACCCATTGATTTGGTTAAATATTAAAGAATTGCCAGTTTTCCTTTTCCCTCTTTTTTCTCTCAATGCCACTGTGTAAGAATGTTAGCTTGGTGGCAGCAAGCAGACATGCATAATACTTTTTGAAGCAGTCATCTTGTTAAAGAAACAAAGGTAAGATGACTTGACTAAACCCTCCAGGAAATGATGGTTCCTACATGAACAAGATAAACAGCAGAAGGGTATTGTTTACAAACTTACAAATTATCCAAAAGGTCCATCATAATCAATTTTTGCCAGAAAAGACCAATAAAATAATAAAAGCAATTAAGAGTTTCCTTTTTTGAGTGCAAAATTGTTTGTTATTTAGCAGTTCTGTAAGTTTCGTAAAAGAAATTAGATGGTTGACAGTGTTCTGCCTTTTGGGGGGGGGGGGGGGGGAACATAACAACCAAAGGATTATTTTTACTCTGGTTGCTAGCACAACGGCCAAAACAAGTGAAAGACTGGATGGGTACACAAGGATCAAAGAGTACAACTCTCAAGTTAAATAATTCTACAAGCAAATACCACTTCTATTACTCAAACATCAAAATTGCAACTGCAATCACTTTCGATATGATATTTGAAACTCCCACCTTTGAGCAAGTAAGCATCATTCGTATTTTGACGTAGATACTCTTTCCAGATGCTAATTCATCTTACTAATTAATTCATTGATGTGCTGCTCACGATTTCCAGCATCTCCTCCTTCCTTGTAAGGCTTCTTCTTTCCTGATAATCCTGATTCAGGTTTGCTGAGCCTAAAGGGCCATAGAATACTGGTAACCTCCTTAAAATGTGGACCAACATTAGCAATTTCATGAACAATATCTTCGATGCATATGATGCCATGCTTTCCAAGCACCTTTGAAAGAAGAGAACAGAGATTTTGGTACCAAATCAATCTCAGTGGAGTCCAACAAGTTAGCTCAAATCAAAGTTGTATACCATAAAGAACAAGTCATACCTGCTCAATTGTATTATTGTCAGTAAGGGGAATTTTCTGCTTCTCTAATTTCATATGGCCCTTCTTGTAGATCAGCTCGTTGATATGCTTTAGATTTGGATATCTTCACAAGGCATTACCATTTTAATAAGGAACAGAACACATCAAAATAAACAAGACAATGAGTATTTTGGCAAACGAACATAGAAAAAGAATAGGAAGTTTCTTTATTAACTACAGTGAATCAGAACACAATCATGAATTAAAAAATGGTGAAAGACAGAAAAGAAAGTTTTCTGTGAAACTCACAGCTAAAAGATATGGGGCAGGGCAAGTGAGGACCAATATCAAAAGCACTCATCTGCTGCTAAGAGATACCGGAACATAAAAGCACCTAACCAATTTGTTCTCTCTCATACAATTATACAGCATTGATGTTGCATAATTATGGACAATACAGAACATAGACAAACAGTGGCAGACCTAGGCTGAAGCAGGTTTTTTTTTTTGGGCCAGGGGGTTGTAATTTATGTATAAACACAAAAATTGAAAGAAAAATACAAATAAATAAATAACTATGCTTACATAGACTGTTCTGGATCAAGGCCAACTTTAAATCAAGCTGAATCTAAGTCAAGGTTAGAAATCATCCAGACTTAAGGAGCCAAAAAAAATATAATCATCTTAGTTCTCTGAAGCCCTAACTTGGTTTAAATAGAAAGAAGAGGTAGCAAAAAACAAGATGTCAGAAGTTTATGGTGCTAAAACTCAACATTACAAGTCTTCTCTCCCATAAGTTTACCGCATATTCATTGCCAATGGTAGTTATCTGTTCCATACACCAAGTAGTGGAGTTTCAAAGGATTCACTGCTTTCTATTAAGTATTAATTCCATAGACTTAAACTGAAATGGATGGCGAAATTAAAGAGCTGCATGTTGCTGAGTTTAGGTTCCTCTAGGTATGATCTTCCTGGACTAACCTCCCTGTAAAATCACAGACTATGGTTTACGTAGGTAAAGGGGAAGCAGGCCTAAGCCTCTGAAAATTTTTTATTTTCTCAACAAAAACTTGGATTGAAATTGTGACAAGATTGTTCCTCTTTCAATCTTTAAGGAATAGTTTTTGCGGTATTGCAAAACCATAATGAGCAATGCCTAAAATGACAAAACAGAAGCATTCTTCAAAGATTTCCAAATGGTTAACACACACCCTACAGCATGGACAGTAGAATGAGATTTCCCAAAAAAAAAAAAAAGAAAAAAAAGCAAGCAATGAAAATTGAGACCCTTATCTTACCCATAGGTAATGTATGGCTCCACCTTTTTTAGCATGTCAATAATCCCTTCACTTGCCTTGACAAAGACACCACTAAAGATTCTTCCGAGTCCTAACATTTGCAAAATCTTCTTTGTTTTTGGGTGAACATCATTTTTTCTGAGAGAGTAACAAGAATAGGACACATTTTAGTCCAAAGAAGTGGAAATTATGCAATAGAAATCATTATGAAACTAACGCCCACCCTTTAATACGAATGACAAAAAGCAGCTTAGATCCTACTGCTCCAGGTGTGGTCTTCTGACGTTTTGCGCGATGCTTCATCTGGATGAGGTCTAGCTCCTGGAGTAAACCAGCAAGATATTAGAACTACTAACATTTTGGAAAGTATCAAAATATACAGGACAAGGATCACAGAGCACATGATCAGAAAAAAGATATTTGAATAAGTTAGATCCCAGTGAGGATGTGGTTTTCAAGCAATTCTACTGGCAATGTAGCAAACATGAAACACATTCAAGTCTTATTATATAAACTTTGACCAAGTTAAATCAGAGATGCCCGTCATTTTCTTAGCTTAATGAGCTGATCTAGACAAGCACATCTCTAGAGAGTACATGGGATAACATTTGGAGTAGTAGATAAAAACAGATAGGCACAGCATGCAAGCTTTCCAATATAATGAACATCCAAAGGGAAATTAGGGGATAGTTCCCAATCAATTTTATTCATTATAACATTTTTCAATAGGAGTTTGTCAATCCACCAGCCACACTACATTTTTAATTGCTCATTCTTTTTATATGAAATACAAGGAGCCAATCACTTTGAAAGTTTAAATATCTGCTAGGCTAATAGCTCCTCAAATATCATATATTCATCTTTAGAGTGTGTGTGTGTGTGTATTGGCCGAAAAAGAAACATTGTTATTCACAAGAAAAAAAATACAAAAACAGGGGGGAAAACACCAGGGAGGTGCTCACGCATCCATCTACAATGAAAGAGAATCTATGAAATCAACGACATCTACAAAAGCTTCATACGCCTCAAAGTTGACCAAAAGCACAAACACTTCAAAAGATCACCCCTAAAGGCTATGAAGAGTTCTCCATGCCCTCGAAGGTGCCTCCGTATCTTTCCCTCCAAACCAACCAAAACACAGCTAGATGAAGCATCCCAACAACTCTCCATTTTGCCACACAAACCCTCGCACCACTCCAACTCACAGCTCATTGTGTACAAAGTTTGAAGTCACCCAAATATAAGTGCAAAAGAGAAAAACTTTCACCACAAGGATTTGAGTCCATGTGCAGTAAAGAAATACAGCAAGAGAAGTGGTTTAGATGATATAATAGACCAGACCAAAAAGCCGGTGGCAAGGAGTTGGAAAGCAGATTTCCAATTCCTCATAATAAAATATAAACTCATAAGGAAACACCACAAACCACCCAAAATATGCTTGATTAATCCAATAGGTGAGCTGCTCTTTCACCTTTTAGATGAAGATGCACACAAAGATTGTAATATAAATGAACAATTAATCATATAACAAAATAGAGCCACTTTAACTGAAACAAAAGGGCAAGGTCTATAATATAATTTCGTCAACAATTTCTTTCCTCAGTAATTTTAATTTTCATTTGGAAATTTTTAAAGTCCTGCTAAGGTGATACGACTCCCCAGTCATACAATTTAGATGTATGAATTAGAGGATACGTTTGCTATAGGGTCATGCATGTCTCTTCATGGTGTTATGATAAGCTTTACCTTATTCCGGTATTCCTCAACATATTGCTCAGGCCTCTTGAAAATGGTCTGTCGGTTTTCCTTGTTTCTTGATATCCTCTCCTCAAGCTGCTTTCTCCTATTGATTGCATGCTCTTCGTGTTGTTTTCTTTTCTTCAAGATGACCTCTGGTATGTAATTGACGGGCTTTGGTTCCTCATCAGCCATATTTGTCCAATGATCGATCACCCTCTAATAAAAAAGAAAAAAGAAACACACAGACACAAAATAATTGACATAAGAAAATTGGTAATAAGATATAGAAACAAAGAAAAGGACACTCCTAGAAATAAATGTTACTGTGTTGTGTTTGTGTCGGATGTGCCAACACATTGTTTAGATACGACAAAGTACAACATCTTCAAACTTAAAATAGTGTAATAATTTTTAACCTTGATGTCTCACTTCCTGTCCCATGTTTGCACCAATGCTACATAGCTTTTCCTAAACCCAAACTGGTAGGGGCAGCTTTAAGGGGGGTGTTAGAGGCCTTGGCCCCTCCAAGCTTTTAAAAATTGCACAAACTTCCCATAGCCCATCTATTTTTCAATTATTGCTTTGCAAAACAGCAGGGACAGTTTTAAGGGGGGTGTTAGAGGCCTTGGCCCCTCCAAGCTTTTAAAAACTGCACAAGCTTCCCATAGCCCATCTATTTTTCAATTATTGCTTTGCACAAAGTAACACTATGGCCCCCCATGTTATGTCTTCTGGATCCATCACCGCAAACCCGGTTAGCGATCAAAGCAATATATCGCAAAACTTAGAGATTATTATTGCCTATAGTCAGGGGCGAAGGAAGGGGGCAGGGAGCAACTGTCCCCTGAAATTTTAAATAAGAAAAAAAAAAAAAGAACCAAACATATGTATATAATTTCGAAAAGTATAATATGAAATGTTGTCTGCCCCCCTAAAGATTATAAAATCAATCGCACGTTGCAATTCAGCTTCAGCCCCCTTTATAATTTTCTGGCTTCGCACTGCCATTTGTTAACAGTAAGAACTCAATAATCCATAAACAGTTTTTCAGCAATCAAGTAGCTGTAAGGGAGACTATGCAGTACAAACACTTGCAGGAAACAAGTGCGTTCATGCACTAAGGGACACTATGTAACTTAAAATAGCGTAAAATTTTTATAAACTTGCCCTTGTCCATTCTTCCTAGCACGGAAGGCATTAAAAAAGAAAAATCAAGTAAAAGATTAAGCACATGATTCTTGTCCTAATTCTTTTTCCAATCATCAGAATCCAAATACTAAAAATCATTTTAACATAAGCCCTATTTTCACCGTATAATCAAAGACTCATCAGGTCAACTAATTCCACACGAGTTCTAAAAATACCTAATTACCGAAAGTAACCCTCCTCAAATCTACACGGCCACAATTTGGGAATCGCAAGCACAAAATTCAATACCAGAGGTTATATTCTCACTTGGAGAAATCTCAGAAGTTCATTCGTTCATACACACACACATACAAGCTCACACGCAAAATTCATAACTCGTAAGAGAGAGAGAGAGAGAGAGATTACATACCAGGTTAGCGGTGGAGATGCGAGGGGGCGCAGAGAGAGACCGTTGAAGGGGGCTAGGTTTAGGTTTAGTTAGGGTTTATCAAATGAAGCTGCTACCCCCCCAGAGAGAGAGAGAGAGAGAGAGACGTCTATCTAGGGCAGAATAGAGGATTTATTCATTTATGTATCTTATAACCCGTAGACTCGCAAGCAAAATTCTCAGAATTTTACGCTATTAATTTTTAAATATAAGTTTTAACCATTAATGTTATTATTTCATAAAAAATAATTTTTTTTTAAGTAATATGTTAATTTCGTCCGGTTCATAAATCATAACTGATAAATAAATTTTAAATCTCCAAAATTAAACATAAAATAATGATAATAGAAAAAAGACTTTAAAGAATTTTTATCGAGTATTCAACCTAAATATTTATTTATTATAAAAATATTATTATATAATAAATTCTTAATAATATGGCATATAATTTTTTCTCGATAAATAATAAAAATGCAAAACCAATGAAACATGACCAAGAAAAATAATAGAATATATGCCTAAACAAGTGGCATTTTCATTTTGGTATTAATATCTATTTCAAAAGATTAATTTCTTAATCTACTATTCAATTTTTGAATTAAAAATATAACTAACTCCTATTTTTGGGTCGCATAAATTTATGATTTTTATACCTATTATACTAGGTTGTAATTTCATTTTTATTGTTTTATTAATTTTATCGCATATCCAAAACAAATGTGAAACAGATACCGGATTACTATAGAATCTTCTTGAGCCACTATTTGCAAATTTATATATATACATACATACATACGATAGACCACAACGTGTCACTGTATGATTGGTAAATATAGTTTAATTATAAATAGTTTTTTATTAATTTTAATTTTAATATCAAATTATGAATCGAGCATCTATTTTAAGAAATTTAATAAAGAAACTAATGTATTAATTTATATAACTTTAATATTTTCAAAGTCTTCTCCTCTAAAATGTTACTCTAATAAGAGATGAACCCTAAACGTAAATAAAAATTATTAATTAAATTAATTGATTAATTCAAAAAAATTAATAAAAAATTGCTCTTTAAATAATTGTACCAATCTCTTAATTTTTTTGCCTTTATCATCTACTCTATTTACATTATAGAATTTGAACTCGGGTGCTGACTAAAGAGCAAGGACAAAGACATAATGAGAGAAAAGTCAAACTAGTGAGTGGGAGTAGGAAAGTCAATCAGAGGGACCCTTGCCTTCCTCCCTCTGAGGAGTCTTTGAAAGGGGCGGATGACAGTAATAGGGAAATCTCATTTGAAGAAGCAGATCATTTGCATCAGAGTAATAAAAAAATTATATGGAATACGGAATAGAACAATCGATGTTCCCCCGAAGTTTTAAGGACTCATTAATGGGCATCGAATCTTCTGTTTCATAGCCATAAAAGATGGTAGTGGATGTCTTATATGAAGAATCTAGTGCAGATTCAGACAGAGAAGTTGGGTTGATAAATCAGAACATACCATCAATCTCCCGGGACAAATAAAGACTTTTGCCTCACAAATGATGGAAAAATTCGATCATTATGAAACTATGGGAAGGAATAGTTGAATATCACTTCCTTGAGAATTGAATTCTATCTAAGTGGCAAGTAGAGGGAGAAATGGAGATAATAGATATGGGGGAAAGATTTTATCTTGTAAAGATGTAAGAAAGTTCTAATTTTTGAAGGGTACTAACAGGAGGCCCTTGAGTAATTTAGGGGCATTATTTAGTAACAATGAAATGGCGCCCTTGGTTTGTGCCATCAGAATCCAAAATTCACCGGACAACTGTGTGGACGAGGCTCTTGGAGTTACCAGTTGAGCTATTAGATGAAGATGCTCCATACCAAATCGAGAAGGAGATTAGCTTGGACATAAACACCATGACAGTGACAAGGGGCAAATTGCTAGAATTTGTGTCGAATTAAATCTAGAGAAACCATTGATTCCTAGAGTACAAATTGGTTAGAGAATACAGATAGTGGAATATGAGGGCATCCACTTGCTCTGTTTCGGCTGTGGTAGGGTTGATTACTCCGATGAGAATTGTGGGGAGTGTCAAGAGTCATATTGTAAGTGTGATTACTGACACAAGTGTTGTAGAGGTGGAGTAATCTAAGGTTCCTATGGAGAATGAGTAGATGAAGAAGTGTGATTGTGGGCCTTGGATGCAAGTGAGGAGGAGACCGAAAAAGGGAAAAATGTTTATCAGCGAACCTAAGATTCTGACGGAGGGAGTATAGTGTCCGCTTTGCTTTTTTGGGAAGTATGGAGGAGGGAATTCAAGAACAATTCAGGAGGTAAATGTATCTTTGGTTATAAAAGGTATAAAGGTGCCCATTGTTTTGAATTATAGTAGAGAGTTTAATGGAGAGCTACGAAAGACATCAGAATAGGTTGTTGAGTAGGATAGCTAGGCCTATAAGCCTTTTAAAGTACTCAGTCCAAGCATTATCAGCTCCCAAACACAAATGGGTCTCATATAGGATCTACTAACTCGAATCCATGACCAGTTAACAATCTGGATTGTCCAGTTGCAGCCTCGACCCACTAACTTCTCCTTCCTCAAAAACAGAGGAGGTCTTGAGATCTGATGGCTGTTGTATCTTCCAAAATTCCGATTTCAACTCCAAGTGGTAAAAGATCGAAGACAGCTAGATTAGGTATTACTGAACTTTAAACCACTAGGTCTTGGCCAAATAATGGAGCGGGTGATGGTTCCTAATGGAGATGGAAGCTTTGAAGTGGGAGTTCCTTTGGAGAATATAAAGCTCAACTTGGCCAGAAGCATGGACGGCCTTTGCACTCCTAAACTGAGTGTGGTGGAGACTGCTTTAGATAGAAAGTGTAACGATGGAATTCTTAGGTCTAAAATGGAGATGATCCCAGATATAGAGGGAGATGGGACCATAATGATGGTAGATACGGAAGACTCTCAGTAAGTGGTTAGTCCCATTTTATCTCCTTTAATTATTTATGATTATTTATGAATACTTATAAATTCATAGTTTGGAATATGGGATATGTCAATAAGCTTTAGTTTCGTTAAGTGGCTAAGGAGTTAATCCATAAGCATGAATCAGATATGATTTGTTTGGTTGAGACAAAAAATAATTCCTAACATTTTCTAAGATTTTTAAAACACCGGATATATGATAGAGAGTTATTGTTGAGACATTAGGTTACCAAGCTGGTTTGAAATTGGTTTGGAAAATAGCACAGGTGGGGGTGAAAATAAACTTTAGTACTGAACAATTAATCCATTGTCAAGTCTAGGTTGTGCAATTATCATGGTTTATCATTTATGTTTATATCTGACCACATCACATGAAAAAGAAGGAAGCATGGAGGGATTTGGGGGTGTTAGCTCGAAACTTGGTAAGGTCTTGGTTTGTTACGGGGGATTTTAATGATATTGTAGGGCCCTTGGATACTAGTAATAGGTCATCAAGGGTGGAATCATATGGTCAATAATTCCATGATTGGTGGAAAGAGTATAATTTGGAGGATCTGGCGTGTAGAGGTATTATTATACTTGGGTGTGGAGATGTAATGGAAGGGTAATCTTACGGGAATGGCTAGATAGGGTGTTTGGTAATATTGAGTGTAGGCTTTGCTTTACAGACGTTAGGGTAATTAATTTGTCATGAATGGATAGAAATCACTATCAAGTTTTGCTTCAGACTTGTATGATCCTTTCACTGTCTCAATCAAACCATCCTTTCTAGTTTGAAGTTGCCAAGCTTCATCATCCACAGTTTCAGCAGGCCTTCACCACGACTTAAGAGAGAGAAGGAGATTAAATCTCCTTACCGAGATGTATCTAATCGACCAGGAATGGGCAAGTATTTGATAATATTTTTGTTAAGAAACAATAACTTGAACAAAATTGAGGTATTCAAGGCTTGTGGAGATATGATAGATTAGAATATTTGTAAAATTTGGAACTCCAGTTAATCAGAGAGTACAATTCGGTTCTAGGTATGGAAGAGACTTTCTAATACCAGAAATCCTTGGTTTAATGGTTTGTACAGAGGGTCAAAATACTCAATTCTATCATTTATCTATGGTTATGCACCAGAATAGAAATCATATATCCCAACTTAAGATTAATGGTGAATGGTACTATGACCAATTGAAACTTAAGGAGCATGCGTCTAAATTCTTTTGAGATTTGTTTTGATGAATTGGGAGTTGGTCCAAATAGTTATGCTTATTGGCAATAGGAATTACGGAGAATGATATACGTAGCTTGACAAATGAGGTGGAGGTGACTGAAATCCAACACTAGTGTTCTCTTTGCAGGGCTTAACACTCCAGGGCCATATGGTATTTAGCCTATTTTCTTTCAAAGATTTGGGAGTTTGTGCATCAATGTTGTGTCAGTTTATTAAAGCGGCTTTTGGGAGGGATAGTTCCCAATGGAGTTTATTAGAGGTTTAATTGTGTTGATCCAAAGTAGCCTCAATCGGCCAATCTAAGAGATTTTCAATCGATCAGTCTCCTAAATACTAGGTATAAGATCCTTATCAGATAATAGTTCACCATCTCCATTCGATTCTCCAGAAAGTGGTAGGCCCTTTTCAGTGCAGTTTCCTTTCGGGCATGGTACTTTGGGTAATATCATTATTACACAGGATATTGTTCATTCGATACATACTTCTCGGGGTAAGCATTAGAAAATGATTTTGAAGATTGATCTTCAGAGGGCGCATGACAGTATTAGTTGGCAGTTTCTTAAGAAGATGTTGAATGACTTTAGAATTCCGATTCAATTGATTCGACTGATTATGTTTGTCATGTTACTTGCTCAGTCCATGTTATTGTGGAATGGAGAGTGCTTCCCTATTGCACTCTTGGTAAAGGGTTGAGATAGGGTGATCCTTAGTTGCCTTATCTTTTCATTATAGTGATGGACAAACTATTGTATATGGTTTAGGCCAGGGTTAAAGAGAAAAAGTGGACCCCTATTTATCCTTTCTGTATAGGCCCAAAGATTTCTCACAGTCTTTTTAGATGATTTGATGTTGTTTGTGAAGGCTAAAACTCAGGATATAGATGGCATTTTGAGCTATATGAGGGACTTCTTAGAGAATAGTGATTTAGTTTTAAGTTCTCATAAGTCTAAACTCTTTATTTCTCCTAGGGTTCCTTTATCTCCCAAGTAGTGTTTGATAGAGTAATGCCAATTTTCGTTGACTAATAACTTTGGCATGTATTTGGGAGTGCCATTAATTCAGGGTCAGAGTAATCAAGAGAAGTATAGGTATTTGGTTCAGCGGGTTCAAAAGTGGGTGTTGGTTGGAAAACTAGGTGCCTTATTTTAGTTAGGCGGCACATCTTGATCTAGTTCGTTACATATATTATTCTAGCTTATGTTATGCAATCTATATGGCTTCCTACTCAGATTTATAATCAATTAGATAAGGTAAATCGTCAATTTCTTTGAGGGGTATTCGTGGGTTATCGTCGAATTTATACGGTTATGTTGAATATAGTCTGTTAGCTTAAGAGACAAGGGGGCATGGGTTTTCGAAACTCTCGAGATGTCAATCAGGCTCTCCAGGTGAAGTTGGGTCGGTATCTAATTGTGGAGGATTCACCTTTGTGGTGCAAGATCCTTAAAGAGAAATACTTATGGTTGGGAGACTTTATGAATTTTCCTAAAATATCAAGATGCTCTGCTTTGTGGTGGGGACTTATAAAGATTCGGGATGGCTTGATGGAGTGTTGAGGTGGAGGCTTGGAAATGGGTCGAGTATAAAATTCTAAGAGGATTTATGGGTCAAATTGAGTCTTTTAAGAAATTAGCTCCAGGGGCTAGTTGATAATGAGACAGTAATCGATGAGGTTAAGGTGGATCAGTTCACTACTCGAGATAAACAATGGAATGTCCCATGCCTAATAGGGGTGCTTCCCATAGATGAAGTGGAGGAGATTCGTATAGTCGAAATTCCTGAGATTTAACTATTACAGTTTTGATTTGTTGGGCTGGGGAGTCTTCTAGAAACTTTACAGTCAAATTTGTGTAGATTTATTTTGGACTCTTGGCACTTGCCATGACACAGAGACTAAGTATTATCATTGGCTATGGCGTCAAAGTTGCCAAAAAAGAATAAAATTTCTTGTGTGGCTAATATTGAGGGGACGCTTATGACTAACACCATGCAAACCCATTAAGGTTTCACTTTGGATTCACTATGTCCTTTATGTGGTGAAATCTCAGAGTCTTTGACCCATCTTTTGAGGGACTACCGGGAGACTTGTGGAGTCAACATAGGTATACTGAGATCATCTTCTCTTAGACGGATAGTATTAGACTAGAATCAGTAAAGGATTGGCTTTTACAGAACTGCAAATCGCATGCCTTGCATAGGGTGTGCCTTGGTCCTCCCTATTTGTATATGCATTATGGGCAATTTGGAAAGCGAGATGCAACTTGGTCTTTGAAAATGTTCCCTTCTCGTCAAAGGCAATTAGGGTAAGCCCTCTCTTATCCTAGGGAGCGATAGTACATGATTATAAGGACATTAAAAACTCCTCCAACATTAGGTATTTGGATAAAATGGTGTCTTCTCAATGGGGTTTTATAAGCTTAATACGAACGAGTCATCATGTTTGGAATCTTGGATGCGGGAGCAGGTAGCCTTATTAAGGTGAATTTGGCTATTGGATTTGGGGGGCTTTACGGTGGATCTTAGATTGGCTGACGCGTTTATGGCATAATTGTGGGGCGTCCGAGAAGGATTATATTTCTTGATTAGAAAGAAATTATTTCCGATAGTTTTGGAGCTTGACCCGGAGAGTTTGGCTATGGCGTTGTCTTCAAACATTGAGCCCATGCACCCTCATGGACACAATTTAAAAGAATGTCAAGAGTGGAAGAGAAGAACATTGGTGCATAGAGTATTGTTTGTTCCTATGAGGGTAATAGATACGCTGATATGTTAGCAAAATTTGGGTCTTGGGTTCCTCTTGAGGTCCATGATTTTGGTGTTCCTCTAAATGAAGTGTATCATTATCTTCTTTGTTCTATTTGAGTTCTAGCCTTGTTTAAAAATTAGTCTTCCCACCCTTTTGTAACAAAAAGAAAAAAGAAAAAAGAATTTGAACTTATTATTCATTAAATATACGCTCCACCATAAAGGATGAGAATATGTAGAGAAGAATTCCAATATTAGTTTCCTCTTATTATTGTTACCGTAGAAGTAACACAAATTTTATGCCTATGAGAGAATCTTGAAATAACATTTTGTATTATTTAAATTAAATATTTTATAACAGGTTCAAAAATTATAAAATAATATTCAAAAAAATTTGTTCTACTTTTATTTTTATCCCTCCTGATGAAAAATAAGTTTATTAGTTAGAATGGGCAAATCAATACTTATTATGAAAGTAATCAACAATATTGTCAAAGCTCAGGCGTATGGGTTTAGTTTAAACTCTTTTAATTGAGATCATTCGATTTTTGCAAATGAAAAAATTTCTTAATTAGATCCCACGACTATTTGAATTGAATTAATCGGATTTATGGATATCGATAATTCAGTAAAAGAAAAAAATTCATGGGGTATATTCATATTCTAGTTAATTATGATAAAGATGCAAGATGAAATTTATTTATTTATTTATTTTGGATATGAAACTCTTGGTAATCCTAAAGACTCCAACATTTTCAAAATTTTAATTTTATTAAAATTAAAAATAAAAATTATTTTTAGTAATAAATGCGAATTAAAATTGAACCAATGCACACTGACATGCACAAAAAAGAAAAAAAAAAAAAGAATTAGTAACAAGGTAAATTGAAGTGCTACTCTTGGTTCAATGAAGAAGACATGAATGATTGCAAAATGGGCTAACAAAAGTATGAGAACCAATGGTGCAAAAAAGTTGATGATCATATATATCCATGCACGTCTGCAAGTGTGCGTGTGTGGAAAGGATTCTACAAAATAGTATTGCCACCATCCCTGAGAAAGTGGTTGACTCCTTGACTTGTTTTCAATGGGGCAAGCATCGGGGCCATCCTTTTGTGGGACACAGATCAATATTTTATTGGTCCAAACCCTCTTTTCGTTTTTATCTTAATTTGACCATCACTCAGTATCTGAAATTTTATCCCGACTAATCTGAATCGACCGTTACAGAGTTCATTTTGGGGACGGGTCCATACCCAAAGGAAGTCGAACTCCCAATCTGGTTAAGGGACGAAATTATTTATTCTATCCACGCTAACAAGTGTTGGTAACCCAAACCCTCTCTAAGAGTATCTCTTTTTTTTATTTATTTGAAATTATATTTTAATTAATTTGATTTGATTATATATAGAGATTCTATTTATAAGATAATTTTTTTAATATAATTTTTTTATTTCTAATTTTAAATTTAAAATTTGATTAAAAAAATTAACATCACCATGCATTCTGTGGATAGATTCATCCAATTTGAATGTGGTTTGGAGTGTCTTCTACGTTGGTGACTTATGATTTATCACCATTGTTACACAATTGCTCAACTTTTATTTAAATTAATTAATTATTAATATTAATTAGTGAAAATTTTATATATTTTTTAATAAATAATTATTATTTCATAATCACATTAAATCTAATTAAATTTAATTTGATTCAAATTGAGTTTTCACAAATAAAACTAATTTTTTATTTTGGATAAATAAAAGTTGAGTTCAAAATTTTATTAAAAAAGCGACGATATCTGTACCAAAAATTTGCAGCCGACGCTAAACATACAAAACAAGACATGATAATTATACGGCACTACGTTACGTTGGTCTTAGTAATACATTAAATTTTAATATTAATATTTATTTATCTTAATGGACGGAAGGGTCAAAGGTTGTCTGGAAAGGAAGACGGAGAGCAGAGCAGAGAGGGAGTGGAGTTTGACGAATGATCAGTGGGTCCCGCCCGCCAGGACTTCCATGTCATATGCCTTCAATTCAATCTGACTCCAAGGATATTCTGTATTTCCTTAGCACATTCGCTTTTAACTTCTCTCTCTCTCTCTCGCGCTCTCTTTCCATGGGCAATTGCTACTCCGATACAGGCGGTAGTCGCGCCGCCGTGGGCGGAACCGGTAACGAGAACACAAGTGGAGCTCCTTCTAATGACGCCGTCGACTTATTCCTCAAATCCCGCGGTTATCGTGGACTCTACTCTCAGATCGAAGTATGCTTAACTCTCTCTCAACTCTCTCTCTCTATTTTCTCTCTATATCAATGACCCTTGTTTTGAAATGAATGATAGATAATTTTCCTTATGAATGTTTTCTAATTACTAAATCAGCTTTCTTCCCTTAATTAGTTTAAATTTTGATTAGCATAGAGATCTTGGAATTTTCAATTGGTGAAATTTGTTAGAAATTATGCCAAAGAAAAACAGAAATGATGAATGAACAGACAAGAGTGGCTGCCGGCCTGCCCATGTTCATGTTTGATGTGTAATTCTTTGGTTCAAGCATAATTGACTATTCACAAAGCACCCATACAAACACTAGACACGATGCGACACCATACAACAAATTGAATTTTAATCCCAAATTTTAAGGTCGACCGTTTGAACAATATAGGAGAGAGGAGAGAAAAAAATAATAAAATAACATAACATAACATAAAATTAAAATTTGAAGTAAAAATAAAAAAATTAAAACTAAAAAAATTACAAATAATGAAAAGAAAGAAACAAAAATAAATTATTCATAAAAACTTAAAGCAAAGCAACAGTAGTAGTAGTAATAGTAGTAGTGGCAGTAATAAAAATAGTACATTAATTCAGTTAGTTTGAATTTTCTTATGCCACTCATTTTTATTTAAAGTCATCTGATTTCTATAAGTGTTTGCGCAACATTGCTGACTATGTATAGTATATAAATGCGGAATGATTTGTGTCTAGGAGAGTACTCACTAGGTGTTGCATAAATACATTTGCTTGGACCAGCCCATGGAGGGAATTACTTGGTCAAAGATGAGGAATCCTTTGCAGTGCATAACCCAAAAGTAAGATGAGGAATTATAGCTTCCAACTTAGCAGCATGACAAGAGCTTGAATGCGTTGGATAACTGTCTTAAAGGAGGATCAGATATTCTAGAATAGGCATCAAAACATTAAGTGTTAATCAAGAGAAAGAAATAGTGAATGATAAAAACGCTATAGGGGATGAAAAGAAAAAGTGGAAAATAATTAACAAAATTCTATATAAAAAAGCAGTCTATTCCCTCTTGATTTCCCCGCGCTCAAACGTTTAAATGCCCGTTATTGAAATTGAACACAATCTTATCCCATAAAAAGATTAGATGGAAGTTAGCCATGTGTTTCTTTGTACCAGTGGGCACCTTAAGACAGCCATAATGGCACGTTTCCATTTCCAAAGAATTTTGCACCTTTATGACCACCAAACCTTTCAGTACTAGCAAAAAAGCCTTAAAGTTGTGTCAAATTATCCAATTCTTCCAATAATATAGAAAAATCTAGATCATGACAATTATGACATCTAACAACATAAGGAACATGGTTAGTTGTTTTCCATTTTGATGGCATGTAGAACTTATTATAAGTTATTTGATCTACTTACTAGCAACAAGCTATTAACGAATCAAACAAAGCTCTTACTCCAAGTTAGATATGCATGAGGGGAAGTTGGATCATGACAAGTGAAAACGGTGTTACAATAAAGTCATCAAGGAGTGCAACACCTTCTGTCATGATTATTAGAAGGATAGAATGAGATGATCATTGTGAAAAAGTTTTGTAAGCTAAAACTGAATTTCCAAATGGAATTGGTAAAGGAGTACTAAGTTGAATATAAACAGATATACAAGAGATTTTGCATGAACTCTCTGCACTCCAACTTCTTCTTCTTCTTCTTCCCTTTTTTTTTTTGGATAGAGTACACTCCAACTTCATCAGTGAGAGGTTATGGGAGAAGAATGAAAAGGTTCCAAAGGACCAAATAATTGAGGAGTTTTGGACCTCCAGGTATCATCATCATCATTTGTCCCAAGAGATGAAAAGGTGTGTTTAGAATGAATTAACAAATAGGATCATACATTGCAACATGTGTTAAAGGGTGAAGAAGGAAAAGGTTCTAAAGGACAAAAATGCACCTTCATTTTTGTACTTTTGTTGTCGTGAGAGGCTAGAGCCAAAGTTCTCATCTGCCAAATGGAAGGAGGCGATGTGTGTTTAGACCAGTTCAAAGAGTGGCACATCAGATCTTGCGCGAAAATAAAGAGAGCAAGTATCAAGTAAAGTAGGCAAATGTCTCGCTTTCAATGGTGAGAGAAAGGACAAATGATATGGAGTTCTTTAGAAGATTATGTGGTCCAGTCATTTTTGGAAACAGCATGTCAAATACAAGCAAAATTTCTTTTTATCTTTGGACATGTCACAACTACCTGTATAGTCAACTGTGTTTTTGCACATATTTACAATATCAATCTAACTATCTATTTTTTTTTTTTTTTTTTGTACAACAATTTGATGCGTATGAAATCCTGATCACCATAACAGTTTGCCTAGTAGATGATCTTTAGTTTAACTAGTAGGCAATTCATCCTCTCTAAGTAATATCCAACGCTTGAACTTCATAATCGTATTAGGAAAGTTTTGAATTTGCACATAAAAGTTGCCTAGCGTGCTTAGTCTGTGTGGTTCGCGAGTTACTGCATGTGCTCAATGAATTTACAGGTGCACCCCCAAAGAGTAGTGGCTGAAATTCTTATGTTCTTATTATTTTTTTTCTTCTTAAAGCATCGCTGTAGCTAGTTTTTGATCTTGGTTGAACCACTTACACTTACCTTCTATCCCTTTGGATTCAACATCCGTTCAAAATTAAAAATATTGCATGTTAAAAATTGATTGAGCCTGTAAATAAAATGCTGCACAGATAAGAGACAATGGGTTTCATACCTCTAGTAGTTCAATTCTTATTGTCTTGTTTGGAGGGAATAGATGTCATGGTCTTCAGGGAGGAGGAGAGATCCCCCTTTCCATGGATAAGAATTTGAAATTTTTTCTGGTCCATTAATAGGTAGGAATTTCTTTTGCAGTTAGCTTTAGAGAGTGGCTTGAGCTTTTCTTTGAATGTCATTTTTACAAGTTTCTAGAAAAACCAATGAACGCAGACGAATGTGGAATTTTGAGGCCTTTAACCAGGCAAACCTGCAATCTCTAAATTCTATTCCCTTGTCACTTCCTTTTTGTCTTTTTCACTGCCTGGCAAGTTATTTCTTTTGCAAATGAGATTATGCTTTGATCTGATTTTCTTCTTGTCATGTTTCTGGTTAATGTGCTCTCACTCCAGACATTGAATTTCCCTAACGCATTGCTTTTGTCCCCAAAAAAAAAATTATATGCAGTTATCATTTTCCGCTTCAAATTTGCGTGACCGGGATGTGCTCTCCAAGGTTTGTAGCTTACCTGTGTAAAAGAAACAAAGCTTATTGCTTGCATTGGTACAATATCCTGTAACTCAAATTGTTTATCTTTACTTCAGCAACTTCCTTTCTTGCCCATTTCAGATTGCAAGGTGATATATTGAACTGCTACTATAGATATTTGTATGTATTTTATTGCATATATGTATAACATGATTGTTTGACATGAATGTATTATTTTTAATAAATAAATCATAGATATGTATGTGCGTATAATATATAATATAGATGCTATATTGTATTATATTATATTTCTATACACACGCACACATTTATGCATGTGCTGACATGAATGTTTATATCATATATACATGCATAACTTGGTTGTTTGACATGATCTAAAAGTTATAAAATGAGCCAAAATGCTGAAAATTGCACAAAGGGAAAATCATAATAGATTCGGATGGATTGCAAGATCCTAGCTCTACCTTTTTCCTGAATATTGTGGTGTACAGATATTATTGTTCTTCCTAATAAAGGTCATATGGTCAATTTTGAATTCTGATAGATCCTGAACATGATGGCTGTGTATAAATAACAGGATTATTCCTTTTCTGATTTACATTTAGGCATTAAAGCTTCCAATTCTTGCTTTTTATTAAGACAGAAGGTATTCTACCAGATATATTCCAGTGGACGTCAGTAACCCTATCACTTGAATTCATCTCACCACATTAAAGCCCAGAATTAACAACTCTTGGTTTGCTCTTTCGATATTTTGATTGCCTTGTAATCAGTTGATGAATATACTTGGAGATTTATTGACCAAATTATCCTGTTATATAATTCATATTTTTCCGGTCGCATTGAGCACGAGAATCTGCTTTTAGATGTCTTATGTCATATGGGATCTTTCTGCCTTCAACAATTTTCCTTCACTTGTTCTTTTGCTGATTATGGTATTCTCTTTTCCTGTGGTTTCCAACTTGTAAAGTACTTTTGCTGTATTATTGTGTTATGTTGTAGAGTGATCCCATGGTAGTTGTTTACACCAAGGGACGAGATGGAAAGCTTGAGGAAATTGGTCGTACAGAAGTGGTTTTAAATTCATTATATCCCTCGTGGATCACAAAGCTTAATGTCACTTATCGTTTTGAGATTGTACAGACTCTTATGTAAGTTTTATAGCTTCAGGCAATTTACTAGATGCACATGTTGGTCAATTTTCAGTCAATTATCTCAAAATATTTCCTTCAATTACAGGTTTCAAGTGTATGATGTCGACACTCAGTTTCACAATGTTGATGTAAAGGTAGATTCTTTAATGCCGTGTCATCTTGCAATAATTTTCTGTGAATAATTCTTTTTCTTGTTAAATTAGTTGTGTCTTTGTAAGGTGCTTTAGATTTATAAGCTAAAACTGTGTGTAATATAGTTCAAATATTGAATCTGTATTCTGTTCTGTTTATAATTTAATGGTATTTTTTATATACTCCAAGATTTTCATTCAATCTTGAAGATCAGTGTCTTAACTATGACACATCATTATGTTTTCACCTGATGATTAGGGTGATTTTTATTTTTTTATTTTTTCTTCTTGGGAGCTTGAGTAAAATCATAGGAAGATCCTGGAAACAAGTCACTGGGATTAAGTACTTTAACCACAATTTGGAGATCTTACTTTAACTAAATTTTTTGTATCAAACCAAATGAAGATGACAATGTGAACTTGGTCTTTTCTGTTACTCTTATGAAGGCCAGTTTAGTTTTCTCACTACAGCTATGTAGGTTCTTTGAAGAATTTTTTTTTTTTGAACATGATAAGCATACTTTTTTAAATTTTGTTCTGAACTAGAGCTACCCTAATTTTGTTCTGGATTATAGCTACCCTTCATTCCATCTCTATTTTTTTCTTGTACCATAAGCGCTTATTAGTGTGCGTGTGTGTGTGGTGTCCTAAACCCTAGCATGATGTGTATTTTCCAATTTTCTATGGACAGGGTTGGAATGCAAGCATAAATTTAGCTTATGGACTTTGTTTGACAAGTATACAATTCCTGTGACAAAACCATCACAAATTGATCAATGAAATGTAGCAGTTTATCTAGATATTAAGAGATTTAAGGTCCTATAGTGCACTGGAGAGGCTCATTTAGATTTACATAATATAGGCAAGTGCAATAACAACTTAGTGGGACCATAGAGTTCAGATATTTTTGGGTGCAATTTTCCATCCTTTGCATGTAAGACCTCCTGCATCATCATTTGATGCTTTGCAATATCAGAAAGTCCACTAAAAACTTTGCGGCATTGTAGTCATAAGTTACTATTCTTCAGGGAACATTTTACCATCTTTTTTCCCTTCTATGTTCTGTGATATTGGCATGCCAACAAAAAACTCAGTGCGTTGTTAAAATTGAATGTCTCCCTTTCTCTCTCTTTGTGGATGCTCCCACTTTCTACATGCATGAGACATTTTAATGAGGCATGTATGTGGGTCTTTCTTACATTAGCTGTTTGTTGCACCTTTATTTATGTAATCTTATTTAAATCATCATTAGCAAAATATTTAGTTGCTCCAGATGTAGGGCATGCTTTGATCCACATCCAAAGTATCTCATTTGTGGGAAAGGTGCAAGGAAATTGTTTATGAGCAAAATTGACGAAGCTTGTCAAATAGTCTGTAAATATATTTCCAGACTACTCAATTGTAAGAACTCCAATTCTAATGGACGGTTTTGGTGTTTGCAGATGCTTAGGCTGGAAGAGCAACAATTTCTTGGTGAGACTAGTTGTGCATTGTCTGAGGTACAACTCAACCACCTAATCACTTATTACCTTACTGGTTCTGATGTAAAGGACAGCAAGACTTCTGAGTGCTAGCTAAGACATTTTCTGGGTGTCTTTCCTGATGGCATGGGATTTTTCCAGAGTTTCTTGTCAGTATGACCTGTTCTCTTGGTTTCTTAGAACTTATATCCTGTGAGACATGGAAATATTAGTAGTGCGATAATTCCAGTCAAACAGAACATTATACTCCAAAGCACTGGCCTCTGCATTCAGGACGACTTATGCAACTGGATTATGACCTATTGTAGTGACTTTGCTTACATGGATATTCGAGATGCCCCAGTTGCTCGTGTACAAAGAGATTTGCTATAACATTGTGCCATTTCTTTTGATTTTGATTATATCAATTGTTTCTCATTTTCTATAACTTTGGTTAGAGATGGGAATAGGAAATCCAGATTTTCCAAGCATTGGTAGTATTAAGTTGGAAGATTCCAGCCTTCATCCTGCACTCACTCTGATATCTTTCTCTCAGCACTGCTTCCTAAAATGAATTTTGATGCTATTACTTTATTATGTTGTCCCTTTTCAGATAGTCACGAAATCAGGTAGGTCATTGACCTTAGATCTTGTTCGCAGAGAAGAATTCACTGAATCTCGCCGTCCCAAAAAGTTTGGACAGCTAACAGTTCGTGCTGAAGAATGTGTTTCCTCAAAGACTACAACAGAGATGATTTTAAGATGCACTGATCTTGAAAACAAGGATCTCTTCTCTGGGAGTGTGCGGACCTTCTGGAATCTTTTTTTCCCCTTTTTGTTCAAAATTATGGTAGATGTTGGTTATTAATCTTTGTTAGCCTGGAAACTTTGTGCAGGATCCCTTTCTTGGAATATCAAAAATTGTGGAAGGTGGGATCACCATTCCAGTGTGCAAGAGCGAGGTCATTAAGAATGATCTAAACCCAACATGGAAACCCATATTTCTGAACATTCAACAGGTTGGAAGCAAGGTATTAGATGATCCGTTAAGTAGAATCTGCATGAACTACAGAAGATCTAGGGTGATTTGGTTTAGGCATGTATCTTCTTTTGCCATCTCAGTAATGCTCTGTTATGATTTTATTTGTTTCCTTTCTTTTTCCTGGAAAAAGAGAGATTTCAAGGTCATAAAAAAAGGTAAAAGAGAGAGAGATTTCAATGCATAGACACTAGATTCTGGTCCTAATTTGAACCTATGCTTGAATACAACATACTAGAGTTTGATGGCTGCTTTACAACTGCATGATACTTTCTGTTTGTGAAAAGATGCCATCAATCTAATTCTTATGGCCAATTCTGCGTACCAGTTCCCCATTTGTCTGAGATTGGATTAGTCGTGATGATTTGATGCATGACGGTTAGTATGTTATTTACAAAATTTTATGGTCAGAGTGCTCCACATAAGCTAATTATTATTCATAAGCTGATTATTATTCATTATTGCATGACCAGTCCGAACTCTAGTCCTTGAGCCTATGCTTGAATTTGACATGCTAGAGTGTGATGGCCACTGTAAAACTCGATTATAATTTCCGTGCCTTCTATCTAATTGTTATAGCCAATTCTGAGTACTTTCCCATTTATCTGAGGCTAGACTATTCATGTTGATTTGATGCATGACCGGTCTGTATGTTATTTACCGAATTACATGGTCAGAGTGTGCTCGACATTAGCTAATAATTATTCAATATGTATATGCCATCTTCGGCTAATATCCTGACTTCTCATATCTGGATTGCTGGCTCTCTCATTATTGTTGTTTCTTTTTCCAATTTTCAGGACAATCCATTGACTATAGAGTGCTTCAACTTCAATAGCAATGGAAAACATGATCTAATTGGGTAAAAATCATGCTTATCTTCTTTGGCATCATTTATACTGTTGACGGACTGGAGCATTAATATGGCTATTTTATAATGAACCAATCAGAAAAGTTCAAAAATCACTAGCAGAGTTAGGAAAGCTTCACTCCAGCGGAAAGGGTGAGAATTTATATGTACCAACTGCTGTTGGTCATAACTCCCACAACAAGGTCATAGCTACACATATTAGTTCTTTTATGTCAGTAATGATTTCTTTTAAGTTATTTTTCCGCCCAACAATTGTTAAATTTCTGTTGCAGGTATTGAAAAGCCAACTCTTTGTGGACAAATACGTTGAGAGCATCAAACATACATTCTTGGATTACATAACTGGTGGCTATGAGCTAAATTTCATGGTTGCCATTGATTTCACAGGTACCAGATTATTGGTAGTAAAGTTGACTGCCACAGGATTTTATTTGGTGCAATGTAGGAGATTATCCATGATTATTTCAACCAAGAGAACATATCTATGCTAATTATTTCATTAAGATTGAAAATAGCCCATAAGAAATATCGAAAACAGTCTTATTCTGAGATCTATACCTCATATTAAGGGTTGCACTGGCTCAAGCAAGGCCTATATGCTAATAGGAATTTCGATATTATTTGCTAGTGAATGTCCTCTCCTGCAATTAATCCAGTCAGGGGTCTCTTCTGATCTCTTATTCTAAAAATTGCCATCTTGATAGAATCAAAAGAGGATTGTTGTTCATTATTTTCCATAAAAACAATCATCCATCACCACACTGTTAAAGAAAATTTGGGAGTACATCATTGATATGAAGAGCAAAACGGTACATGAAAGAGTATAAGAAATTCTCCTTTTAAAGAATAAATAGTTAAGAAAAAAAAAACATCGAAGCGTCAAGAAATGGTTTGATTGTTGAAAATCCTTGGATATCTTTCCCTCTCATAAGCACCCCAATAAGGACATTTGTGCAATGCCATTATAATTTAGCTTCCTTACCATGCCTAAGAGCTTTTCTGATGAATGATTGATGTACTTCTCTTCATTAAATAAAGGGAAGGAGAGAATTGCCTGTAGAGAAAGGATGTTTCATTTGGCGTGTGAGACCAGCGATATATTCCTGCAAAAAAAAAAAAAAAAAAAAGTTATGACTTGGCTTCATTTTGTTTTTAAAAATGATTATAAAGCATACATGCTTATCTCTTGGACCTGCTCACTTAGCTTATCTTCCTTTTGTTGCAACAGCCTCTTACAGCTGGTATATTTGTTATTTCCTTTCGCTTTAACAATCTAAAGTTTTTAAATGTTAACAATTATAATCTTCAATTCATTGATGGTGACTAAGTATATATTTGAACCTCAGTTCTTGATTCTTCCTTTTATTTTTTTCAGCTTCAAATGGAAATCCGCGCCTCCCTGACTCTTTGCATTACATTGATCCAGCAGGCCGTCCAAATGCATATCAGAAAGTAAGAATCTGGAGCTTCTCTTTATTGTTCTCTTGTAAATTATCCACCCAAATTTAAATGTTATTCATCACTTTTATAGGTAATTTTGGAGGTCGGAGAGGTTTTGCAATTTTATGATACCAACAATCGCTTTCCAGCCTGGGGTTTTGGAGCACGGCCAATTGATGGCCCAGTGTCTCACTGTTTCAACCTGAACGGAAGCAGTACTTACTGCGAGGTATTGGCAAAATATTGTACACTTCTCGAGTTCTTGCTAGTTTGAACTGTCTTTCCTAATTGAACTAAGGTTTAGATAATTGTAAATTAGTGGTTTCCAGTTGGTGAAGTTTCTTCTTTCATTGTCTGTGGACCTTTACACATACTTTTGAACTTTTTCTAGGTTGAAGGTATTCATGGAATAACGACGGCATACACACTTGCCCTGCAATATGTTTCTCTTGCTGGGCCAACCCTTTTTGGACCTGTCGTAACCAATGCTGCATTGATAGCCAGCCAGTCCCTTGCAGAGGGTAGACAGAAGTACTTTGTTTTACTGATAATCACGGTGAGAGTTGTACTTGCCAACATAATTGAATCTTTTTGTTTTTTGGTGTCATTATGTTAGGATAATTACATGATCGTTAATCAGAAGCATCTCTTACCCTTCTGCTTTCAATTTTGCAATTTGGAGTGATCGCTGAAATTTGAATGTTCTTGATGCTGTTCTCTTACTGAAGTTTGCTGGAATGTCCAGGATGGAGTCATTACAGACCTTCAAGAAACAAAAGATGCCCTCGTGAAGGCATCCGACTTACCATTGTCAATCCTCATTGTTGGGGTTGGTGGAGCTGACTTCAAAGAAATGGAGGTATCTTATTTATTTATTTATTTATTCTAACTTCCAGATTTGAAGGTTCATGGACTACTTAACTGAATCTTCGGTATGTGCTGCAAAAAACTTTATAATGTTGTGATGATAATATAAGTAAGATCTCCGGCAATGTTCATCATGATTGTGCAGGTCTTAGACGCGGATAAAGGAGATAGACTCGAAGGTTCAACCGGACGCGTTGCTTCTCGTGATATTGTGCAATTTGTTCCATTTAGGGATGTACAGAGTGAGTCTTATTGCCCTTTGTAGATAGCAAGCCTGCTTCTACCACCCCAAATGAAAATGCTAATGCGTGTGGCTTCTTCCCTTTGCTTGTCAGGTGGAGAGATATCGATTGTTCAATCACTTTTGGCAGAACTACCCAACCAATTTATGACCTATATGCGTACCAGAGATATTTACCCAAATACCTGAATTTCTACAGATTTGTGCCTAAATTTTTTGTACTTCTGGGATTGATCTTGTTCTTGTTCTTGTTTATGCTTCTTTTGTTCAAAATGTATTCAACAGTCTTCATCATGGTGTCAATTTCACCATGAGCATTTGGTTATCAATGAGCTCTTCTTGGTTGTTTTTATTTCATTCTTTTTGGATATTTAGAATAAAAGTAGGGGTCCTTGTAATTTCACCCGAGTGATAAAGAGCTTTTGCTCAAGTGTCTACATGAGATCTTGTGTTTGAATCTTCATATAATGCGTATATTTTCATAATTTTTGCGATTCCTATATATATATAGAATAAAAGCGGGACAAATGTAAAATTATCTTCAAAATATTGGATCATAGCCATATTAATTGACATATGCAATATGGGTGACTACAATTAAATAATTTAAAAAAGATAATCAGACAATAAAAGATAGAAAAATCAAATAAAGAAATATTAAAATGAGGGGAAAACATATTCAAGAAAGTGTTTTAAAACAGGAAAAACATGAAAATTGAATAAAAACAAGTATATCCATAAGCACATGAATTTATACAAAATACAAAACCCTAAATTTGTTTCTTGAAATCCAAAAGCCAAACAAACAAAAATTGAAAACATACTAACTCATGATAGAGAGACACAACATGACCCATACCCAAATAAGAAATTATATTTCTCCAACAAAATAAAATACCAAAGCCTACCTACATTGATTGGAATCAGATCTTTTATACCCTAAACAATACCAAGTAAATAAGGAAATTAAAGAATAAAACCCTAAACAATATTCTATAATAAAATAATTGTAATTATAATAAATAAAATAAGCTAAAGAAATAAAGGGGCCTGGCTTGCATGGCTTGAGTTGGGACAGCTGTATTTTTCTTTTCTTTTGTTTTTTTTTTTAATATATAGAGAAGTTCAAACTCGAAATTTTCGTAAGAGGATGGGGGGCTATATCAATTGAGCTATGGTTCATTACCATTGGGACAACCGTATGAATATGTTATTTTGTTATTAATTTTTATTCAAATGGATTCCGCATGATAAGATAAAATTTATTCAACAAGACTTTAAACCCATTTGTTGGCTTTTAAAACAGAGCTAAAGAGAGAATACCTAAACAAAGTCCCTGGATCTGAGGGAACAATCATAATAATGAAGCCTACTAAACAAGTCATAAAATACAAAATATATATATATCTATTATATAATATTGACATGGTAAACAAGTCAAGTTAAGATCCTAAGTTTCAGTCACAAAAAAAAAGTCCACTTGTAAAATCAAGTGGAATTGCAACAAAAAAGAACAAAATGGGAAAATGGAAAATCCTAAACCCTAACTCCGGGAAATTCCAAGAAAATCCTAAATTGGATGAAATCCACTCTCTTGGCCTTCAGAAGAGAACAAAAAAGCAAAAAATGGAAAGAAGAGAGAGAGAGAGAGAGAAGGGAAAATCTTTCAAATATATGACCCACCAAACTAGGAGAGGACTGCTCCACAGAGTTAACAAGTTGCTCCCATGTTCTTGTCATGGATAACAGTATATGGAAAACCTGCAAAGGATTCTTCAAAACAGGCTATATAATAGGAAGCATAAGCAAAAAGGGGCGGACGAGGAAGACTGATTACAAGCAAAGTGATTCACAGAAAATGTTAAGCCACGTCGAACAAACTTTCATCAGATCTGCTCTGAAAGGAAACACAGTCACCGAGCAAATATTGCTATGGAGTCTGCTTCGATTTCATAAAACAACCTTCAGATTTCCTGCAAACTGATCAATGCAGAAGACATTGAGAAATCAGCACAAGCCGTGCATATATATATCACATACACACACATATATATACAACTCTTGCATACAAATGCCCGAGTTCCTTAACAATATGGCTATATTTGAAAACCACTCAAACTAATAAGGGCATTGACCTAATCCTCTAGGAGAGATGCTTATATAGAGAGAGAGTAGCACGTGACCGCACCAAGCTATAGTCCTCATTTCAACAATAAGATCATGAAGACTCAGATTCTTGCAGCAAATCACCATGGATAACTACAATATCACGGATAAAAATAAACAAAACCTAAAATTGAGGACAGAGTTTAGTCATTGCATAGGCTTACCTCAAATCACTACAGAAACCAATCTATTGTTAAATTAGGGACAAGTAATTCAAGTTGAATATAGCATTCAGTATTGTCAACTAGTTTAGCTGAAAAAAACCACTGAGGTAATATCAAGTTGTTTTGGGATAAATCCTGCCAATACCAAGTTCTCGTTTTTCTTTTCTCCTCCTGCCAGGGGGTTAGGGGGCAAAAAAAAAATATACGGCTTTGCTATAACATGATCAACACAATTATAATTCATCAAGATCCATCTTCACATACTACTTAAACACGGGAAAACAAAATGAAATAGAACATCAAGATTTCAAAGTCATCACCTATGGATTGTAAAAACAAATCAACAAGGCATTACACTGTACAACAAGCACCGGATTACCATGACCCAATTAGTCAGAACTATGAACACCAACTTGAAATGCAAACATCAGAAATGCTATAACCTCCATACTCCACTAATACTTCCTCCTTTCCACTAAAAAATTCAACCAAATAACTGCTACACTATGATATCGCCCTAGTAGACAATGATTGAACACTTTTGACTGCTTTCTCCTTGAGACTAATTCCTGAGAACCCTGTCAAGTTTCTCTCCTCTATGCTTTTATCTTCTTGTGGGTCATTCTTTGCCATATCTTACATGCATGTCTAAATATCTTGTTATAAAATTTTACTTTATGCTAGATTATGCAGACTCCCTTAAGAGGGCCACGATGAGCTATTCAAAACAACAAAAGCAATGCTTCAGCTTCACTCTTTGTTTCCCCAGAACTGAAACAAGGAGAGACCACTCATCTCTGTCAGAACCTCAAACTGCGTATAACACACAAACGCATGCACACAAATCCTGTAAACAACAGTTTTAGCCTTCCACTACCTTAGACACATTCTTGCTATAAAATCTTTGAATCACAAGCCAAATGATGCAGTCTCTATCAAGATCATTCTGATAAGCCATTCAAATATTGAAACCATGGTTCTGGCCCTCACCCTCTATTTTTCAACAACTGTAAAAGTAGACAAAATCACAAGGCCAACTAAAAAAAGATATCCATAAATTATTGAAAACAAGTCTTTTAGCCACAACCTAAAACATCAATTTCCAATTTACCCAAGCCCTGCAATTCGACCTAATCAAGTTAGCTACTTGTAATTGACAGAAGAAAACTAATCATATCATGTACTCGGACCACAAAAGATTACAAATACAATCTACCTCTGTTACATCCTATTTAGGATCTTAATTTGATCTAGAGGATACACCATTTTCTAGATTGCTCCAAACATGGTGCATGTACCAGGCAAAGACCTAGCTTTTATTAGAAGCAACCATAAACAAGAAGAAGCAGCTCTTGTAGTCTATAAAACTACCCCTGCAATCACAGCATTAGAATTATGATATACAATAGACTGTCAGAGCTTCTTGTAAAGGAAGTTGCATACATAAAGGGGAATCCACAGGATCAAACACGGCAGTAGAACCAGAAAAAGGATGAACTTAAGAGGAACCAAAATAAATAAATAAGATGAAACTCAGCCAAGAGGAAGCCAAAAAAGATAAGAACTCACACCCGAAGAAGGGCTGAACATTGTAAATAAGAAGCTACAAACTACAAATTTCTATGCAAACAACCATTATAATGTCCCTTGTTCAACACCATGTAAAGGAATGGAAGTTGGAAGCCAAAAATAACAAACCTAGTACAACTCATGCAAAATAAGAAACATTCAAAACTAGAAGCAGCAGAAAAAACTCTTGATTGCACCCGAGCCAATCGAATCAAGAAAAGGAACCCAGGAAACTCTAGAGTTGAGGCCCAATGACTGAAATCTCGAAACCAAGAACAAATCCCAGAAAGTCAGAAAATTCAGATTTACAAAGAACAATTAGATTGAATGGAGGGCATGATATATACTTTGAGGAATTTGGAAATACATGGTACAAATATAAACTATATCATTGTGTTCAAAATTTGTATTGTGTTGTATCATTCCTTCAGATTTTCACAAATTTTCATCAGGAAAATGCCAATGGAACAATTTTGTAGAACAAGGGATTTGGTAAAGACAGGTGCCTTGGAGACACTCACACGCACAGTATAAATTAATTAGGTGCTGTCAACAGGTACCCCTGGCCAAGGCACTTGTTAAAAACTCATAATTTACCTAATAAATTATGTCTAACATGATAATAATCAAGCATTTCTGATACATTCTTCTCAACTTTTCTTAAATAATTAATATAGACAAAAAATAACAAATTTAATCAAAAGATACCTTATAAAGTTTCTAAAATAGTGCCCAGGGGCACCTGTTAACATCAAATAAAATTTTAAAAACATAACTCATGCTTCATGATTTCGCTTCATATCATCCTTTAATTTTATCGATCCTTAAGGAAACATGAAAACTTTTTCAAGATCTTACCAACTCTAGCCAAATCTTAGAAACTAAGATTCAGCAAATCAAGTTCTTTTAAATGCCAATAAATTAAATATATAGACTTTTACCAAATCTTACCTAATAAACAAATTTTTGTTTTAAATTATTACCAAAAATAACAATATCATCACTTTGTAGCCAAAGAGAACCATCCTCAACCAGTGCATATTTGGCGTGTTTAGGTCTCTTTTTCCATCTTGTTCTCAAAACCCTATATAAGTGACCAAAAGTTAAACCTAATACATGCAAGGCAAAGATTAAAGTAAAGAAATATTAAAAATTAGTTCAAAGAGATATGGCAAGTTCATACACTAGGGTCTTGGCTCTACTGGTGATTGTTGGAATAATATCACTAAGCGGAGGCAGCCACCAAGTCTCTGCCCAATGTGGAGGTGCTATTCCGGCCCTTATTGAAAAATGCAAATCTTTTGTACTAATCCCAGGACCACAGATCCCACCATCTTCAGAGTGTTGTGCAGTCATAAAGACCGCAAATGTGCCATGTCTATGCAACTTTGTGACTCCCATAATTGAGAAAATTGTGAGCATGGAGAAAGTTGTATTTGTTGCAAGAACTTGTGGACTCTCAGTTCCTCAAGGAATGAAGTGTGGAAGTAAGATTGATTTGTTTTATTTTCATTTAATATTTTAACAGAATTCATTTGTTTATTAAAATTTTCTCTCATCACAATGATTTGATCATTGACTTTATGCTAACGTTGACGGATGGTTTCCCTTTTCAGGTTATACAGTTCCACCAGCATGAGAGAGAGCACACTGTGCAAAAGTGAGAAGAAAATATTTCTATGTATTATTTAGACAGATGATGTACCTATCTCCAAATTCAATGAAATAAACCTTTAAGCTTTTTATGTGAACAAAAAATGTTTTTCCTAAGGATAGCGTGTTGTTTGAATTTTATAGCTAGACTTGCATGCATCAATCTCGGGCTCCACCTTAAATGGTCAAAACAAGTTGCTCCAACATATTCAACATGTCTGTGTAATTGAGTACAGCATATTTAGGATGGTTCGGCCAATGCCACTTTCACAACTGTGACCATCATTCCGTATCAGTAAAGCTATCATTACAACAAAATCATCCTCTCAACCTTTTGGCCCATTACACTCATTCACTCATCTCGCCATGTTGTGCACACTCATTTCTCTCTAACCACAACTATGCTCATAATCCATTTGTACCCTCCCTCATAACCACATCCAAACATTACTACTCAATAGTTCATGACAGCTCTAACTACAATGGCACTTGGTAAATGTGCATTATTACAAGCTAGTCACCAATTATCATAACCTCATATTCATCATACCAGGTGAAGATCATGCAATTGCACTCTTCATCCACATGGTATGCTCCTTTTATAACACCCTCATCTAGCTGAGCCTCTCTTGGGCCACAGTCCTCTCTTAGCAACTGCTTCTTGTACCAAAAAAAAAAAAGCACCTTAAACAATCTCTTATATTCATTGAGAGAGCAAATCCTGTCCACCAAGAATACAATGACTCTCAAATACCTCCCTCTGCCCCCTCCCCCCTAAATCATATAAATATTAGATTGGTTGGCTTCTTGCAAAATCACACATTAATGTGCATACCGTCCACATACACCACAGCCATCACAATTTCGTGCACTTGATATCCTTCTTTATTTGCTTTTCATGTCTTTTTTCTTCTGTCATTTCTGTTATTTTTATTTTAAAAAAATAATTAACTTTCTATTCCATGAATTTAAGTTGGACCAAACCTAAAAATCTCCATCTCCAACTCAAATACATTTTCATCATGAATTTCACCACTTCATTAAATTTTGAATTCTTGAAGCCACAAAAACTCCACCTATTCTGCAGCATCCTAAACTCAATCCAGAAGCATAATTGCCACAAACTCTGCAAGTAGAAGTCACCCTACTCATCCCAGCCAAACAATTGAGATCTTATACCACATGTTAACAAAATTGTTCCCACATTACCCAGATGCATAATTAGGGGAAATTAGTCAAACACTGAATAAGCACAAGACAATAAATTTAACACGTTCATGATCATTACACTCGTTTCATATCATTAAATCAACACCATATAAAGAATGGAAATTGGGAGCCAAAAATCAAGACCCTATTACGAGTAAGCCAATATAAGCAGAACACTAAACAACAAAGCAAGAATAAGAAGCATCTGATAAATTATAGATTGCAACCAGGCAAATCAAAACAAGAACAGGAAACCCTAGAATCGACGCCTCGTGATTGAAATCCTTAAACCATGAAACAAGATTCAGAAACCCGCAAGTAAGAAAGATCAAGCATATGAAGAACAGTCGATTAAGCAGGTATTAGGCACAAATTGACTTGAAGGAAAAAAGGAAAGAAAAAATTATGCGAAAGCAGAAAAACCCAGTCGGAAAGGAGAAATTGAAGAACTCAGAGTACTAACATACTCGATTCAATCAAAAATACAGAATCCCCATTTAAAATCAGATGTCCTCGATTTGTGACTGAAGCACCAAAAAAAACCCACATGAAATAACAAACAAAAATGAGAAATTGATGAAAGATTACTCATAAATCGAAAGATTGAAGCAAAAATTACAAGCCCACTTGAAATCACAAAGAAAATAGAGAGATTGAAAAGCATAAACAAAACTGAGAAACGGAAAAAAGATTACTCACAAATCGAAAGATTGAAGCCAAAAAAAAAAAAAAAAAACCACTTGAAATCACAAACAAAATAGAGAGATTGATGAGCAAAGATTACTCACACATCAAAAGGCCCTCTTGAAATTACAAAGAAAATGAAGAGATTAAAGAGCAAAAACAAAAATGAGAAACTGAAGAAAGATTGCTCACACTTCGAAAGATTGAAGCATTAAAAAAAAACACTTGAAATCTCAAACAAATTAGAGAGGTTGATGAGCAAAGATTACTCGTAAATGGCATCGATCGATCAGGAAAAAAAATTTGGACCATTTCTCGATTTGTGCGTGTCATCCTTGCGCAGGGGCCATGCTAATCTTCTCTGTATCGTTCCAATTTTATCGGATGTCCCCGAAGGGACAGCCTCATGCATCCTCCCCATCAATTTAAAGACTAAAAAATGCTGTTTATTCTCGATGTGGGATATAACCGGGGCTTTTTCATTTTTATGAATTAACCCTCCTAAACCCTTTTTTATTATTCACAATACTCGAAGTTGAGACCTCTGATTAAGGAAATAAAGTATTTGACAATTCAACAGGAGTTAAAAATACCAATTTAGTCCATTTAAAATTTTATAGGCACAATCCTGAGTCCATCCAAAAAAATTTTGAAAAATTGAGTCTCGACCTCTGCTATCTCAAGTCCATTTCAAGCCAGAGTCAAGCTCAAATCATAAATTTCATTTTTTATATCTTTTAACTCATTTTATAATATAATAAATATAAAATAAAAATATATAACCATCCAAAATAAAATATAAATCAAATATCACCGTATCAAATTAAAAATCCTGTGTTATTATGAAAATTAACAAACTAATCAAAATTATATTATTTTTAAAATATAAAAAATATTTGATTTTAAACGAGTCGAGTCTAAATGAGTCAAGTAAATAAATATCTAGATTTAACCCGTATTTAGAACGGGCCTAAATAATGGGCCTGTGACAAGATCCTAAAATGGTCCGAGCTCAGGCTGGCCCAAGCCAATTGCCTGTTCTAAATATAACTTTGAAAAGTCCACTTACTTTTTTTTTTGTCCCCTAAATTTGGTCCACCGTTGAGTATCCGGATCTTTGCTCCGACTAATCTCGATCGAACTGATGTCGGGTCCCAATCGGGAGGAATCTCTCCCAACGTCATTTTTGTTACTACCAAAACTCGAATTCTTTTTTTTTTTTTGTAGGATGATAATGTCTTACCTATTGGTAAAGGATTTTCTAGCTTGAAAATATGGATCAATTGATGCATAATTTACATTTATTAAAGATTTGATTTTTGAGATTTTTGATTAACAACATGATAGATATACGATTTAGATAGTTTATTTAATTTTGATTGAAAAATTATCGTAAAATGTCATAATTAGATTATTATACATAAATCTCTTATAACAACCTAGAGTAGAAAGTTGCAAACCAACTTTATTTTTGTTTGGCCGAAGCATTATTACTCCATATTTGGAGTTGAATTATAATGATTTTCAACCGAAACAAAATGATGTTTAGTTAAATTTTAAATTGTTTTTTTTTTATATATTATAGGACTCGAACCTGAATCTATTATATGGAGAAGAGAGAAGGGGGAAGGTACTATTTGAGCCAAACCTCGTTGGCTTAAATTTTAAATTGTTTGTTGGATTTGTTATTATTGATACTTAATTTTTATATATTATTGTATATTATTTTTATGTGGTTCCAAAATATCCTACGAATAATTTCAAAACCTATGAACAAAAGAGAAGTATAAATACAAAGAAAATAAAAAACATGTAATGTGGTATGAAATATTAGAAAAAATGAAAGAAAAAAAAAATCAGAAAGGAGAAGGATGACAAACCATTCTCAGCCTTTTTGTAGCCTTGATGTAGTTGTTGAATAGACTTTTTCGATTTCAATTCCTTTGCATTTTCATCCAAAGCTGAGGGTTTGATCACCGGGTTCTTAGTCATTGTAGGATTAGCTTGGGCTTCGGATTCTGGAAGTCGACCATTTTCTTTTGCACCGGCAGGAGGTATAGTTTTGTTGTTGATGATGATTTTCTGATCGTTTTGTTTGTAAACTGATTTTAAAATCTTGAGGTGTTTGCCGGGTCCAAGTGCTCGTCGTACCTTCATCCAAGCCACCGTTCTCTCTACTTGTTCACTCGTGCCAAGAACCGACTTCACAATCCTCCACTGCTTCCCTACTCCCGGCTGTGGTGCCTTTGAGCGCTTGGTGAGGTGAGTGAGAGGTCTTGTGGCCTCGTTGAAGTTGTGGTTTTGGGAATTCATCTTCTTAGTCAAAATAACTCTTGACGGTCTACAAGACATCAAAAATTAACTTTTTATGTAAATATGTCAATTAATATCGTGAGAAATCTATATATATATATATATATATCATGAACTAGTTTTTTCTATTAAAATGCAAGATACTGAATTTAAGCATGCAAACTAACACAGGTATATGATAATTCAATCATTCATGATCAGTTGATCTAGTGGGACGTGGTGTTAGATCTTTTAATCAAGATCACGAGTTCGACTTGTAATTTAGATATGGAGTAGACTACATTTAGAGAATAACCTCTTAAATGGGTCACAATAAGTCTTTAACCGAATTAGTCAGATAATGAATTCGAAAATCGGTTGGGATAGTAAAAAAAAGAAAAGAAAATTCAATTTGACATTCCTAAGAATTCTCTTTCATATAAAATTGGAAAAGGTGTTGAAATTCTAAATTCATAAATTCATAAATTCATGAATTCTAAATTTTCTTTTATGAAAAAAGCATGCAATACAATATCCCAAACTATTTTTCTATTACATTTTGTGGGCATAATCCTGAATATTTCTTTTGTTTGTTAATGAAATCTTTATCTTTGAATCAAAATCTCATGGACCCATGTAAATCAAAAACCCTAAATTTGTTTCTCTAAATCAAGCAAACAAAAATGGTAAACTCACTAACACAAAATAGAGAGAGAAACAACACGACCCATGTCTAAAGAAAGAGAGAAAATACCTGAATTCACTAGAGAAAAGAATATATATTAAATAATTAAACATTTTTTCTTCTATTATTTTGGTGTTCCATGAAAGGATTTTTATATGGTATTCGACAAACTATGAAAAAACACTAAACATAGAGAGAGAGAGAGAGAGAGAGAGAGAGAGAGAGAGAGAGAGAGAGAGAGTGCATGTAGGGTTGGGAGAAGAGGGAGAAAGTACCTTGATGCGATGGGGAACAAGAGAGCGGGGGAAAGAATGAGAGTGATGATGAGAGAAGATTCAAAACCCTATTTAAATAACTATTACTTGATAAACAAGTCAACTTAAAATATCCAATCCAATGGTATTAGTTTTTTCTTTTTTAAATTGTATTATTATCTTTTGTGTCCCATTTAAATTTTGTATGATAGTTCTAATCAATCTCAAATTCTTAATATCTAAATTTTCGAAACTAAAGACATGGATTTTTAGGAAACCACTTGCACATAATTTTAAATTAAGATTTATTAATCAAAACAAATCCTACGGTTCAAAACTATTAAAATAAATAAATAAATATATATATATATATATATATATTAATTTCATATTTTTATATAAAAATTTAAAATAAAATTTTTAATAAATTAAAATTTTTTAAAGTCACACTTAAAATTTAACCGTGAGTCAATAGGTAACATGGAAAAGGGCCATTCTTCTCTCCTCACCCCTTTTTAACCTTTTCTTCTTTTTTTTTTCACTTTTTCAGATAGTTTCGTAATTTTTGAGAAAATTTGTGGGATATTGTATCATTGTCTACATCCCTCACACTCACGTAGGGGTGTTAATGACACCGGATAGTATCACGGGTACCCGTGACACTACTCGGTCAAAGCTCGAGCTCGGGCTCGGGTAGCTGGGTATTGAGCTCGAGCTCGAGCCCAGCTGTGTCGAGCTCGAAAGCTCGACGAGCTACCCAAAATATTTTAATTTTTTTAAAAATAAATTTTATATATAATTATATATATATTTTTAAAAAAATTATATTTTTAGGTATATTTTTTAAATATATTATCTATACCATCCAATAATACTACCCGACGACACTACCCGATGACACCCGACGACATTTCGAACTCGAGCTCGAGCTCGAAAAATACACACTCGGCGAGCTCGAGCTCACCTAAAGTACATCGAGCTCGACCCGGGTGTCATAACACCCCGACTCAAGTCCCTATAAACCTTGTAATCTTGGCCATCTGTTTGAATTCATTTTATAAACTTTAGTAATCACAGCCGTCCCTTTTCAAAGATCATTGCAATCTTAGCCATTAATCTCTTTTCTTGATCTCAACCGTCCCTTCCAAAATCCTACCCAATCAATGGATCCGCACCCATATTTGTTCCAAATATCTTATTCTTCCTCTCTCCCTCGCGTTCTCACTCGCCATCGTGCAAATCCTCGAGACATCAATAGCAATAGGTCCGTTACCCTGATCCTATCCGACCGCCGGTGAACCTTATCACCACGATGTCTTCATCGTTCGAGTTATGTGAGACCGTTTCAGCTTCGTCGCCCTTTGGTCTCGGATCTAACTTCCCTCCCGTTTCATATCCGTGTTAGACCTGAATTTTGGTTAAATTGCTGATGTGTTTTACTTATCATTTTTTGTCAAACTCATCAATTATAGGAGTCGTCGGTGAGGAGTCTTCAGGATTATCAGCAGGTTTTGTTTTAACTCGCAGGTCACGAGTCATGGTTCACCCGTAATTGACCCGTGGGTTTATAAGGTTTAACATAAAAACGATATTATAGCCGTACCGACCCATGAAATGTCTAAAGTAACCGGTTGAACCGATTCAACCAGCGGGAAGATCCGATTTTAATAACACTGGTTTCAATAGGAGACGTGACATATCGTGCGTGAAGGATCTGAGCGTAGCGAGTGATTTGTTATTATTGACTGATCAAAGCATGATTAACAAGATAAAGCCCAAAATTCTTGTCGTTTACAAAGAAAAGCAATACGAAAAGCGTATTAATACAGATCTATAAAACGCGAGGTCGAATATGTTGATGCAGCTTTGAACTGATTAGCAACAAATTATTTCTCTAGCCTCCGATGGCCTCACCATTCTCCATCCTTAGTAAACCAACCTACAGCAAACACAAAATCAGACACTAGCAACGAACACATGAAACGCTCCATGTATCAAAAAGATCTTGGTTGTTTGCAATGACAAAAATGACTTCTGATCACAAAAACAAAAACAAAAAACAAAAAACAAAAAACAAGACTCCTCGAAATCAATCAGCAGCAAAGTGTTCAATAACAAGTAGACCAAACGTCAATTGGCGTAGTGAGAATGGTTGGGAAGGGTTTTGCGTCTCATCACCAAGCACTCGTGTTCGAGTCTTCTTGGGAACGGAAAAAACTACTTTGGGAGATCTCTCCCTCTATAAGAGGCCCAGCAATCAGGTCGACTCGGATTAGTCGGAGTGAAACTCCAGACACCGGGGGGTCTGGGACCAAAAATAGAAAAAAACAAGTAGGAGAAATACCTAAACATCAAAAGCTATTATCCCCCCAAACATCAGCAAAACTTAACTTGTGGCTCGCTTTTCATGAATGCCAAAACTTCTAGCAGGACTAGGCGTTTGAAAGCATGAGAAACCAAATGCTTGTAAGGCAAAACTAGCAGAAAATGGATATCTTGGATATGGCCTCAATTTCCCACAATTAGTTCATGTACATAAACAAATCAGAAAACAGAATTATATCCAAAGTAAGTGATACATCATCAACAAAAAACACCATGCCTTTTTCCCAAAAAAAATGACTCATCTGGTACACAAAATGCTCCATGACTTATTGCGGAGGTAAGGGGAGAGTGGGTGTATATGTACGTAGCTTTCCCCTTGCATTTTTTGCAAAGAGACTACTTCCACACATCGAACCCATCACCTCGAAGTCACCAAAAGAGTAACTCTACTGTTGCGCTAGGTTTCCCCATAACAAAGGAAAAATTTGCCACAATAAAACAGTTTATGAAAGAATAGTTAGCACAAAATCAAAGCTAAAATCCTATTTAATTGTTCTTTTGGAAGGTGCAAATCCATCTGATGGTCTTTACCCACTGAAATTTTAGAAAGAGTAAAGCAATCCGCAAAAATAAGCTGCAAACATTGAGATTAGCTTGGTAGTAACCTAAAGAACTATTTTTATCTGGAACACTTAAGTCCTAATATATATATATTGGAAATTTATTTTGATCAAAAGCTTACAATATCTTCATTCACTGCTCCTTAAAGCATGGAATGCTGCACAAAAACAGGCGTCTAACCTAGGAAATAGGGATTACAATTAAATGCCCTAATGGAATTAAAATGATAATCTATAGGAAATGTTTCAAATATGCAAACAAAGAAAAGAAAGTACCGACAACGTGAGTTGCAAACTTGCAACATATTGGATTAGAAAAGGGCTCTTACAGGACTGGTACAAACAGCTTCTGTTTTTTTTTTTTTTTAATATATATATTTGTTTATTTTTTTTCTTTTTCTACAAGAGTGAGGACCTCAATTACTGTTCTTTGGGAGCGTGATGAACACATTGAATATGCACCACGCCCACAAACTACACTCATCAGGCAAGTACAAAGGCTTTAACCTAAGTCTGACCTCACGCAATAAATGCTTGGAAAACCTCCCATGTTGCCAATCCTAAGGATTAGACTTGGGTATTGAGATTAGGGGGAGGTGCATTACAACCACAAGAACAATTATCATTTGCCAAAGAACTTCTGCTTCACATTTTTAAAGGAAAATAAAAGACGTGAAATATATCCAAAAAAAAAATCATTAGATTGATTAAAAAATATATATTGCACTACCACCTACACTACATAGACGAACCACATTCAAGTGGCTTACCATCATTGGACCATATAATAAAGAACTTCCTTGTATCCCAGAATCATAACAGCCACAAACTTTTAAAGAACTTATTAAAGAAAAAAAAAATTGCGCAAATGGCCACTTAGATGAATCAGAATATGGGTTATAGGACTTATTAAACTGTAAGCAGGTACTAACATTGATAAGTTATAGAAGCACTTGGGTTCATCTCAGCACCCTAGTATTTAATCTCCTATTTTCAATTTGTGGTAAGAACTATATTCAATTCCATAGCCCTGTAATTGTTACTTTTGGACAACTGAATACTTCAGCTTTGCTCAGACTCAGATGCACAGAGTTCTCACTCTTATGCCTCTTAGGAATTAACTAGCAAGAAAATCAAAAGGGAAGACTCTTCGTAGAAAAAAAAGCTGTGAATAGAAGGGAAAACATTGCCTTGAGCTTGATAGCAAGATCAATATCATAAAAAGCACCACTTACTTCCAAGGCCAAATCAATTTAAAATAGCCCTGAGTACTAAAATCTACTTAAATTCTCCCACCTTTAACCACCTTTGCTGCAATCAAACACAGGCCATATTCTCTCCACCCCCTTATGTATTGCAACTATTGCTACCTACAATGTCAAAAAGTTATTTAAGCATGTAGAAGCATCTAACCTTGATCCTTGTTGAAATCATTTCCCTCCACTATGGCATCATCTCCCACATATAAGCACCACTCTGTCCTTCCATGAAAATCTTCAAATAAGAAAACACCTATAAGCATTTTATGCCAACAAAACAGCAATAAAATCTTCACTAATCCTCCATTCCAAGTACTAATCCAAACCATCCACCAAAAAAAAAACACACACACACAAAAACAAAAACAAAAACTTAACCCAGGAAAAGCCTTTCAATTACAAGTAATGAGATTCAGCATTCACCAAAGAAACAGATTTTAGAGTACCCTAAGAAATCCAGCAAGGGCATGGATCAATTGACCTTACCACACATGGGGCTTGTCTAAGACAAACTAACAACAGGGATTTTCCAATAACTACCAGAGGCGTATTTTAGCCAAACCAATCACTATGATCAGTAAACCACATTTTATGTAGACTGAAGAAAAATATTATAAGCATACCACAATTTGTAATCTAAACAACTGCCCTGCATCCACACTACCGTCTTTGACTGTAGAAGTACAAGCATAGAATGCAAAAATTAGAGCCCTATTCAAGCCAATAAATCCTTCTCGAAGTGGAAAACTCCATCCATCTGCTCTACCGAAGCAACAGCAGCAAGAGATTCAAGTAGCTGACTGACCTAGAATAGAAGAACCTATTGCATTTATTACCAGGAAGCTTTAGTGGCATAAGTCCCCAATCGAATCCCACACACATCTAGCTCCCACAAGAGAGACAGGACAGAATCCCTCAACCATTGAGGGGAATGCTAAGTTGTTATGATAAAATGAGATGAAACCTATCAAAATTGTAGGAAAGTGATCTTCAATTTATGCTTGAGGTTAGTTAATATTATTGATCATGCATCAAATCCCTTATCAATAATCCGAAATTAAAACCGACCTAAACATAATCCGAAATTATAAACTTTGTTCATTGGACATTATGAAATGAAACTCAACGGATTACATATTTGGAAGAAGAATTCCGAAGTTTAAACTAAACACCCTAAAAACCTATATCAGTGATGTGAATCTGAAACCCCCACAAAACCTACTTATGCGGACCCATTTGAAATCATAAAAAGAAAACGAAAAAGAAAGAATTGAAGAACACAAAACCCTCACATAGATATATAAAATTTAAGTATATTATACACAAAAAAAGGAGAAATTGAAGAAAAATTACTAACGAGACCAAGAGGTGAAGCACCAAAAAGACCCGCTTGAAATTACAAACCAAAATGAGAAACTTAAGAAAGATCACTCACAAATCGCAAGATCGAAGCAAAAATAAACAAAACCCCGCTGAAATCACAAACAAAATAGAGAGATTGATGAGCAAAGATTACTCACCGATGAAATCGAAGATTGGGAAAAAAAATTTGGACCATTTCTCGATTTGTGCGTGTCATCCTTGCGCAGGGGCCATGCTAATCTTCTCTGTATCGTTCCAATTTTATCGGATGTCCCCGAAGGGACGACCTACCGCGCTCTCGTTAAAATTATAAAACGAAGAGATATTACTCACCTTCCAATGTGGGACTCTAATGGCGTCTCTGCCTCACGATTTGGGCTGAGGCCCAATTACGTAATTGCGACGGGCTGGATGCGAGTCTACAAAACAATGGAAATGAAACACAAGGTTGAGGCCCAACAAAGCGTGACAATGAAAAGGTTTTGTTGGGAAAGTGAAAATTAAATTTAATTAAAATTATGTGTATTTTTTAAATATTAAAAAATTAATATCACAATAATTTAAATTTCTTTTATAAAAAAATTTATTTTTACTTATAAAAATCTATATTTAATGCCAAAAATTATTATACATGGTTTAATAAATATAGGGATAATTTGTGGAAGAGAGAGTCTGTTGAATCAAATGTCTGCTTCTTCTGGGGGAAGTCTGCTCCTCCAGTCATCTGGTGATGGACTTTCGTTGACTGACAGCAAGTCTCTGGCTGAAGAGGACGAGTTTCTGCATCGGGGTACTAAAAGGGGGAAAGGAAATGACGGGGAGAAGCGGCTGGCATGTGACCGGAGTTTTAAAGTTATGCTTCTTGGTCCTGATCCGTACTCCTTGGCGCGAACAGAACTACTTTCTGATTCAGACTCTGAGTTTGAAGAAATCACTGATGTCTATGCGGATGACGCATCTATCCTGAAGTGGTGATTGCAGATGACCGCTTGCGGGAATTATATTCTAGATGGTGAACTTCTCTGATTGTGAAATTATGGGGCAAGAATGTGAACCACCACTTCCTCGGGTAGAGAATTGCCATGCTTTGGCAGATTAAAGGAGAGTTTGACCTCACCGACACGGGGGATGGATATCTTCATTCACTGCTCCTTAAAGCATGGAATACTGCACAAAGACAGGCGTCTAACCTAGGAAATAGGTTATAGAAGCACTTGGGTTCATCTCAGCACCCTAGTATTTAATGTCCTACTTTCAATTTGCATTAAGAACTATAGTGAATTCCATAGCCCTGTAATTGTTACTTTTGGACAACTTAAATGAATACTGCAGCTTTGATCAGACTCAGACGCGCATAGTTCTCACTCTTATGCCTCTTAAGAATTAACTAGCAAGAAAATCAAAAGGGAAGACCCTTTGCAGAAAAAAAAAAAAAAAAGTGCTGTGATGAGAAGGGAAAACATTGCCTTGAGCTTCATAGCAAGATCAATCTCACAAAAATACAGTCAGAGATAACACCAGGCAGCACCGCTTACTTCCAAGGCCAAACCAATTTAAAATAGCCCTGAGTACTAAATTAGCAATCATTTGACTTTGCAACAGGAGTCTCACTGTAACATCTTCAGCGCAAAAAGAATGAGCTTCCACATAGAATTATTGTTGGTGGAAATATAAAGAATATAGAATCAACATTAACCTAGTCCAAGTCCGGAAGGCGCATGGCCAAAATGTGGACAAGCAGCATCAGCCCGTCAGCATCACACATTCGTAATACAATCTCCATCTTTTATGAAGCATAGAGGCTCTGCACCAACAACTGGAAGATTAATTATGTGCAACCTTAATGTTTCCTGTGCAAAGGACAAGGATTGAAAAATATAGTTTATGTTTTTTTTTTGTCAAGAAACACACAACAGGTGGGAGAGATTTATCATTACTTTGTTTTCTTTTTTGGGATAAATCACCGGTGTCTGATAACCGCATTGGATCCGAATAAATCTATTTTGAATCAGGTTGGACCTTTAAAGGGTAAAACTCTCCCGACACCTGTTTTTCCATACACAAAACTCAAATCTAAGATCTTACTCAATGTGTAATATTATCCAACTTTTTGCATTATAAGGGTTATGTATTTATGACACCATAATTTTGCATAAGCATCCTATGCTCACTTTGTATTGGCCCCGGTCATTTAAAAAAAAAAGTACAAATTTTACATATTAAACATATTAGAGACTACCATTATAGTCCCTCACATAAAGGAGGATCTCATTACCTTGATAAAAAAAATTAGGTTAAGGTTGTATAACTTTATGAACTAAAACTATAAAGTATAAACACTTCTTAAGATTGAGAACCCATGAATATAGAGAATAGCACTATAAGCTAATTATATATTCCTCTGCTCGATCCTCCAAGAATAAAAAAATGGCTCAACCATTGTGAATGATGCATTTTATTTTCAGTAGCACCAAATTCAAGGATGAGAAGATCAAACATGATCCCAAATGAATAAAAAATTGCTATAAATTTGAAAATCGTTGAAAAAAGAGAGAGAGAGAAGGGTGGGTAAACGTCATAGACCTCATAAAGAGGATGGAATTGGCAATTTTTGAATGCTGGTAATTCAATGTGGAGAAAAAGGAAAGAGCAATTTCAGTGTAAAATCAAATGCTTTTCGGTGATGGGAGAAAATGCAATGAGTTGAGCACCTCCATCTTTTCATCCATTTTTCATCAACTGATGACTCGATCATCAATCTGGGAGGAGGGATAAGCGGGGCCAATACTCACCTCCCTCTTCGCCTTTTGGCTTTAGTTCTTAGCAATCATAGATACATAACTTCAAAAGCAATGGAGGCAGTGCTACTATCGGCAAAGATTGAAGCTTCCCCAGATTTGCTCAGCGAGAAGACAGAAGATGACAGTGACTTCAAATTTGGGAGACGTAGGATGATGAGAGAGGTTAGAGTGGAAGGAAGCAGAGATTCTTATGCTGGAAATGGAAAGCAAACGACATCTCTGAATCCGCCCTTAATGTACAAGTGTGTTAGAGAGGGCAATTTGTGTTCGCCACAAATTAGAACATGTGTTCAGGAATGCAATGGGAAGTTGAGGACAACAAAGAAGAAAGAAATGAAGCACTTGCCTGCTGCAGTAGCTTCCAGCTGACCCTCTCCATGTCCATTCTGAGTTCCTTAACAAATAAATATGGTGCCATCAATGAGAGCTGTGGACAAAATGGATATTGTTAGAGTCTGCATCTGCTCCCTCCCCGATCCCTTCACATTCCGCATTCAACTAAACTTGAGTTCTTCAGGTTGTGAGAAATATGCTTCGTCTTACAACTCTGATCTCATTAGGTGCCTTCAAATTTCCTACTTCCTTTGGCAATTCTCTAAGATTAGAACATTTGCGGCACAGAATCCCAAACCAGACAGTCTCAACAAATGCTACATGCCAGAAAATTTACAGAACAAATGGAAATTCAACAAGAGTTACCAGAACAGGAAAAGAAAAATAAATGACAAGAAATAGGAGATGGGTTAAAAAAAAACCCAAAGAGAAATTGGCATACCTACCTTATTCTTGCGCCTCTGCTTCTTCCTGACAACATGCAGAGGCTACGTGCTTAGGTAAAGACCCTTTAATTTGCAGGAGCTAGATTTCATCCCAACTTTTGCAACCATTAAAGATCTTGCAGTCACTATGATCTTGTTTCTGCTTGCACGACCCAGTAACAAATTCTCCAACTGACGCCATTTCGGGCTGTCTTTGCTCCGGACATCATCTATAATAAGTAGATGAACCTTTCCATCCACATTTTCCATTTGGGGCTTTTGCAGTTCGTCCACATGAGGTTTTGTAGGTTTCATTTGAGTGATGGGACTCCAGTGTATTTTCAATAATGAGCTTTAATCAAAGACATCAGAGATGCACAGCCATATCTTGAGCTCGAAATGCTTTCGGACCCTTTTGTCATTGTAAACAAGTTGAGCAAGTATGGTCTTTTCGAGCCCCTCAATTCCAATAATTGGAACCACCGAAACATCAATATAAAAAGTAGAATGCAGTAAGAGTTCGATTACACTCCAGGACACACATAAGAATGAGTTTGCCTCCACTCCAAATTTATCATCTCTCTCTCTTCAGATTGCTCTTTCAAGTGAAACTGGTCTTTCTCAGCTGCAACTACATCCAATCTCTGCTGCATATCCTCAAATCTATGAGCAGTTTTATTACAATAAGCCAGCCACTTTGGAGAAGAGAAGAAAACACTTACCAGATTTGAGTGTCCGCAACTGGGCTTCATTGACAAGTCATTCATCAATTCATAGGCATCGTATAGAAGTTCTTGAAGCATTTCAAGCCAATCCTTGATCTGAAGGTTCTCCTGCCGCATCAAGGAGCACAGCTTTGACGGTGGAAAGTATGCTGTAGAGCCTTTGAAGATCACCCTTGAAATGCCGCATTATATCAATCTCATTGTTGGAATCTTTGAGGGCAACTGAATCGAATTTCCTCAATATGCCAGTTGCAATGCTTAACAGAATTCCTTCAGCCATTTTGCCCTTGGAAGGATGCTAACTAATCTTTCTTCCTCTCCTTTGGCAGGGAAGGAACTGATTACTAAGGCTTTCTCTCCTTCGGAATGTTTTAAACCTCTTCAGCTTAATACAAGACAAATTAATTTTGATAAATTAGAAAAAAGAAAAACACCAAATAATCTGAAAAAAAAGGAAAAAAAAAAAAAAAAACCTCATTAGAGGAAGAAATTGGTATAAATTAGGAAATCATGAGGAAAAAAGTAAAGAAAGCACAAATGCAGTCAGAGAGATGGATGGGTAAAAGTCATAAACAAGGATGAAATTGGCAATTTATGAATATTGATAATTCAATGTGGAGAAAAAAGAAAGAGCAATTTCATTGTAAAATCATAAACCTTTTGGTGAAGGGAGAAGATGCGATGAGTTGAGGACCTCTGCTTTTTCATCCAATTTTTCGTCACCAGATCCGTAATTTGGGGATGAGGGATAAACGGGGCCAATACTCACCTCCCTCTTTGCATTTGGGCTTCAGTTCTGGACACCTCACGATCGATAACGTCCCAAGCGACGGAGGCAGTGCTTCTATCGGCAAAGACTGAAGCTTTGGGCAATTCGAGAAATGGAGTTCAGCAAGAGATGTGAGGTTTCGGAAGGCAGAAGATGACAGTGACTTCAAATTTGCGAAACCTTTGATGGAGAGAGAGGTTAGAGTGGGAGGAAGGAGAGATTGAGACTCTTGTGCTGGAAATGGAAAGCAAACCACATCTCTGAATCCGCCATAAATGGATAAGTGTGTTAGAGAGGGCAATTTGGGGGAGGCCCACTCATCCCACATTTGCTTCTCAACCTTCTCGCTGCCCCCAAAAGTAAGGTCTTGGAGGCTGGGAGGCAAACCCCCTTCAATTCTATTGACATTAAAAAAACATAGATCCCGTAGAGATGGAAATATTAAAAGTATGGGAAGCACCAACTGAGGGCAATCTGTAATTGTCAGACACAATAGCGAAGTAATACCAACTGGGAGAGACCAATTAACCCATTTTGGCATACTTTCAAACACCAATGTCTTCAAGGATGGAAAGGGCTGAGAAGCCTCTCCGTATAACTCTGTTCCAATCGTTTCGATTTCTAACATTTCTGCTATCTTCAAATTTTCTAGCAGCGGCAGTTGGCCAAGTGATGGCAATGACTTGCATCTTTGGCAATTGATAAGAGAGAGATCCACCAACTTCGAATATGACGAATCACCAATCCACTTCGGAAGAGTCACACCACTATAGCCTTTCATTACTAAATTTCTCAACATCTTGCTTGGTTCGAGCAAGTTAAGAAACTGAACTTGGCTCTCTGCATTTTCAGTGTCGACCAAATTTCTCCGCCATTTAAACTTTAGTTCCTCAATATTTCTCTTATTCATCAAGTTGATCACGAGACCATCCTCAGCATCCTCCTCTTTGTCTAATATTGAAATCTTTAGATCGCCGGGCAAACGATACTCCTTTTCCACCCACGTGAATCCCAAAACACCACGGCGTTTACCCACCACAAATTTTGTCAATTTTCGAAAAAATTTCAAGTCCAATGCATGAGGTGGCAACTCTCGTAGGGCATTTGTACCAGAGATATCAATGTAGCGAAGATCAGTAAGATCTTTCAATCTCAAAGGCAATCGTTCAAGTTAAAAGCACTCTTTTAGCATCAAAGATTGTAAAGAAAGAAGATCACATAAAAATTCAGGTAAAAGCTTGATAAGAGTATATGATAAATCGAGATATCGAATATGCTTTAAATTACTAACTGAACTTGGTAATTCATCGATCGGATAAAAACTCAGTGAAAGCACCCTTAAATACCTTAATTGTGGCAACAAATTGATGAAAATTGGGAAATGAATGAAAATCGGTGGTAACAAATAACGGATGAAATTTGGGAGTGGTAACAAATTTTGCAGCTGCGGCTGTAAACTAATACGAGGGAGATATTGTTTTTGAGTTGGGAGTGCTAGCAATGTTCGCAATCTCTTTGTATTTTGTAGAACTTCAAACTTCTTGTTAGGCTCGATTCTTTCACGAGGATATGACAAATGACGTATTGCTTCTATATCAACATCCTCCGCCTCCTGGTCTTCCATCCTAAAACAAACTCTTCCTGCAGCTATTTGAGCTAAATCATGAATAAGGTCATGCATCACAAATTTTGTTGAGTGACGACTTGATTGTTGTAAAAGTGATTTTGATAATAGGTCATGAAAATATTTATGTCCCAAGTCTTCCATTTGCTTCTTCTCATTTGGTTCCCCAAGAAACCCTTCCGCCATCCACAGCAGTATTATCTCTTCCTTATCAAATTCATAATCTTTTGGAAAAATTGAACAGTACACAAAACATCGTTTCAATTGGGAAGGAAGATAGTTGAAGCTCAACCCTAAAATTGGAGCAATCTTTTCACTTATGTAACCACTCCATAATGAACTACCATACACTTCTTCCCACTTTGCTTGATCTTGATCACGCAAGAGCCCACCAAGTATCTTGGCCGCCAATGGTAAGCCATCACACCTTCTTACCAATTTCTCCCCAATAACTTTAAGATTTTGGTGTGCATCAAAATTTTTAGCTCTCAACGCATGTCGTGCAAATATGGACAGACATTCATCGCCCTTCAGTTTATTCAAAGGATAAGAGGAAGTGTTGCCCGTGATTGAGGCAACTTTTGAACTTCGAGTAGTGACAATTATGACAGATCTTGGGCACCCAAATTTGAGTGGAATCAATAATTTTTCCCATTCTTCATAGTCCTCGTTCCAGATGTCATCCAAAACAATAAAAAATCTCTGCCTAGAGATTTTTTCTTTTAATCTCTCTTGAAGCAGATTGAGATCATTGACATCAACAACATCTTTAGTAGCAACTTGACACAAAATTGCTTTTGTTACACCAATTATATCAAACTTGTCAGAAACACAAACCCACGTCTTGAAATCAAAAGAATTTTCCAAAGTATTGTGATTATAGATGCATTGAGCCAGAGTCGTCTTACCAACACCACCCATGCCAACTATGGGTATTACGAGGGTTTCTGAGCAAGGTGCTTTCAAACCTAAAAAACGTTCGAGCTTCCCATGTTTGTTGATGCTAGTAGATTCAAATCCTCCCATGCCATACACACGATTTGGCTTTTCTTCAGCTTTGGTGGTTTCACCGATGTCAAACAACTTGAGTATTGCATCCACGTCTTTTTCTCGCCCGACAATTTGTGATGAGTCGACCAAAGAGGTTGTCGGCCACCGATTAGTGATGATGCTAGACCTGACTCCAGGTCTTTCCTTCAACCCCAAATCATTTTTGTCCTCTTCAATTTCTGAAAAACTTTTGGCGATCCGCTGTATCTGAGCCAGCAAGTCTTGCAGTTGACTGCTGCTAGCTGCAGAATCTGATGTGGAGTTGTTCTGTCGTTGCAGAGCTTCATGGCGCAACTCTTCCAGCACATCATCCGCATTGTAAGCTAGGTCTCGGAGATTATCCAGCCACTTCTTCACTTCTGTATCACTCATCTGCATCTCTTCAGCATCACATAGCACACGCCTGACCTGCAGCAGCTTTGATCTCCAAGTCCTGAGCTCAGATCTAAATCCCCCTTGACGGGCAAAGTTCAACAGCTGCCCAGAATCCAACTTATCCAATAGAGTTTGAAGATAAGCAGCCAATCTCCCATAGCTGAAATCAAGAAGGAAATAACAGGGAACACAGGCTTAGAAAGCAGAGAAGCAAGAGGGAAAGAAAGATTGGTTTGGGAAAGAAAGTGTGAACGAGTAGTCTGGGTTGCATGGATATATCCGCTAACCAAGTCGAATGTAGCAGGTAGGGACCACCAAAATTATATAATTCACCAAGTGGGCTTCTTTAGGGAAAAGAAAAAGGTCCCTTTAAATAAAGGGGCTTGTGGGTTGGCACCGAAAGCATCTAAACCGTATCCCATGTAAGGGGGGCCATCCGGAAATTTCATAAGTGAACTTCAATTAAAATTGAATAAAATTTATAAAAAAATATATATAGAGTAATATTTTCTTAGACATTCATATTATTTTTTTAATTGTTATTTATTCGATAACTGTGAACTTAATTTAAAGATTGATTCTCCGAATATCTGTTTTTCTATTCTCAAATTTTAAATTCAAAACTTTATTTAAGAGAGTTCAGTGTCTTACCATTATATGCACTGAGCATTGATTCAAATAGTCATATTACGAGAGAAAGAGAGAGAGAGAGAGAATTTTCAAATATTTTATTAATAAAAGATAATTTACAAATTTCTCACCATCACCAACTTTCTTTTTGTTGCATCTAAGGAAAATTGCAGCCCAACAAACTAATCCTTTTTATTTTCCAATTTTCCATTCACTCTCTAGTCAACTTATATTTTTCTCTTCACAAGTTTGATGATTATTGCATCCATCCCCACTTCACCTCAAAATCACCCAAGTCGCCCCTTAACCTAACTCACTAAAAATTTTAAGATTCATACATAATAATCGTCTCTTAACTATAAAAACAACATATAAGAAATCGATAAAAGTGGCAAAGTAAAAAATGGTATAGAAAGAAAAATTGTTACTCTTTGTGATAAATTCATCCGTCAAAATCTTACAAATTTCTATCAGATAATTTCTATTTATAAAAATAGCACAATTACTTAACATGATAATAGTGATATGAGATAGAAAGAGAATATATGTGCAACTTAGAAATCAAGAAAGACAAAGGAAGAAACATCTTCAATCAAGCCAGCTTCCAACTCCCATTCTCCAACTTTTAAGCTTTCTCCTTGCCAAGGATTCCCAAAACCAAACAAATTATCCTCCATTTGAAAGCTATCAACATAATTGAGGTCCTTATAATTAACATAGCCCTTCTTATCCACATCTGTACATCATCACCCCGATTAATTCAAACCGATCACTGTAGTGGCTCCTTTTTTGAGAGCGGGTCTCCCAACGGGGAACGCTCCATACATATAAGAGCCGGTGGGAGTCGAATCTCGATCATATTTAAAGAAATTCAACCTCACATCTAGTTGAGCCAATTCACGTCGATGGTGATTCCTCTTTCCTTTCAATCTCATAGTTATCTTCAGTCACATCCATCTCGTCCATCCTTGGATCTGAATTACAAATTCAAGATATTTGATTTTTTACTGATACCAATTTGAGGAAAATATTAAAATAGATTAGTGATAACTTTATGGCTATTATTATTAGTTGTAGTTTACCAAATTTTTAATTTGATATTAGGATTAAATTAGTTAGCTTTAATTTATATAAATACTCCATATAAATAACACGAAATACACAAAAGATATAGATCAAGAGGATTTGTTCGAAATGTTGGGTCGTCTAACACAAACAATGCTAAACTATGTGCATTTTATGAGAGTCTTTTGTTTCTTCAACGTCGTGCTCTCTCACTGGTCATTTTAGAACTAAATTCTATGAAGATTGTGAACACTCTTTCTTTCCGCGTTCCTCCAACCCACCCAAATTATTATATACTTCGAGAGTATATTTTAATGATTAGACACCTTAGTGTGCTTCGGATCTACCATATCCTAATTACTTTTCTTTATAAATATATTAATTTACATAGGTGGTGTTTTTGAGGTTAAAGTTATTGATTTTGTTTTAGTCGTTGTTTTTGTTGTCTAATTGGCATAATTTTTATTTTATATTGGAGCATTTTTTATTGTTTTTCGAGATCTTACACATGAATAAATATTTATATAATATAAAATATTAATTCAATAAATATGAAATTCTATTTTGAAAATGGTTTTTAAATTATGCAATATGAGTATATTATTGAGTGTTCAAAAATAACATTCAAAATTTTCAAAATTCAAAAGTACTTAAATTAATTTTATATATAGAAAATGTTAAAATATCAAAAAACTAAGGGATGATTAAACATCATTTTCTCATTGACATAAAAATTAGAATTTGGGTTTTTAAGAAGACAGTCTAATGGTCAAAAACCCTCTCTCCTAACCTATTGATCCCGGAGTCAAATCCTTCGGTAACAAACTTTACGAATTAAATTAAAAATGTGAGGACTAGGTAATAAAATTGGAAGAACATTCGAGATGACTAGGAATCCACAACAACCGCCGTTGACCGATCGTAACTTACGCGTCGAATGTTACCCGATATTCATTCGGTAAACCTCAAGCTCACGCGGTTTTTTTTTTTGCATGGATACCCCTATAATTGCCCATAACTTCAAAAAGGTACCGGTGTGAAAACAAAGATTCCCACTACACCCAACCATTAGGGAATCACCTGCCCTCAATCACAACTTGACATATAAAATGATAAAAACACACATCGCTTGTACTAAATCTAGTACGATGAAATTTGTCTCCATGAATTTAAATCGCACGATTTAGGGCTTTTCTTGGGAGCCAATATTCAAATTTGATGGCACAAGATTTTTTTTTACTTTTTAATAAAAAAATTCAATCAAACAGAATCGAATAAGGAAAAGAAAAATAGAAATAGAAAGATCTTACCGTTTAAACTGTCCCTGAGGATAATGGCCCATGAAAATCGCACGATTTAGGGCTTTTCTTGGGATCCAATATTCAAATTTGATGGCACAAGATTTTTTTTTTCTTTTTAATAAAAAAATTCAATCAAACAGAATCGAATAAGGAAAAGAAAAATAAAAATAGAAAGATCTTACCGTTTGAACTGTCCTTAATAATGTTGACCCATGATTCAAAATATATAAAAATATCTTTTCATTCTTGAACCCTAAACCCTAAATCAATAATTTGGGATTTTCTTGTTTCAAAATTATGTTTTTTCTCTTATATATTCTAAAGGAAATTTCATTAATCTAGTATAATTTTTTTAAGAATGATAATTATTTTAGATACAAACCCATTCAAATCACATATTTTCATAATTATTTATTTCCCAACATCTCTTTTGCTCCGATCTAACACTTCACAGCTCCCAACAAATATTTCTTTTATCATCTAAATAGATGAACAAGAAAAATGCTCTTTCTTTTTTAAATGTAACCGCAGGGGAAGAGTAACACCTCAATGGGTTAGGCCGCAACTTGTTGTCTATGCAACCAAAGAAATAGGCTACACTTAAAGGGGCGTTGACAATAAATTCATAAAAGAACAGGGACACAAAGACAATTACCCTAATAATAAGGACTGAACAGAAGAACCATTCAAAAAATCAAGGTGCAAGAAAACAAAAAGAAAAGTAAAAGAAACGAAAATAACAAATGAGAAGCACCTGTTACAGCTATATATTGAACAGACAGGCATTACACGTTGCAACATTTGGGAAGTCTTCTAACCTCTTTCTTTCTCTCTCTTTCTCTCTCTCTCTAAAAATTCCCATTCCAGGAGAGGAAGGGAGAGAAAAATAACTCAAACCCACATACCCAAAATTTGAACATACCATAAAGAGAAAAGTGATATGGCTATGGGGAAATACATGGAGATGTTGGACGCAGGAGTGAGAGCGGCGGCAAGATTTCATTCACACTGTCCACAGACAGCTCGCATGTATTATCATCCTCCGGCGAACCAGGATGATAAAAGCCACCACAACCACTCTCACGGCGGAGTTGCAGTGGTTACCGGTAATGGGTCTGCTTTGGTGGGTTCTGTTGGCTCCAGGACTTTCTCAGGATTGGATAGTACAGAGATTATCTTGTGCTCTGTTTGACGGGGGAAAATGGAAAGGGATTTTTGGATGATGTAGCCATTGGTTTTCTTTTTTCCTTTTGAGCACTTTCGATTTAATAGGAAAAAAGCATAGAAAAATTCATCTCAATGTTCTTTCTTTCTTCGGTGCCTTGTTTGTGTTTGGCTTTTCAAATATTTTGCGTTAATTGCATGATTTTATATGCAAACCAAGATTCAAGATAATGATATTTCTCATAAATTAAAATCATTGAAATATTTCTCGATTTTAATAATAAATATTAATAATTTATATTAATTGTAAACATAAAGTAATTAGCCATGAATTTCCTTTGATTGAAAAATTGGGGTTTATATGTATTTCCAAGTGGAGAAATGCCCTGTGAACGTAACAATTCACAACAATTTTTTCTTTTAAATAGAAAAATGTTTTACCATTCCACCTCGACGACTTCGAGAAAAAGTATAAGTGGTGGTCTTGATTTACCGGTGGAAAAGATATTAGTATCTTATATTAAGAATTGAGATTCGAGTTTTAGTAATAGTAAAATGACGTTGGGAGAATTTTCTCCCGATTGGATTTGACAACAGTTTAATTAAGATTAGTCGGAATAAAATTTTGAATACTCAATGATGGACCAAATTTAAGGATAAAAAAAATATAAGTGGTGGCTGAGACTCGGGGTCTCGCTGGGCCCATCAATTCAATAGCTGCCATCGATTTCTAAAAAAAAAATCAAAACCCACTTGTGAATTTAATGTATTTCACAAATGACGGATTCAAATGACCCATTTGTCAATTCTTTTTTTTGATTGAAACCCATTTGTCAATTCTTTGAAAAAGACACTATAGCCAAACTCCCATTCGTGGACGTTTTATTTTAAGTCAGATTTAAATCATGAAAAATAAAAAAATAAAATAAAATTTGAAAAAATTATTCTCTTAATAAATTTTATAATATTTAGATTAAATTAATCGGATAAAATTTAAAAACCGTTTAATAAAAATAAAGAAAAAAATATATTAATAGATCATTGACTTAATAGATTAATATATTAAATTTTTTAATTAAGTTTTGATTTTAAAATTTAAAAATAAAAAAAAATTATTTTGGAAGAATTTTTTTTAAGTTAATTGAATTTGGAAAATCAGATTTCGCTCAAAAAAAATTATCTACCGAAAAACAAGTGCAATGCTGCCAACGACAAATATCATTGCAGGAAAATGACCCTTCTGCGACTAGAGAAGTCACAGAAAGAAAGTGAGAGAGAGAGAGAGAGAGGAATGAGCAATATAACAACGTAGCCAAATTTCCACTAGACACCGCATTTCCTAATACTAAACAGAACCCACATCTGACCGAACCAAACATGACCCATTCAATTAATGCAATCGAATTTATATATTAAATCTTAGACCCTCTTTCCCTTTAAATCTAATCGAAATGCAAGATCAACAATTGCAAAAGCTATACAGAGATTGCCTCAACATCCTCAAATTTCTCTGCTGAAACAAAAAGAAAGGATCACATAAATTTGTCTTCTCCTCAAGCTAGTCCTAATGGAAATTTCTTCTGACAATTCTGGAGAAGAGAAGCAGACTCTATTATCATCTGCAAATGAACAAAACGGTCAACCGTTGGAAGATACAGAAGGGCGTGTTGTAAAAGTTCCCAAGGAATTCAATCTCGAAAATATAAAACCTTGCTGCATATTTCCAGCTATGGGACCCCAGAAGATGCCAAGACTTAATCGGAGGGAGCTGCTGATAATGAGAATGAAAATAAAGCTTCGACAACTTGGTATTGTCCCCATTTTAGTTCTGGCCATTCTTCTTCTGGGTTTACTCATTTTATTTTTCTGGTCATTTTTCTAGAGGATGCAAATGGATTTTAGGAGATTGGGATTTTGATGTTTGGCTGATTAGTCTTATAAAATATCTCCTCCTTTTGTTACTAATTCAAAGTTGTAGCATTCGTTTCATCTATATGTTTAACTGTCAATTTCTTTCTTTACCCTTTGGGCATGACTTCCAACATTATTATTCATACGATGAGTTCAAGTCTCTTTGTAATAGTCGAGAATCCATAACCGTACCATGTTGGTAACTAAAGACCCGCAATAGTTGGTCGTTAGTTAATGCCATTGACCTTTGATCCAACCAAGACCAAGACCAAGTGAACAATGTAAATTCTACATGCACTTTAGCAAACACAAGTCAAAGTAATTACTAAATTTAATTTATATGATTGAATATAACTCAAAAGACTTATCAAGATAATTAATTTTATGTTTTTGTAAGAATATCCGAGTAGTCAAGAGCTCTTATTTAAGTGTTTTTCCCTGACTCAAACTCAAAGTAATGTTCGAACTTTATAGATAAGAGTATTTTTATGATTTTCGTGACTCTAATATAACAAATAAAAAAAGATAATTAACTGTATGAAATCATCAAATTTAATTATAACAATTTGTCTTTGGATTATTGTAAATATACCATATGTACCATAGTACCATTACCAACACTTGTTGGCATAGTTTGGATGGACATTTTTGTCCTTTAACTAAGTCGGAAGTTCGACTCTCCCTGACTATGGAAAAAATAATGTTGGGAGACTCGCCTCCCAAATGGGACTTACAGCGATCGATCCAGATTAGTCGGGACAAAACTCCAAATACTGGGTGGTGGCTAAACCAAGGTACCAAAAATATATATATAAATACCATTTTATATAAATCAAAATTACATATTAAATACAAAACACCAAGTTTTTTAAGTAGAATAACTATTAGAGGTAATTTTCCCAACTAATTGAAAACTTAAAGAATGATTTATAAATATTAACATTCTTCATCTTACTGATGGGTTTTAAATAAGATCTTAACAGGCATGATCTTTTTCTGTAATTTGAAAATTTCAAAATGGAAACGCAATATTTCCGTTTGATTCGGTGTATCTCATCAGAACTTGTAAAAACTGACCCGAGTCTAATAGAAGAGGTTGAAGAAGTCATAGAAATCGGAATAATAGTCGCGCACAGCGTAGTCATAGTCATTGGGCGAGATGGTCAGCATTTTCTAGTACCTAAACGAAAAAACACACATGACCAAACCAACATGACCTATTCAACTAGTGTAACCAAACTAATAAATTTAATTATGTTGATGGGCAGTTAATCTGTAAGTAACTATACTAAATTTTTTAACTAAATTTTAAATTCAAAATTTGATAATGAAAAATATTACGTTAAAAAAATTACTACTAAAATGTGCATGTTGAGAGAGTTACTCCTAAAAACTACGTTGGAAGAGTTAATTATATTACTCACGACTTGGGTATGAAAAAATACATTGGGAGGATAATCTATTTAATCGGTCACAATAAATCCCAACCAGATTAGTCGAAATATAATTCCGGATACCGATTTGTATGGTACAAAAAAAAGAGTTACTCTAAAATATGCCTTATAATATTAGAATCAGATTAATCAAAATATAAATTCAAATACAAAGAAGCGGAGATGTTGGAATGTAAAGATTATGATGCAAAAGTTGGTGAGGAAATGTAAACTTTTTCAAAATGAAATGTTGAACAAACATGTAAGTGACCACAAACACAAACAAGAGCAACTCCAAGCCATGTAATCCTGAAAGTTTCATTTCCTCCTCAACCGTAGTTTCTTCCTTCATGTTCGAGAAGGTTAGCAGCTAACTGCTGGTTAGGCATTTCATGCAGTCACAACCTAATAGCTTTACTGAGGCTTTCGTGCCAAGAAGAAGTACATCGGCGTGAAAATTTCTTTCCTGGAATGCATAAGCAATCAAAGGAAGTCAGTTTTCCAAAGAATGAGAAATGCTGTCTAGCACTGTCTTAATCACCTAACTTCACATATGTACATATGTTATGTCAAATTAGTTTGTGCGGTGTTCGTGCATCACTGATTTTACTTCGTTCTAGTGAAGTTGTCTTAAAAAAAGAAATACTCCAAATAATTCTAGTTATCACCAAAAGATCTCCCATCTAGGTTCATTCGACCTAGCAGATCTAGGATGTTGCACATGTGCCACATCCATAGTTCACAAGATTGGGAACACCTCTCATGTAATATCTTTATATGAGATAATCTAACAAGAACCTCACAAAATATATCCTTTTCATAAAGTGGGTTGAAGGATCTCACACAACAGATCCTTATCAGGATTTTCTTTTCTTGTCTGAAAATGACTGGGCACCATAGACTTACAAGTAAAAGCATTACCCACCTTGCACCTTCTACAAGCCCATCTGCAGCTTGCTCTAGGAATGCTTGAACTCTCTGACTTCCCTTGGGGGCAATTCCCACATATTCCAGGGCCACTACCTGAAGTTCATCACAAGGTAATTAGAAAATAATAGAGTAAGTCCACTTCCAAATAATAGGAAAAAGAGAGCGGGTGCAACTTGCCAATGCTATATATTGCCAAGCAACAAGGAAACTGTAGACCTATAAATCACAATTTTGGGGGATGGGGTTGAGGGATTGGGAAAGTTACCAGTTTCCTTGTAAAAAAGCGTCCAATAAAAGTTGTGCGAAAGTTACTAAAAGATATTCGACGTGCATCCAAAGGCTGATACCAAGGAATATGTGAATCTTGCGCAAGATCTTTTTCCCATTCAACCTTGATTAAAAGAAAAAACAAACACACATAAAAAACAAAAAACCTTTTTAAAAAAATATTGTTCTCCCACTTAAAATCAGACACAAACAGCAAAGTGGTTTGCCACTCGCCTCAAATCCAGCTTCTTTAACAGCTTCAAGACATTTTGTTGTCAGCCTAACATCTGGAAGGCCATTACCAATCTCAATTTCTGCCTGTCTCCCAAAGACCATCCCGTGTTCAGTATTGCTTGAAATTGAACCACATAATATAGAACTTAAAAGCAAATCCAGTCTTTTTGATATTTTTCAAACCTTTATCTTTTGGTGTGTCTGGTTGCTAGGGTCATAAGAATCTGTCATGCACCATTCGTATGCAGCAAAACACTGGCCAGGCTTCAAAACTCTGTAGATCTCTTTGTAACAAGCAACCTATTTTTAAACCGAGCACATGAATATCAATCAAAAGTTTCAATTAAAGCAGCAACATTCAAAATGGTATCCAAAGCACGAAGCAAAGAAAGTGATGAAAAGGGAAAGCATACAGGATCTGGGGCATGGCAGGTTGCTTCAATTGCATACACTGCATCAAAACTATTGTCTGGAAATGGCATCTTCATGAAATCACCCTGCACAGTGATACAGTAACAACATTTCCATCACTCATCATGCTGTTAGCCATTGTAACTGTAACCAAAAAGGCTCTTTTTCTTTAAGGAACAACTTATAAAACTGAGATGACAAACTTACCAAAAAGCTTTAAAAGAAAAAAAAAAAAAAAAAGGAAAAGCAAAACACAACTAAAGGAGAATCAACAAGAAGCTCTACATAAGGTTGCAAACTCTATTATGATGATACTGACCTTCACAAAGCTGCATACCTTGTCCACTCCTGCAATGCGATTTAATTCCTAAAGAGAAAATGATACTTTAGCTAAGCTGGTGAATATAATTAAAAGGAAAAAAATATATATATATATACCATTTGCATTGTGCAGATTATAGATGTTATATCATGCATGTCATTTCCCAAACAGTAAATTGTTGTCAACTAATAACTTGATTTATGAAACTACCAAACAGGCCATTGGTGTACTTCTCCATTTGAGGAATGACACAGAAATTAGCATGCAAAAGGGGGGATGATAACTATACGCAGAATGTTTGATGGAGATATTGCAGAACACTGAAATCAGATGATGGGACAATTTCTTCCCACAAAAGAATGGATATATTAACAGATCAAACATAGATGATAGATTGTAAGGGCAGATATATATATATCATTTTGGCATCACTTACACAACAGAAGAAAAAGCATACCTTTCCCCTTGATATCTGATATTCGTTGTTGTTCAATCCCATAATTGATGTTGAGCTGCATTATACAACCAATTAAATCTAAATATCAGATCTCTTGGAATTTGCATGTGGGTAAAATGCATGAAGGAAGTTGGGAACTAAACTATAAAACCTAAATGTGCATGTTAATTCATCTTAAGAGAGCTATGAACTGACAATATAAATAAATAAAATCTAATACAGAAATATCTGTCAATCAATGAAACTAAAAATCTCATCTACAAAATCTATTACCAATTCCTTGTTAACATATCGGCTAAAGGATGTGTACATCATCATTAGACAAACAGAAAGAAAGAAGTAGAACTATGAATGGGAAAAAGATTCTAAGAGAATTCATGCATTGATAATCACCTAAATCGAGCAATTTCTCTTAATGGCCCACCAATTCCACATCCCACATCCAAGACCTACAGCAAGAATCAAAGCATAAAGTCAGACATTTCTGGAATGCCCATCTGAGACTGCACAAACGTAAGGATACAGACCTTGTGCCCCGGTTTTAGACCGAGTTGCAAAGCAAGGAAATGCTCATGCCTTTTGATGCTCTCTCCAAGAGACTCCCCTTTCCATCTGCACAAATAAGTTTGATCCAAATAAATTTTCTTTTCAACAAGGAAACCACCAAAATATAAGATAAAAAGAAAATAGAATAAAAGAACTGTATATTACAGAGTGTTCTTATTTAAGATACAGAAAAGTTGATGAAAACAAAAATTAGTAAAGCAAGATGAGGAAGGATGCAATATTTAAAGGAAGAACTTTTGTCCACAAGGAGAGAGAGAGAGAGAGATAGATAGAGAGAAGATGTTAACCTTGGTGCAAAGTGGAAAGACTCTCCCCAACCAAATTCGTAGAAGCTGGTGACTAGATCATAGTATTTGTTTACCTGAGATCAACATGAACAGATCATTTGTACACTAGAAAATCTACAGCAAAAGTTCTAACTTTCATAAATGAATAAAGAGACATTTTTCTACTGCATCAAGAAGTGAACAAGGTGCATTGACAAAGTCATTGTGATGAAAGACCAATAAGTCCACTTCCTCTACATACACAACTTAACCTAGTTACGTTTCATAACTTGCACCAGACAAGGAAGAAGATATAGGCACCAAAATAGAAGAGTTTTTCCAGAAAATTGAGAGGAACATGTTACAGAATTTCACAACTTTTATAATCACAGTATCATTCACAGAAACCAGGCAAAACGCACAACCATAGCCCTAGGAAATGTACTAATGCTGAATACATCCAAGAAGCTGCTTTATACCAAAAATTTTCACATACATTCTCACTTAGTTCAATTTCAAATTTTCAAATTCAATGCCGTAATATGATAGGCAGCTACATTAAAATGCTTTGATAATAAAATGAGAGGGAGCATTTAACACTCCATGTGTCCAATAAACTAAACCAGGTTTTTTTCCCCATTTTATGTTTTCCAACATTTTTTGGGATAGAATTTATGTTTTCCAACATCTCTCTTTAGAATATGCACTAAGTCAAATAATTGAGCCCTAAACTATCGCAGCACAATATGGCCTTCTTGTGTTTAGTTAGACAATCATTGGGGTGTGGGTCTTGGCACAATCATGGCATTGTTCCACTGTGACCTGGAGGTTGTAGGTTTAATTCTCAAAAGCAGTCTCCTCACTTCCAGGGGTATGATACTACATATGACCCTTCCAAGCTTCACAATGTGGAAATCTCATGCACCGGATAAAATCATATGCATCAATAACAAATAAGAAACAATACAGTCATCTGTTAGCTGCCCATTTAACAGGACATAACAAATGAAAAATCTTAAGTCACGTATCCTGTCATTTAAGTCTGCTAAAAATGAACAAATGTAAGCATAAAACCACAATTAGATAACTAATTAGATTTAATGATGAACCTAGCAAAACCAAGGGTCATTTACATAATAATTAAGTTATTACCAGAACATATAGCTTCACATACATATACATGCATTGCAGGCATTTCTTTTGTGCAAAGAGCAAGTTGATTATGCAAATTTCATTACCATGTCAGCATAGTTAGCTTTTCTCTCTTCCTCCTCACCTCCATAGAAGCCATGATACTTCTCATACCTAAATCATCAAACAGGACACTCAGTGAGACAAAATTCTACCAACATAATAACAATAAGAATGTGGCAATTGGTTTTAATAACTAGATACAAGAACCTTTAGATATTGACAAGGGAAACTGGCCACAACCTAAAGCCACATTACCATAGACAAAATGAGTGCAGGACTTAACATGTGGGGACACTACATGCGTGTCTGCAGTGCATGGACATTTCCAGCAGGGGGACCAAAGGGAATCATTGTGTTTTCATTCAGTCAAGTGGCTCTTTCTAACACCCAATTCCGTAGGGAAGATCTTGATGGGTTACGGTTTTAAGAAGGTACCCCCCCCAAATGCTAGAAGCTTGAGCTGCTTTAAATTCGTAAGTTGTACCCACGAGGCATAATACACGTCTAGAATATCTCTTAGAATTTAGTAGAGCTATCACTTTATATATTAGGTGCAATGGGGCTTAGATGACAAACATTACTTTCTCATTTTGTACCCATGCTTCTTGATTTTAGTATCTTTTTCCCTCCCTAGGTTTATGGACTTAAGCTTCAAACTTGAGCTAGTGAATTTTGTGTCTTTCTCTTCTCTATTTTGCTTTGCTTCTTGTGTTTGTTTTTTGCCATTTATCTGGAAAAGACAATGATGCTTCTGTCACAAGTCTATGGCAGTTCCAAATCGTGTTACAGGGCACCTCTCATTTTTTTCTTTTTTTGTGTTTTTGGCTAATTAAGACACAGAATTTAGTAATATCAGAAATGATACTCTGAAACACTCATTTCCAACTGAAAACACACACTTACTTTTAAACCATCTTCTATTCTGAAATAGAAATGCTCAAGTCAAATGGCAGAAGAAATGCTCCAAAGAGCATTTTCCGACCAGCCCAAAACACCAACATGTCACCTTCAGGAAAATTCTATTTCTTTTTACAACTTAATTTGAAAATCGTAAACTGCCCTTTTCATGTCCTCTTGTTTTTCAAGTTGTAAAAAACTCTCAAGATTTTAAATGACCTCCAACTTAGCTAGTAAGTCACAACATGTCTTTGCTTGTGATTGCTTAGAGCCCCTATTCCATTAATAGGTGCTCCCAACACATTGACTACATGGCCAGGAGTGGCATCCACAAATTGGCTTGACAAGATCCCATTCCTTGATAGGAGCATTACTACCAAAACCCAACAATCCCTACATTCTCATTCTCAAAAACTAAAGCTATTCCTTCCACACACTAACAAATTCAACCATTTCCCTTCCCTTACTCAAACACCATTCAATTTGACGCACACACATGCAATATCTTCTCCATCTAAGACCATTTGACCCACTTCATCTATATATAGCACAGACACGGAAACAGAACCCACACAACAACAACTCAAAATCACAAAGTACATGTGCCACACGTATACCACACAAATGCGTTCATGTCTAGAAGTATAAAATTTCTATGATTAGAACCTTCAAAACTATTTTTGAAAGTTTTTCCTATTTACTGGGCAAGCGCTGTGTGACTATCTCGTGAATTATTACTTTTTTTAAGGTTTGAATCTCAAAGCTTGTTTGTGAATAATAAGCAAGTGATTTGTGAATTCTTAAGTACCTAGATCTTTACCAAAGGAGAGTAGCAGTAGTAGTAGTAGTAAAGTGTGTGTGTGGATTGTAAAAGGGAAAGTCTCCATTTCAGATACGAATTTCAAACAGAACTTTATGCACATAAGTAGAGGGTAAATTTCAGATCTAGAGAGAGAGAGAGAGATACTTTTCAACAGCAGAAAGAACATCGTCTTTGTCAATCTTGCCACCAACTCCAGATGCAAGATCCAAAGCTCCACCTTTCGACATCTTCTTCAACACGAAAAGATCTGTAATCTCAAACCCATTTGAATTAAGGTTTAATTAAAAAGAAAAGGAAAAAGAATTGCCAAAATGTTAGGTCATTCAAATTAAAAAAAAAAAAAAAGCACCAAAACCCATCACCATTATGTGCATTCTATTATGCGCAAATTAACGACATTTGTTTAAGCCATAGAGAGAGAGAGATAGAGAGAGAGAGAGAGAGAGAGAGAGAGAGAGAGAAATATCTTACGACGATAGGGAATCAGAGAATGCCCTCAAAAATGGAAGAGAGAGAGAGAAGCTACGACAAAGAAGACGGGCCAAAAAGAGAGGCTCTCGCAATTCGAATAAATAGAGAGAGAGGGAGCGCTTCGTACGTGCGACAAAGATAGCCTCGTGGATGGGAGATTCGGATTGAGGAGGGCACGTACAAGTAGTCAAAGCAGAAAGTAGCAATTCTCCAATTAATTACCCACACGTACGAAGGTAACGCTAAATGTGTTCGTACGTGATAGATACCCCTTTGCCGATTCCACGTCCCCCATATTCCGATATTTCTTTTTTTTTTAATCTAAATTTAAAAAATAGTTATTATAGTAAATAAAAAAAAGAGTAAATATGATAAATATTAATTTATAATACGCTGAATATAGAAAAAAAATATGGTTAGTATTAACATAAATTCTAAATTAGTGCGTGAAATTAGTACAATTTGTATCTACATGCATATATACTTACACACACACACACACACACACACACACACATATCTATATATATATGTATATGTATACGTATATGCTAGATCCTATGGAATAATAATACAAAAAATCTTTTTCTTCCAAATTAACTTGGTATCATAGCCATGTTGCTCTAAGGAAGAGCAAACCCTAGCCCCATCTCAAGTTTTTATCGATGCCTAAGTGCAACACCACCATTGCTGTCCTAAACCCTTGTTGAGTATGAGTGTTGCTATTGTTGCTACCATAGTGAATAGTTTGTTGTGTCGTTTAAATCAATAGCTCTTTTTTGTATTTTTTTTTTCATTGATAATGAGTTAAATATGAAATGTCTGATCTTGAAAATTATTTTTATAACGATAATGATTACAGAACATAAACTCAATGATCGAAACTTTTTGAATTAGAGTAAAAATGTGAAACTTTATCTTCGCAACATTGATAAAGATGACTTGAAGGTAATCCACCCCTTAGTGGTGAGGCAAAGAAAACCCGATGTTAGAATTTGTCTACAAATTCTAAATTTCATCAATAATGAGATAATTGGTTTGATTATTCATCGTAAATCTGTTAAAGAGCTAATGAATCATTTGGTTTCCTTGTATTTTGAGAATATGAATTTATCTCACATATATGATATTTGTAAAGAGTTTTATTTTCCAAAAAAGTATGAAAAGATCTCTTACAGAATATTTCATGGATTTCAAATGAGTATATATTAAGTTAAATTCTCTGCTTCTGTTTAATAAAGGTATACAAACTCAAGAGTTTAAAAAAGATCAAATGCCTGTTATGAGTTTTTTTAGTAGGACTACTCTTTAAGTATGACACTGCGTATACACAAATTCTATTTAGTTAAGAGATTACGGGTCTCAATAATATATATATATATATATATATATTTTTTTTTTACTGTTACGTGCAAAGCAGTCTCAATCTTCTTTGACAAGTGTTGCTAGTGTCATTGTGAGCTGAGATTCTATGAATGGAACTAATCAAGTAGTTAATTGTGGTGATATAGGTTTAAAGAGATAAATCATGGTTTCATAATGGGAGATCGCACCTTTGGTGGGAGTGATGGCAAACCGATTTGCTTTTATCATAAAGAGTCTAGACATACAAAGCATACTTGTTGGAAATTGCATGGCAAGATTCAAATGGCCAATATCTCTCTCTTATGATTTTATTTTTGTCCTAAAGTGGACGGATTGAGAAGGAAATGAAATTTTATATTAATTTATTTTTATCTTTCTTTGATATTTATGAAATTATTTATTAATTATTTATTTTAAAATTTTTTAATATAAAATAATAAAATTTAATTTGTTTCATCAATTTCATTGGATAAATTATTTTTTTATTAATGATGTAGATTTTTTTTACATTATTATTCTAATTTTATTTAATATAAAATAATAAGAAAAATAATTTATAAAAAATAAGAAAATTTTATTAAATAGTTATTTTTTAGAAAAAAATATTTTAAATTAATAAAAAAGTTATATAATAATAAATATTAAAAATATTATTTTATAAAAATATAATGATCAAGTTAAAAAATAATAATAATATTTTCTTTTATTTTTCATTCTTATCAAAAGATAAAAGTATCGTCTCTTTTCTTTCCTTTCATCCCAATCAAACAAAAATGAAGAAAATACTAAATGAGGTTCCGCGAACCAAACTTACCCTCGCTCACCCTTTCTCCCAACGAGTTCAAAGCCGCCATTGCTTTTGGAAGCCTAGCAATCCAACACAAGAACGTCAAGGCTCATCCCTGAGAAGCTGCTGGTCAAGAATTGGACCCCCTCTCTCTACTTGTTCCTTTTGTATTGTATCTGTGGTTAGGATCATTTTGTTTCGAGCGAAACTATTTCATGGAAGCCTGTCTGCCCGCCAACTATTTGTGAAATTGCCCCAGTCGACGAGTTTGCGGATGCATCTGGGAATTAGGTATTCGGCTCCTGGGGTTCTTTTAAATGAAATCATTCTGGGAATGTGCTGGTGATGGGTTCTGGGATTCCTTAAATTTGGAGTAAAGTTGTCAGCATTAGTGGATTCATTTCAGTTGGTGGTAATTTGTGTTTAATGGAACTCTATTAATTTATGTTGTGTTCCACAGCTGATGCTTTTGTTGTGATACCAATTTTTTCATGTTTATAAGCATCTGATGTGGCGACCAATTTTATTAGGATAGGAGTCAGAGATTAAACCATAACTTGTGGCGCTGTGATCCTTGGCAGAAGAAGGGCCGCTATGGCACGGAAAATGGAATGGGCTGGACATTCGAAGCACATTCACGGGATTCCCCGGAAGACGGTCTTTTTGGCTGTTGGGGCATGTGCAAAGATAGTGGCCACTCTTCTCAATTCTACCTCGGTACACAATGCTGAAACACTTGTCCACCTTGTTCAATCTCGACCTCCTGGCTTGCCCCTCATCACTGTTAGCAATCATATGTCAACGTGAGGCACTTTTCTCATATTCTTCTTCTCTTTAGTTGAGTATCAATTCGTGCATTCTGCTTTTTATCAATTTGTGTTTTTTATATCTTTTCAATTAGGACAAACTGCAAAATATCTCCTTGTGTTTTGCAAATTTAGCAACTAACCTGCAACATTTCAACATTGACAAGAAGCCCTCAGTGCTTGGTTCCGTAAGTAAAGTGTCCCCTGCAATTGATGAGACATTACAAAAATCAAGAAATAAAAATACATGTGAAAAATCCATGTGTTAAAATAAATTAATGAAAATTAAAAATACGTACAATTAGAAACTAAACAATAATATAAAATTAAAAAGGTTAAATCTCATTTTCGCATTCTCCTCCTTGCAACCAAACACCACCACCAGCAGCCACCACATTGCTGTCTCTGTACGTCAGTGGCACATCATGAAGAATATTTTCGACAGTGGGGTAGAGGAGGTCAAAATGGGGATGCTTTATGATCAGATTTAGATGGCATGGTCATGTAGGGTTTCTTTTCTTAACCATTAAGATTGGAAGATGGGAACTACAGTGGTGGTGATGCTATGGCTCAGGATGCAATTAAGAATGGAAAATTTTCCTAGATAGTATACACCCTTTGAATCCAATTCACAAGAATGATGAAGCATTTTTCTGTCGTTATTTTTGAAGGTTAAAAATTGAGAGAGAGAGAGAGAGAGAGAGAGAGAGAGAGAGAATTGTATTGCAAAGTTGTGCAGGTTTTCCAGTTGGTGACAAAGGACATTAAATATAATCATACTTCTGGATGTAGCTTCATTAAGGAGTGCATAGACAAGAGTGCAGCATATGTCATCATTGAAATGCAGTTTTGAAAATCTTAATGATTAATTTCATTGGGTTTTGATTGCAGAGATAAGTGGTTGTTGATCTAACTTTGATTTACAATCTAGGAGTTGAAATGGGTTTTGTATTGAAATTTTGTTGTGACAGGGAATGTGGGTGATGGATTTTGAGGTATTGTATTTAGAGTTTAATTCTCCAACTTCAATCTCTTCATTTGAGTGATCTTGAAATTGGAATCTTTCTTCAGTTTCTGTTGCATTTTATTGAACAGATTTGCAGGTTTATTATTATTGTTGTTATGGTCAGAGGTTGCTGTATAAACTTGTAATTTTATACCATCGGCAGTGAGGGTGCAATATCGCAGTTTCTTTTTCCCTTTTATCATATTCTTTTTATTTTTTATCAATTTATTTTAATACATGGAAAACTCATGTATCTTTATAGTTTTTTTTTTTTTTTAATTTTATATTTTGTAGCATTTCATTCACAACAGGGGCATTTTGACATCGGAATGAATTTGGGGGATTTTAGCTGGTTTTAAAATCTTGGAGGGTTAGTTGCTGAACTGTCAAGGGACACGGGGCTATTTTGTAGTTTGCCCTTTCAATTAAGGTGTCTTATAATGATATACACAAATGTTAGCATTGTCATCTAAAGGTTTTGGCTAGAAGTTGTAAATGTTGATTGCAAATTTCAACCTTGTAGAGGGATATGATCTTATAAATGAATATGTATGTGACACTTCACCATAAAAACCTTGGTTGTTCAATATCTCCCTTGTGGTGGTTCAGCTTCTTTTTCAGTTAATGGAAGAACAAGATGCTCTGTCCTGAGGAAACAAGACAAGATTACCTTACAGGACGACTTTAGTGAGAAAAGAAATAATAACATTAATAAACATGTCTCTAGAAAGCACTTTGTGTCCAATAGCTTGAGCAGAGAGGGAAAATTAAGTGGAAAATTGGTCCCCAGATGGTGTGTCTATTACAATAGAGGGTATATGTTTTTCAATGTCTTGTAGATGTCCACAGTGGCCAAGAGGGAGAATGTTTGTCCATGTCTTGGCTAGGGGATCCTTAAACTCTTGGCAGATCAAATATTTCAGGCTATGAGTTCAATTCTGTTATGGAAGAGAGGTTCTTCCTGTATCAGCGATTCATGCATCTGTCGACGATGTGTTCATTTTCAGGAGGAGAAAGTGAAGCTTTCCAAGCTCTGCGATATAATTCCCACTTTGGTTGGGGGAGTCCAAGCAAACATTTTTGTTGGTTGAGGATGTCGGTGTTGGAGGGGAAGCAATTTATTTGATCATGAACTTTCTTTCTCTTTGGGTTAGAAGAAAGATATATCATAGGAACTTGGGAGCAGGGTTTCAGGAAAAACCTTGAATTGCTTGGGAAATGGGTGATTGCAGAAACAAGAGGGAGCACAGGAGGTAGGGGAAGATGGTGGATCTTGAATGCTAGAATTCTGTGGGAACAATGAGATTTGTGCGGAAGGTAGATAAATACATAGATGAATCCTTTACTACTTGATTGAATTGGGAGGGCAATAATTGGTTGAAAACCCAGCCTGTTGCCTATTGGCCCAGAAACTGAACATTGTAAGAAGTGGTCATTCAAGGCTTGCTGCTACTGTGAGACCAACATTTTTGGGCCTGAAATGGCCAAAGCAAGTAGATTCGTGGACCGCGGCTAAAAGTTCTAGTCATTAGCTACTAAATGATTTTATTTCAACAAGCCAATATTTACTTATGAACTTATAAGCCCACTCTGACAAAAAACTTATCATTAGAGGATGAAAATATTTGAGTTGCTTATCCTATTCTATCCTTAAGCTTTTTTTACACTTCCATTTGGTTTATGTAAATCTCAATGCTCCTAGCTGGGTACCCGATCTGTTGTTCTTGTTATTGTGAAATTTCATGAAAGTTGATTTGCAAACGTGTTGTGTATGTGATGGGCTTCTATCCTTCTGGCTTGAAGTTTTATATTATTTCTAAAATTTCTTCATTTTCTTTGATCTAATTTCTTTCTTTAGATCTGGAATACACTATGTATACTTGACTTTTGTCATTAGTTTTCCCTAATAAAGGGATTAGATTAATCTTTGATGGATGCTTGAATTATCATGGATATGAACTTACATGCATGGTATCTATTCTAGAAATGGTTTTCCCTGTGAAGTTGAGATGAGTCTCTCATTTATATTTGTTTTGGGATGAGAGGTTTCAAACAAAGTCTGTAGAATCATACAAGACTTTATAGAAATTTTTAAATGTTATATCTGTGAAGTGACCTAGAGTTGCTGACATTTTATTTAATCTAGTGCTGATACATGATGATTGTTTAATGATACATTAATATTATTAAAATAACTTGTATTCAAAATTTAGGAGCTTCTAATTCAGGGCAGGGTGGTTACTAATGGAGATATTGGCAATTACTTTTTGATTGGTAGCATCTGGAATTCTTGATGATTTGAGTTTCCAGGGTTGATGACCCAGTTATGTGGGGCTTTAGAGGTTTTCCATCAACAAATGCAAACCTAGCTCGGTGGGTTCTAGCTGCAGAAGATATCTGCTTCAGAAATACAATACTTTCATACTTTTTTCGCCTTGGTACGTGATTTTTCTGATTGCTGACAAGCATACAAGGAGTGTGCAAGTTGTGTATTATGTGTTAGTATATACTTTACCTAATTCTAGTTGTATTCTAAAAGATTAGATTGGACAGGGAAATGCATACCTATTACAAGGGGTGCTGGAATATATCAGGAGAACATGAATGAAGCTCTTGATCGATTAAGGGATGGAGCTTGGGTAATCATTCTCTTATGCTGTTATTATCTTCTTCGACTTCTTTTATGCTCGTTTTCTTCCTAGAATGATTCATTTTGTTATACATTTTAATCTCTCTAAACCCTTTGAACGATATTGCTATTATTTTTCCTTTTAGCCTTTTTGGTTCTACACAAGTTGCTCCGTATTAGTCTCTTCTGTTTCTGTTACTTTTAAATTTCCAAAATGAGTTTCGAGTTTGCCATGGATAGTTCAGATTCAGCCTCAGACACAATAGACAACTTGGGTTAATTTTATTCACATTTGTGGGATTAGCTATTCAAAACCAAATTCTATTGTTTCATTATTTTCTATTTTAGCTTGCTGACTGTAGAGCTTAAATGATTGAGGAAGAAGGGGAATGTACAACTGAGGTGGGCAATTATTTCTTGGCATTTGGCATCTAGAGTGTACCTTCATCTTGTGATTGTTGGTTTGAATGTCTTGAGTTTTTTATGTAGTATGATTTACAAATGTTCTATTCATACTTACATTAAAAATTTTCTATTTATTTTTCGAATGAATTGTTTAATATCCTTGCATTCTAGTTTTAGGGAAGTGTCTGCTTTTTATTCTGGTTTATTTGATTAACTGGCAATATCATGGTTCTTACTCATAGCTGTTTATATGTACTAAATTTATCATTGCTGTGATCTGATGTCTTGAGCACATTTTGCTTTCGTGATGAATTGCCTCTTGTGGATAAGGGGAGATTGTGTGAGTTCACCAAGATTGGTCTCTGCATGTGAAGCTAACTATCGCTTTGCCTTATGTTTGAGCAGCTGCATACATTTCCAGAAGGGAAAGTGTCCCAGGAAGTGGGACCTATAAGACGGTTAAAGTGGGGAACAGCTAGTCTCATTGTTCGTGCCCCAGTAACCCCAATAGTGTTGCCAATTGTCCATGGAGGTTTTGAAAAGGTTCCATTCTTTGACCAAGTTGGGCACTTCAATTTTCAATAGTAATAACCTGAGAACTATGGGGGAACTATCTTAAATCTAATTTGGAGTGACCTGTTTCCTGTTCAGTTTGGGACTGATTTATTTTCGTCTACTTGGTTTTTATTAACGTTATGCTTTTGTATTTAGGTGATGCCTGAGAATTTTCTCTTTGGCAGAAGGCCGCCCTTTCCTTTATGCAACAAGAGAATCAAGATAGTTGTTGGGGACCCATTAGAATTTGACCTACCCAAGTTAAAGCATGCAGCCATGACCTTGTCTCGCAGTTTACCATTTTCACCTTTAGGGTGGCCTAGCACTTCTGATGGACTGGATGAGGCAGCACAAAGATGTCTGTACTTGGCAATTTCAGATAAAATTCAGTTTGCCATGGAACGGTTACGGAGATTTGGTGGTGAAGCTTTATGAAATTCTAATATTTAAATATTATTAGCCCACATTTGAGAGCAGATTTGCACCCTCTTGTCCTCTATCACATACTCCAAATCTCACTTTTGCCTATTTCAAGGTGCTCAAGACATGGGTCTACTCTGGCAGTGACACCATCTCTATGGTTTGTTCAATTATAAGAAATTTTAATTTGGGATGGGGAACAGAGGATCATGACAATGAAGGAGAGGGAAATGAGGCACTTAACTCTAATAACAGCTTCCAGCTCACGAATTCAGTTGCTCAACAAATACATACAGTGGCATCAATGCAAGGTCTGGACATCTGATCTCTAGTTTTACTTGTAGCTGTTAGTTTCTCAAAACCTTTCTCTACGTCTCCTTGACTGCCAGTATGAGAGGTTGAGCAAAAGAACTCCCCTAACCTTGTTTTCATTGCACAACGAGGATGGAATCGTTGTAAAATTCCAGGAAACGTGATGGCTTCTTTTATGAATACATTTTTCATTCTTCATTCTGATCCGCTATTTGGTACTCAGACCCTGCAACCGATTTTCCAAGATCATGCATTTTGCAACTTGTTAATTGCCCCATTTATCTGTCTCTCTGTCTTGGAAGAATAATCTATCCAGCAGATTCATAAAATATTTATCTGATAATTTCTGAAGTTTGGCTGGTGTTTGTTGATTGTACAAAATCTTGTGCCTCCCAAATTCTAGTGATCGTATGCTTATCCAATTCATAGTCTTTTGGGAAACATGGGTCAAACACTAAGGAAGATGATCATCACTTTTCTTCAATATACTTGCATAATACCTGATACCATTTTCATCTTGCTCTATCTTGCAAAGTTCATCATTTTGACGGGTAATTACCCCTCAATGAATGCTCCCGTGTTTAGTAGGATTGAAGATTGTAAATCCAAATTCTTCGGCTAAAGCCACTCTCACTTTTTCAATTCTTTGAGTTGAATTTTCAGGTGTCCGATGAGTGATGGGAGTCTAATATATTATCAATGATTCAAGTTCTTGACTTTAAGTTTTGAAAATAAAAAAAAAATATGTACTACGAGAGTTAATTCCTAGATTGGATCTTTCGGTTGCTCAAATCGGATTAGATAAGTTTTTGAATATCGGTAGTTAAGTATAATAATAATAATAATAATAAATAAATAAATAAATAAATAAATAAAATATTCTTAACGGTAAGTGTCGCATCAGGGCATGAGATAAGGATATTAGGTTGGCCAATTCGTTGCTTTTGAGACCTCAACCATGGTGAACCAAGGAGGACTCCAAAGTCAAGTTGCTGGCTAAGATAGAGTGGTATTCTTTTCCTACTTTAAAGACCGTAAAGTATCAAATAAGTTTTTTAGTGTTAATTTGAGAAAAGACAGGAAAGGGGATTTGATTGAAAGCGCAGATCAAGTGAGAGAAAATGGGAATTAGGGTTTGCTCTTGTTGCTTTGAAATTGGGGAAAATGAAGATTACTAAAGAGGGATTACCTGTTATAAATGGTGCCATGCTTCTGTCACACACTATCTATGATCAATTATTTCTTACACTTATTTCTAACATCATTTATTTATAAAAATTAAATTCATATTTATGAATTTTAAACCTAAATATATGCGAATTAAGGACACTCCCACAGGATTTCTCTTGAGATTAGAAGCAATGTTGTTGCATTATTTCAATAAGACATTTGGATGGCTGTTAAGTACTTTGATAGCAAGGCAATGACATAAGAAATTGGGGGAAGGATTAGTGGTTCTATCGAAAGTATTTAGGGTTAATTTTCAAAAGCAGTCCCTCAAAAATACTGCAAAAGACACAAAAAACGACACATACTACTGTTATTAACTGAAAAGAATGGAAAAAGGAATTAATTGTAAGAAAATAAAAATTTTTCCAAGAAAATTAGGAAACGATTAATCTCTCTTTCTCATTTTTATTATCAGTATCCGAAATTATATTTCGATGAGGCGTCTATAAGACCTTATTTGGGAGAGCTACTTTCACAATAAAATTTTTTCTATTTCTAAATTTTAAACTCAAAATTTAATTAAAAAATCTAAAATCCCATATCATACCATTGGCAATTAATCTCTCTTTTGACTCGCACACATGTAGCAGAAAATTTGAATTTGTCAAGGGTGTATAAGGGAAAAAGGATTGTTTGGCACTAGAGCAAAATCATGGGGCTTAACTCCACTCCACATTGCTTCTGCCTTGGGACTTTTTTACAATGTGAAAATTATTGGCTTATGGGGCTGATCAGTGCCTTTATTTGAGACCTTTACTAAAAAAAAATAAAAAGTGCCTTTATAAGAGACAGCTAGGGGCCAACTACTCAAGGCAGCTATCAAGGGGAGGGTGGAGATCATTGAGAAGTTGCTTAGCAAGTGCCCTAGAATTTCCAAGGAAGTGATTGCCTATTCGGAAACAGCCATTCACCTAGACATCAAGTACTAAGAAGTTTGGGGCTCTCAAAATGATGGTTGAAAAGCTTGACCATGTCTATCCACAATATAACATTTCTTGTGGACCGGGTCCAAGACATGGGTATGACATGAAATCAAACCCTTTGTTCTCGCCTCAGTTTTCTTTTTCCCTTTTTTTTTTTTTTTTACATATCCAGAATTATATTTCGATTAATTCGATTCGAGTATTATTGTTTCTATTTAATTTAAAAAATCTCTCCAAATATAATATTTTTTATTTATAAATTTCAAATTTAAGATTTGATTAAATAATCTAACTCTCTTACCTATTAGACCGACTGTCCCTTAATTTCTTTTTCCCTTGTTATTGAGCAAAATAAGGTTAAAAAAACAAAAGGGCACTTCTTGGTATGGTCAAATTTGAGAAACATCCTATAGAAGGACCACATAATATCTCATCAGTACAACCAAAAAAAAAAAAATAATATCTCAGCAGAAAATGTTAAAAAACATTTGTTCAGTAATAGTTTCTCCCATAACTCGTCAAAAACCTGGCTTTGCCTTGTACTAAAGCAATATGCTTGTTAATTAGAACTCCAGTAAACAGATAGTTCTTTTTTACCCAACCAAGTGTTTTTTTCCAAAGAATAATCAGAAAAGATGAAGAAGATGAAAGCATTTTAATGCATATATTGATATATATATTTATCCAAATGAGGGTACTATTTAAATTAATCATACCACATTGGTTCTAATATTCACAACATTATAGCACTAGAGAGGTGCAAAAAGAAGACTCAATTTAAATTTTGAACTTGGGCTTGATTTGAAAAATTATTTAATTCGTGAAAGAAAATATATAGCATTATTTCATGTTAATTGTAAGAAATTAACATTGTGATATTAAGAAAATAATGATCATATTTTAAATAGAAAATAATATTGATTTAGCACAAAATGAGATGCTTCAAATTTAAATATATAATATAAATGAGAATCATTATTTTTAATTAAAATATTCCAAAAATTCCCACTCCTTAGTCTTTTTTATATATATATATACTATACAAATCGGTATTCGGATCCATACTCTGATTAATCTAATCCAGAATTTACAGTGACCCATTTAGAAATCTACCCTCCCAACATATTCTGCTTCATAACCAAGTCGTGACTCAAACTCAAAATTTTGATTAAAGAATTTAACGTCATACCTTTACCTTTCAAATCAATTAGGCTTCACCTTCCGGCTAACTTTGTGATTAGTAGTGGCCATGGCTGGCGTTCTGGTTTCGTATCTATTTTCGCTTTTTGTGCAACCTACCAGGTGGCTGATGTTCAACAAATTATTAAGTAGACTCAAAATGCCCCATTACCCAAATTTAGTCAATTCAAGACCGATGGAGGTGGTATTTTTTTATGCAAATTGACAGGGGAATGCCATTTTTAATTCTAGAAATGAAAAGATTGTTGTTTGAATCCTCATCCCCCAGCGTTAAGGTCATGCCATCATCTTGGCTACACGTATTTTGTTTTATGTCAAGATCACACTCTGACTTGAACCCATCAAAGTCGTGTGTTCACAAGAAAAGGCAATTCCAATTTTCAAATTGAGGAAACATTTTGGAAGTTCCCCAAATCTTGGCGGTAGCTTCGTGGATAAATTACATATTTTTTTCATAAGAGGCCTTAGATTTATGAGTGATAAATTTACCTTGACCCTAATAATTAACAGAGCATTGGGGAGGGGGGGAGAGAGAGGGAGAGAGAAAATCAACCCTATGTTTGGACCTTAATTTTCAGGTTTGTCAACTTTACAGATTATTCACTGTATATATGAATGAATCGTAAGAAGAGGATTGGTGAGCATCAACTTTCACCGTGAGTTATCACGACTTTTATTACTATGTATAGTCTTACACAAATGAGAGTACATCTTAGGTATTTTTGTTTGGGTCTCTCGTAATGGCCTGTCGATTTCTCGGATATTTCAAGGTATATCTTTATGTTTTTTCATTTTTTGATAGATAGATTCTTTTATGAGCCAAAATTTTCTTATGAGCTTTTGAGGTGGATCTATAAGCCAAAAGAGTTGCTTGATATGACAATATCAAATTTGTTTGGCTTGCAAATTCAAAGCTGTACGCATGGAATATTGAAAAAGGTCAAGAATTAAACTTGAGCATTGAACTTTAAGGCAAGTGTGGGAAGAATTAAACTTGAGCATAGAACTTTAAGGCATGTGTTTTTATGTAAAATGCATGCGTCTTAATCCATGCATGTGTTTTTCAAGAATGACTGTTGGTATGTAGTGAAACTATTAGATGAAGTGTGTTTATGCATGTCTTGATCCATGCATGTGTTTATGTAAAATGCATGCGTCTTAAACTTTCATGTGTTTTGCTTGACCGAGATGAAGTGTAGTTCCTCTCGACTACCTAGTTGGTTCTCTAAGCTGGGGTATGATAGGGATAGGGAGTATGTAGTTTTGGCTTCGGGGTTTAGAGGTGGTATGTGGTTGGTGTGGAAATCCTCTGTGGATGGAATGGAAGTGGCTTTTAGTACGGATTAATTGATTCATTGTCGGATTAGGGTGAATAGAACTCCAACCTCATAGAGAGAAAAGACAGAAGCTTGGGAAAGTCTATGCTCAGTAGCTGAGACAATGACTGATGCCTGGTTTGTTTTAGAGGATTTCAATGATATTGTTGGGTTGTCAAAGACTAGTAATAGTGTCAAGGGTTGCAGATCGGGCCCAATTATTCCAAGAATGGTGGGATAGATGTAACCTACTGGACCTGGGTTCTTCTGGGAGTCCTTTCACTTGGGTTCGAAAGAGGGCTGGATCGGTTACTCTTAGGGGACGATTGGATGGGGTCTTGTGTAATAGTTTGAACCGTATCCGATTTCCAGAAGCACTGGTTGTTAACTTGCCTAGGTTGCACTGCGATCACTATCCTATTCTTCTCCAAACTTGTATGACCTCTCCTCCCTCCAAAGAAGGTCGTCCATTTCGATTTGAGGCAGCCTGGTTGCATCACTAGTAATTTGCCCAGGTTTTTTCTTTAGCATGGGGTGGGAGTGATGGAGAGCTCTCCTTATCACAGTCGATTCGAGCCGTGACCAGGGCTCTACAGACTTGGAACAAACAAGTCTTTGGAAATATTTTTTATAGGAAGTGGAGGGTGGAAGCTGGATTGAAGGGGATTCAGGGATCATTGGAATATGCCAATGATGACTTTTTAAATCTCCTAGAATAGAGGTTGTTGGGTGAATATCACAAAATTCTGGATATGGAGGAAACGTTATGACATCAGAAGTCTAGATTATAGTGGTTTGGTAAAGGAGATCGCAATACTCACTTCTATCACCTCTTTACTCTTGTTCGACACGGCTGTAACTGAATTTCTTGCCTGAAGCTCAATGGTTAATGGTGTTATGATCGGAACCAGCTAAAGGATTATGCTTCGGGTTATTACAGATAGCTACCGGTGATGTTCCTGATAATTATAAGATAGTGTAGAGGACTTCGGTTAGAGAGGATCAACTAACTATGCCTCATCCCATTGAGCTCTCAGAGGTGAAGTCAGCTGTTTTTTCCATGAAAGGTCTTAAAGTCCCAAGGCTAGATGGAATCCAAATGGTTTTTTACCAAAAGTTCTGAGATTGCATCCATCTAGCTCTTTAATGATTCATTGTGGGGGCCTTTTGGGAGAGTTGTTTCTACCCGGAGTTCCTCTGTGCTTTTATTGTATTGATCCCAAAGAAGGACCGTCCAAGTGATTTATTAGACTCTCGCCTAATCACTTTGCTCAATACGAGTTATAAGGTGCTTTCTAAGGTATTGGTCTTACACCTCTGCCCTGTTCTTCAAAAAGTGATTGAGCTTTATCAAAGTAGTTTTTTTGTCGGGCAATATTATGCAGGAAAATTTTCATTCTATCTAGACTTCCAAGGGAAGACAATGGAAAATCATGTCGAAGATCGACCTTCTAAGGCATATGATAATGTCAGCTGAGCTTTCTAGAGCAAATGTTGCGGGATTTCCAACTCCCACATCAGTTTTGCCATTTGATCATGTTTGCAGTGACTCACACCCGGTCTGCATTGTTGTGGAATGAAGAGGTGTTAGAGGGTTTTGGGCTTGGTAAAGGCTTGAGGCAAGGAGATCCCCTTTCTCCTTATTTATTTATTTTGATCATGGAGAAATTGTGTAATATGATATTGGGACGAGTGGGTCTGAGCCTCTGAAAACCCATTTGTGCCTCAAGACATGGTCCTTCCATATCGCATTTATTTTTTGCAGATGATCTAATACTCTTTGCGAAAGCCTCTACTAGGTCATTAGAGATCATCTCAAATTGCCTTTAGGATTTCATGAGTAGGAGTGGGTTGTCCTTGAACCCTCGAAAATCTAAGCTTTTTGTCTCCCACGTGTACCTCGGTCAGTAAAAAGATGTTTGACCAATCAATGTAAGTTTCAACTTACAAGGACTTATGAGTTTATCAGGGAGTTCCTTTTGTCCATGGTACTGTACACTGATCCTACTATCAATACTTGATTGAAAGGGTTCAGAATAAAACTATAGGGTGAAAGGCCAAGTCATTAAACATGCCAGGTCATATCACTCTTATTAAACTGGTCACTTCAACAATTCTGATATATGTGATGCAATCTGCAGGGTTACTAGAAGAAACATGCAAAGATTAGACTTACCCATTAATTTCTTTGGGGAGAAAAGGATGGTGTTCATCGAGCGCATGCTATTAGTTAGGATGTTGTGTGCCTACCAAAAGACCGGGGAGGTTTGGGTATTCGGACTTCTAGAGAGATGAATAGGGCTCTGCTTGCTAAACTGGGTTGGAGACTGTTAAAGGGGGAATCAAGTCTCTGGTGTGATGTCCTCCATAGCAAGTATTGTCATCATGGGGATTTAATTAGGAGTTCTTGGCCTTCCACTTGCTCTCATCTTTGGCATGGCCTATTAAGGATTTGGGAGTTTCTCATTCGGGGGATAAGTTGGAGATTGGGTAATGGTAAGACTATTTAGGAAGATACTTGGGTGGGATCGGTTCAATTGGCTCGATGAGTCCCTGGTGCCTTATCCCTGACCTCTAGATCTTTGACGGTGTTTTATTACACCAAATCAAAGTTGGAACTTATTGGGACTTGCAGATATTCTTCTGGATTACGTTATTGATGAGATTCGAGCTATTATGATTACTTGGGAGTCTAATACCCATTACCATATTTGTTGGGTCAAAAATTTATCGGGGGTCTTCTCGATTCACTCTGCTTATTTGGCTTTTTGATCAAATGATGTACTCCTCTGAGTAATTGGGGATGGATTCGGCGACTTCAGTGCCAAGAGTATGTGAAGTTATTTCTATGATTATTGATGCATGGTAGACTGATGACAAATCATTTTCGGTTCCAGAGAGGGTTTACTACGGATTCCTTATGCTCTATCTGTCGGGAATTCCTAGAAACTATTCTTCATCTTTTTCAAGATCGCTCTCATGTTCAACAGGTTCGGTCCCAGATTGTTCACTATTCTTTTGTTTCCAATCTTATGCTCGCCCGTATTTCATAAAAGACTTGGTTAATTAAATATTGCAAGTCGCATTCCATTCACTCAGGATGCCATTGGGCCATGACCTTTATGTATACACTTTGGACTATTTGGAAAGAGCGTTGTCATTTGGTCTTTGAGGGGAATATATTTTGCCCAGACGGAATGGTGGCTAGAAGGATTAGGTATACCCTTGATGGATGCCAAGCGCTTTAGAGAGACAATGCTCATCCCATACGTGTTGGCAAATGGATTGGTTGGCTTCCCCCTCGACTGGTGTCATTAAATTGAACATGGATGGATCGGTGCCCGTTGGCTGGTACTGGGCGACTCATTGAGATGAGTATGGGCTATGGGTTTGAGGTTTCATCAGAAATTTGGATGTCACTGACTCTTTTATGGCAAAGCTAACAGGAGTTCGGGAGGGACTTTTGCTTTTAATTTGGGCCAAAACCTACCCGGTGGTTGTTGAATTAGATTTGCTAGAACTTGTCTCATTGCTTTCCTTTAACCTAGATGACCATCATCCTGCTTTCCATATTCAAGATGAATGCCGGAAACTTATGAGTATTGTGAGGGTGCATTCGATTTGACATGTGCCAGAGAGGGTAATTATTATGCAGATATTCTTAGCCGTTTGGGTCATTCCATTCCCAATGTGCATGAGTTGTTAGCCCCTCCTCAGAGGTGAATTCTATTCTTTTGCATGATGTTTGAGACTTAGCTTCTTTCTTAAGCTTATGTCGATACTCCATTTGTACCCAAAAAAAATACTCAGACTATATTCTCCACATGATGCCTTGAATGTGCCTAATTCCTCTAAATATTATCTAATCTTTCTTACTTACCTTCTTCCCACTTGCTCACAATTAGCATGTTTTTTGTTCCAAGCTAGGCTACCAAAGCAAAAACAACTACATACATCTCAAGGATTTCCAAATTTGGTCATTCATAAAGAAGGATATGCTCCTAAAAGTTTTGCAGACTATCCTGGTCTTGCCACTTGCTCTGTTTGTAGCTACTTCTTATGCGCTACCACTTTCAACAAAATCAAGATGGATAGTCGACACAACATTAGGGAGTTGTGTGAAGCTGAAGTGCATAAATCACTCATATGCAAACAATGTTAGAGAAGGTTAGGACAAGAAACCATTAAGCGATACTGCTTCTCAAGTGTCTTCTTTAGGCTTCAATTGTGTCCATCTCACATGGGCAACCTTTATGTTCACTTGTATGTAATATGGCAACCTTGGAGTTGTATAGTCTCTCAAGACTTTGGGACTTGTGGAGGCCATGAGAGGATTAGAAGAGAACAATCCTTCATTTATGAACCTCACCATCCTTGAAGCCAATGTTGCAATGTGAGATGATAAGGGCATCTTGCAAAGATACACAAGAAAAGCAGTTTAGGTAAGCAAAAAGGATGCAGAAGTGAGGCATTGAATGTTGAGGGTACGGTTGCTTTGAAGGGTCGTCTGTGTCAATGAAATGTAAAGACCACAAAAATGGGAAGGCAATCTACAAACGCATTAAATGTTGAGCTGACAGTTCCGTTGGATTTTGAGGTTGGTACAATGTTAAAATGAGAATAAAAGTTATGATGTTGCAAATTGGACAGCCTAACCTAGTATTGGTATTTTGACTATATCTTTCTCTACAGAACTGTAAATTGAGTTCGGTTTTCTTCTACTAAAACTAGACTTTTAGAACTTTAAAATGACATATTATAGGAAATATTTCATTGAGAATTGGATTTTTAATAATTTTTGAAATAGAATGCTTTGTAGGAAAATGCCATGTTTCTGTTCTGACCATGTAACTTGCTTCTAGTTAAGTCGCTTTCTAGGCAAAATTAGGAAACATTTCCTTCAAAATTGAATTTTTAGTAATTTTTCAAAAGAAAACATGTTATGTAGTAAAATACCTTATTTCTATTCTATTATGGCCGTGTAATTTGCTTCTAATTGAGCCGCTTTCTAGGTAGAATTAGATTAACTCTATGTCTTATATTTAAATTGGGACTTGAATCATTTAAATCCGATATGTGTAATAAAAATTATAACGATTTTTCTACAACTATGCATGTTGGGTCATGAGGACATGATTATCATATTAGTTGAGCTCGATAACTTTGTATAACTAGAATAGAATTTGGTCACAAATATCAAAATTATAGCTTTATGTCTAATTTTTATGCAACAATTGAAATTACCATAATCCAATGATTATGATTCCCTTTTTCTAAAACACATTTGGGTGGGGAACTTGTTGAATTAGCTAGATTTGATAATTTTAGAACATAATTCAGTATTAAGGGGGACAGCTCATTTAGGTTAAGCTAAATGGGAGTTTAATAGATGTTATAAGTTAGTTTCGAAAATGAAAATCTTGTTTAGATAAGAATAGAGTCACGTTTGTATGTCATGCATGTAGTTTCATGTTTACATTAAATTGATGTTTAACATTTCTCTTATGTCATGGTACATATAAAATTTAGGCAAAGATCCGTCAACTAAGAATAAAATCATGGATTTAAATTAGTAAGAGTGTAAACCCTCCTCAAATAATGAGTGGAGCATTTATGTGTTTATTAATGAGAAATGATTTTATATGTTTTGCACACTCATTTTGAAAAATAGTTTCATAATTGAGTTTGAATGTGATATGTCCTCCTTGGAAGTATGGTGATTGAAAGGTGAACTTGACATGCCAATGCCTTAAAAAATTGATTTTATTTCGACAAAGTGAAAATAAGTTGTTAATGTTTGTAAATTGTTTTGTGAATGGAAAAGAGATAGTTTTGATGGTGACCGATTGTACGCGTAGTTGCTGTGTTTTATCCCTCACTCATGGACTAACTTGGGAAAGAGTGGCATGAGTGGAGTAGGATGGAAATTGATTGGGTTAGGTTGAGGTGGGGGACACCTAGCCAAACCTTAAGCTGGACTAGCCAAGATCTTGGATTAGGAGGCATTTTCTGCTGTCTCATGATTTTAAGTAAATTGTATCCTATTTTGACATTAAGAGGAAGGCTTCTGGAATGCTCTGCTTTTGCCAATTGCAAATGTTTTTGTAATGGTAAAATAAACTTAGTTTGTTAATGGTTTTAGGGCACAATTACACTCCGAGTCATTAGTATGTACATAGATTTTCCACTCCCTAAATATTATCCGTTCTTTTCTTTTTCTTAATTTTCAGGTTTGTAACTAGTATGTCCTTCTTTAAGATTTCTTTTTGCGCCTTGTGACATCCACTTTTATTGGGACTACATATTTTGTGAGAGTTTGTCTCGTTTTGACATCTTTGGTTTGTAGATGGGGTTAGGGAAATTAACAAAAAATGAATTTCGCTATCTTATGAATTTTATGTAAAAACTTCTTTATATATATACTTTATTATATGACTTGCCACCTTACTTTAATAATTATTGGGATTCTAACCATATCCTTTTAATAAAGATCGTTATGACTATGACTTATGATTTTTGAAAAGTGGTTGGGAATTGAAAATATGATGAGGCCGGATTAGCATTGTGATGTCTTGGGGTGCGTGGCCACGGTTACATGTATTTTGAGACAACACGGTGGTTGTCGTGTACTCATGTCCTAGGATCGAGACGTAACACATAGAATGTCCGTTATGTATAAGTGGGAGATGACGGTTGTGATGCTAATAATAGCATTTTAAATTTTGAATTAAATTTGAAATTTAAGTAATAAGAAGTTAGGGGGAACAACAAGAGAATCTAACCGTCCCCTCCTATCTTCCCGTCTTCTCTCCTAATTTCCAAGTAAGGAAAATAAGGAAAACGACGTCTATGAGTACAATAAGTAAGAACTTATAATTGATAAGCGTGTCAAAACCCTAAAATTCTTTGGACTGAAATTGAGCATCAAAACACTCGGATTTGGAGCGTGGTATTGTGGAACATAGTATTGGTTCACTTTTTTCGTGATCAATATTTCAATCGGTTCAACATTTTGAGGGGGCTCAAAAAAATAAGGAAATCTATGCATTGAGGTAATTTTTATTCAATACAATTTAATTATGATTATTAATATTTTTTGGGCTTCTGTTGGAAATAAGTATGTTAAATGTCACATTGCATGACATTTCTAAACTACACATCCATATCCATATCATTATCCATGTCGTTCAGTTATATCAACTTACATAACCGTTGAAGGTTGAGTTACGAAAGAAATGTAACAAAAACTATCTTGATCCTAAGTTAATATAATTTATGGACCAGATTGATTGTAGATACATTTTAGTACTAGCAGAAAAATTGAGTTCATTCGATTATTTTGTAATAACATAATTATAAGATTTCATATATAGCCGAAATGAGAGATTATTAAATCATTAATCCAACATTAGGTTTATATGAAAAATAATCATGTATTGTATACTGTCATATAAATTAAACCCATATAAAAGAGATCTCCCAAATTTGATAATTTAGATTTAATGTATCTAATAGAATATGGAAATAAGTGTATAAATACAAATGGACATATACTATATATGACGAATTAAATAGGAAATGTCAAAAGGTGACTTAAAGGACAGTTAAGAAATTACCTAATTTATGTGAATTCAATAAAATAACTAAAATAAACTGAATAGATTAGATTTCATTATGAATTTGGAAGATTAGTCGTCCCTACAATTATAAAAGGGTTGTGGTTCTATAGTCAATGCATTACTATAATCTTCGGATAACCCCATTATATAGAAAGATTTTGTGAAAAATATAGTTGATCTGGAATATCGAACTCAAAACTCTTCCCAGATCAAGATTTCATTCAATTTAATTTTGAACTTTGAAATCAGGTACTCTTCTATCTAATCTAATTTTTCAATTTTGGTGACTAAGTTTCAATTATGATAATTTAACATGATATTTGGTATAATTTTCGTATTAAGTTATTTTTCTCTCAAAAAACTATTATTTGGCGAAATTATTTAACTTGACATTTTTCTATATAAATTCACCCTTACTTCCTATATACATAAAAGAGTGAGAGATGGGGGGATATAGAAAAAGGTTTAATATAGAATTGAACCCATGACCTATCTAAAAGACCAAACCCCAGAACTATCATACAATTTCACAGTTAACATTTTATCATTTTGTTTACACCTAAATGAAAATTGCATGTACGTCCAATACTTTTAAAAGTATTTGCTAAAAAATTGCCATTATTACTAAGATTCATGTTTCTATCGATTATTAGATAGGGTTTTTCTAATTTTGATTTCTACTTAGAGATTTTAGACATAAAAAATCACATAAATAGTCAAAAACATTCGATACATGCATGATAAAAATTGTAGAGAAAATCCTATAAATACCTGTGTACTCAAGGCAAATGACATCAAACAAAGTTCGAAGGAAGTGAAATATTTCTCTCTTCCTCTAGTTCTCTCCTCTCCTTTGTGTTTACTGAGAATTTTGTAGTCCTCTTGTGAGTGAAGCGTAGCCCAAAAGTTTTCTTATACTCAGCCTATATTATCCACATGATGCCTTGAATGTACCTGATTCCACTAAATATTTTCTAATCTTTCTCACTTACCTTCTTCCCACCTGCTTGCAATTGGCATGTTTTTGGTTCCAAGCGATGCTACCAAAGCAATAACAACTACATACCTCTCAAGGATTTCCAAATTTGGTCCTTCAGAAAGATGGATATGCTCCGAAAAGTTTTGCAGACTATCCTGGTCTTGTCACTTTCTCTGCTCGCACCAACTTCTTATGCTTTACCACTTTCAACAAAATCAAGATGGATAGTTGACACGACATCAGGGAGTCGTGTAAAGCTGAAGTGCATAAACTGGGCTGCTCACATGCAAACATTGTTAGCAGAAGGTTTGGACAGGAAGCCATTAAGCGATATTGCTTCTCAAGTATCTTCTTTAGGCTTCAATTGCGTCCGTCTCACATGGGCAACCTTTATGTTCACTCGTACGGAATACGGAAACCTTGGAGTTGCACAATCTCTCAAGACTTTGGGACTTGTGGAGGCCATGAGAGGATTAGAAGAGAACAATCCTTCATTTATGAACCTCACCGTGCTTGAAGCCTATGCTGCAGTGGTCAATGAGCTTGGGAAACATGAGCTTATGGTGGTGCTTGATAACCAAGTTAGCATGCCAATGTGGTGTTGCTCAGATAATGATGGAAATGGATTCTTTGGAGACAAGTTTTTCACTCCAAGTGAATGGTTAGAAGGTTTAATTGTGGTGGCTAAACGATTTAAGGGAATCAAACAGGTCAGTTTGCTAATGTCATCTTGACCCTTTATAATATTGCAAAGGTACAATGAAATATTTATCATATGAAATTTTCTCAAAAGGATTTTTAAATTCGGCCACAGGTTGTGGGAATGAGTTTGCGGAATGAGCTACGTGGGCCACGTCAAAATGTGCTTGATTGGTACAGATATCTCGGAGATGCAGCCAGAAGGATTCATGCTGAGAATCCTCATGTTCTTGTCATATTTGGTGGCTTAAGTTATGATACCGGCCTTGATTTCCTCAAAAAAAGACCATTTGGAACAAACTTGGACAACAAGTTGGTCTATGAGGCACATTGGTACTCATTCAGTAGAGGAAACAGACAAAGATGGGAAGTCAACACACTAAGCCAAGTTTGTGCCAAGGAAATACAAGGAATCAATAATCGATCTCTCTTCCTTACCAAAGAAGAGAATCCAGTACCCTTATTTCTAAGTGAGTTTGGTGCTGATCAAAGAGGCACAAACCAGGCTGACAACAGATTTTTGAGTTGCTTCCTTGCCTTTGCCGCAGAAAATGACATTGATTGGGCTATGTGGGCACTTCAAGGAAGCTATTATCTAAAAGGAGGGCACCCCCGATTGGATGAGACCTATGGAGTGCTAGATGGGACTTGGAATCATCTTAGAAATCCAAATTTTCAAAAGAGATTTCAGCTCATACAACAGACTCTCCAAGGCATGATCTACAAAATCTCTATATACTATAATGCTTTAAAACATTTAAATGCACTTGTGTAAGATCTAACTAATTATGAATCCACTTGACAGATCCAACTTCATCTGATTTAATGTACCTGATTCTATATCATCCACAAAGCGGTAGATGTATCCATGCAAAAAGTAACAATATATATGCAAGTGATTGTAGGAGGCCAAGTCAATGGGATCATGACGGAGATGAAGCTGCACTTAGATTGATTGGTACGGATTTATGTCTTCAAGTTGTGAGTGACAGACTTCCTGCCTTTCTGTCAACTGATTGCTCTAGCAAGCAAAGTACTTGGACCTTTGCCTCCAGCTCTAGACTTCATTTAGCCGCCCAAGATCAAGAAGGAAGACTTCTTTGCCTAGAGCTGAATTCTACCAACCCTCACACAATCATGACCAATACATGCATCTGTTTAGGTGATGGTTCTGTCTGTCAGAGAGATCCTCAGAGTCAATGGTTTACACTTGTTTCATCAAATTTTAAGTATTGACATGTTCCACCAATATTATTGTTTCTTCTTTCCATTATTAATTAGTGATGAATGTACTTGAAGTACATCAAGAAGAATAAATTTTGCGTTGAGTTACATAATCTATCTGACATTCACAGCAATTTGATTGGACAATCCCGAACTATTAATCTGCAGCACACTTGCTTTGGGATTAAGCATTTCTAAGATTTTCTGGCTCCTTTCCTTCCAAAACTTTATTGATCAATTGTTGTCATGCCTACTGATGGGTCTTTCAAGTCAGGAGGGAATAGTTTCAGGGCTTAAGAAGTGAAGAAAATCATTGCAGAAAAATCTAATGTGAAGGAGATAAAGAACAGCAAAGGAATCTATGGTTGAATGATCTCAGAAATCTTGCTTATCATGTGAGTGATTTACTCAATGATTTTGATTTTTGCCCTACAGAACTCAATAGATCCTCGAATTGATATTACTCAAGTGCAAGAGGATGATGCCTTTGTTAAGGCAATCTCTGCATGATCTCATGATATTGATGAACAGAAAAAGGACTTGGAGTTGAAAGCAGATTGCGGGGTGAAGTTAGGCAAAGTTTTCTGACGGTTGCCAATAAATTCTTTTGATAGGATAATCTGATGTGCTTGGTAGAGAGAGACATAGAGTCACTCTTTGAATTGTTGGGCAACAACGAAAAGGGTGATGATAAATCCTATCTGAACGGTAATCCAGGCATGGGGGATTCAGTCAGAAGCCTGTTGCTAGAAGCATCATTAAGCATGAAAAGTGCACAAACAGGCAAAATCCATATAATTCCTGTACCTGGTATGGGAGATATTGGCAAGGCTACTCTTGCTCCTTACATTTATAATCAAGAAAATTTTGAGGATACTTCTGATTCAAGGCATGGGCATGTGTATCTGAGAGTTTTGATGCCATGGCAAAAACAAAAGCAATTCTATGGAAGAATATGAATGTTGAGGATCTAAATATTTTTCGAGAGATGTTGGAAGAAATGTTCTCCAACAGAAACTTCTTGTGATACTCAGTGATGTTTGGAATGGAGAACATGAAGAATGGGATTCCTCATTCTCTAATTTGGTAGACATGCTTTGGTAAATTGCAAAAGATGCAGATTTATGCCACCACATGGACCACTGACTAGCTACAAGAAGTCTTGCACATTCATGGTATAGAAATATAAAACAAAATTAAAAAATATGAATATCAGAGATAAATGAATATAATTGCGGTAGCATGTTAGAGATGGAGAGTGATGGTATATTGCCCAATAGGCCCACAACCATAAAGCCCACAAATCACCGGGCGGTCTTTCGGTAAACATCTAGAATTATGAAACATAGCCTCATTTAAGTAATCTCTCGGTTGCTTTGTCTCCTTACCTAACCCTCTCGGTCAAATTCTCCTAGGTAGACCACTTGCTCACTGCTTCTTCAAATGCCCTCTCAGCTATTACTAGCCTCCTAGCGAATGATGTTCCCGCCTGATAAATCAAGATCTAATCACTCAAGATTTGAACCTTCCCTAATCTCTGGAATAATTTCTCTAGATAAAGAAAAAAATCTCTACAATCTATTCTGATAAGGTAGAAAATATCCATAACAACTTGAACTTCCCTTAAACTATATGATCCTAAATCTCCTAAATTATCTTTGACTTTCCAATAATCTCAGAAGATCTTCAATAATCTCTCCACAAGAAAATTAAGATTTTTACACCCACCAACAGAGACTTACTATGTAAGCGAATGCTATATATACTAAGTACAAGTGACAAAACATATATGTTCAATAACTATGTAGCTTTACTTAGTCTATTTCTCTTTTCTTCTTTGCTCTTTCTAGTTTGAGCTTCAGAACTTCTCTCATTGAAGCCACCACCAGTGGTATTTGCAGGTTTCATCCTCCACAAAGGCTCAAGACAACGAGCAATCATCTGTGGAGCAAAATCCACTTCTAACATATTGGCATCGCTTATGGAAACATAGTGACTTATTATTTAATCACATTTCATACCCTATTTTATTGCCTTCTCAGCTATCATGCCACCGAAGAGAAAAATCATAAATGTTTCAAAGGCCATGTCTATAGTAGAGGGACAAACATTAACCACGTGGACCTTGTTCCAACAACAATTCTTGTTAATCAACCAGACACATCCATCATTCGCTTGCAGCATCAGATGAAACCACCTCCTCAAGGAGAACCCCAACTACCTGTTACTCAACTTCAAAGCCAACCGATGCCACCTCTTATCCTAGCCCCTCCTGCTGACAGAGTCAACTGTTCTCAAATGGAGAGACTCGAATCAAAGATGCAGGGCATGAACAAGCAAATAGAAGAGCTTAGTCACGCCCTTAGATAGGAAGCTTCAGCTTCCCTATGAAGATTAGAGCATTCGTGCTTGCATAGGCTTCAACCCCAAAGGTGCCGAGAACACTTAGTAACCTCTCAACATTGTTGAAAATACATAGGCCCACTTGGGCCCAACATTTCTGGCCCAAGTGGGCCCAAGGCTGCAACGGCTATAATAGCCGTTGCACCTCCAACGGCTTCATAGCCGTTGGAGGATTTCACATTTTTCACCTCCAACGGCTATATAGCCATCGGAGGATTTCCCCATTTCCCCATTTCTTTTATTTTTTATTTTTATTTTTTCTTTCTCTCTCCTCCATCTTCTATAAATAGGATTTTTCTCTTCTCTTGTATTCATAATTTGGAAGACAATCTCTCTTCCAAAATCTCTCTTCTCCTTTTCTGTCTTTGTAATATTGAGATAATTTCTTTTTTACACTCAATAGAAGAAATTATCTTCATTCTTCAATTTCATTTTTCTTGATAAATCTTTCTCCTTATTTTTCTCTTTACTTGATCACATTTTTTATCTCTCTTTGTCTATATTTAAATTTATGCTCCAAACTTTAGTAAAGCCCATTCTCTAGTATGCGATGGCATAGCATGTCTAGAAAAGTTCTGTCAAGTGACAAACATTTGTCCAAGGAAAGAGGTTCTTAAGCGAGGACAGACGAGCTCCACCTCTTTCCTGGGAACTTTCCTGGTGCTCCCTGCTACAGAACGGTTTGGGTTGAATTTAAGTAAGATTTACAAATTTTTACATGGTATCAGAGCGAATTCTATTATTTTTCACATGGCAAATTCTGCGTCCTCGTTTACTTCATTTCAAACCCACCTTTTTTCTTCCACAATCTTAACCTCCACAAATTATTTCCAATGGGTAGGCCACATCAAAATATCACTCAATACTCTAAAACTCTTGAAGTTTATAACGAGTGAATCTCTTGATGTTACCAACCCTGTATATGAAGAATGGAAAGAAAGAGATGATCAAGTCTTCATTCTTCTCTCTAGTGCCATGGATCAAACTCACAAAAATATGATGTCATCTTGTCCAAACTCTAAATCTTTATGGAATCAAATGTATGATCTATATGGGCAAGAATCTAATGTGGGAAGAATTTTTGAAATCAAGCGGAAGATCGCCAACATTCAGAAGGAGGAGAAAATTCTTTCCCAACTATTTGGAGAATATGAAGATTTATGGAATGAATTGGAGATGTTAAGACCTCACACATGTGATCCGAAAATATTGTTGAAACGGAAGGATGAAGATAAGTCTTTTGGCTTTCTTGTCTCTCTTGGCGAACGCTTCTCAAATGTTCGCCAAGAAATCCTTCGGATGAAGGATTTCCCTTCATATCAAGAAATCCGATTCCTAATTCAGAAGGCTGATGCTAGCATGCGGCTTGAGGAGGCTTCACAATCAAAAGTTGAAGTTCACGGATTTAAAGTTGAGCAACAAGTTTCTATTCCTGCACCAGAACCCATTGCCAACAAAGTCTATCAGCCTCCTCATAAAAAAGGATGCTCACATTGCAAGAGATTAAACCACACCAAAGAGAAATGTTGGTTTCTTTATCCCCATCTCAAACCAGAGCATCTCAAAAGGAAAGAACAAGGAGCACAAAAAGTAGCGCAAAATGTGGTATTGGAAACGGCTCTTGAAGGCATCACTAAGCTACTGAAACAAGTCGCCAATAATTCTGGTAACTCCTCAAACTCCACTTATTATTCTGAAAATTGGTTAATAGATTCGGGATGTGACTATCATATGGTTAAAGACAAAGAAAAGATAAAACGTTTTAAACCTCTCATCAATCATAAAATAGTCAAAGTAGCTAATAGACAAAATTTGAAAGTTAAAGAAATTGGAGAAGTTGAATTTTTTGGAAAAAACTCAAATGCTTTATATGTTCCTAAATTTACCTCAAATCTTATGTCAATTAGTAAGTTAACTAAACACCAAAATTGTAAAGCTATTTTTGATCCTGATACTGTTATTTTTCAGGATCTCAAATCGAATCAAGTGATTGGTAGAGGATCTAGAAGAAACAATTTATATTTTTTGGATCAAGACAATCAAGCTCTTGTAGCATGTGAAAGAGAAAATCAATTTTGGCATGCTAGATTAGGTCATCCAAATGATCAAATCTTAAAATTACTTTTTCCAACAAAATTTTGTAAAAATGATCATTGTGAAGCATGTATTTTTGGGAAACAAACCCGAGTATTTTATCCGATTTCGGAAACTATTTATAAAAATGTCTTTGATCTTGTACATTCAGATATATGGACATCCCCTGTTGAATCTAGAAGAGGTTTCAAATATTTTATATCTTTTATAGATCATAAATCTAGATACACATGGATATACATGCTTCACACTAAGGCACATGCTTTCGAAACATTTAAAAACTTTAACAACTTTATCTTGAAACAATATGATGCTCATGTTAAAATACTTAGAACTGATAATGGAGGTGAATATATGAGTAATGAATTTAAAGAATATTTAGAAAACAAATGAATCATTCATCAAACATCTTGCCCCTATACTCCACAACAAAATGGAGTAGCCGAAAAAAAGAATAGGCATTTACTAGAAATAGCAAGAACCATGATGTTTTTTACAAATATGCCTAAAATATTTTGGAGTGATGCAATTAGTACAGCTGCACGTGTAATTAATCGACTTCCCTCAAAGACTTTCAAAGGAAAATCTCCTTTAGAGATACTTAGAAAAGAAAAACCACCATTATCTCATCTTAAAATATTTGGTTGCACATGTTATGCTCATATTCCTTCTCAAATAAAAGATAAGTTAGAAAAAAAGGGGAGACGTTGTGTTTTTATAGGTTATGCATCATTTCAAAAAGGATATTTATGCTATGAACCCGAAACTAATAAAGTCTATACATCTAAGAATGTAATATTTTTGGAAGATAAATTCTATTTTAAAGAACATAGTAAAAATAAAGATTTCATAAAAAAGGACCTACAAATCCTTCTTTGGGAATCTCCAAGAGTTGAAAATAAATCTCCCCAAGAAATAATTATAGAACAAAATAATGAGCAAGGGGGAGAACAAGTTAATGAAGAAAATGAGGAAATTCTTATTGAACCATCTTCACCACCTCCTCCACTTAGAAGATCAACTAGAATAAGACGTCCTTCAGAATGGTTAAATAAGGAAGTTTATTATAATTCCAAAGTTACATCTCATCCTATCTCTAATTTTTATACAACTAATAATATTTCTTCTAGTCATCAAGAGTTCTTGAATGGCATTGACCAAATGCAGGAACCTTTAAGTTATGAAGAAGCTAATGGTCATCAAGAATGGAGGAAGGCTATGAATGAAGAATTAGATGCTCTTACCAAGAATCAAACTTGGGAAATCACCACTCTTCCTAAAGGAAAGAAAGCGGTAGGGTGCAAGTGGGTTTACAAGGTCAAGCATAAGAGTGATGGAACAATCGATCGCCTCAAAGCATGACTTGTAGCCAAAGGCTTCACTCAGACATATGGAGAAGACTACACTGAAACTTTTGCTCCAGTTGCTAAAATGACCACAGTCCGAGTTTTATTGTCCCTTGCAACAAATTGGAGTTGGCCGATGTTCCAAATGGATGTGAAAAATGCATTCTTGCAAGGAGAATTGAAGGAGGAAGTTTACATGCGACTTCCTCAAGGACTTGAAGGCAAAGATGGACAAGTATGCAAGCTCAATAAGGCCATCTATAGTTTGAAACAATCTCCCCGAGCTTGGTATGCTAAACTTAGCACCGCTCTTCTTAGTTATGATTTCTCTAAGTGCAACAGTGACTCATCTTTATTTACAAAATTTTTTAATGAAAAGGTCACTGTTGTACTTATCTATGTCGATGACATAATCATAACCGGGAATGATATAAAGCAAATAGATCAAGTCAAAAATTTTCTTAAGTCTAAATTTGAAATTAAAGATTTAGGGAAACTAAGATACTTTCTAGGTATAGAACTTGCCTACTCCTCTAAAGGGCTTGTTCTATCCCAAAGAAAATACACGTTTGATCTTTTGCAGGAAACAGGTAAAATTGGAGCTAAACCAGCTTGTAGTCCAATCTCAACCTTTGAAGAAGAAAAGGATGATAATCAATTCTTTACTGACATATCGAGATACGAGAGACTCGTTGGGAAACTCATTTACTTGACGATCACCAGGCCAGATATAGCATATGCGGTTAGCCGAATCAGCCAGCATATGCATAATCCAAAAATAGGACATTGGAGAGCAGCCGAAAGAATCTTGAGGTACCTAAAGGGCTCTCCTGGGCGTGGAATATGGATGAAGTGCAACCAAAATTCTGAAATTATTGGATATTGTGATGCGGATTGGGCCGGAGATTCTCAAGATAGAAGATCTACAACAGGCTTTTGTATGTTTGTGGGAGGTAATCTAGTATCTTGGAGAAGTAAGAAACAATCAGTAGTTTCAAGATCTAGTGCGGAAGCGGAATATAGAGCTATGGCAGCATCGACAAGTGAGATTATATGGCTTAAAACCCTAGTTGAAGACTTGGGGTTCAAGGTCACAATACCAATTCAGCTTTTTTGTGATAATCAATCGGTTATTCACATTGTCTCAAATCCAGTATTTCATGAGCGGACCAAACATATTGAAGTGGATTGTCATTTTGTGCGACAAAAGATTGAAGACAAAACCATAATCACCCCTTACGTAAAGAGTAGTGAACAACTTGCAAATATTTTCACCAAGGGAACTACGGCTAGTCACATGAATAATATTCTCGACAAGTTAGACTCCATCGATATATATTCACCAAACTTGAAGGGGAGTGTTGAAAATACATAGGCCCACTTGGGCCCAAGATTTCTGGCCCAAGTGGGCCCAAGGCTGCAACGGCTATAATAGCCGTTGGAGGATTTCACATTTTTCACCTCCAACGGCTATATAGCCGTTGGAGGATTTCCCCATTTCCCCATTTCTTTTATTTTTTATTTTTATTTTTTCTTTCTCTCTCCTCCATCTTCTATAAATAGGATTTTTCTCTTCTCTTGTATTCATAATTTGGAAGACAATCTCTCTTCCAAAATCTCTCTTCTCCTTTTCTGTCTTTGTAATATTGAGATAATTTCTTTTTCACACTCAATAGAAGAAATTCTCTTCATTCTTCAATTTCATTTTTCTTGATAAATCTTTCTCCTTATTTTTCTCTTTACTTGATCACATTTTTTATCTCTCTTTGTCTATATTTAAATTTGTGCTCCAAACTTTAGTAAAGCACATTCTCTAGTATGCGATGGCATAGCATGTCTAGGAAAGTTCTGTCAAGTGACAAACATTTGTCCAAGGAAAGAGGTTCTTAAGCGAGGACAGACGAGCTCCACCTCTTTCCTGGGAACTTTCCTGGTGCTCCCTGCTACAGAACGGTTTGGGTTGAATTTAAGTAAAGTTTATAAATTTTTACAAACATGACCCGGAAACCTAAAGAAGCAGGTTAAAGAGCTCATGGATACTGAACTCAAGCGTGCTAATGCAGGGAAAGATGACACCACTCAATATGCTACTAGTCTCATAATGTGTTATGAGGTATCCAACCACAAAATGTACATGCAAAATTTTGTCATAGGGCTGGATATAGTGAATTTTATTGATAGACTACTTAAGTTATTACGTGATAATAACTTGATAGTCTTATATTTTAATAACAACAGAAAGTCAACAATGTCAAAATATATTGACATCAAATTCCTAGTAATCGAGGAAAGAACTCAAAGTAGACCATTATATATAAAGCACATTGTCACAAGCTTCAAGGTTGCTGATTCGCTTGTTAAGGAATTGTCACCCAAAAGATTCATAAACACACTAATCGAAAGGGTGTCATATCATTTCAAAATATTCAGTTTCAATAGGAGTTCATGATTTTTTATAGAGGTGAGTACGGGATGGTTAACCATCCCATCTACTTTATACCATTCCCATCATGCTAAAAGTTGGTTTTTAATTTTCCTGTCCTATTCCCGTCCCATCAAAGAAAAATTCCACCCATAAAACCATTACACAAAAATGGGATGGCTATAGAATTGAACGGGTTTTCTCACATTTATAAAATATTAACATAATATTTAAAAATATAACATCAATTATCTCAAGTCTCACACCATAATTGACATAAAAATTACATAGAATCCAAATACGAAACTAAGTACTTAAAATCCAAAAGTCAAAAGCAAATACTAGTACTAAAAAAAGGCATTTCCTAGCCTTCACCTCTATATCCAAATAGAAGCCAAATATAACAACTATCTGCTTGTGGTCAAAGCCTTAACCTCTATAACCACTCATGTAGACGATACAAACCTGTCGTCTAAAAAATAGGTCTCATTGATGACTAGTAAACAAGAAAAATACTAAAGCAAAACAAATAGAAATCCAAAATGAGTATATATAAACCTGTCATCCAAAAAGCAATACTCTTAAATCGTCATCCATGATGAGTAGCACTAAAAACAAGCAAAGATTAAATACTATGGTGGATAACCAAGCAGATAACAGAAAACAAGCAGATAAGAATTGTGATCATCATGAAGAAGCGGTGTGAAAACAAGCAGATAACAGAAAGAGTTACAGATAATAAACAAGTAAACAAATGACAGCAACAACAGTAACAAACCTTCATTTTTTTTCTCTTAAAATCTTTCCTCTTGAAATGTTGATATACTCTTGAACTTGAAACCTTTGACACCTATTAAATTATAAAATTAGTTAAATAATAATAATAATGACAATAATGTGAGTAATAATATAATAAATTGAAAGTTAAGTGCCTTCTTCAAGTTGCTCAATTTTAAGTATTTTTTCTTCATTTTCAACTGATAAAGGATTAGAAAGTAGCATGTTTTGACAACAAATCAACATCTCCACAGTCTTTGCTGACAAAGAGCTACTGCATGGATCCAAGATTCTAACCCCAATGCTAAAAACAGATTCAAATGCTACGGTTGACACAGGAATTGTTAATATGTCCCTAACCATTGATGCAACAATAGAATACTTGGAAAAATTCACTTTCCACCACGCTCTTATATTGAAATTGGATGTTTCTTCTTCTTCTTTTTTTTCTTCTAAGTACCTATCAAGTTGAGATTTGTTTTCCAAACTAGTTTCCTCCCTTTTTTTTCTTTTGAACATTACTTTAAGAATATCACAGTCAAAATCGTTCTCTTCAACATTGAAAACCTTTTCAGAAAATTGTGAGTTTATGCTTGATGCATCATTAACAATCACACAAACATTAGAATAAAAGGCAAATAGAGCATCAAGAACTTCTCTCACATTCTTTCGCAGCTCATCATTTTTTGATGCTTCATAATTTTCATCGATCTCAAAATTCACATAATCCAATTTAAATCTAGGATCAAACACAATCGCAATAAATAGTAATGGATTAATGTTGTTTGTGTTAACCTAATACTTGACATGCTTCTTTTTCATCTTGATTGCCATTTCCTTAAAACTATAATTTTCACCAACAGCATACTTACCAATGTTGATCCCAAGAGAGTAAATCACATGAAAATAATCATTGGCAGTGACCTAATTAGAACTCGAAACCCGTAAAATGGCATCATAAAAGCATTTCAAAAATAGCATAAGGTTAGGAGCATTTTCCCAATCTTCAGCAGTAAGCAAACCCCAATGTTTTTCATCGGTCATCTTATCACAATACTTATTATCTTTTTCCTTTAACATATCAGATGCTTGCTAAAATGGAATAGTACTGCATGAGATAAGTTGAGTTCCATCTAGTGTTAACAACAAGACATGCAAGACCCTTATATGGTTTTTTTTTTTTTTTTTTTTTGTTCCACACAAAACTTAAACCTTTGCCATCTCACCGGAGAAGATTGCAAATATTTAACTGTTGTCTGGATTCTCAATATGCATGTGTCTACATCTTGTAAACCATCTTTTATAACGTGGCTAAAAATGTGAGCACAACATCTCACATGCAAGTATGTAACCTTTAACATGCTACCTTTCCAGCTGTTAACCTTTTTTTAGATACAAAATTCCTACATTATTAGAGGTAGCATTGTCTATTGTAATGGTAAGAACTTTATCGATTCCCTACTCAAGCAAAATTCTTTCGATCGATTTTTCATTTATTTCACCAGAATAACCAACAATAGGACAAAAGCACAAAATTCTTTTATATAATTTCCAGCATCAAGGAAGTGAGCAATAAGACACATGCAACTGAGTTTCTGCCTAGAAGACCATATATCAGTTGTTAAACAAACTCTTTGAGCAGATCTTTCCATACATGATTTCAATTTATCCTTTTTACTCAAAGAATGTTCTAGAATGTCTCTCACAATAGCAAACCGAGATAGGAATTTTAAATCTAGGTTGCAAGATATTCAAAAAATCTCTGAACTTGCTCAATAGTCTTGATAGACATTTCATCTAAAATGATCATCCTCGCCAAATATCTCCTACAAATTTCTTGATCAAATTTCCATCCTTGCAAAGAAAAGCCACTATCATTGTTTTGATTCTCAGCATTAGATTATCTCCATTTTCTGGAATCTTTTTTACTTCTTTGAAGTTGATTAATCATCCCCACTAGTCCCATTTTTATTGTCACAATTAATAACTTTATCACAATAATGACAATAAGACTTCTTACTATCATCCTCACAAAAATGTTTTTGGCATCAAGAATGATTTATCTTTGTCAACACTTAAAAAAAAGACTTGCCGATTTATATAGACAATATCTGTAACAATAAACAAAAATAAATAAAAAATTGAGAGAAATGACGGAAACTGGAAATAGAACTTTTGCTTTCAGAAAAATAAACAAAACTTTTGTTTGAATTGTACCAAAAGAGAACTTCAACAAAATCTTACACAGAAAAGTGACGAAACTAAAAATAAAGAGAGAGAGGTGCGCTTAGGGTTTGAAGTGAGAAAGAGAGAGATGTGGCTCTGGTTAGATTTGAAGATGAGAGAAGAAAGAATTAGATGTTTGGGGCACGAGCATCGGGCAAGGAATGAAAATGGGTACATAGATTAGGGTAAGAAGATATTAAATAGACAAAAATATTTATGGGAATGCATGGATGAAATTAAAAAGATTGGAAAAGAGTTTTCATGGGAACAAAAACTCCATCCGGTCTATCATTTAAACAGACTCACTTCTCTAGTTGCAAGAAGCTTGAAAGGCATATGTGGAAAAGACCGGCACCGCAACCAACAAACTCACTTCTATGAAAGATAAATTCTTAAAGTTGAAAAAAAAACAGAGAGAATACATTCAAATCATAAGTGTTTCTCTTACAAAACTATTGATTGACAAAATTATTTAACTTCCTATATGCATAAAAGAGTGAGGGATAAGAAAAAGGAAAAGGAAAAAAAAATAGAAAAACAGATTTAATAAAGAACTGAACCCATGGCCTATCTAAAAGACCATACCATATCTTATACTAAAACATATGCAAAACAGCTTTAAAATTATTTTTAACAACTCAATTATAGATTAGAAAATTAAAAATTAGAAAACTCACCCATATTTTTTGATAAAATATTATTTGAACCCAATTTTTGTGTTTTGCATAATTTTCAAAAAAAAAAAAAACTATTTTCTGTAAACTAAAAAGCCTAAAATTCTTGTCTAAAAGAGTCAAAAAGATAGGCCAAATGATCATTCTTACCTCTATAGACATGTATACATCACATTTAATTTTTTTTTTTCCTTTATAATGTGCGCTTTATATATGATATAATATACCTTTATTTCTTTTTTTTTTCTTTGTGGAAAAGAGATAAAGGTGATCAGTATTGCTATTCTCATAGAGCATAACTAAATATTGTAGGAGAAATCCTATAAATACCCATGTACTCAAAGGCAAATTTTATCAAACAAAGCTCAAAGCATTGTAGTATTTCTCTCTTTCTCCGGTTCTCTCATCTCCTTTGTGTTTATTGAGAAAGTGAAGCATAGCCCAAAGCCACGCTCTTTGCTGCCAACATTGGAAAGCATAGAATGGTTTTTTTTATACTCGGCCAATATTATCAACATGATGCCTTGAATGTACCTAATTCCACTAAATATTATCTAATCCTTCTCACGCACCTTCTTCCCACCTGCTTGCAATTGGCATGTTTCTGGTTCAAAGCTAGGCCACCAAAGCAATAACAACCACATACCTCTCAAGGATTTCCAAGCCCTTCAGAAAGAAGGATATGCTCCGGAAAGTTTTGCACACTGTCCTGGTCTTGTCACTTTCTCTGTTCACACCAGCTTCTTATGCTCTACCGCTTTCAACAAAATCAAGATGGATAATCGACTCAACATCAGGGAGACGTGTGAAGCTGAAGTGCTTGAACTGGGCGGCTCACATGCAAACAATGCTAGCAGAAGGTTTGGACAGGCAGCCACTAAGTGATATTGCTTGTCAGGTGTCTTCTTTAGGCTTCAATTGCGTCCGTCTCACATGGGCAACCTTTATGTTCACTCGTGCGGAATACGCCAACCTTGGAGTTGCACAGTCTCTCAAGACTTTGGGACTTGTGGAGGCCATGAGAGGATTAGAAGAGAACAATCCTTCATTTATGAACCTCACCATGCTTGAAGCCTATGTTGCGGTGGTCGAGGAGCTTGGTAAACATGAGCTTATGGTGGTGCTTGATAACCATGTTAGCATGCCAATGTGGTGTTGCTCAGATAATGATGGAAATGGATTCTTTGGAGACAAGTTTTTCACTCCAAGTGAATGGTTAGAAGGTTTAATTATGGTGGCTAAACAATTTAAGGGAGCGAAACAGGTCAGTTTGCTAAAGTCCTCTTGAAACTTTATAATATTACAAAGGTACAATGAAATATTTATCATTTGAAATTTTCTCAAAAGCGTTTTTAAATTTGGCCTTAGGTTGTGGGAATGAGTTTGCGGAATGAGCTACGTGGGCCACATCAAAATGTGCCTGATTGGTACAGATATCTCGGAGATGCAGCCAGAACTATTCATGCCGAGAATCCTCATGTTCTTGTGATACTTGGTGGCTTAAGTTATAGTACCAGCCTTGATTTCCTCAAAAAGAGACCATTTGGAGCAAACTTGAACAACAAGTTGGTCTATGAGGCACATAGATACTCATTCACTGGAGGAGGAAGACAAAAGTGGGAAGTAAACACACTGAGCCAAGTTTGTGCCAAGGAAATCGAAGGAATCAACAATCGATCTTTCTTCGTCACCAAAGGAGAGAATCCAGTACCCTTATTTTTGAGTGAGTTTGGTGTTGATCAAAGAGGCACAAACCAGGCTGACAACAGATTTTTGAGTTGCTTCCTTGCTTTCGCAGCAGAAAATGACATGGATTGGGCTATGTGGGCACTTCAGGGAAGCTATTACCTAAAAGGAGGGCACCCCCGATTTGATGAGACCTATGGAGTGCTAGATGGGACTTGGAATCATCTTAGAAATCCAAATTTTCGAGAGAGATTTCAGCTCATACAACAGACTCTCCAAGGCATGATCTACTTGATCTCTAGATACTACAATGCTTTAAAACATTTAAATGCCCTACTATAAGATTTGACTAATTATAAATCTGCTTGACAGATCCATCTTCATCTGATTTAACGTACCTGATTCTATATCATCCACAAAGCGGCAGATGTATCCATGCAAAGGGTAACAATATTTATGCAAGTGATTGTTCGAGGCCAATTCAATGGGATCACGATGGAGATGAAGCTGCACTTAGATTGATTGGTACTGATTTATGTCTTCAAGTTGTGGGTGACGGACTTCCTGCTGTTCTGTCAACCGATTGCTCTAGTAAGCAAAGTACTTGGGCCTTTGCTTCTAGCTCTAGACTTCATTTAGCTGCCCCAGATCAAGAAGGAAGACTTCTTTGCCTAGAGATGAATTCTACCAACCCTCACACAATCATGACTAATACATGTATCTGTTTACATGATGGTTCTGCCTGTGACAGAGATCCTCAGAGTCAATGGTTTAAACTTATTTCATCAAATTTTAAGTATTGACATGTTCCTCTAATATTATTTTCTCTCCTTGACATTATAAATTAGTGATGAATGTACTTGAAATACATAAACATTAATAAATTTCGTGTTGAGTTACATAATCCGCCTGCCATTCACAGCAATTTGATTGGACAATCCCCAACTATTAATCTGCAGCACACTTGCTTTGGGATTAAGCATTTCTAAGATTTTCTGGCTCCTTTCCTTCCCTAACTTTCTTGATCCGCTGTTATCATACCAGTTGACGGATCTTTCAAGTCAGAAGGGAATAGGTATTGGGCTTAAGAAGTGAAGAAAATCATTGCAGAAAAATCTAATGTGAAGGAGATAAAGAACAGCAAAGTGAATCTGCGGTTGAATGATCTCAGAAATATTGCTTACCAAAAGGGTGATTTACTCAATGATTTTGATTTTGAAGGGTTGCATTGCAGAAGCTTAACAGATCCTAGAATTGACATTAGTCAAGTGCAAGAGGATGATGCCTTTGTTAAGGCGATCTCTGCATGATCTCATTATCTTGATGAAGAGGACTTGGAGTTGAAAGCAGATTGTGGGGTGAAGTGAGGCAAAGTTTTCAAACGGTTACCAATAAATTCTTTTGATAGAATAATCTGATGCTCTTGGTAGAGAGAGACATAGGGTCACTCATTGAATTGTTGTGCTGCAGCGAAAAGGGTGATGATAAATCCTATCTGAATGGTATTCCAGGCAGGAGGATTCAGTCAGAAGCCTGTTGCTTGAAGCATCAATAAGCATGAAAAATAGGCACAAACAGGCAAAATCCATGTAATTCCTGCACTTGGCATGGGAGGTATTGGCAAGGCTACTCGTGCTCAATGCATCTATAGTCATGAAAATTTTGAGGATACTTTTGATTTGAAGGCATGGGCATGTGTTTCTGACAGTTTTGATGCCATGGCAATATCAAACGCAATTCTACAGAAGAATATGAATGTTGAGGATCTAAATCTTCTTCAAAAGATGTTGGAAGAAAAGTTCTCCCAGAGAAACTTCATGTTGGTTTTCAAAGAAACTTCCTCATTCTCAAATTTGGTGCACAGTTATACCCCCACATGGACCATGACATGCTACAAGAAGTCTTGCACATTCAAGGCTTGCATTCATGAAATTAAAAGATGGGGACATAGTTTTTATGGGAACAAACACTACATCCGGTTTATCATTTAAACAAACTCACTTCTCCAGTTGCAAGAAGCTTGCGAGGCATATGTGGAAAAGACCGGCGCGCAACCAACAAACTCACTTCTATAAAAGATAAGTTCCTAAAATTGAAAAGGGAAAAAAAAAATGCATTCGTATGTTTTTCTCTCAAAAAACTATTGTTCGACGAAATTATTTAACTTCCTACATGCATAAAAGAGTTAGGGATAAGAAAAAGGAAAAAAAAAAAAAAAAAGAACAAAAAGGGTCTAATAAAAAATTGTCTAAAAAACCAAACTATATCTTATACTAAAACATATTCTAAACAGTTTTAAAATTAATTTTAATAACTCGATTATAAATTAGAAAATTAAAAATTAGAAAACTCGCTCATATTTTTCAAAAAAAAAAATTATTATTTGAACATTTAATATTTTTCTTTATAATATGTGCTTTGTATATGATATAATATACCTTTATTTCTTTTTTTTATATGTGGAAAAGAGATAAAGGTGATCGGTATTGCTATTCCCTTAGAGCAAAACTATAAGAATATTCTCTAAGTATAAAAAGATTTAATTTAAACCATAACTTCTATATTTAGGATGAATCCGTCACGACTACCCCCCTATTCCCTCTATAACTCAAATTATACTCGAAGATTTTGATAAAAAGAATATTACGAGAATTTCTTTGTGAAAAGAGGAGAAAGATTATAAAAAAGTTGAAAAAGGGAAGTATAAAAGATAACAAGATAACAAGATTGACGGTAAGAGAACAAAAAAATGTTGTAAAAAGAAGAAAAAAAGTTAACTTTTATAAATTTATTTATAGAAACAAAAATTTATTTATTATTATTATCATTATTTTAATTCATCTATGTACTTGTTTTTCAAATGGCCGACCGTAAATATTGGGATTAAATCTCAGGTTATTGTTCACAAACTCTGTGATCCGGCATGTTTCAAGTTACCATTATATAAATAACTAAAAACATGTGATACTAAAAAAAAATCATAAAAATAACTAAAGCATGTGATATATACATAATATGTATAAAAACCCTAATTTATAATAATTTTATTTCTCAACATGATAATTAACTTTATTATATTTTGTAAAATCGAATATATGTGGGTGAAAAAAATAAAAAATAAACTAATTCTGAAGTAAGTATATTTTCAAAACGAGCTATAGATTTATATTTAGTTACACTTGTTTGTTTTTAAGACAAGATATATCAATTTTGGAATGAATAATCAAAATTGAGAGTGAGTGTATTGTTTGTTTTTAAAATATTTTTTTTATTTCTGATTAATTGATATTTGAAATCATATTTCGACTAATATGATTCAGACTATTGTCAGACTTCTCTTTAAGGAGAGTTTTTTCAATATAGTTCTCTTCATTCCCACTATTTGAATCTGAATCTTAGTTAAGAGATATAATATCTTTCTGATTAATTGTCTCTTAGTCTTTTTTTAAATATCATTAATCTTTTTGGAGGAATGATTTAGGGTTTAGGGTTTAAAAATCCCCGGACAAGGGCAACTCTATGGCCCATTTTGGATTGCATCATTGTCCCCGGCCCAAAGACATGCATCTTCCGGATTGTTATATCTTCATGGATCCCGCAGTACCAAGCCCTTCAGATCCAGTGGACTCGAGAGAAACACTTGATACTTTCCCTCAAAGAAACAAATCTCAATCGTCCGATCAACCTAAAAACAAATCCTGTCCTTCAACTTCACAAGTCCGCCATAATTCAAATTTCAAATTTATACACCGATCCCCAAAGTATCCGTTAACCCACCCCATATCTTTTCCTATAAACCCTTCTCACGCCTCCTCTCTCTGGTCATTTCCCAAATTTCTCTCTATCTCTCTCTCTGAAGACACCATCTCTGTGTCTCTTCTCTCTCTCTCTCTCATGGCGACCAAGAATGTCCCTCTCCAGACTAGCAACAATGCGAACATTCCGATCTCAAAACCAACAAACCCATCAGGAAAAACCATTGAAGAAACCTACCAGAAAAAAACCCAGCTTGAGCACATCCTTCTTCGACCCGATACATACATCGGATCAATCGAAAAACACTCCCAAAGCCTCTGGGTCTTCGAAGATGGCCAAATGGTCTACAAATCCATTTCCTACGTTCCGGGTCTTTACAAGATCTTCGATGAAATTCTTGTTAACGCTGCCGACAACAAACAGCGAGATCCGACGATGGATTCGGTGAAAGTAACAATCGATGTGGAGCAGAATTGCATAAGTGTGTACAATAATGGTGATGGGGTTCCTGTAGAGATTCATCAGGAAGAAGGGGTTTATGTGCCGGAGATGATTTTTGGGCATTTGCTGACGAGTAGTAATTACGATGATACTGTGAAGAAGACGACTGGAGGGCGAAATGGGTATGGTGCGAAGCTTACGAATATTTTCTCCACGGAGTTTGTGATCGAGACTGCAGATGGGAAACGGCAGAAGAAGTATAAGCAGGTATAATTATTTGGAGGTTTAGGGTTTGCTCTTGGTTTTGGATTTTGGATTCTCTTGTTTTAAGGTTTATTATGGTTTATTGTTCTTGATGTTGTGATTCTTGATGTGGGTTTTGGCGCGGTTTAGTGTTCTTGAAGATCTAGGATGTACAGATCTGAATTTCTTGATAATTTTGGTGGTTAGGTATTATTCTTTTTGTTCTTGATTTTTGATTTCTGATGTGGGTTTTGGGTGGATGTTATGTTTCTTGAAGATCTGGGGATAGTTGTTTTAGGTCTTCATTGCCCGCACTGATTTGGGGTTTTTGATGTTTCCAATTGAAGTTCTTGATTCAGCACCTTGTTTTTCTTATTTCTTGACTACTGTTTTCCCTTGTTTAGGGTATTGTTTTTGTGCGATTTTTGGTTTTTGTTCCTGAATTTTTTTATTTTAATGATAACCGGTGAGTGTCTCCTGTGATTTTTATAGTTGTTGAAGATCTGGGATGTTATTCTAGCACTTGATCCCCTTAAACCTTTAGGGTTCTTGATCAAGTTTTATTTATTCTCTTAATTTTGTTTTCTTAGTTTGCTTTATGAATTATGATGACTTTTAAGGTTGATTCTTTGAACAAATTGCAAATCATTCTCTATTGAGAAAAGAGTTTATGATGTAGAAGAATTTTATCTGTTTATATCTAGGTGAGTGTTCATGTCATGTTCACTTCTCGTTGGCCTTCCTTTTGGATCTTAGGGCTTCTGCAGTGTCTCTGCTTCATTATTGAGAGTTTGCAATCATATTTATATTGAAGTGTCTGCATAATTTGTTGTCTAGTACTATCTTACCGAATTAGTCCTGCGTTTTTATGAAGGTTTTCTCCAACAATATGGGAAATAAGTCGAATCCAGTCATCACAAAGTGCAAGGCGGGTGAAAACTGGACAAAGGTTACTTTCAAGCCTGATTTGGCCAAATTCAACATGACCCATCTTGAAGATGATGTTGTTGCTTTGATGAAGAAGCGTGTTGTGGACTTGGCTGGTTGTCTAGGCAAGACAGTAAAGGTTGAGCTGAATGGACAACGAGTTCCTGTGAAATCATTTCTTGACTATGTCAATCTCTATCTTCAAACTGCCTCCAAGAACAGGACAGAACCTCTCCCAAGGTACAAAATATCCAAATGACCAGATATTGTTTACTTTGTGTTCTGGGTATCTGTTTATGTTACTTATCAAATGCATTATTTCATCAGAATTGCAGAGAAGGTTAATGATAGGTGGGAGATCTGTGTGAGTCTAAGTGAAGGGCAGTTTCAACAGGTCGGCCTTTTTGTATTCCGCATTCATAATGTTCTGAGCAGTGCTTTGGTGTTCGGAATACTTATTTCTCATGAATGGTTGGTGTTTACAGGTCAGCTTTGTAAATGGGATCGCCACAATTAAGGGTGGGACTCATGTTGACTACGTTACAAACCAGATTACAAATCATGTGATGACTATTGTAAATAAGAAGAACAAGAACGCCAATCTCAAAGCCCATACAGTGAAGAATCATTTGTGGGTTTTTGTCAATGCTCTTATTGATAACCCTGCCTTTGATTCTCAAACCAAAGAGACTTTGACAATTCGTCAAAGCAGTTTTGGTTCAAAATGTGAACTCTCACAAGAGTTTCTAAAGAAAGGTAAGAAAATGTTTTACTGCTTACCTTCTATTTTACCAACTCTTAAGTACTTTTGGTTAATTCTTTTATCTGATGCCTTTGTAGTGGCAAAGTCTGGAGTGGTGGAAAGCCTCCTTTCATGGGCAGATTTTAAGCAGAGCAAAGACCTGAAGAAAACTGATGGGACAAAGAAACAAAGACTTACAGGGATTGCCAAGCTTGAAGATGCTAATGATGCTGGAGGAAGAAACTCTGACAAATGTACATTGATTTTGACAGAAGGAGATTCAGCAAAGGCTCTTGCTGTAAGTTGCCAACATATTTTGATAGTCCAGGACTGATTTTGATGAGAATACCTTCGTTACTGTAGAATTCTGACCCCCATGTTTTGTTTAGATGGCTGGGATTTCTGTTGTGGGCAGAAATTACTACGGTGTATTCCCACTGAGGGGTAAGCTGCTCAATGTGAGAGAAGCCAACCATAAGCAGATTATGGAGAATAGTGAAATTCAGAATATCAAGCAGATTCTTGGACTGCAGCAGGGGAAGGAATATGATAGTGTCAAGACACTGAGATATGGTCACCTGATGATAATGACTGATCAGGTTCTATCTCTAACTTCTTGTTGACCTTCTTCTGTTGTGGTTTGTCTAGTGATCATTGATGAAACATAATTATGCTTTTGTAGGATCATGATGGTTCCCACATTAAAGGGCTGTTGATAAATTTCATTCATTCTTTCTGGCCATCATTGCTCAAAGTTCCATCATTCATGGTTGAGTTCATTACACCAATTATAAAGGTCTGTATCACTTGATTAAGTATCTTATGCCAACTGTAATCTCTATTGGAGTTTAAACTTCTTTTTGAGAAAGATGATAACAGTATTATTATTGCTGTGGTGCAGGCTACTCACAAGAACGGTAAGGTCCTGTCATTTTATTCCATGCCTGAGTATGAATCTTGGAAGGAAAGTTTGGGTGGTAATGCTAGTGGCTGGTCAATAAAGTACTATAAGGTTTGTCTGTTTAGATCTATGTAAGAAATTGTGGGTCATTTGTTCTCTCTTTTCATGTCAACTTTTATTTTGTCAATGCTAATTATTTTTCTATGTTCTGCCAGGGGTTGGGAACCAGCACTTCAAAGGAAGGGAAGGAGTACTTCAATGATCTTGGCAAACACAAGAAAGACTTCATATGGAAGGATGAGCAAGATGGGGAGGCAATTGAGCTCGCATTTAGTAAGAAGAAGATTGAAGCAAGGAAGAACTGGCTTCGACAGTTTGAGGTGTGTCTTAGAGAGAGACCTTTATTTTGACAATGCAGCATTAACAATTTGAGATTTCCACCACTAATTTATCTTGGTTTGCTAATAGCTTTTGGAAACTTCTTGTTTTGCAGCCTGGTACTTTCCTTGACCAGAGGGAGAAGCTCATTAAGTACAGCGACTTTGTTAACAAGGAGCTTATACTGTTCTCTATGGCGGATCTTCAAAGGTCAATCCCTTCAATGGTTGATGGCCTGAAACCTGGTCAGAGAAAGATCCTTTTCTGCTCTTTCAAGAGAAACTTTGTGAAAGAAGCAAAGGTTGCTCAATTCTCTGGTTACGTGTCTGAGCATTCTGCTTACCACCATGGTGAGCAAAGTCTTGCAAGCACAATTATTGGCATGGCACAAGACTTTGTTGGCAGCAACAACATTAACCTTCTCCAACCAAATGGCCAATTTGGCACTCGCCACCAAGTAAGTTCAAAACAAAGTATGATGGTTCTTTAAAGAAGAACCATACCTTCCCTTCTACTTAACCAAATGGATGATTTGATTATGTACAGGGAGGCAAAGATCATGCAAGTGCTAGGTACATTTTCACTCGACTTTCTCCTATCACTCGGTTCCTGTTCCCAAAGGATGATGATATCCTACTTGACTACCTGAATGAAGATGGACAATTAATTGAACCAACATGGTAAGCATTTAAATGGTGGCTGATGTTATCAGAAATCTGATGCAGTTAACGAACACTAATGAGTTTGTATTTGGACTGTAGGTACATGCCAATTATACCAACAGTTCTTGTCAATGGAAGTGAAGGAATTGGGACTGGATGGAGTTCATACATTCCCAACTACAATCCCAGAGATATAATTGCAAACTTGAGGCGGTTGTTGAATGATGAGATGATGGAGCCAATGGATCCATGGTACAAAGGATTCAGAGGATCTATTGAGAAGACAGCAACAAAGGAAGCCGGGGTCAGCTACACTGTTAGTGGAGTTATAGAAGAAGTGAACGAGACAACAGTGCGAATTACCGAGCTTCCCATCCGAAGGTGGACTCAGGATTACAAGGAGTTCCTGGAATCCATTATGACTGGAAATGAGAAAATCAAGGATCCCTTTATCAAGGTAGACTTAACCCCCTTTGTACTTTTGATACATTTATTTATGATTCACAGATTCATGACTGTTTTTGATTGATTGTAGGATTTTAGAGACCATACCGATGACCTAAATGTGGATTTTGAAATTTACTTGTCTGAGGAGAACTTGATAATGGCAAAGCAAGAGGGCTTGCTAAAGAAATTTAAGCTCACCACCACAATAAGCACTAGCAATATGCACCTGTTTGACCGCAAAGGCGTGATCAAGAAATATGACAACCCAGAGCAGAGTATGCTGCTGATACCATTGTGAAGTTAAAACTTAATTTTTGAATCTTTATAGGTTTCATTTATTGATTATTGTTTCTTTTCTGCAGTTCTTGAGGAGTTCTTCCACTTAAGGCTTGAATACTATGAGAAAAGGAAGGCAAGTTATTTAGCTTTGCCACAAGAAATTCAAGTTTTGGGATCTTTCTTTTTTTTTTTTTAATCCTTGATCACGGATTTTTATCATGCAGAAAATTTTGCTGGAAAATCTTGAGATGGATCTATTAAAACTTGAGAACAAGGTCAGATTTATACTGGCAGTTGTGAATGGAGAAATTGTCGTGAGCAACAGGAAGAGGGCTGAACTCTTCCTTGAACTGCGGAAGAAAGATTTTACTCCATTCCCAAAGAAAGCAAAGGTTGCAGAAGCTGATGACGCGGATGATGCTGAAGAGAACTCAGAGTTGGTTAGCAGCAAAGGAGTACGTGCCAGTGATTATGAGTATCTCCTGTCCATGGCAATTGGCACTTTGACACTGGAGAAAGTTCAGGAGTTATGTGCTGAAAGGGATAAGATGAATGAAGAGGTCAATGCTTTAAAGAAGGCAGCCCCAAAGACTTTGTGGTTGAGGGATCTCGATGCTCTTGAAAATGAACTAAATGTAAGTCTAAAATTTTTACCACTAGATATGATTTTGTTTGTGTTTTGTTTCTCATTTCCAAACTGAATTTTTGCTCCCCTTGGATATATCAGGAGCAAGATACAAGGGATGAGGAAACTAGAAATGAACTGAAGAAGAATAGAGAACCAGGTGAACCGGGAAGGAAGGTTTCCCGGCAAGCACCTAAAAACCCTCGAAAGCCCAACAAAAAGGCTGCAGAACGTGTCACTGATCCAATGGAAATTTCTGCATCTTTAGAGACTGTACCTGAGGTGGCAAAACCAAACGGCCATGCAGCAGTTTCAAAGAAACCTCCGGCCAAAAAGGTCTGCTGTCCACAAAAATGTCCCACCTTTGCTTGTTATTTTAGCAGAAATAATTCTCAGAACTAACTTTGAGATTATTTCTTTTCTCAGCAGACTACTGTAGTTTTAAATGATGATGATGACAATGAGGATGAGGAAGTGCTTGAACTTAAAGATCGCCTTGCTGCTTATAACCTGAAGTCTTCCCCTGAACATGTGCCTGGTAAATGGTTTCTTTGTCTAGTTGCCTACACAACCTAAGTGCAACACTAGATGTTCTGATCGTTGAAATTATTATCTCCCTTATTGCTTGCAAACAAAACCAGAATTTGCATTCATCCTAATTCTGTTATCATTTCAGCAACGGAAACTGAAGTTTCTCAAGTCCCAGCAAAGAAAAAGGAGCCTGTTCGAAGGGCTGCAGCAAAGAAGAAGCCGGCAGCATCGGTCTCCGTGATTTCTGATGATGATGTAAGTGATGAAGATTTTGATGTGGAAGTGGTGGCAGCTCCAGAAGGGAAGAAGAAAGGAGCAAAGAAAGCTGCAGCCGCAGCTAAACCTGCTGCAGCATCAAAGAGGGGAGCACCTGCTAGTAAAAAGACTCAACTGTTGGGGCAGAAACTCATAACTGATGTGTTGAAGCCTTCAGAGAATGCAGGGATTTCTCCAGAGAAGAAAGTAAGGAAAATTCGAGCCTCACCTTTTAACAAGAAGAGCAGCTCTTTGCTGGGTAAGGCAATTGAGGATGTGGAGGAAACATCAAAGGGAAGTGATGAACAATCCATTTCTCCTTCTACCTCTGACAGTACTACAGAAATGGATCGAATTGTTGTGCCAGCAAGGCCTAGACCGCAGCGTACAAATCGCACACAGACAAGGTATGTTTTGAGTGATTCTGAAAGTGATCAGGCTACCGAGGACTCTGACTTCAATGAAGATGAAGATTAGTTTGGTTAGCTCTTTGATAGTTCTAATTGAAAACTGAAATTCAAATTGGGAAACTGGAGCTTGTTTCCCTCTAACATTGTTCCATTCTCTGTCATCCTGTTTCACTGGCTATTACAATATGGCATCAATGTTGAGACTTTGGTGCTGCACGTTTTTACCTGCTGTAATATGATGGTGTTCAAAGTTTCATCTTTTGAATCATTATTGTGCACAATGGCCTGAGTTTCAAATTTGCAGATCAAATGAGCCGTACTGTGATTTCATCACAAATTTTTCATCCCATTTATCAAGTCAATTTTCCAAATATATAGACATTCACCACAAGAAGAATTATAAAATATGAGAATTAGTTTTACATTACTGAGGTCCTTGAAATTTGAAATGTCAAACTTAGAACAGGAGAAAGACATCATGTTCATTTTTGTTCAATAAAATTTTAATCTGTATACAAGTTGCATACAAGTTGTAGTTTTGCTCTAGTTGGAGTACATCTCATCCCCAATAGGTTGGGACAGGGGCTCGACATGTGAAGGAACTACAAGAATTTCAAAGATGCAAGAAGCGGTGCTCTTTTTCTCTTTGGGACAGGGTTGTGTTCTAAGCATAATGCCTTTTCTTTTTGGTCGGTGTTTCTTCACTTAGTAACCATTTTCAAGATCAGCATTACCTCATTTGACTATTTTTTGTGCTTGGGGCTTCAATTTAATTCAATTTGGCTAAATTCTGCATCCACAAGCTGTAAGCAAACAATATGAAATTTCATGCAGTCAATGATAGAAACTGGAAGATGACAAAACCTAATTCATAGAGCTCCAATGCCACTTGGACCCAGTGACCCACCCAACCCACGTGTCCTTGGGCAGAAATGCCCAACATAGTGGTTGGAATTGCCTGTCCAAGACAGCAAAGACACTAATCCTTTTCTATTAGCTCCCAAGTATCAGGCAAATATTGCTTTTCCATGAGAGCGATTTTCTTCTCTTTCATTTGAAATTATTGCTTTATCTTTTTTCTCCCAAACGTGTGGTCAAATGGAAAACCTCCTCTCCTTCCGCAAACCATCAATGAACAAAAGAATATTCTCTAACTTTCAACCTGTCAAAACCCTTCACCCCAAACTCAACCATCTTCAGCTCATCCATGGCTGGTCTCTCATTAGGCCATTCTTGTCCCAGAAAAAATATCACTTAAAAAATTAAGAAACAAAAGTAGTACTAGAACTCTAGTCTCTTTAGCATGCCAGAGCCAAGACGAGATTGATCCTCCGAATGCAAATGCAAAGAATGCAAGGATAGAAAGCAAGCAGGCAGCTATTATCCAGTATTTTGTTAAGTGGTGAGATGTTTTTTTTATTTTTTGGTACTATAGCATCTGATATCCAGGGTCATATTTCGACTAATCTGGTTCGGGACATGCAAGGACCTATTAAGGGGTTACTCCAATGTAGTTTTTTCCATACCCAAGCTACAAGTCGAACTCAAGAACTTGATTAAGAGATCTAACACCACATCCCATTAGATCAATTGTTTGTTGGTGTAAGTGTTGAGATGTTGGGAAAAGGATTGAAGGATAATCCAAGTCCAAAGCAAAAGGGTGATTGGAAGGACTTGATGAGCTTAGCCTTTGGTGTATATGTGTTGATATCTCAAAAGTTGGTTTGTGCTTATTGTGCCTGGATGTCTATGCTCAAGCAACCTTGGTAGAACCATTTTATTGGAAAACCGAAACATATGGGTAGTGAGCAGTTATGTTACTGTTCATAAATATAGATCAATAAAATAAATAATAGATTACGTTTGTTTCTCTTCTTTTTTTGGGGGGGGGGTTCTAATGGTTGCCAATGAATTTTCTGATATTTCGCATGCTTTTTAGGTACCAATCATTAAATTTTCAACTTCCACTTGTTTATGATTGATCGATATATATCAGGGGAAAAAAAAAGAAGAGAGAGAGAGAGAACAAAGTAGTGGTGTTTATCTTATTGGTTTGTGAGTTACAATTGGGAGCATTCTGAAATGGATTGGCAGATTAAAGCGCATCCGAGCACACTGCAAATATTCAATATTCAGTGTGGTAAATTTCAAGAACGCACTGATAACTGAAAGTAGTCATACCAAGATCATTTCATTTTGAGCTTGAAAGAACTCCAACGAGACTCTGTGGACGGTAGATAAACACTTGAGGACGACACTGAAACCACAAATCTTCTCTTTCTGGTATCTTTAGTGTGACAAAGATCAGGCAAAAGTACAATGCGAATGCCAGCAGAAGTCCTAGATAAACCAGAACACACTAACATTACAATCTCCCCAAAGATGACAGTGGACATGAGAGAAATTTATTTCAAACTTGTCATGCCCTGTATTGAAATCTGATTTTATCTTGTTTCCCACATACAAGCATGAAGGGATTATGTGGTACAATAAGTTAGGTGATACCTCCATGCTAGACCGAGAAGCAGGAGTCACACTGGAATCTAAGAAATTACAATAAAATTTTAGATTATTTGAGCCGAGTATCCCTTTCCAGTGCAATTGCTCCAAACTAAGTTACTCAGCTTTTTGCCTTTCCAATCTGAATAGGCGGTAAAATTGCGCAAATAGCCATTGCCAAATGAGAATGAACCAATTGGTTTTTTGGGGTTTTGGTTCTGGCCTCGGTCCAAAAATTCCTTTGTACAATTCCTTTTGCTTTTGATAGACGACCTTGTCCTGCTCGGCCAGCAGCCGTAACTCCTTTCCAATAGCTTTGTCCTCTGGGGCAAATTTCCGTGCCTTAAGAAAATCTTCCCTTGCAGCTTCTGTTTGGCCAAGCTCAGCTCTAGCTTTTCCTCGTCTGAACAATGCTTTGGCATTGTTTTCATCCTCAGCCAATACCTGAGAATCATCACATGATCAGATTAGATCCTCCGGTACCAATATACTCTAGAACAGCTTAATAAAGCACAAGTAAATTGGCATTAAGAGGAAGACAAAAACCATAGCCATCCACAGACAGTCATGCGCACAGAGTGACAGCATTCATCCATCGTTTTATCCTTTTATTCTAATTTAGAAGACAGCAACTTCAAAACCTAGGGGATGTCAAAAGATCATGATAGTAAACTTGAAAAGAAGACAGTACGGGAAGGACCCCTGTACAGGTTCACTTTATCAACATGGAAGCCAAATAAGGATCTCCACAATAGTTGTGCTTAAACTATCTGCATTAACTGTATTTTGGAAATAACAATGACAACAGAGAACTGCCCCACTGGTATCTTGAAGAAACAAGAAACCGTTTAACATTCCTATCATTCCTCCCCTAGAGAAATCCTGTATCTCAAAACTGGGAAAAAAAAATTAATTTAGGAAAGAATCCGAGTGAAGTCAATAACACCCAGCACAGGAAAATCTCTTACAAAGAATATTCATGATCAATGCCACTTTCAGTGGCTATATCGTGAACTTAGAGCAATTTCACAACTTATGTTATAAACAAGTATTAAACAAATCTTTTTGGAACATCTCTTCATGATATGCAGTTATTTATAAATATCCAATACATGATTACCAGGCAACCTAGTTGAGTGCTAATCGGCAGGATCTTGAGAAGTTACAAAGAAGATAACAATCTTTTCCCTTTTCTTTTCCTTTTCAGGAATCCAAATATTTACGAAATGCAATCCTCAAAAAGAAACGTCACAAGCTACCCCTGAAGGTTAAAATTACTGGATGAGGTGATGAAAATAGATGCATTATGTGCAGAAAAGAAGGACAATCAGTAAAACACATCCACTTTGAAGTACCTCAGGACTCTTGATGGTTTTTCACACTCTGGATTTGCAGCATCTTGCCCTATATATAATGAAGGTTCTTTCTATTTAACATTTCACGTTGGTTCAGGACAAAAGGAAGTTAACTAGTCTTTTATGGAATCTGATACCTTTATCAATGTTCTCTTCCATAAGACTTTAAAATACATTTGCATCACAAATGGTACCATTGCCCAAATGCAAGAACAACTTTTATTTACAGAAATCATCTGTTGGGTCTGAAGATGATAGTTACAGTAATGTCTGCTTTATCATATTCTTATTAGAGACCCCTAATGCAGTTGGAGTATTTCTATTAGCTTGCCTTTTTCTAGTGTATACTTGCTGCATCCTAGTTTACCATTAGCCAATCATTAGTCCAATAAATTTGTTTGACATAGACCTATAAAAAAGCTGTGAGCAACAAAAACACGTAAAAGGGGAAAACAAATGAGTTCCTTTAAACTGAATACATACAATGCTGCATTGTCCAATTGCTTCTTCATAGCGTTTGAGCTTTATCAGACATGCTGCCATGTTAAGGTGGCATGGATTCTTCACAGCCAAAGCCATGTCTCTATATTTCCCAAACAACTGGAACATGAAGTCATCTCCCATATATGCTATGGCCTATCACAAACAAAAGGACCTATGAGAAATAGGGATGAAAATAATGCAAGACACAATAACCAAGATAAACAGAGGTAGTTGTGGAACAAAAGCCTGTAACCATTTCATACTGTTGCATAGCCTCTTCCAGTTTTTCTTCCTTGAAGAGAACATTTCCATCCATTTTTCTCCGATCTGCTGCTCCAATTCTTTCCTCCACAGTCATGTCACCACGAGCTTTTCCCTGAAAATTTGTATCACCAAATATTTGGATCATCAGTACCCAACTAAGTTCCTGCTACCACAGCATAGAACTATTGTGAGCATCTTTAGATAACTGTAACAGGAAGCCTGGAGGTAGCTTACTTCTTTGGTTTCATCAAAGCCAATCAGCTCAACTTCGTATATCAGATCTGCCATCGCCGGAACATTTGGAAAAGAAAAGCTCCCTTCTTTTCCATAACCCAATTCCCAACCCACATGTAACAAGGCGCGTTCACCAGATTTCATGCTTGCCACACCAATAGCCAATCCTTCCATTTCTTTCTTCTCTTTTGTTCATGAAATTTCCATTAAAAAAATAATAATGGAACTATGAGAAATGTGTAGCATATGATTACACATAATGGTCCACTAAAAGGTGTGATCCATTATGATAATATCAACTCTGCTCACAGAAGATTTTTAGGAGTTCTTTGCTATAAAGAACCTCAAAGAAGTTCTTTTCTGACAAAAATAGTTCAAAGTTATACTGTGGATGTGTATTACTGCCCGTACAGAACAGAAAGGGAAACTATTGGTCATGACTGGTTTTGTGTAGCCGCAGAGGAAGCATCCTCTATTGGCCATAGAAGCAGCATTAAGAAATAAATAAAGAAATCAAATCTATTAGCATCTTCGATCAATCAAATCTCTTAGCATCTTCGATCAACCTCAGTTTTCAGATACTTATCCCAATGACTTAGAGGACCAAAAGTTATAATTGTTCATATATCTGATCTTGAAAGCTGTGAACCCATTGCGAGCAACTCCAGCACCATAAAATGGGAAAAAAAAAGAAATGATTCCTACAAAAGTATTGAACCAACCCTGAACAATATAAGGTTTCTTACGCTAAGATTGCTCTCCTACCCAGTAAGTGCATTATAACGTATAAAATTCAGACAGCTAGTTGTTCATCAATCCATTCAAAGCTAGGTGCTCCTTTGATCACAAAAATCCCATACAATGGATGAGCACAAATAGATGCAATCAGTTTCGCTCTCTAGGATCAGATCGAGAGGTTCTACACTTAGGGGAGAGTAATCCAGCATAAATCCAAAGGAAGCAGTAACATACCCTTTCCTAAGACTAATTCCAATGGTCGCTGCTCATGCCATGTATCCTCAAACTTGTGCTGAGTGCTTTCAGTCCATGCCCTGTAGTGCACTGTGGCAACATATGTTTCCACATATTTATATGATTTTCAATCCTCAGACATCGTGGGTTTTTTCTATAGACAACAGAAAGAAGACCTAGGTACTTACAGAAACAAGTCGAATACTTGGAGGGTATCTGACCATGACCCTCCTTCATGATCTGCTTTCTGACCTTTTCATGCAGATCTATAACTTGAGAACCAACTTTTGGAGGACCAATTTCATCCTGTGACGGCTCCCCTTTGGCAGAAGCGGCATTTTCAGCTACAATTTCACTCTCACCATCCTCTTCTGCAAATGAAGCTTTCAATTTTTCAAAATTTTTACATATAAATACGTGGGGCAATTTCATTCGTAGGCTTTGAAGTCATTACCAAGTGATTGAGTTTGCTGCTCCAGAACATCCTCCATCCCCCAAAGTATCTCTGCAAAGAAACACATCATCATCAATTATACAGAAAACAGAAATGAGTTGTAGGAAATGAGAGCAATGCATACAGGTGATTCTGGAAACCCCAGGAATCCCAAGCGATCGGAGAAAGTCTGACGGATTGGAGGACTTCGACGAGAGAATCCCAAGTGGGCTTTTGTGTTTGTACTTGCTATTTGTTCAGATCGATGAAGATGCTATAGAGAGAGAGAGTCCAGCTCGGGCCTGAAAACGAAGAGGAACAGCCGAGGGGAGACAAGAAAAATATTTCTCAATTTTTACTCCACAATTTAAATTTTTCTTTTTTTTTTTTTTCTTTTGTTCCATTTTCCCTTGTCATTTTATAATATTAAAAAATATATTAATTATTTTTTTAATTTTATTCTTATTTTTTATTATCTCCATGAAATACTACAACATAAGTTTACTTCTCAAGGAATAATATATTTTTAACGATTAATTGAAGTTATTTAATATTTTTTTGGTATAAATTATTTTAGACATTTATGGTACGCTTTTATTTAAATAAGTTTTTAATATTATATTTATAAAAAATATTTGAAATGATACTATATTGATGTCTTATTAAATATAGAAAATAATATAATAATATAAAACTATAATTATCAATTATTTTAATTAAAATATTATAATAGGTTGAATTTATATAGAAAAAAATACAGAAATATAAAAGTAAAAGTAAGTCAAGTATTTTTAAAATTAAATTAATTATTGATTTATTTTAATTTATAATATTTTTTAATATTTGATTTGATTTTGATATATAATATTTTCTAACAATATTGATCGGCCGAGAGTAATTTTATGTTAGGCATTTAACTTTTTTCTCACATTACCTTGGTTAATCAATTTAAATTTCCAACTAGACACATTTTAAGCCTAATGCAAAGGCTTAAACATCTCTTATATATATATATATATATATTTTTTTTTTTTTTTTATCGATCGATATCTGTACTTGGTTTGATTAATTCAGTTCAAATATTATAAAATTTATTAAGGGATTGGATCTTTCAAATCTCATTTTTTTATTCTCATAACTCGAATCCAAAATTTATGATTAAGAGAGTATAGTATCCTATCACTAAACTCATAAGAGTTTGACGTGTGTGTGTGTATGTGTATTTATATTAACACATCCCAAGTGAGCTCTTGGAAATTTTGCTACATGGAAGGACGAAAGACTAAGAGCTTATTTCATTTAGATTTACCAAGTTATATTTCTAGCATATCAATTTTCATATGATATCCACTCTTCACAAAAAACTCCTAGTGATTTGCATCCTTTAGTTATAATTTTTTATATACGAAAATTTCTCAATATTAATATTTTTTATTTTTGAAATATTACCAAAATATTTATTATTTTTGAAATATTTTAATACGTTAAATTAATTAATATTTATATGAAATTTCTTATATTTTTATATTTACGTATTTTTTCATATTTATTGAATTATTTACTTATTTAATTTTAATTTTTATATTATTTATTTTATGATTTATAACTACATATTTGATCATTCTAGATTTCTATTTAAAAGATAACTATTCTATTATTTTCATAAAATAATTAATATTTATTTAAAAATTTTATATTTTTTATATTTATACTTTTTTTCACGTTTTCATTTTCTATATTTTTATAAAGTATTATTTTCTTATATCATTTCATATCCGTTTTAATTCTCAATTTTTATTTTCGAACGATCTAAATTATAAGTACGTAGAAAAAATAAAAAAGATCACCAAAAATTCAAAGTAAACACACAAAATTTGTGAATTTTAAATGTTGGGGTGCCAGCAGAAATAGAAAATAATAGTGTTGGAGAAGATTAGAAAGCTTTGGTATAAACATATGCATCAAGATCACCAAGTTCACTATGATCTTACTAACAGGACAAAAGTTTTACCCATCAAATGCTGTATCAGTCCTGGTTATGTCCCCTCGTTGATTGGCGCTACACTTGATTTAATAAAAAACAAAAGAATATGCTTTATACCATAAAATGGAAAACATATTTATGGAAATTTTATTGTAATTTCTAAGCAAATTTTCTCCCTCCACAAGGTCGAAATTGTAATACCCTTTTTTTGTCTTTTTTTTTTTTATACAGAAATCACGAAAATCATGAAAAAATATATATTCACAAAAATTCAAAACATTAAACTTAATCGCAGAAATACACGTGTACACGAAAATTCGAATATTAGACAAGAAAATATTTGAATAAGAACTATTTACCATTCAAGTATTTTTAAACTTAATGGTTTTGTCTAATTCAAAACCTTATCATAAAGTATTAAATTTAACTAATAGACAGTCGATCTGATGAAATTGGATATTAGTCCCTTAATCAAATTTTGGTTTTAAAACTTGAAAATAGAAAAAAATACGTTAGAAAAACCACAATCTAATAGAGTTTCTGTAAACACTCGAATTAAAGTATTTGAAATATAATTATGAATATCGATGATAGAAACTAAAAAAAATATTAAATTTAGTAGGAAGGCTATAATTCTAAGGTGACAATTTAGTAATCATGGTAGTCTTTTTCAATATCGTAATTTAGGTTCAAAATCTCATGTAAAGAAAGCCATAAGTTTCTTCGCCTAGTACCAAAAAAAAAAAGAAGGCCATAAGTTCAGCCGCCCATCATGGCCCAAAAAGGGTAGGTAAGTTTTTTTTTTGGTACCATAACTAGGCCATCAATCCAGTATCTGGGGTTTCATCTCGACTAATCTAGATCGACCGCTTGCAGGACCCAACTAAGAAGACAACTCTCCCAGTATTGATTTTTTCATTCTCATGAGAGATCAAACTCCTAACTATAGTTAAAGAGGGTCAGTTCCCAAACCAAATAGATGAGTTATATTTGGGCAAATTATAAAAACTATTTGCCAACATATTCAGAGATCGTAATATTTGTAAGATAAAGAGGGACTCTAGAGGAGTTTTTATTTTCAGGACAGAGAGGAAGTGGAAATTTCTTTTTTTTTTTTTGGGTACTATGTTTTTAACACAGCCTGATATTCAAAATTTCATCTCGACTAATCAGAATCGACCGCTGTAGTGACTCTTTTTTGGAAGGTGGGTCTTTTAACAGAAAACGCTTTGTACATATGAGGGTTTGATACAATCAATGAGAATCGAATATCGATCATGTTTAAATGTACTCGATCTAATTTCAATGTCCTGTGTATCTAGTGTGTATCTAATTTCAATGTCCTGTGTGTATCTAGTAAAATAGAGGAGGTGGAAATGTTCAAGGTGGTGAAAATGAATCCGGCCCGTTAAACCCAAGCCCAAGATTCGTAACGGATAAGTGCGGATGTGGTGCGTGGATGGTTAGTCTCCCTGCCTCTCTCCAAACTCTTATCTCTAGCTCAGCCTCTTCAATGGCGAGTCTCGGCTTCAATCCCGCCAAAATCCGAAACCAAAACCTCCACCACTCAAAACCCTCCTCCAAAATTGTCCCATCTTCAAAACCTATCAAAATCAAACCAAGCCCATCTCAATTCTCTCTCAAATTACACTGCCTCAAGTCAAATTCAGTCTCAGAAGCACCTCTTTCTCCAACAGAACCCCAAATTTCAGAGCAAGAAGAAGAAGAAGATGACCCCGCTTCGGAACTCAGTTTTCTAGACCCAGAAATTGATCCAGAGAGCATTACAGAGTGGGAGTTGGATTTCTGCTCAAGACCCATTCTTGATATTAGAGGGAAGAAGGTTTGGGAGCTTGTGGTTTGTGACAGTACTTTGTCACTTCAGTACACCAAGTATTTTCCTAATAATGTCATCAATAGCATTACTTTGAAGAATGCTATTGCTTCTATTAGTGATGATTTGGGTGTTCCTTTGCCTGAGAAAATTCGTTACTTTAGGTAAGTTAATTAGTGACTTTTGAGTATGGAATTTTGGTACTTTTGGATGATTTTGTTCAAGGGTTTCTATTTTTGGATTAGAAGTTTCTATTATTGAAGTGGAAACTTTTAACTGCAAGGATTTTGTTTGGACTTTGTGAAAGTGTGTTTCTGGGTTTATATGATTGGATTGAGTGGTTGATGAAACAAGAATAAATGGGATTTCATTGACTTATTTTATTTTATTTTTTGTAGGTCACAAATGCAGACAATTATAACAAAAGCCTCCAAAGAGCTTGGAATAAAACCTATTCCAAGTAAAAGGGTTAGTGTTCATGAGCAGCATATGCTTTTTATGATTCTTGATTTTTGTGAAATTAATTTCCGTCATTAAGGGTATAATCTATATTAGCTTATGCTCAGAATAGAGAAGAACTCAATAGTGTAGACTATGCAACAACTAGTAGTTTTCAATCAGCCAAAGGCATAATGCATCATGCCACTTCTGCACGACGAAAAGGAGATTTTGCGGGTCTCAGTATCCCTAATTGTAAATATTGCTACTCTTTTTATTTTTTTGGCTTTGCAACCAGAAGGGGACAAGACTCGGACCCTGAACCTTTGTCATGGGTTGCAAGTTACGAGTTATGTTCCAAAATATACCCTAAAAAAAAAAAAAAATTTTGAAGAAACCCGAACAGCAAACAAATTCCACATCTATACCATATTTGTCGGGGGTTGGACCCGCGACAGGCTATTCCGCGTCTTCAAGACGCAAGACGCGACATAGCCCAGAGGCTCCTGCGCGCAGAGGGCTCCCACGCGCAGAGGGCTCCCGCGGCAGTGGGCGGCAGTGGGCGGCAGTGGGGGAGGGAGGGAAAGGGAGGCTCACGCGGAGGTGGGGGAGGGAGGGGGAGGGCTTCCGAGGCGGTAGGGGAGGGAGGGAGGGAGGGAGAGGGAGGAGTGCCGCGGGGGGGGGGGGAGGAGGGGGAGAGAGAGAGGAGTGCCGCGGCGGGGGAGAGAGAGAGGAGTGCTGCGGCGGGGGAGAGAAAGAGAGAGAGCCGCGGGGGAGGGAGGAAGAGTGAGAGCCGCGGACGGCGGGGGCAAAGAGAGAGACTGCCGCCAGCGGGTGAGGGAGGGAGGGAGAGAGAGACAGCCTCGAGGGGAGAGAGAGAGAGCCGCGGGGGGAGGGAGAGAGAGAGAGAGCCGCTGGCCTCCACCACCCGCGGCACTGCGCACCTCCCCCGCGGCGCTGCGGTCCTCTCCCGGGCGCTGCGCTCTCCCTCTCTCCCCCTCGGCGCTACGCTCTCCCTCCCCGGCGGCTCTCTCTCTCTCTCCCTTCGCCGCCCGCGGCTCTCTCTCTCTCCCTTCGCCGCCCGCGGCTCTCTCTCTCCCTCCCCCCCCCCGCGGCTCTCTCCCTCCCTCCCTCCCCCCGCGACTCTCTTTCTTTCTCTCCACCGCCACTGCCCTCCTCTCTCTCTCCCCCTCCCCCCGCGGCACTCCTCCCTCTCCCTCCCTCCCCCACCGCCGCGGAAGCCCTCCCCCTCCCCCCTGGCAGCACTCCTCCCTCTCCCTCCCTCCCTCCCCCTGCGGCTCTCTCTCTTTCTCTTCCCCGCCGCGGCCCTCCTCTCTCTCCCCCTCCCCCCGCGGCACTCCTCCCTCTCCCTCCCTCCCCTTCCGCCGCCCGCCGCCCTCCCCTCTTTCTCTCTCCCTCCCCCGGCAGACCCCCCGCCGCCCTCCCCTCTTTCTCTCCCTCCCTCCCCCCTCCGCGGCCCTCCCCTCTCTCTCTCCCTCCCTCCCCCCTCCGCACCCCACCGCGGTCCTCCCCTCTCTCTCCTTCCCCCCGCCGCCCCCCTCAGCGCTCCTCCCTCCCCCCTCCGCCCCCCGCCGCTCTCCTCCCCTCTCTCCCTCCCCCCCGCCCCGCGGACTCCTCTCTCTCTCTCTCTCTCTCTCTTTGGACTTTGTCGCGGGTTGAAGACGCGACACACGTGTCGCGTCTCCAACTCCCGACAAATTTGGATTATTTGGGAAAATTTATTCCCGTTCGGGTTGTTTAAAATTTTTTTTTTTTTTTATGTTATTTCGATACATGTCTCTGCAAGTTACATTAGTGACCATTTGAGCCAAGACCTTTGGTCATAAATATTGCAATTATTGCTAGTTACAATTCTTTACCAACCCCTTTTCCTTGTGGGTGCATTTGGTTGCAGTGCTTATCACTACTACTATGGCTGGAGGAACGTTATGAAACTGTATATCAGCGACATCCTGGTTTTCAGAAAGGAGCAAAGCCATTTCTGACACTAGATAACCCTTTCCCAATGGATCTTCCAGAGAATTTGTTTGGGGAGAAATGGGCGTTTGTTCAATTACCTTTATCAGGTACTTGCTCCTTCATTTTTTTTTGTTAGCTATTTCAAGGGACATATATTGTCTTTTTCAGCTTCACCGCAAATCCATATGCCTCTAAGGCCTATGTGTTGCCTGGAAATTTATTATGATTCACAGCCTACTGTGGTTGGTGATTGTGAGATGAAATATATACATACAGACATGCAAACGTGTTACTGTGTACATGCAAGTTTAACGAGAGTAGTAGAATTAAGCAAGATAGGTAACTATTTTATTGATTTTCTGGTTTGAATATAGGATCTATTATGGATCATGCGGAAGTGACTCATCATAGATAATATCCCCCATCATAAATGGGCTTTGAAATGTGCAATGAAAATGGCATGTTGATTGAGTTGAAACCATGGAAATGTATACAATAATTCCAAGGAATAATGATTCAGAATGAAGGGTTCGAAATTTATTCAATTTGTTTGTGAGTACATATGGAAATTTCTTTTGGGCATGATTACATTCTCTAGAATTTCCATGTATTCCTTATAATTCCTCATGAATACCGGATGCTCGGTTTTGCTTTTCTTCACCGTAAGCTGATAGGTTTGTTTTCCTATTCTCAGCTGTTCAGGAGGAGGTTGCAACCTTGAAAAAGACTTTCACCTTTGGTGCAAGTTTCGACTTGGAACTACTGGGGATTGAAATTGATAACAAGACATTGATTCCAGGACTAGCTGTTGCAACTTCTCGTGCTAAACCATTAGCAGGTGTCTTACTTAACTACATACTATTATGTCAGAAATCCTGATTCCTCTCTTGTCTATGAATGCCATTTATGATTCAACTACTTGTGTACTCTAGTTGATTATGAAAGCTTTGTGTGGCACAAAATGTCAATCATACCCCCGAAAGATTTAAGTAGACTTGCATAAAATTGGGATTATCTTCTGCTAAAGTACCAATTCCTGAGGACCTGTTTTCCCTCTACCATATTAGCAAGTGTCAGCCAAATTCATCAAGCATACACGGCAGACTCATGAATCATGATAAACTTATTTGTAGATTCAGTCAATAAATAAGCAAAAGACCTCTAATAGAATTGGGGACTTCTTGATTTCAAGAGAGATGCATCAGAACTAACCAAGTGAGCTACTCCGGTTGATATTTACTGATATGTTCTCTCTTACGAGTTGATGTAACCCAAGATTTCTTTCCTACCTTTATGGCGCATTAATTGCTAGATGATGGTTCAAGGCAACTACAACAGTGCATTTTGGCAATAAATTGGTTGAGAATCTTGAATAAGTAGACACTTTTATCAACTAGAATTATGCCCCACATTATTTAAATTGTTGCATTTTGGTTTTGCAGCTTGGATGAATGGACTTGAAGTCTGCTCAATCGAAGCAGACACAGCGAGAGGTTGCTTATACCTATCCGTTGGAATCTCCACAAGGTACATCTATGCTACTTACAAGAAAACTCCCACAACAACAAGTGAAGCCGAAGCTTGGGAGGCGGCCAAAAAAGCCTGTGGAGGCTTACATTTCCTTGCCATTCAAGAAGACTTGGACTCGGATGACTGTGTTGGATTCTGGCTCCTGTTAGACTTGCCACCTCCACCTGTATAATTTGATCAAGAATGACAGCCTAAACATACCTTGAAAGGTTTTAATACATTTCATTTTTGCAAACCCTATGATGTTTCCCATGCCATTGCTATGGCTTCTTCATTCTGCACCCTTTCCATTGTCAGGATATTTCCTGCTTTTTGACAGAAAAAGGATTCCATCTAACCATGAGGAAGCTAGAAGAGGGGAAAGAAGAAAGTACAAAGGAAAAAGATTTTCTTCAATATATTTTAGTAGAACATATAATGTCCTAACTTTGGGACCAAGGATGCCATGCAGTACCTCCATCATGGCAATTACAGAAGCAGTTTTCTTCTGCAAACTGAATAGACAAATCTTGTTCTTCAGTTAAATAGAGTCGGGGAATTTGTGACCAAGGATGACATGCAATACCTCCATCAGGGCAATTACAGAAGCAGGTTTCAGCAAACTGAATGGACAATCTTGTTCTCTCATTTAGGGTCTTGACCATATGGACCTAAAGCAGATTCAAATTCCAAAGGCGAGGCAAAGTTTTAGAATAGGTTGAACATCGAAGAAATTGGTTTCATAAAGCTGTAGCTCATTAGAAATTCAACCATTGCAGGACAACAAATGCTGCCATTTTGCCATCATAAGAGAATGACCAAAGCGGATCTTATGCACACAGACCTGATGTCTGGGTGGCTCCCCAGAACCAGACATGTTAAATAAGCAACTAACCTAACCATGGCCCATGCTTATCCTACAAACAAGGACTAGGCAGCGGATTAAAATCACTGGCAAAGAATCAAATGGTCCTAATGCACATTGTGTTTAGTCCCAGAACAGGAGCAGATATATGAGATATCTCTCATGTTTATCCAAGGTTGGTCCCACGGATTCCAATTGTACAACAGCATTGCCCTAACCAGAGACGGCTTCAATTAAAGACAGCAGTCATCCAGGGCAGCAAATAAGGGGCAGACCTGTGGGGCCTCAAACCAGAGATGCCTCCTCTACCATATACAACAGGGGAGCCTCTGCAGCAGCTGATTGAAAAGGGTGCAGAAGCTGATCTTCATGTTCTTAACCTCTTCGGTGTCTCAGACACAAAGCGAACTCCCTGTTTCCCCAATTCCAAGGTCTTTGATCTTCCATCTTCTAGTTCAACAAATAATATTGTTCCTTCAACTAGATCAGTGACAACTCCCTTGTGCCTGGATTAAAAAAATAAATAAATAAATTGGAGAGAGATTTAGGCAAGTTTCAAAAGTTCAAATGAAGAGCTTCTGGAGTTTGTCCAAAGAAAGAATTAATCTAAAATATATATCAGTGTCAAAGAGGAATAAAGCTTTTCCTAAAATACAATTTTGCTTTCCCTCTGGCTATTTCTCTAACACAACTAATCTCCCAGAAAACGCACACACATAGAGAGAGCTTACCAGGAATTGTCAGACGGATGATGAACTTCAACTCTCTTTCCAACTGCATCCCTACCCAACTTTTTTAAAATTTTAGCATCCATCACATCGTTCATTGAATTTCCTCTGTGTGCATGCTTAGCATGATCATCTTCCCTGAGCAATGGTCTCTCCCTAGAGGGTGAGGGTCTCTTCCTCTTTGATCTTTGGCCCTTTACCAAACTCTTTTCTTCCTCACCAAGAGGAATCCAGGAACTCTGACTTTCCATGTAAGGATTTTTGAATTTAAGCTTCAGCAAAGGCTTGGAATCTTTTAAATGAGAATTGGAGGCGGGTGCAAGACTGCTTTTCTCATTGCTTTGACCAAATGTGCCAGCCCTACCTTCTGGTCGCATTTTTACAGATGACTCCTCTTCTCTTAATCCAGAGGTCTCAGGTACAGGTCTAACACTGGCTCTGCTTCCTTCAGCACTTCTACCTATTATATGGGCATTTCCAGGAGTAACTCCACATCCCTCCGTGGCATACCCCCCGCCAGATTTGAGATCCACAGAATTTTCTTGCTTGAGTTTTCCCAGCTTTATTAAGTTACCATCTCTTCCTTTGAGTTTCAAACCTTGATCAACTTTATCACCTGCACATTATTCAACTTATGACCGTCATAATAGCTGTATGTGTGTCTTCCTGTAACACATGAATATCTACCAATTACCTGTCCCATCACCATATTTAGCGGCTCCATCATGCCTATCCACTATATGCTTGTCATTGATCTTCTGGTGGCTTGTGTCCCCGCTGCCTGCTCGTGAACATGAATCATGTAAATGGAGACTCAGAAGAAATGAGGATAGCAACACAAGTTCATGCACTAGCATGAAGACAACATCTAACCGCTTCTTAAAGACAAATAAATAATTTTACACATACAAGATTCACCAGTTCGAGGTTTTGTACTATAGGACAGCCCATCTCCATCCATGGGTCCGGAATTCAGTCTACCCCATAATAGCTAGAAAAGGTGTGACACCTTTCATCCACCTATTATGCCCAAGATATATTCTCAGTTATCTGATATAAGCCCAGATCTGACCATGACAAAATCCCCCACCAAATTCAGAGAGGGCTCCATGACCATTGCCATGGCCATGACCATGACCATGACCACACCCCAATAACGGCAATGCTATAAATATGTTCAAACCCACTTCCTTTATCGATTATACATTGCATTTACAAGTATTTCTATGCATCTAAAACTCTATGCTTTTGGTGCATATCTTGCTCAAAAATAGCATAAAAATAACACAATTTAAGCACTAAAACATAATAGTATCTTCTATCCAGGGAAAGACCATAGTTTGCATTCTGGATGCCCATTCAAGCAGCAACACCAGTTTGGTGTCATCAGCGGCTGCTATGCAAATGTTTTACTTATTGAAGATTGAATGATGCAGATACATAGAACTAATCACTGCTTATCTTTTTTTAGACACTGATCTATCGGGCCCCAACTTATTCTAGTTACACGAATCACATCAACAGAAGTTGGCTTTCCATTTTTTCAACTCATTCTGGAAACCTTCCAGTTTTGCACACTAATCCTTTTAATTTCTGTCATGAACCATAATTCTAAATAGAGAAATTACTTAGGTTTACAGCATGTGACACATAATTTCAGCACTTTTCCTTTTAATATTCATCCATGTACAGAAAGCAATAATCTATACAAGCCTCCCCCCCCCCCAAAAAAAAAGAAAAAGAAATAAAAGGTAGGGAAGCATGGAACAGCATAAATTTGATAGAATATACCATTTGAAGTCGTCACGTCTTGTTCCTTCTGACAACTTGAAGCATCAGACATTGGAGAGCTGGTAATGTTTCTATTTCGTGCACCTAAATGAATAACTAGCTTTCTTCCTTTCATTGATTTGGACTTGCAGGCATGTTTTTCAGCATCCTCACCAATGTCCATGGAATGGGGTTTGCTGCTCTTGATCTTGACAACCGTGGAACCTTTATTTTCATTGCTCACTGCAACTTCATCAATGAATTTGTGTTTTACAAGCCCAGGCTGATTGATAGAGCAAACACCTTCAGCAGGATTCACAGTCCCAGGAAAAGCAGAAGTAGATATATCTAGTCTTTCACTTTTAAGGGACTCCATCTCATTTATCTTTTCATCACCCAAGTCAGGACCAAAAGATTGTGCATCATGATGTCCATATCGGGGCGCTTCAGTTTTACCGATTAGAGATGTTTGAAATACCTTTTTCTTAACACTCTTCTTGTTTGAAGATTTCTTCCCATATTCCTTGGTCTTTTTTGGAGACTTCTCAACGGTACCCTTGAGAGAGAACTTTAAGGAACGAGCATATTCAGTTTTCAATTTAATGGAACCAGCGTCTTCATCATCTGAGTAAGGTGAAATAGAAAAAATTTCCTCATCAGTTGGCAATCCAGCCTCAGCCCGCAATGTTGCAATTAATGGTTGATCCGCTTTGTCCCTCCTCTTCCAAAGCTCTCTAACAGCATCCTCAAGATCCTTGACCTGGTTTTTACAGACAAAGAGAGTGAGCAAGTCAATTTCCCAAACCTGCAAAGAGTTCCTCCCCATTTTTTCCAGAAAAATCGCACATTAGTAACATACCTCGTAGCACTCTCCACGGCAAGTGGGACATTTGTAATACAAATTTCCATCAACTTGAAACTGCAGATATCTTTCATCACTGCAATACATGTATAACATGAAGCAATCACAGTATAACACAAATAATGATTACAACTAGATTGCATGCTCCAAAGTTAAAAACAGACGTGCAGTGCCACTACTTAAAACAGGAAGTAGCATCTCTGCAGGAATAATCAACTATTTTTCATTAAAAGAAAGGAACCAGCAACTACTACTTCTCTACAAGCATCAGCAAGCTTAAAACTATGGTTCTACAAAAGGCTACTAACTGCTGGAAGTTAGAGATTGGAGCAAAATTACGAGTTTTTAGGTTGGGGAACTAAGCATACTCCTTAACAAAATATATTAAGCAAAAGGCTGATATAGAGAAAGTTTTTTTTTTCTCTGTAATAGAAAAATATTAATCATATACATATAATAAAGAATATACAAAACTCTAAGGACGAAAAATCCTGATTGAAAAAAGAGCACTACATAGACTGCCAGAGGACCACCCTGCAATCCCTCTTCAACTCCTCTGAACTGTGAGCAAATTTTTGAGCTTCCTCTTCCTTTTTGAAAGAGGGATCTCAGAAACACACTATTGGCATAAAGCATATATCCAATATAGCAATAATCATATTAGTCATCTAACTTCTCTGTGGCACATGTTAACTTAGAATTCAAAACACTAATATACTTTTTCCCATCATACGAATAACTTCAATCCTCGAGGTTTGTTCATCCACAAATAGCAATCTTAATTTCCTGTATTCAATGATATCAAAAAAGGCACTACATTTGTTGCCCGAAACAAATACAGGCTGCCATTGCTATCATTCTAAGCCAATATAGTCAACCACCATTTTGGGCCATAACAACCGAGTAATAGCCATTACAGCCAATTAGTCTATTTTCTCATATATTTTATCGATTTTTTGCTTCTAAATAACAACTTCACATATGGTCCATGACAACAAAATTGACTAAATCCACACTTGCAATCATGACCATGATTTTGATCCATGATTTCAGATCTTTTAATCCCCTTCCCGACATCCCATACCTCCACTGTTATTAAACCATTTTTTTTTCATTAAACAGTTAAACAAGAATCACATCACAGCATTATCAAAGCTTTGTTAGCATAAATTTGCAACACAAAATGGTATTTCATGTTACATTTTATTAAAACAAGCAATCATGGGCTTTTCTTATCTTTATTGGATAATTACTTCACCAATAAAAGAAACGAGAATATAGAAGCCAGTATCAAGAACCGTCTCCATCATACATCCATTTCATCATCTTTCCCTATCAAAAAACTCTACCACTATTAAATAATGAATTAAAATTTCTAAGCATCGTGGCCAATTTTGGCAAATAAATTAACAAGGAATCGTTCTAATACATTCCATAGAATGAAAAGACTGTGTAAATCAGGAAAGTAATCAGCATGTTTGTTTATGGAGGCCAAAACAAACCTGATACTATCACACTCACAGTGCACCCATCGTTGGCAAACATCACAGCAAATCATAGGAGTTGATTCTGAATCTCTATATACCTATAAAAAGTGGAAGAATCTAGTCAGCTCCTTTTTCACATCCAATGCACCATAGGAAGGCTATCTGAACACATGAGCAAGCATAAAGGCGGTAGGGCAAAGGAAATGCAAGTTCAACATTGTTAGACTGACAATGCCCAATACTCAAAACGGTAAAAAGGACAAGGAAAAAAGAAAAACTCTTGAATTGTTTTCCCTCCTGTTTTACTTGAATGGCTTGGATGGGGAGTCATATTTCCAAGAAACTAGGTGGGACACTGAAGGTGAATCACTAAACACACACCCCAAAATAGATACATACTGCCTAGGAATCTGGACAATCGCACAAGAATACCCAGGCAATATTCTAGTGTAGAACAACACTGGACATATAAGGAATGTAAATTGCAAATAAAGATCGTAGTTCCGAAGCCCTGGTAAGATCGTAGTTCCGAAGCCCTGGTCATCCAACAATCCAACATAAGAGAGCATAGAACTTTGATAACATCTTACCCTTAAACAAACAGGGCAATAGTTGCCCTTCACAAATAATCGACCACAAGCATCGCAGCAAGTATATCCAAGAAACCACCTGTCCATTCAAAGAAAAGAGTGATAAATCTAGTTGCCTATTAATGGCCAGAAAAGCACATCTAGCATTGCCATAAGAGTTTCTATATTAAACTGGAGTGTGATTCAGGCAAATGTTTAACCACCAGATATAGATGCACTTATCTACAGAAGCACAGTGGCATATTATTTAAAGTATTAAAAATAACACAGAAACAGCTGCCAAGGAGCTATGGCAATTTATCAAGTTTCACAGGTTCTAATTTATAGCAAAGGAATAGTTTATTAAAAGGGCTCACCCAGTGCACAAAGTGCTGATAGGGGGAGGGTGGGCGTATATGTACGCAACTTTCCCCTTGCATTTTTTGCAAAGAGGCTATTTCCACACCTCGAACCCGTGGCCTCAAGATCACCAAAGGAATAATTTATTAAAGAGAAGAATTAATAAAACCTAAGGGAAAAGGACAAGAAATCCTCTAAAAGAAACTAAGCAGTATCATGATAAAAACAGATAGCCCACAGATGCACCCAAAAGGAGAAAACAAAAGGGACACATATGGACTTCTGGAAGACCAAACAAGAATTAGCAAATGGCAAGTTAATAGATATGCCTTAACCCGTCAACATTACCACTCTTTAAGTTCACAAGAAAACTTCCCAGGAGTCCCCCCTCCCCCCCCCCCAAAAACACACACACACACACACACACACACACACACACACACACACAAAGATGCAAGTCTCAAGTCAATAGGATATACAAATTGAACAGTTTTCTAAAGTAAGATCAGCAAGAAAATGGATGCGACAATATAAGACCAATATATTCAGCCATGTTAGGGATTTAAACTGAGAATCCTTTGACATAAGCCACTCACAGCTATAAAAACTAACAAATATTTTAATTACTACAAGAAGATGCAAACAGTTTTACCCAATGTCATTTAAGAAGATCCTAGGATCAAATTCAACAGTAGATGCTTCACTCGGTACATCTGTCCCATTCTCTCAATCGTATGAATCAGCCTATAGCAAACAAACAAGATTTATTTTGAAGAGTAATAAAAACTACCTTGTGCTAAGGCCATTTCCTGGCACAGTGGAGTTACAGCTGTGACACCTTGTGTGCTTCGGGCATAGGTAAGGGCCACCGCTAACATTCTTTTTTTTCGATAGAAAAAGAGATTTTGTTAGAGAAAGAATGATGGCCTTATGTCAACATCATACAAAACAAAACAATAAGAGAAATCAATAACGGAAAGCTAAGGAAAGTTAACGAGGAAATGGAATAAGAATTAAGCTCTCACCTTGTGCTTAGGTTGCAGGCAGTAACAGTGATAAGCACCATCACACCTTTTGCAAAACATAAATTTTGTCGGGTCTCCGGTTCTACGACATGCCTGACAAAAAAAGTCATAAGCACAAAATTAAAAAAAAGATCTGGTACTCAGAAACAGCTGTAAAATGGTGCATAGATCCATGGCAATGATACTTTATGTCAGTAAACATGTGCCTTTTACATGCTGATTATATTCAGTTCCCTTTTCTTTTTGGTTCTTCAGTTTTCCAGTAAAACGGTGCAGACAGGTGCCTTTGGGAAGTTTCGCAATATATTTTCTAATTTCTTTACAATCTGGAGATTGATGAGTACAGGATGGACCGCTTATTGACGTGGATCTAAATGATTATATTTTGAGTCAAGTCTACCTTTTTCTCATTTTTCTGCAGTAGAGACCACATATAAGGCAAAATCCATACACAGGGCAATCTCCAGAAGCAAGGGATTAGCTGGTCTAAAAGATGCCCCCCATGTAAATGCACATTAGCATTTAGAATTGAGTGGTGAAGCACTCTATCTTTTGATATACTTCTGACCATCCTGCGTAGTCCTTGGATTTTAGATCGGTCAGCATTTGATGAGAATTGTGGACTGAAAGTGTTCTAGATTCATGACTAAGGCTGTGGATTACTCAAAACCAAGAATAAGGAACACTATATAGGGTACAAAACATCTTATATATCTTAAATAGATTATTGGCCAGGCCTTCAGGTAGTCATTTTCTCATATCTTTAGCATTTGAGATTAACAGATTCGCTTTCTGGTTCTTGTGTGTAGTTTGGTTGCACCTGTTTGGTGCCCTTACTGAAATTCTCCATATTTAATAGTTAAAAAAAAAAAAAAAAAAAAAAAATCCTTCTGAGGAACTTCAGTGGCACTTCCTTGGTGCCTTCCAGTTCATCTTTTTCATTTGCTTGTCAGAACAATATATACATATATACATATATATATCAAGGAATAGAAGTATCAAGCTGAAACTAGGGAGATTGAAATCAGTGCTTCTCCAACCTTGGTCAAGTAAAATCATGGCCATGTTTATGCCCATTTAAGTCCATGCTAAACTACAGGATTTTATCCCAAGAAAGATATCAGCAATCACAATTGAAGGAAAATATTCATGCATACTAGGTTCACTAAGCCTTTGTCTCAAAGCTGACAACCTTTATAATGTCCAGGTAATTCTATTTTACTAATGCCATTAATTACCTACATATCTAACATTACCTCACAAATTCGACAGGAGGGGCAGGTCCATGAACTCCAATGAAAAAGATCTGCATTGCGCCAACCAAATAGTAAGAAAACTAGAATGTGTGGAAACTTTTTTGATCAGTAGGACATACCTCTATGTTGGGCCCAAGATTTTATACAGCTCCTATGATACTTCTTGCTACAACTTTTGCACGACAGCATCTTCGTTGACCTCTCACTTCCTTGAAGTTCACCAACGAAACATATCCGACACATAACATTGGCAGTGGATTGACCTTGCTCTTCTCCAAGAGGCTTCAATGCATCCTGCGGTGGGAAAAAGACACTAACATTTTTGTAAGGCATTAAACATGTGTCTTTTACATGCTAATCATGTGAATGACAAAAGCAAGGATAAAAATAAATAAGAGGTCCAACATTAAAGCAATACCACACCATATATGGATTGTGGATGTTTCACATAGACATCACAATAGGATATTGCATTCTTCCCCTCAACCTCTGTTCTTTCATTTTCTTTTTATTTTTCTTAAGTTCATTTGTTTCAAATATTGAATATTTCTAAGATTTATTTCCAAAGATCCAGACAAAATAACGGTAGCAGCACGCATCATCACACTATTCCTCACAAGATGATATAAGATGCACACACACACACACACACACACACACGGAGAGACACACACACACACACGGAGAGACACACATAAACACTCAATTCGGACATGACAATTAGCTGCTCACCCGAAGGAATAGTAAGTAGTTAAGAAAATGAAACCATGATTCCAACGCTCCAAAAACAGAAGTTAGCCTATTTAACTTGAATTCTTTTCATTTATTCTCCTGCAATTTAGACAAAAAAGAAATGCACTTATCAAACGAAAAGAAAAAAATCTACAGACTGTATGGAGAATAGTTCACAAAACACAAAACTACAACCCAGAGCTACATGGAACGCAGTATTGGAAACCCCCCCAGGGGACGCAGCACAAGGGGGTAGGCTTAGCACTAGGGGTTCGTTCGTAGGTGGGGCCGTACATACATATTTGGTGACGTTATTTTCAAGATTCAATTTGGTGGTGTTATGAATTATTTACATGTTTTGTTGTTTAAAGTAGGGGGAAGAAAAGTATTACCATTAAGACTCACAGAAAAAATTTATTGACTTGAAAGTTTTTTATAGAAAAATGGCAAAAAGGTTTACTTTGTTATGGAAAAATAGCATACAGATATCCTTCCCTTGGAAAATACCTTGATCTCCTCTAGATAATCCCCCACCTCATGAAATAATGTTAGCTTTTTCCTTGATCTTCTCTTAATAAGTCAGCTGTTTTTTTTTTAAAAAAAAAAAAAAGCAAAACAAAAAACAAGTAGGGCACTGAATATAACATTACTACCTATATTACCTGGTTTTACACCTCAAAAAGGGCTCCCTAATTTTTAAGTATTTGGATCGCAAAAGCACCATGTTCAGGGTCACTCAATCGAGTTCCTAAATTATACAGGTTAGCGTGAATTAGGTAACTATGCTACAACCACAATTTCCTTGTATCCTAACATCTAAAACCAACATAAGATTTCAAACCCTGCACATAACTAAAGAAATGTTTGCCTAAGATTGTAAAGGAGATAAACTTACTTATAATCAATATCTCCGCATTATGAGAATGCAGAAACTAAAAGAGCTAAGTTTTTTAACTATCATGCCTAAAATACAACATGGAGCAGTGAAATTACATCCGTACAATCAAATACCTGGCATAATCCACCTTCAAATAAAGTAATCAATCTAGGTTGATTCTTTTTTGGAAAATTAGTTTAGAATATATTTCTGTTTAAACATGAATTAATCCACTTTCAAGAACAAAAATCTCAAATCTACTTAAACCCCAGAATCATAAGCTTAAAATAGTTCATAAACCACATTCAAATTTAGTAGAGAATCAAAAATCAATGACATAAAAGTAACCTTGTTGTAAGACTCAACAAGTGCAACAAAACTAATACGGGAAAAATAATCCAACTAGCAATCACATATAAGTTGAGCTTTTATCACTACATCCAAATGTGTAACCCAAATGAGTAGCCTAAATCAACACAAAATGGATAATGCTAATTGTCAGAAATTGTTTCAATGTTTCTTCTCTTCTTTTATATTTGGATATAATGTTTCCCCTCATTCCTCTCGAGCAAACGATTTTTTTTTCTTTTTTTATTTCTTCCAAGAAACATGGGTCAATGTCACCCAAAAATAGGTCGGAAGCTCATCCCATCCTTCTCTTCTCATATCCGAGCTCGTCGTTTTTATGGGCTTTCCAAGATTGGGGACTATTATGGATTCTTGCCAATTAAATTAGAGTTTCTAAGATTGGCGGCAGTTGACAGCGATCTTTCTCTTATTCTCTCCTCATGCCCATGCTCTTTGTTTTCGCCTTTGGGTATCTCTCTCTCCCACACGATTGGAAAGAGAAACATACAAACACACATCATATTCAAATAAATTAACAAAACAAAGCTCATCATCTATTCAAGATTCATTCCTTCCCAGAAAAGAAGTACGCTAGCAAAATCATTTAAATTCAACTAATCCATTTTCAAACACAATAGTCTCAAACACTACCTCAAATTAGGAAACAGAAATTTGGCACAAGAATCAGAAGACAATGGTATATCTAAATTGATCATAGAACTCAACCAAGTAAATCATTTTACACAATAAGAGCAATCCCATCTAAAAGAAAGAAACCATTTACAATCTTGATGTTCCGCTTTCAAGAATATAATATGGTAACAAGGTAAAGCAAAAAAAAATCACAAGAATCAAAAGAAACAAAAACATGTTACCGCCAAATCTCCAGATTCAAATCTCCTCGCATAATCCTCAGCGACAAGTGACGCTGCCGCGGCCTTTCTCTGAATCGCAGCCCTCTTCGTCTGCGCCGACAACAGCTCCTCCGTATCTCCACCACCAAATCCATCATTCACCAACAAGGGCGCCGGCGTAGTCACCACTTTCGGCACCAAAACCTGCACAGTACTCCTCTCTCGAACCCTAAGCAGCCATGGATCCTTCAAAAACTCCTCAACCCTAGAAATCTCCTCCAAAAAACCTTCTCTCGCTTTCTCGCTCTGTAACTTCTTCGTAAACCCTAGTTTGCAGTAGCAAATTCGTCGACTGCAATAGAGAGAGAAAGAGAGATGAGAGAGTTTTATAGAGAGAGAGAGAGAGAGCGTAGAGAGAGAGAGGGTTTTAGTTATGTATACCATGTAATTGGACAAGCGACGTGAAAGGCCATTGCGGACGACGGAAAAATAAAAAACCTTTATGATTTGGGGGAAATTTTTGAACGTTGTTTGAGAGGTTTAAGCGATTCCTTCCTCCAAAAAAAAATAATAAAAATCAAAATTAAATAAAAATTCCCCACTCCCCACTGTTTCTTCTCGTTTCAATATTTTTCAATTATGTAAAGCTCACATGCACACGCCCCCCTAATTTTACGTTCTCTCTCTCTCTCTCTCTCTCTCTCTCTCTCTCTCTCTCTCTGTGGACTCTCTCTTGCTCGTATCTGCGTGCGAATGGGGACGTGAGGAGTTGGGGCTTTGTAAGCGTGGAGAACGTGAGAAATATGTGACCAATTAAAAAGGGACGTGTATGTATTATTACAAATTTTACATATTTTTTGTGGTATTCCCAAAATAATTCTATTTTTGACAACAATATTGCCAAAATCAATATTATTATTATTATTTTATTTTTTATAAGAAGCTGAAACCGACATTTTTGTAATAAAAAATTACATAAAATCGAATATATATATATATATATATATATATATATATGAAAAACAAACTGCATACTCTAATAATAAATAAATTTAAAACTTAATATGTATCGTTTTACATACATATGAAATTCTTTTTCATTAATTAAATTTACTTCATATAATATCAGTTTTAGATGTTTGCATGTTTTTATATATTATCATGACATTTTTATCAAATATTATCAAAATCAAATCAATAATTAATTTAATTTTAATATATGATATTTTTTAAATATTCTCAAAATATATGATATTTTCTAGTATTTCCCTCGAATATAATTTGATATAATAAGAATTATTTGAATTTGAAATATATGATAAATGTATTCGATGTAAGTGAATACATGTTTTTGTAACTCTAAAGAATAACCTTTTTCATAGCAGAGCAGAGATCTTTTGGTAGCGCATGCAAGTACTCTAACTATAACATATATTGAAAAACAGTTTTTTTATAACAGATCCAGTGTTTTTTGGAGGCGCATATGGACACGTGAGTGGTTGTTTTGAGTTTTGATTGTAACTGTAACTTTTTCTAGAATGGATTAAGGGTTTTTCTTGAGGTGTGCGTAAATGCATGAGAGATTATGTCGTAATTATCTTGGTAGCACATGTTGTAAACACATTGTCTTAACTTTGTTAGAAAATATTAGAGAAATATGAATATTACTCTGATATTATATTAAAAGAAATACGAGAATATCATAACATGACTTTGATATTATATTAAAGAAATATGAATATAGTTTCGATATCATATTAAAGAAATGTGGACATGATTTTAATACCATATTAAAAGATAGAAGCAATAGAAAATATGAAACCCTAATGAAATATTGTTATTACAATATATTAAATTTATAAAAAGAACTCATTGTTACAAATATATAAATAAAAAAAATCGAATATTTTTATGATCAAATCAGTAATTGATTTGATTTTAATATATAATATTTTTTTAGATTTACTCAAAACATATGATATTTTTTAACAAGATAAAACTAAGACCATGGCCTTTACTCATTAAAGTTAACAAAAATCTGACCCACATCAAAAGAATATGAAAAACAACCACAACTTCTGCCCCTAGCACCCTTGACAACGGGACAAGAAAAAGAAAAAAAAAAAAATCGACGAGACCCAACCTCCCATGGTAGATACCTAATTGGCATTCCTCTCCTTGGTCAAAATGGAGATCAACTTAGATGATATTAGCAACCCTAATATTGTCCTAGTTATGACATTGATCAAAGCTAACTCGAATAGCTTCAGCAACCATAGCATTGCCATTAGATCAAGGGCCAGAGACAGCCGGTGTTGGATCCCTCTTACTAGACATTTTTGTTTTTTTAGTTACATAAAAATTTAAATATGAGATTATCAAATTGTGAGAGAAGAATTATAATCATTAGATTATTCTCTTTGGACTCTCTTACTAGACATTGTTTTCCTTTCCGACCCTAAGTCTTTTGTTTGATGCTCTTGGGTCCCCCCCCCCCCCGGGCGCGGCGGGCGGGGGCAAAAACAAAAAAAAAACCCTTTCCCTTACTATTTGTGACGCTCACCCTCCCATCAAATTTTGTAATTGGATGTTGAGTTTTAGGCAATTGGGTGATAGGGAGATGCCGAAAAAGTATGTCACTTGCATTGATGAAAGTGTCTTGTAACATTCTCAAAAAATGGTTCAATTTGGGAGAGAATCAAAATATGTGATTTTAAAAGGTGTTCACCGATAAGTTAATATTAAAATTTTATGATTTTTATTTTTTTTCTTCCATTGATAATTTTCATTATCTTTATAAAAATGACTGTCGATAATAATTTTGGAGTTCGTGGGAGACAAGGGGTTTAAAATATAGAATTTGGATTTTAGAGCTTGTTGATTTAAATCTAGAAGCAAAACTCGAATAGAGTTTATTTTTTGTTTTCTTATTTTTATCATAGGTATTCAGATTTTATCTGATTAATTTGATTCAAATACCGTGAGATTGGTTTTTTTAAATCTTTTTTTATCATTCTCAAAATTCGAATTTAAAATCTCTGATCAATGAGTTAGAGTATTCAATCATTCAAATTAAAGAAATTTGGTTACGAGTAAGCTTTGTGTGCAATGGTTCGATGTGCATCTCAAGTAAGGAAAGATAGGCGAGACTGATATAATAATAATAACGCCGTTCCGACTTAGTATTCTACTCTTCTAAGAATAAACATTTTCCTACAATGGTCCACAAAAAGCATGGTGCGATGTCTATAAGAGCTCACGTCTAGAGTATTAGAAATAACACCTTCTTTTGGATATATGTATTAATACATAAAATATTTTAAATGTTTCGAGAAATATAATTGGATTTTTTTAACTTATAAGTCAAAATTGATATCAATATTCTTTTAAGTATGCTGGATCATAATTTAAGAAAATAATAATAATATGCTCTAAGTGAAGAGTTTAGCGCGATAACTTAGAACTCGTCTCGTATATAAAATGCTTCCTGATTTAGTACGGGGATAAGGGGAGAGTGAGTATATATGTACGTAGTTTTCCCCTAATATTTTTGTAAAGAAACTGTTTTCATACCTCAAATCTGTGATCTCGACTTTACTAAAGGAACAATTCAGTCGTTGTATCAACACTCGCCCTTTTAGTGTGACAACTCATAAAACAAAAAAAACTTCAAAATATATAAAATAATTTATATAAATTATTTAAATTGTGATTCATTTATTTTAGACGACTACATTTTACTTTGGTACTACTCGAAAAAGCATGCATAAACATACAAATAATACTTCCTTTTTTTTATTAACCAAAACACAATTTAAAGGTTAAGAAAACTCACAAAGACCAGCATGAGTTCAATAAAACTTAGATATCATTAAATATTTTGTATCTTTATTGCATGAAAATATTGGAGTTCTAGTGAAAAATATTATTTTAATAATTTTAAGAAATACTAAATTATAGAGAAAAATAATCATTTATGTGAAAGAAAGGTTTGGAGCGGCTTGATTTCATCTTCATGGGTTAAGAAAAATATTAGAATTGGTGTAGCATGAAAAAATGTGTACAAATATAACAAAAAAAAGAATAAAGATAGCGAAGATGTCCTACAACCATTGATATCCATAAGAAGAACAGAAAATGTCGTTCCCAAGAAGACAGTTTAGTGATATAAACCCACATCCCCTAATCTGAGATTTCAGATTCAAATTTATATATATATATATATATATATAAAATATATCTACCGGGATATCTAATCCCATTCGCTCCCCTAGCTTTCGTTTCTCAGTGTCAGTATCGGCCCAACAGAGTGCTTTCGTCGTTGGTATTCTTTCTGATCTCTACGCATTTCACCGCTCCACCAGAAATTTTCTCTATTTTTATTTTTCCTCTGCTAAGTTCTCTCGACCTGTCTAACAATTTATAAACCCATTAAATTTTCTACTTTTTATTTTCTCGAAATGATTTCAATATCTATTCCATCATCTTCCAATATTATAAATTTCATCGGCACTTTTCATCTCGATATACAAACATGTGTAAGAGTTTTGCAAGAAAGGATTGTCCATTGCTTTTTCCTTTTTATTTTATTTAATTTATTCATCATTTTAAACGCCCATTAGTTTTCTTCCAAAACTTTTAGTGAGTTTGCAACCAGAAGCTCTCTCGTCTCTTTGAATTTTGGAAATTTCAAAGAATAAAACATGCACATAAGATTAAAGAAAATATCAAAAGTGTTTTTTTTTTAAAAAGCTATGTATCTTTTAGGTGAAATTTATTTATGTTTTAACTAAAATATTATTTTTTAGTTGAATGTTGGCAAATGCAAATGAATATATTTAAATCTCATTTTAGACTCACAACATGGTAAAATTTGATATAAATGTTAAAATGGTTAATATATATGAAAAATAATCTTAAACTGAGGATAAATTTTAGCTTAACGGTTAAATTACTCTTTTGAAATCTCAAAATTATGAGTTGGAGACGTAAAAATAATTTTTTTATAAAAATACAAGGAAAAGACTGTATACATATACGCTGATCTTCTGCTACCCCTGCACTAAGCCGGAGAGCACTTTGTGCACCGGACGAGTTATTTTTTTAAATCAAGATTACAATCCCTCTTAGATAATGATCCAAAAGGATATACTTTTATTCATGTTATAGACATATTATCTAAATTTTTCCGAACAAGATTTTAATTTATTGGTAAAATATTATTAACAAACTTTTATTAATACCGACTGTTTGATACAAGTTATTAGTAATTTTTTTTCATATTCATTGTTCTGCTTATATTTTGACAGACAGTTTAACCGGATAAAATGTTTACTGTTTCAATATTTGTTATTTTGGCTATAAATATCTCTTTATTCTTTTTTTAAAATAATACTACTGCGACTCAAAAATAGCATAGAGAGAATTTTAAATAATTTTCAATTTAAAAAAAAAATTAGGAAAGTTATTATTTCCAAAATGGGAAAATGTTAACTGAAAAACAATATTAACTTGTTTTTTCACTTATAAAGTAATTTTGATAAAATTACTAAATTTTTTACATTTTTATTTTTTTCTTCTTAATTTAAAACCACAGAGGGTTGCAAAATTTCATAAGTAACCTTAAAAAAAAAAAAGAAAAAAAAAGAAAAAAAAAAAAGAAAAAAAACAGAAGAAGAAGAAAGAAAAGAACAACCCTATCTTGCCCGCCCCCGCCTCTTTCTCTACGGATCAAAAGCCAATGGCAATACGATGGCCTCCGTGTCCGCGCTCTCTCTCTCTCTCTGAAAGAAAATAAGAAGAATACATCCCCAAATTCTCCTCTCTCTACCATACCCTGCGCCGAGTCACAGAGAAGCAGAACTCCGTTCTCTTTCCTCTGCCATTATCAGGTCTCTCTCCTCTCTCTCTCTCTCTCTCTCTCTTGTTCTCACTGAGTTGATAACGTTTCTTTACCATAATTGCGGTTTTTATCTTTTTTTAATTTTTGTAATTGATGTGTTCTAATGTTCTTTCTCTCTTCTCTCTACCAAACTGGATACTTCTGTGGTTCTTCTTTGATGGGTATAGCTTAATTTCATCTCTAAAGCAGTTTTGGTCTAATAGCAGCATGCTCATTATTATGTGAACCCTAGGTTAGTCACCACATAGAAAGCAAGAATCTAGTTTAGCATTAGCGCTCAACAATCTTTCATGCTTGTTTTGCAATTCAATTTGGATATGTTCCCATGAATTGCTGAAACCCCACTAGTATAGTCACTTTCATATGTAATATTGATATTAAGTTTCTCATTTCATCAACTAACTTTAGAGTTTCATCCAAATCCCATCTCAGTTTGTAGGAAATGCACCTCTCTCTAAATAAGATCCGAAATTCACAAGGTTTGGAACATATACACGGGGTTGGTTCGGTGTACTTGCTCAGTACCCTTGAGTATACCGATGCACACTTGAAATATAGTAGCTACGCTTTCCACCATTGCAAGAAAAAAAAGGAATTAGGGTGTGTATAAGACGGTGGTGTCTTTCCTTTATGCTCCTAGTTAGTTACTTTATTCTTGATCTTTACAAGAAACTGTGGTTGAAGTGTTAAGGTTCAGAATTATATGTCTGAAAGGAGGAACAGTTGCCTTGGTATCCTATTTGTTCCACAGCAAAGTCTGGGTTTCTAATCTATATATCATACATGCCTCTAATTGCTTCCTCATGTTGCAATAATGATCTCTATTTTTGGAAACATATGTTGAGCTTTCAAATGGATAAGCTTGCTTGTCCATGTTCTCATGTGTGATCTAGTCTTATTTAATGGATAGGTACCTAAAAGGGCAGGCTATGATCTGATTACAAGGATGATGAAGTCTGCTGGATATAGTTTTGTTTCTTCATTTATTACTGTTAATACAATTACACTAAAACAACATAATAGATTCTCATTAAATGGATTTCGTGGTAATTTGGCCAAATCAAGGAAGTTATCTGCTGGAGCTCAAAGGCATCAGCTATACACAGAAGCTACAATGGTTGCTGAGAAATACTACCCTCCATGGTTTAGGTTTGCCTCTTTTGTATATTTTAGCAGTTTTTGATGGGTTTATATAAATAATTTCTTGATACATTTAACCTATTTTTAAGTTGTGCTTATTTTATATGTAGTGTTGCTCCAATGATGGATTGGACTGATCATCATTACAGAACACTTGCTCGGTTAATATCAAAACACGCATGGCTCTATACTGAGATGCTTGCTGCAGAAACAATTGTTTATCAGGAGGATAATCTAGTAAGTGAAATGATATTTTCCTCAAGATGCGAGGCAAGCAATTTGGTCTTTAACTAAATGACAAACTCATTCTTTGGCATTATTTGTTTCTTTTTTTGTGCTTCGGGGAGAATGGATTTGCAGATTGGTAGTATGCTGGGGGAAGTCCACTATTTTGGCTACTTAATTAAATGCCTTTGTGGGGGATGGGGAGCTGGTCTTAGTTTTGTTTTCTTCTGTATTACTGTGGCTGTGTTCTTTTACTTATTCTGTGTTTGTATTCCTTCAGTGGACTACTGTTTGGATTTAATCTTATGCATCTCTTAAATTACCCTTTTGTTTCAGTTATGATTAGGTTGGAAAAGGGAGTATTTCTGCACTTGATGTTCCTTATTTTAGTTCATGTAAGGGTTAAATTAATATTTTAATGAGCAACTTTGGAAAGAAGCTTTAAGTGATATGTGCCAGTATTATTATTGTTATCCACCTTTTGCTTTATTTGTTGCTCATTCTCCACCTGGAAGTCGATGAAAATTTTTGACCTTGTGAGAGGTTGTGGGGTACTCCATAAGCATAAATATGTTCTTTTATTTTAAAAAGGGGAAAAATTACTAATAGGTGCAAAAGGGTACCCATCAAGTAAAAAATGGGGTTGCAGATGTATGAAAGTTTTAAAAATATTCACATCAATATCATTTTGCTTGAATAAAAAATGTAGGAGTCTAATTGAAGTGCTTATATCAGTCAAAAGTTAGGAGTATAATGAATGTGTTTTGATGACTACCATAGAATTTGAGGATTAAAAGAGCTTAACTATGTGTATCAGATGGAACACCAACTTTTGACTAAGATGATGCTGGTAGTATTACCTATCTGTTTCATTAGTCATCACCATGATGAGATAGCTGATTTTTTCTTTAATTTAATTTTTCTCCCTTTTGGAGTAAATTTTAGCTCCAAGCGTCTCCAAACGCTTGGTCTAGGTAAGGGACTTGACGAGGGAGAAGTTATCTGACACATTGTAGACCATGTGTGATTATTAATGCAACTTAATGGTAAGATATATGATAATAAGAATTCTCTTATCCATCGGTTTGAGCTTTTGATGTAGTTGGTTGTCTCATATGGTATTGATTAGTAACTATGGTGTCTTATAGATCACCATGGGAACTGTTGGGGGGGAGTGTTAGTATATCATATAACACAAGCTCCTTTCTTTATCAACTTTAGCTTTTGGAGTAGTAGGTCACTTAATATCCACAAGTAAATGAACCTTCTTGATTATGAAATATCTATTGTTTGTTGAACCATGTGAATTTTGTTAAAGAAGTATACCTCTAGATCAGGGGTAAACAAGTCCCATATGACACTTTCTTGGAAGTTTTCGTATGAAGGACCAACGTAGTTAAAGGAAAAGGCGTAAAAGAGAAGGGGATTAAGGAAGAAGGAAAGGACTAAAGAATACTCAAGTGAAAGGGTGAGGAGGTGCTGCTGGTTAGGTTGCCATCATGGCGTCTTAGCACCTTAAAACAAAGGACGAGTGGATCAGCGCCTTGCCTTACGCCATATAATTTCTGGTTTCTTTAAGTGCCTAGGAAAGCACCTTTGATAAAATTGGTAGATATTGCTTGTATTATTGATTGGTGATTTGGCTGGAATGTCTTTTTACTTGACACCAAAGAGGCTGACTACAGAGAAATTTACCTCCCAACCCCTTATTCCTTGGCACTTGGTGTTTTTGTATCATATCTATTACATCATTGGGCAAGAAAATAATCAATGTTTATCAGATGAAATTGTTGTGAACAGGCTTGTCAGTAAGAATATCAAGGTATAGATATCCGTGTTGAGAAATAATTTACAATAGACATTTGTTTTCATTAGTCATTAAAAATAATAAACAGGAGAAATAAATGAGATGTACACTTCTAAGATAAAAGAATTCAACAATTAAGTAAAATCTCGTTGCATTTAATGGACAACATATCCCATTTCCTAGCCCAAAATTTTTTTAAATTGAAGATCCACCGGATAAGTAAAAGTTATGTTTATGATAAAGCAATAGAATGATAATCTAATTCATTAATCTTTGTTCCTATTACTTAAATTGCTCCTCTAGAACCTATTGAACTTGATTTTTATGGAGGGATGCATGATAGTCAATTAAGTTGATGACCACTGTGTTTCTATTTTAATGGGCTATTTAGTAGTAGATGTTTAAATAGGACCTTGTACTTGTGCTTTATAGGTATATTGTCAAGGATCACTTACTCTTTTTGTTATTTGGATTGCTCAGGACAGGTTCTTGGCGTTTTCTCCAGAACAACATCCTATCGTCCTTCAAATTGGTGGGAATAATTTGGAAAATCTGGCAAAAGCTGCTAAACTTGCTAGTGCTTACCACTATGATGAGATCAACTTCAAGTCTGTACAGATCTTTTGATCCAACTCTTGCATGTACTTTTTATTCATGACCAACCAAAACCTTCTAATTGTGGACAATTTTTATCAAATCATGACTTCCTTTTATTTTTTCTAGTTGTGGATGCCCAAGTCCGAAAGTAGCTGGACATGGCTGCTTTGGTGCACGTCTGATGCTGGATCCAAAGGTGTGAAATCTCAAATGCTCCTAAGTCTTAATGTTGACCAAATAGGTAGTGATTGTTCTGTTAATGTCCTCTGATATAGACATTTGCTCCATGACTGAAGTTTGTTGGGGAGGCGATGTCAGTGATTGCTGCCAACACGAATGTACCTGTCACTGTTAAGTGCCGAATTGGTGTTGATAATCGTGATTCATACAATGAGCTATGTAAGATTCTATCACTAATATCTATTCTACTAGTTTAAGACATATTTGGAAATTTGTATCCTTTAAAGTTTCATATTTTCGTCTTAGTGTACTCAACTAGAATTGTTTTTGCCAAGAAACCTAAAAAAAATTAACTGATTTTCTGCTATTTGATTTATTTACATTAAGTCTCCCACTCACTACATGAGGCTAAAGAAGTTAGAATTTTAATTCAATTCTACAAAGGTGAATTTGGAGATCAGAAATGTTTGCTTATTTTTGCCATGTTTATCACACTGCGAACAGTCAATGCCATTAATACAGATCTATATGCTGACTTTAGTCAGTTCTATAAAGCATATGAAGCATGAAACTTCCTCAGCTTGGCTATTGTCTAGTTATAGGTGATCCATTGGACATTTAGTGCTAAGAAGGGGGTTATCCTAGTAGAATAATAAGTTTATCAGATACTTTTGGGTGGGCTTCCAGCCATGTGTTATTAAGTGCACTTTGAGTGGATTGTGGTGTTCATTGGTGTGGCATAAATAGGGCAGTCTAAGTATGTTCTAGAGTGAGAATTATATATCATGTTATTGTGACCTTTTTAGTTCATTGTGCTTTCTATGAACTCATCCTATGCTAATTTCTAGTTATCTGTAAATTGTTGAGGAGATATGTGTGTTGGTGGTGGGACGCCCAGGCCGCATCCCTTCTGTGTTCATCACACACCTCATTCTATGTGAAATGTTCCTGGCCCTAGCCCTGTGCATAATATGTTTGAATGAAAATCCTCATTTTTGGAATTGTCTAATCAAGTATACCTTCTTATTTTTGGAATTTGTCTAATCAACTATACCTATATATGAGCATCTTCATTACTTGAGGTTCACTATACGCTTATCCATATGATACAATATTCATCAAAATCCAAGTTGTCACAGGGAACATTATCATTATTTTTCTTTGATGGAATTACAATATTATTTGGATGGAAAATGGAATACCAGGAGGATAAGACATTGTTACAAGAAGAGGCAAGTTGAAGAAAAGTGCTTTGCAATCTCTCTAGTAATGGGAAGCACATATGCATGTGTCTTGTGCTTGTATCATGTGGGTGGATACAGGTGTGATAGTTTAATTTTTAAGATTGGCCTTTGTATGGTTTGTGCCAAACAGATCAAAAGGGTAGCTCTGAGCCTTTACATGTCTGCTGCCAGAATCCATATTCTCTTTGACAGGTGGACATATTCCATTGATTTGAACTCTCATCCGGATTGGGGTTGATTTATATATTAGGCTGTTTAGTAAATGTGACTAAGATGTCACTGAGTTGATTGATGGGCTTGTTTTGACTATTTCACTTCTCATGCATCAAATTGTTAGTTTCCTATTGTTTCACCTTCTTTCATCCATTAAGGAAGCCTTTGTTTTCTCCCATGTGCTTGTTTGTTTTGTTTAATTTAAGTGTACTAATTCTGATGGCTTTGAATACTAATATTGATTATATTTTCCCCCTGTATTTTAGGTGATTTTATTTATAAGGTTTCTTCCCTATCACCAACTAGGCATTTTATCATACATTCGCGCAAGGCACTTCTAAGTGGCCTCAGCCCACGCGATAATCGGACCATTCCTCCTCTCAAGTATGCTTTGTGGTGACTATTGACAATTTTATTTTTCCTAATTGAAAATTTTGATGTGCAAAAGATCTTTTGGTTAAAATTTTAGCTTTATACTTGTTTGATCAAATGAAAGATCCCATCTTGAGAATCATTTTTCTGATACAACTCATCAGTTTGCTATTGATAGAATCAGTATCTTCTTGATACAGGTATGAATACTATTACGCCCTCTTGCGTGATTTTCCTGATTTGCAGTTTACTATAAATGGAGGCATAAATTCCGTTGAAGGGGTAAGTTTCCTAATGACAGAATTCTGTTTGAGAAGTTTGATATGAAATTTCCAACTGAAGATTATATTTTCAATCCTTTGTCACAGGGTTGCCAATTTTATATATTTTTGTGTCTAGTTAATTATAAGCTCATTAAGAGCTTGACATCTGTTGAGAGTGATTTGAACTACGTTGAATGAAGACCAAGATAAACAGAAACTGGTAACAAATTGAGTTGTACAATCTCCTTACTCTTCCAGGCTTTCTTGCCCATTCTTGGTTAATAAGTCTTACAAAGCAGCTGCAGATGCCTGGATTGCCTGTTAAGTTTGTCAACTCTTGTTCCCTATCAACCTGTTTGTCATCATCAAAATTAGTTGTCAAATACTTGGTGCTAAGAAGTAATGATTTTGATTCCTTAAGAATGGTCCAGAACAGTAATTGGAGTTTGATCTGTTAGTTGTTGTATGCCCTTTGTTATAGAGATATGTTAATCCCCTTTGATTGGGATTTTTTTGCTTGAATTCCAAATGCCTTTCAACCTGGCATGTTTGTAACATGACAATTCTTGAAGCATTTCCATGAGAGCAATAGCATTTTGATTTCCTAATGGAAAGTGTTTTATGCTTGTTGGTTTTCTCTTCTTTGTTTCCATTAAATCTAATTCGAATGTTCTATTCCACTTTGGACTTTGTTAGGCACAGATCTGTTAGGTTCATTTGTTTCCTGTAAATATATTTATAAGACTTAATGAATACCATGGAGTTATGACTGCACATAACTTATTGCCTGAACATGGCAAGAAGTTTCTTGTATTATATCTTTCACTGCTATATGTCCCTTGTGAATTCTTATTTTCCATCTTTTCACGTCATCTGGTAGGTAAATGCTGCGAGGAGGGCCGGAGCTCATGGAGTAATGGTTGGACGTGCTGCCTACAATAAGTATGATTTCTGTTCTATTTACTGTTTTGATGTTTCTTCTGACTTTCACAAAAGACTACTTTGTTATATTGTTTCTTATGTGTTCACTGACTTGTACACTGAATTTTGGATATCCAGTTGGTTCATTAAACCTTAGTTGATCAACTAATATATAGTTGATAAACTTATTTTTATTCTGAGATCAAGGTATTGTGCAGTGGTAAATTAATTTGACCAAATGAAATCAGATTCTTCTTATAAGAAAATTGAGGTGTCTTGAGTACAGTGACCAGCAGGTGGCAGCTAGCAGTTGTTGTTGTTAAATGAACAGAAAACCTATTTTCCTTGTTTATCTATTTGTTACTTTCTGGTTTGAGGATTGTTACTTTCTGGTTTGAGGATTGGAGGGTGGTGCGAGGAGGCTGCTGAAACATAGCTTTTTTCCCCCCCTTTTTCATGTCTTAACCGAAAGGTCTACCAAATCGAAGAATCTGGCTGCAAGGTTTTCAGATAATTCAGAAGGCAGCCATGCATATTATTCTAGCATTAGGATAGTGAACTGAGAAAAATTCTAGCATGGAAGATCCAGCCAAGTAATGTGAACTCATTTGCCACAAAAGCGGCCCTGCCCTCCAAAATAATAATAAAAAAAATCTGAATCTGAAAAGATATTTTTATTATGCTCTTCAAAATGCATCTGAATAAATTTTAAAAACGCACAAATTACTGCATTTCTTTTGGTAAGTTAGTTGTTTGTCTTGTTGTGTGTGTTCTGTGGATGTGTTCAAGTGTCTGTTTGCCTGCTTATGACACGACTATCGATTATGCAGCCTCTCACTTCTTATTTGTGATTACTAAAGATTTCTTTGACTACCTTTATAAGCTCTGGAGAGCAATATTCATGACACTTTCAACTTATTGGTGTCCAAAAGTAACAAAGAAATGTGTTTGTGCTTGTGTAGTGGTAGTTGATGCATACAATCATGTGTAGTTGTGGTTACATGTGAGAATTCTAAACACGTGTAATTGCTGATATGGATGTTTATTGTTGGATTCAAGAGATTTTAGAAAGTTTTATTTTTGGACTCCTCGGATTATGTGATTAAATTATAGGATTAATATAGAGTTGACTCCTTGAATTATGGGATTGATATAGGATTGACTTTGGAGAATTTCTTGTTTTGTATGATTCGATTAGATTATTTCCTATTTTTTGTAATTTAGAATAGTTTTCTATTTTTATGATTTGACTAGATAATTTCCTAATTCTTGTGACCTAGAATAGTTTATAAATTTCCATGTATAATTTTATTCAATTAAGAAAAAGAAATGCGGAGAAATTATTCTTTCATATTTTGTGACATGGTATCAGAGCCCTAGGGCTTTTTCTGGGATTTCTTCTTCTTCTTCTTCAAGCAGCCTTCATTGCTGCGAGTTCATGGTTCCTTTGGGTTCCCTTTCTTCTGCGTATGCCGGCCTTAATTGCTGTGAATTTTCTCCCTTCAGCATGTCAACCTCTGAAATCACCATCTCTAGCAATTCTAATCCATCCAAAGAACCCAATTCTCTTTAGAAAATTAAAGAATTACTGAATATTCGGGTTTTCAGCTGGCCTCAAATTCTAAGCCGTTATTTTTTATCTTTCATATTCATATTCATTGAAAAGTTGAGAAGCTTGTTGGGGTCTCTTGAGAAGCCTTCTGGAGCATGTTCGTTAGCTCTTTGAGGACCAGGGTTCAGGGAGGAGGATTGGATTTGCTAAGGAAAGGAGCGGTCTTTACTACCTTGAATCATCTAAGAAACTTAGGAGTAATCCATCTTCAATTTTTTTTCGATTTTTATTGTCATATCCATTTTTTATCGCCTTTATTGTGATCTCTAATTTTCGGCTTCCATTGCCATCTTCATTTTTTTATTGGCTTTCATTGCCATCTCCATTTTTTCGACCTTCATTCCCCTATTCGTTTCTTGGCCTTAATCGCCATAAACCCTACCTTGTTTGTGTTCCTTTGGTCTGAATCGATCTCAACCCTAATCTTTATTTTGGCCTTCAAAGCCATCAACCCTCATTTTGTTTGTTCTATTCCTTTCGACCTCAATCGCTCTCAACCCTAATCTTTATTTGGCCTTCATCACTATCAATCTTCCCCCCCCCCCCCACAAAAAAAAAAAATTTATTGCCACATAATTCCCTTACTCAAGTTCTGATTGTAGTAGCTGTGGTTGTCTATCTTCAACAAAATGTCATATGCTTCAGAAAAATCAAGCATTGCAGACTTTACTGGCAAGCTCGGAATGGAAAACATCCACTCTCTAGCTTGAGGGGCAGTGTTAGACCGAAGAGTTTTTAGAAAGTTTTATTTTTGGACTCCTCGGATTATGGGATTAACATAGAGTTGACTCCTTGAATTATAGGATTGATATAGGATCGACTTTGGGGAATTTTTGGTTTTGTATGATTCGATTAGATTGTTTCCTATTTTTTGTAATTTAGAATAGTTTCTTATTTTTATGATTTGACTAGATAATTTCTTAATTCTTGTAACCTATAATAGTTTATAAATTGCCATGTATAATTTTATTCAATTCATAATAAGAAATGTAGAGAAATTATTCTTTCATATTTTTTGACATTTATAAATCCAGATTTAATAATAAAATTCTTTTGACATAAAGCTGCCGCATCTTGCATGAAGAAATCCTTGTTTGGGAATACAAACACTTCTTTGCGTGTTCCTAGGTCAAATTCAGTTATTAGAAAATATAAACCTTCACAAACCACTAGTAAAGAAACACTCTCATGACAGATATTTTTCATTTTGTCATGCATGAAGAGAGTTTTGCTCCACGTGATTTTATTTTGTTTGAGTTTTTAAATTGCCCAAATAATTGAAGCACTGGGGAAGTTTAAAAAAGTTCCATTTAGAGGGAGCAGAAATCATTGAATGTAAAATATATATGGCTATTCGAAAGTATCTGGGAAATGAAATGTCCTGGGAAGTTATTTGTGGTTTTTATTGATTTTTCCCTGAGGGTGCTGGAACGAGTGGGGGAGAAAAGGAGAGGGTGTATGCTAGGTTTGTTGTATTGGCATGTTAATCGAAATTTGTAGCTTTGTCAACTACTGCTTTTGTCTTTACATTATATAAGTTAATCATTCTGCTAGTTCCTTTTCCACGTCATGCCTTGAGGACTTTGAAAGGAGCTTCTTTGGCCATTCTCTGGTAGTGTTCAATGGGTTTACATTGCCATTAGTTTTGTCTTCTATTTCTGTTTTGTGTCTGATCTCATCTTGTTTTCCTGTTTGATATGGCTTTTAATTTTTTTTTTTTTTGGGTTAATGAGTAAAAGGGGCAATAATCACCCATTGAGATATTCTTGCTGTGCTTAATAGAGTACTTGAACTCTTGACCTTTTTACATTATGAACAGCCCTTGGACTACATTGGGATATGTTGATTCTGCAGTCTATGGTGCACCATATACTTATATTACACGGCGTCAGGTAATTTTCAAAACTTGGCTTTCTTGCAGATTCGTCTTGGCTTTTTCCATATTGCTGAAGTTTTCGTCTAATGGATCATTGTCATAAATTCCACCGAACAAAATCTTGCAGGTCCTTGAACAGTATGAGGTGTATGCTGACTCTGTTCTGGGAACATATGGAAACGGTAGACCAAACATCCGGGAATTGGTGAAGGTAGGATTATTAAAAGTTTTGGAAATATTTGGTTCATGTTAAAAGCATATGAAAACATTTCAATTCAATAAAAACATACAAACAAATACATGTACAAACTAAAAAAAATTGCACAAAAGCTCATAAGTATCAATAAATATTTAAATGGATACATCGATTTATTAGTTTGTGAATTTTCAGAATCTGGACTCTCTTATTCCAATATATCTGTTTCTTTCATTAAGGTTCTGTTCATATACTGCAAGGGAATTGTTCTTAGTAAATTCATCAACAATTAGGACCTTTAACTAATGGTGTTTGTAAATTAGAGCTCTGTTTGGTCAACTTTAGGTGAGGCCTTGATTACATGATGTTGAAATCCTAGAAGTAAAATTAACATGTTGAAATGACCCACGAGTTAGACAGACAATTTAGGAATTGTTAAAATAATGAAATAGGACATAACTAAGCCACTACGCACCGGAAAAATTCAATGGTTTGTAAGTATAAGAAACACTTGGCGGAAGTCTAATTTGGTATAAGGAATCCATCTTTCTTACAGTGACCATATAGTTGTGCTTATATTAGTCTTTTTCTGTGCTCATATGCAAAAAATTATTTAGTGGGCATTTATAAATTCAAGTTTGCTCCAGCAACCCCACAACTTCTTTATCTGCAAAACATTTCCAATATCGCATTGAGTAGGTTTTTCTTGCAGTTTAGACAAAATCCCTTTTGTACTTGATTTAGTTGCATTAAAGTGGCTTATTGGCTATTGAGAACTGTCACATGTTAGAGGATGCAGAGACTTCAATAAAGTTTTGTTTAGTTTCAAATGAAAACATGGGACAAAGTGGGCTAAACTAGGTTCACCTCGATTTAATGAAGCCATGAACTAAGCAAAAAAAAGAGGTGTCAAATGGGCTGGGCTGACATAAATAAGCAGGAATCTAGCTCGACGTAGGTTGTGCCTAAGCACAACACCAGTGAATAGAGTTGTGGCTATGTTTAGGCACTCCCCATTTAAACAGTGCTTGGGCCTTGAATTTAGAGGTCATGCGCAGGCATGGCGGCTTGGCCCATTTACCTGCACACCACATTGGCACAACACATGGAAATGATACAGCACGATCATTTTTCTTATATTTGATATAGTTTTTATTTTGTCAAATATATTTTAAATATTTTGAGTTTAATATGTTTTACGTTTTTTTTTTTTTCTGTGAAATGAATGACCATTTTGTTTATTGCATATTATTTTTATGAGTTTTGTATACATTGAAGAGATTTTTATTTCAAATATGAAATCAATGATTCAAAATTAAAATATTTTCATATAATTTAACAATTAATTGGGATTGAAGTTCAGATTATTGTTGTATAATTTAACAATTAAAGAAAAGGTCGATTTGATATTATTATTTCTTTTATTATATTGTTAAAAGTAATGCATTTTTTCCTTAAAAAATTAGAAAGCTTTTCAAAATGATAGGACTAGAGCTTGGCATGAATTCACATTATAAAAGCCCATCCATGCACGGCTTATGGGTTGTGCCTGGCACAACATGACATCATGCTTAAGCACAACACAAACATGCCCCAAGAATGACTCACTATGGGCAATCCCATGATATAGCCCATTTGATACCTCAGCTTAAGCCATTTGATTTTGGAGTGGGAAAATGGCTAAGAGTAATCTTCTTATACATATTTTATTGATAAGTAAAATACTGTAATCAATGTAATAGTGATAAGCCTTGATAGCTTGCGAGGTGCCTTATATATGTATGGAAGAGCTGTAATCAATGCAAGAGTTTACGGGGATCTATCAGATAGCTTTCCTACTAACATTGGACTTCATCAAGGTTTGACATTAAGTTTCGTCTTTTTTGCAATAGTGATAAATGAAATCATAAAAACTATTCAAGATAAAATACAATGGTGTATGCTGTTTGCAAATGATATAGTATTAGTTGATAAAACTAGAGAGGGTATTAGCACTAAATTAGAGTTATAGAGAGACACTAGAAACCAGGGGATTTAGATTAAACAGGTTAAAAATTGGGTTTATGAGATGTAAGTTTAGTGATAATCATCAAAATTGTGAAAAACGATTAGATTAGAAGAAAAAGACATACAAAAAAGTGAACACTTTAGATATTTTGGTTCCATCATTCAAAACGATAACAATATAGATGGAGACGTAAATCATAAGATTCAAGTGGGTTGGATAAAATGGAGAAGGATATTTAGAGTTCTTTGGCACAATACGATTGCATTTGAAGGGAAAGTTCTATAAAACTGTAGTAAGATCTGCACTGTGTTATGGTGCAGAGTGTTGGGCCCTTAAACAACAATAAGAGTATAAAATAGTTATTGCTAAAATGATGATATTTAGTTGAATGTATTGCAAAACTAGAAAAGAAAGAATTAGAAATATAAAGATACGTAACAAGTTGAGAGTTAGTTCAATTGTGGATAATATGCGTGAATATCGTCTACGGTGGTTTGATCATGTTCAATGTAAATCTGAGGACGTACCAGTAAGGAAGATTGAGACCTTAAATATACGAAATTTAGTAAAATGTAGAGATAGATTGTTAAAAACTTGAATGCAAGTTATCCACAAAGACATGATAGTTAAGGATTTAGTTGAGAAGATAGTTTTTGATAAGAATGAGTGGTATAGAAAAATTCGTATCAATTAAATCACACTTTTATTTTTTATTTTTTTATTTATTTTAATTTTTTTCATCTCTTCGATGTTTGTCTCTCATGGCTGACCCTAAATTTTTAGGATTAAGGTCTAGATTGTTATTGTTTGTAAGTAAAATACTATAATCAAGGCTCTGCACCTAGTCTCTGAGTTATCTTTTTGTGGGAGTTGCTGAAAATTTCAACAACTTTAGTATAAATGTGTTGCTGATTTTTGCTATTTTGCAGCCTTTACTTGGTCTTTTCTATTCAGAGCCTGGAAATGGTCTTTGGAAGCGCAAAGCCGATGCTGCTTTCCAGAGTTGCAAGGTACTTCCTGTTAAATACTATTCTCATGCCAGGTGGTATATTGCTGAAATTTTTTCGTCTCATCATGAACAACATGTACCTTTGGAAACAATTGAGTTTCTTTTTTATTTATCACATTTCTACTCATTCTTGAGGTTTCTAAGGAAGGGATCCATTTTCTTGATTTCTTTGGTTATTGTGTATGGAAGTTCTGGATATAAGATACTCCTTTAAGCTTGGGAGCATGTGAGGATTAACCATCAGTTTACTGTAGGTTTGTGTGTGTAAGTGGCAAAATCTGGATTCTGGGGTGGACTACATCTAATCCGTGTTATCCAGGATAGACATTTTTAAACGCTATTGGTTTAATGCCGATGTGGCCACTCATTTAACTCAAATCTTTTTCTGCTGAGCACTGAAACCACGATAAAATGCGGGGTTCACCCTGAATTCGAATTTTGCTTGAAGTAGTTGATGTATCTCAAATCCATGCTCTTATGCTTTGTGGGAGTTTTGAGCATAATAGTTAATTTAGCTAAAAGGAATGCTAGGGCGGGAGGGGAGGTGGGGGGTTTTGCTTCCAATCTTGTATAGCATTACATGTAGGAACAAATGAGTTGAAGAGGAAACAATAAACTATATGAGTGTTGTTGCTTTGTTAAAGAATTAATTCTTTTATGTTTGTGCGAAATGGGGTGGCTTGAGTCAATAAGAGTGCTGGTCATGCCAAACGTCCCATGCATTATTAGTATTTCTTGGGAAGTTTGATGAGGTGTTGAAAACCAAGTACATAACCAAGATTAGTTTCTCACATACTCTTAAGAATGTCGACGCTTGCTCTGATAAACCATGGCCACATTCTGATGTCAGCTTCGCGACTAACCTGTGTCTACAGACAATGAAGTCCTTTTTCAAGGAGACCCTTGTTGCCATTCCTGACTCGGTTTTGGATGCACCTCTTGCCGCTGAGGCACCGGCTTCTGGTTCTAGGGATGCTTTTTCCAATTTGCATGATTTGCTTCCGCAACCTTACACTGCTAGAGATACAGAACTGCAGGAGTTGTATGCTTAATTGATGGACATTTCAAATTTACGGCATCGAATGGGTAAATCTCATGTGGTCACCAACAATTGCAATTCTTTGGGATATTTCCCATCACATAATGTTATAGGCTTAAAAGGATAATATAAAATTTTGATTTTGGCATGTCTCTCTCTCTCTGATTATTCAAAGATGTTTGTTGTTGCTGTATGTAAGCAATGTAATGTCAGTTATGCTACCAGACATGTAAGCAATGTAATCTCAGCTTGTGGATGCTTTGCTCGTCTTGCTGCTAGTTGGGAAGTTTTGTGCTAGTGATGATATTGACCGGCCAGCAACATCTGAACAGCAACATAGACAAGGATTTTTGTTAGTGCCCTGTCTTCTGTATTTTCCTTCATGGAAAAGCAATGGGTAATTATTTTTTCTCATTTTATTCTTTAATTTTATTTTTTATTATTTAATATGTGAACTGCAATGGGATTATCTGCAGTTTTCTTTTTGCTTTTATTTTTTAATATTCAAAATAATAAAAAGAACTATGAAGAAATGCATGTTTTGGTTGTCCACTCAATTCTTCTCATCCTCAGTGTCTCAGGGTGCGTTTGTTTGCTTAGGGAAATATTTTCCAATAAATACATTTTCACCAAAAGCTCAACCAAGACAACAAAAAGTTGAAGAATTTTTCTTCATAAGTTATATATTTTTACTAAAAGTTATTAATTTAATTGATAAATACTATAAGATTATTTTTTTAAATATCGGTATCCGGTAATTTAATTAAATTTGGTTTGAATAAGTTTGGACTCTTAAGGTCTCTGATGTATATTTTCGTCATATATAAGATTCAATTTGAGATCTTATTTAAGAAATATTAATATTTAACCACTGATTATTTTTCGTCGTATATAAGATTCAATTTAAGATTTTATTTAAGAAACATTAATGTCTAACCACCGATTCCCGAACATTTGTTGAGGAAATTAGTTCAAAGTATCATATCCTTTTGTAGATTTTCATAGAGATTATTGAAGCATGAAAACTGTTTCCAAACAAGGTGTGATAGTCTTGACTACTTTATATGTAACAAGCACTAAAATTGCATTTATCTTGACTATAAATCCAATTTCATTTGTTTGGTTTAAATAAACTGTAAAAAAATGTAAAAATAAATTTGAAAAATTCCCATCACATTATTGAGTTCAATCTAAATAATTATATCTTAAATATAACAAATTATTATTATATAACATTTTTCTTAACAAAAATATTACAGTAACAATCGGTTACCCTTTTTCAAAAATAATTTCTTTGAATCGTAAATATATTTATTTAAAAAATATAAAATAAATATATAACCATGAGATTATTAATTTCGAACTCAATTAAAAAAATTATTTATGAAAATAAGCTCAAACAATTAAAATATTAAAATAAAAGTATTTTATTAGATTGTCGTAATGAATTTGCTTAAAATTAGTGGGTAAGTCGTAAATCAAATATTTTACGATAAAAATTTATGATTATGAATAGTAATACAAATTTCCACCTCCCTTTTACTAAAAAGGAAAAAGTTTTATTTCATTTTAAATTATAAATCTATAATATCAAGGATTATAGAAATTTTAGTCTCAACTAAATCATCAATTTTTTTTTTCAATTTTTTGGTATATTTTGATTTTTTAATATTTTAGTAATATTATAATTACTTTAAAAATAAAGGGATCATTCGGTTTTATTTTATAAAGAGACTATTTTCATGTCACGAATATGTGATCTTGAGGTTGAAATAATTCAATCGTTGTATCGAGATTCGCTCTATAATTACTTTAAAAATAATAATTTTAATTCAAATAAAATATTTTATATGGATATACTCACGATAGCTTGGGGGCTAACCATTCTGGTTCTTGGCTTGTTAGTGAACGTAGTAAATTTGACTGATCAATTCACAAAGCTTCAACCAAAATCTAAGAATGGGATCCCAAGTTGAAGACTTCGATTCTTGGACCTCCGAAGCCAACTGGGCGATCACGCAAGGTTATTTAGATTCCACAGTCACCTTCGAGTCCTCTCTCGCCCTCTCTCCCGTCGATGACCATTCTCTCAGTTCTTCGTCTCCTAAGACACCTCTGATCTTAAACCCTCCGTCCACCGATTCTGGGCCATGCGAAATCAAGAGTGAGTTTTGGTACCTAAACTTCTTCAGATTCTCACTGTTTCTTATAATCTTTTGTTGATTTTTGCGAGTTTTGTGGGGGTTCTTTTAGTCATTCGATGGAGAGCATTTTGGTACTATAGTGAGGTGAGCTGTTTGATAGTGGCTTTTCATTTGGTGAGGCAATGAAAGGCTATTTGAATAAGGGTCCAGCTATAGACTTGAGGTCCCATAATGTCTAGACCATGAGGACTTGAGGATAATTTTAGTGGGGCATGAGTAATTGGGTTTCAGGCTGTTTTTCTGCTGGATAATGAAACTGGAGACCGTCCCCATTTGGACTGTTTATGAATTTGTTCTTAGGCAATTGTTGGATTTTGTAGCAATTGTATGAGGGAGATCTTGCCTTGGTCTTGTAAAAGGGCATTAGATCTCCATATCCTATATAATAAATTTGACCAGCCATGTTGACATATTTTCCGTTTATGTTGAATTGGCTGCATTTGGAATGACAACAGAGATGAGGCTAGTTGGATCACTAGTTTCTTAACATGATACTTGGTGCCAGAAAGCGGCATATGTTTTAAGATTTAATTCAACATTCATGATTCTTTTATGCCTTCTTTAGGTTCTGATAGAAGTCCTTGGATTTTAGATAGCTCTGGTCTGTTCATCTCTTTAGTGCTAGTAATGCCTTTGGTCTTGAATAAACTTGTAAGTTTTCTTTAATGTCATGTCTTTTGTTTGATCTGTAGAAAACTCGCCCTTGTGTTTCTTCAATCAAAATCCCCTCGTTGCTAAACTTCATCATTGTGATATTAGATCTTCTTTCAGTTCATTGAGACTATTTATGTTGTTCTTACGCTTTGAGAAATGACTATTGTTTGTGTTGGATGTCATTCTTAGACCTGACACAAATACAACATCCCTAACTTAAAGAAGTGTAAAATTTTTATTACTGTCATAGTGCCCATCTTGTGCTTTGTGTGTGTCCTTCATTGGAAACTGTTACCCTATTTTAGCTGCAAAAAATAGAATTTTGACTATTGCTTTCGTAGAAAAATAAGTTTACTGGTATGTGATTTTTATTGCCATTTTTTTTTCTTTTTAGAAACTTTGCATAAGTGAACTCCTGATACTCAAGGAAATTTGAGCTTCCAAACATTAAGAATCCTTGAAAAGCTAGCATATAGAAAATATTTTTGTTGTCTTTATTTGATAGAATGCCCATTGTCAAAATGTTACTTTTTTTTTCCTCTTTTCAGAATATTTATGAAACTACTGCGGAGATCACTCATGTAGATCCTTGCACATGCTTCACACTTCACTTGTTTTCACTTCAGAAAAAAGAATGTGTTTATGTCGATGAAGTATATGTATTTGCGGATCCCATTGACTCCGAGTATCCTGAAAATCAGGTGGAGCAAAAGGAAAACTCATCTGGGAGCTCACTGATGGCCATGCTTGTACCTACCCTTCTGCAATTATCTAAAGCCGGTATTGGCAGAGCACAAGAGAAACATGCTTGTAGCTCAACAGAGAAACAGCTGTTTCAGGAAAACAAAATAGAAGAAACTAATGGAACAAAAGAAACAAATGTTCTTGATAAACTTGGGCAGGGAGGAAAATGTGAGACCGGAAATGTGCTGGAAGTGAGGCTGCAACAAGATGATGGCTCTGTGGTTAAATCATACCGATCAGAATTCCTCACCAGAGTTCCTGATACAGAGAACAAAACTGATTCTGTTGCCAGTGTTTTTACCTCTAGTCACATTGGAAGAACACTCGATCAACTAGTTTATTGAGTTTCAAGAATTGAAGATTTCTGTTTGAGGTTTGAAGAGAATATGCTGAAGCCATAAGCAGTATGGAGACGGGGCTCCAGCAGATGAAGCAGCAACTAAAAGCACTCGCCAAGAATTTGAAAGTTTTATACCTCCCTCTTGCACGGGAGCCTCTGGTTCAATACCTTTTCTCAGTGAATTAGAATCTAGCCACTGTCAGGCTGGAATTCATCATAAAAATTGTGCTATGCTGGAACCAAACAAGACAGATCTCCCTTCTGATAAATTATCGGTTCAACTTTCATCTGATGATGTGCCTGTTTCAGTGAATGCCACTCGGTTATCCCCTAGTCTTATTGTTACTGCCCCTGAGTTTCCAAGTGCTGATGATGAAGGAGAAGATGAGGATTCAAATCAACTGAATGATTGTTCAGAAGATGAGCCCAAGAAATCTTTGTCAATTGATGATGCCTTGGCTTCTGCCCTTGTAGGATTCTTATCTTCGACTTCAGTCCAGGTGCCAAACTATGTAGTCTCTCGCTGTCAAGGCTCCAGATTTTCCAAATGATGAAGATACCAAGGATCCAGGAATAGACTCTCGTGAATTCCAGTATGAGATGCTGAGGGCGTGTCTTAGTAAAATATCTTCTCCAAGGAGTGGAGAGGAACTGATAAAATTTCTCTTAACCATGACTATACCGAGCAAAAGGCTGAGGGTTTAGAGAAATTAAGCCAACTTTATGAGGAAGGGAAGGAAAGTTATATTCAGGACCATGATCTGTGCACTCGGGACAAACATGACATGGCAAGCTTGTCTAATGGTCAAATTACAGAGGAAATTACTGGTCAGAGGGGAAGCAATTCTCAAGTGACCAGTGTCTTGGACCCTGATGAAACCGATACTTCAAACCAGTTTCTCAATGAACGAACTAGTCACAGTTCTGATTTTAACCCGGATGGCGTGCCTGCAACAGATGATTTAGTTAGTACAACAGAAGTAGCAGAAGAGTCTGTTCAGACTCGTTGTTGGGTTTTCTCAAACTTTCAGGTTCGTATCAAGTAGATTTTGAAACTCCGGTCCTGGATGTGAAGTTTGTTCCACATGAAAATTTAAGAACCACAACTTACCTTGAAGCCCTTCTTAGTGACAGGAAGGATTCCAATTTTGAATCTTCTTGTGTTAGTGAAGATGATACTTGTTTTACAGTTGGCTTAAATGATAATTTAATTACAGTGGATGGTGGGGAAATAAGGGATGCCTCAAGTGATACCAGCCTCTTGGTGGACTATGAAAGTTCTAACATGGAAAATCAGCCTCTAAGGATTGAGGGTACATGCAGTTAACCACGAAACTTTTTCATGTCTTATATGAGGTTTGTTCTTTGTTCCTTTAACTCTCTTGTAAATGAAACTGGATTAGTTTGCTGCTAAATGAATGTATTTTGTATATGATTCTGAATTAGTTGTTGTATGGTATAACATTCGCTAGTTCCAGGAAAAGGTGGAAATCACCATAATCCTTTTTCCCTATTTTCATTCTGTAAGAACCTCATTAAATCTCGTTTCGCAATTGCATAGTGCCAGTGCATGCTTGCTTTTCCAGGACTGAGTAGGGTTGGCATGTTTAATTTTATAAATGTCTTGGTAAATGAATCGTCTGTAGATCTTGATCAGTTGCTCATATTTAAATATGAGCAGATGGGTGCTTCTGGTGTAGAGCCTATTAGATTTATTCTTTACATGCCTACGTAGAAGCGTGTAAAATAGAAAATCAGAATTTTTGGGTAAATATTTTAATGTATAGGTCCACCAAAATTAGCTGAATTGCAAAATCTTTCGAACAAATGTACAGTGGGGATGGTGATCATGAAATTGAATCACTACCACAGTATCATGATATCACAACCCTAAATCCGGTAACACAATAATAGAAGAAAATTTCCTCATCAAAATTTTCTCGATCTCTCGATCTTTTCTCTCTAGAAAATATGTGCATATTTTTTAAAAGTCATAAATCTCTCAACGTCAAAATGATTTTCTACCCGATCTACAATCTTCAAAAGTGATTGAACCTAATATTATTAGAAAGGTCTCATTAAAGAGATCATGGGGAGTGGGATAATGATGGTTATTCACTCAAATTCAAATTAATTTGAATTAAATTAAATTATGCCAAAAATTCCGAAATGCTCCTATATAGGCATATCAATTAATATCTCTCATTTGCACATGAAAACATTTTACATCCGTCGCAAGATCACAACTCATGCAATCTTTCACATCACCCTATTGAACTTTCATATAAGATTAGGTATCGTGCGATAGGCGAGTATACTTGTAAATAAAAATTTCTCGATACACCTAGTAGAATGATTGAAAAGTCACTGTTAGTACAGAAAAGAATTCATTGTACCACAAACTCAACGCATTTATATCTATCCAGCCATTTTCCACATCAAAAGTAATTCCCAATTATTGTTCGACTATATATTTACTATTACGTTTGAATTCTAACATGAATTAACATAACAGGTCAACCGGTGAATACGATATAATGATATAATGCCGATTGATTTTTCTTTTTCCAAACTCGAATCTATTACTCTCAATTCAACTAATTTTCTAGACTTGCATCTTAAAACTCAATTATCTTCCAAACTATAGGTAAACAGACTAAAATAGTAAATATTGAACTAAAATTTCTAGAAACAGACAAAAGTAATAAGGATGCAAGAGATCTCACCCAATGGATTTCGGATCTCATACGATGGGAATGAGGATCATGATTACACCATCGTCTTAAATAATAGCTTACAATATTCCATGGTCGTCTTATCATATACGGTATGAAACATGTGTTACAGTGTTATTCTCCAATCTCTCAAAATGGTATATACCAGATTTATCTAATATTGTGTAGGTATGGAACTCAATTTACATATAAGACTTTACTTAGAGATTTCAGAGAGTATTTCAAAAATAATATCACTAGACGCTAATGATATCTAGGATTTCAAATCCGACTATTTATAGACAACATGAATGTGGGTATATCCATATTAGTCATATCGTATATGATTTCATTCTGAACACGTATCAGAGTGACTTATGTTTTAGTAGAGCTACTCACAAAATCTCTTATGACTAGAAACCGTCTCATATCAACTCACTCAGAGTTGGAGATCGTCACTCGTATGAGAGAGTCGACCATGCATGCTTATCATATCTTTGATCACAACACATCACAAAATATATGACAATAAACAAGTGTAATAAATAAATTTGTGATTGAATAATGCATGCATATCATATATATAAAACAATAAATATCATAATCAGTATATAGTGAACAATATCAAAATATACGTAAACCCAATGATTCCTTATATTTCACAAAGAAATCTCTCATAATGGGTTTGGTGAAAGGATCAGTCACCACACTGTTTGTAGAAATGTACTTAATCGTTACTATATCCTTCTCGATGATATCTATCATAAAATGGTATTTGATATCAATGTGTTTGGTTTTACTATAATATTTAGGGTTTCTGGTATAGACAATGGTAGCCTGATTATCATCACTAGTCTTCTACTATCTGTCACAACCCCTAAATCATCCAAAAATTTTTGAAACCAAATACTCTCCTGAATTGTCGCTGAATATGCCACAAGCTCAACCTCTTATCGTAGATGGAGATACAAAATTTTGTTTTTTGCTTCTCCAAGATAAGACCTCGTCATTGAGCAAGATAGTAAAGTCTGATGTCGATTTACGTTCATTCAGATTGCTACCCCAGTCGGTGTCCAAATAGCCAATAAGATACAAATCACCTCTATCGTAACAGAAGGAGATGTTCGCAGTTCTCCTAAAATATCTCAAAATCTTTTTCACTGCTTTACAGTGACTTCTTTTAGAATTCGATTGATACCTATTCATCAGACTAACTGCAAAAAACAAAACAAATGTCTGATCATGTACAAATCATTACGTACATTAGACTGCCCACTGCACTAGTATAAAAGATTTTAATCATCTCACTTATTTCTTCCTGAGTTTTAAAACATGTCAAGATTTAGACTGTTACCTTTAGCGATATGAGTATTTATGCGGTTGTAATTGTTCATCCTGAAATGCTTGAAAATATTTTTAATATAGGACTCTTGTGAAAGAGCCAACACCCGTTTTGAACGATCTCTCTAGATCTTAACTCCGAGAATGAACCGAGTTTCATCTATGTCCTTCATATTAAAACTTGACGATAACCATATTTTAATGGTCATCAGATTCTCTCCATTGTTTCTGGCCAATAGAATGTCATTTACATATAAGAATACGATCACAAAGGAGTCAGTAGAACATATTATGTACATACAGTGATCTTTCTCGATCATCACAAACCCATTAGATATAAACTTCTTGTGAAATCTCATGTATCACTATCTGGATGATTGTTTAATACTGTATATCAACTTTCGAAGTCGACGGATCTAATCATCCTGACCTTTTAGAATGAACCCATTAGGTTATTCTATGTAGATCTCCTTATCCAAACTTCCGTTAAAGAAGACAGTTTTTACGTTCATATGGTGTAACTCCAGATCCATATTCACGACAATCGTTAAATGTAAATTGATCGAGATAAATTTAACTATTAGGGAGAAAGTTTTCTCATAGTCCACGCTCTTAGTTTGAGTGTAACCCTTGACTACCAGACGGATTTTATACCTCTCCACCGATCCGTCGGCTTTTCTCTTGATCTTGAGAATCTAGCTGTTCCCGATGGCCTTTCTACCCTCAGGCAAGTCAATTAGATTCTAGATCTCGTTGTTTCTCAATTGATTCTATCTATTCATCCATGGCCTTCAACTAATGGTTTTTCATAAAACTCTTGAGAGTTTCTTGGACCGCTTTAGGTTCCTCGTCATCTTCAATGGTCACAATGAGGGTCTCACCCTCAATCGGAAAGCGACGTCTAAGTACGCATTCTCGATACTCTTACGAGGAGGGGGAACCTTTTCACCTCTAAATGGATCACTTTTACTAAAATCAAAATTCGTAATGGGTTCTTGGGTTCCGTCGCTAAGTTAAGCTGAGCCACTGGACTCATCCATCTGATAGAAGTTAAAGTCTTGATCGATTTCACCCATCTTAGGGAAATCATGCTTAAGGAATGTGGTATCACGAGATTCAATTTTAAGTGACAGTGTCGTCTGTATGTTCATTTAAGAACACATACCTCTTGGAGTGTTTTGAGTATCTTATAAAGTTATACTTTTTTTCTTGCGAGCTTAACTTGCTATGTGAATGCGAGAAATCGTGAACATACGTGACACAACCCCATGACCTCAAGTGATTAAGGTTGGGCTGCCTCCCAATCTAATCTTATATAGGCTATTAACTGCGGACTTTGATAGGATGCGGTTGAGAACATGGATTGCAGTTAATAAAATATCTCCACAATAGGAGATAGACAAATTGGCTTACGCCATTATAGATCTTACAATTTCCAACAAAGTCCTATTCTTCTTCTAGGCTACTCTATTTTGCTGAGAAATAATAAGAATAATCAACTGTCTCGTAATATTCTTCTTGAAACATAGTTTTCTAAATTGTTCTGATAAATATTTGCGTCCTTAATCAGTTCTGAGAGTTTTCACTCTCATGTCTAACTGATTCTCAATTTAGTTAATAAACCTTTTGAAGCATTTCAATATCTCAGATTTGTACGAAATCAGATAAATATAACCGAAATGCATGTAATCGTCTATGGTTGAAATAAAGCATACTACTTCATTTTGAGCTCTCACGTTCATAACAAAGTAGACTAATTGTAGTGGAATCCCAACACTCATTACGTTGCTAAATGGTTTTCTTGTAGATTTGCCAGTTAGACAAAACTCACATACAGACAACTTGAGCTTGGTTAGCGGACCCAATAGACCACTCGCTGCTAACCGATTCATTCTCTTTTGCCCTATGTGTCCAAGTCTAATATATCATACATTCACATCAGCATTTACATAATCAGATGTAAAGATAATAAAAAAATAACAAGAGATATCATCAAAAGAAACAGTATTCGGTGCATACAATCCATCATGGACAAAATCAGAACAAACGAAAGAATTTTCATAACTAATAGAAACAATATAGTTTCTAAAAGACAAAGCATATCGTAAGCGATCTAAACAAAATAATGAAATCAAATTCTATCGAATATCCGAAGCATAAAGAACGTCATTTAGATACAGAGTTTGGCTACTTTACAATTCTAATTTGTAAGTGCCAATCGCTCTAACAACGACTATACTCTATTTTTCACGTAAATCCTTCTAACCTGAGGACTCACTCGGTCTAACTTTACGTACGCGCACTTGTCTCGAGTTATGTGGTCGGTGACTCTTTAGTCTATAGTTCATAAAGGAGAGAAATCAGTGACCATCACAGTAGATGAGTCAAATCTCAAACCACGTATAGAAAAATGACATTTCTTTCGCTCGTTACAATCACGAGCAAAATAATCAAGTTTACCACAAATGTAACACTTCGCATTGGTATTATCAGACTCCTTCTGCTTGTGTTTTTTTACCTTGTCAGATTTCTGGAATGACTTCTTCGTGCCCGGACCTTGAATTTTCTTCTCATGCTTATGCCATACGTGTTTGGTGTAACGGGAGTCCTTACTCGACTCCACTGCATAAGTATGACTTGAGTGCAGCCTATTCGCCTCTAGACGCTCTCCTCGAGCTCACAGTACCTGCTTAGGTTTTCATGGTTTTTCATGAATTAGATAAAATCTGGATCACACTCCGTATCTGAGGTTCATTCAAAATAGGCTCACCTGCATTTCTTAACCCGGTGTTCATATTTGATATTTGCATCAAATGTTATTTTATTATATGATCAGCCATTTTCTTATAAGTTAGCATCCTGATCTTAGGAGTTGAAAGAGTACCATAATGCTCTTTTAGGGCTTGCCAAATCGACATAGTCAGAGGATATTATTTATAGATTGGGATCATATCGTCGTGTATGCAGCTCAGAAGAATTGCTCTAATATGGCCATCCTTCGTCTTCCATGCACAAAATATCTCCTGATCCCGTCTTGCCTGAGGCGTGGTACCTTCCCTAGGGTCCACCATGTCATGCCTTTGAACCTCAAATAGATCTTGCTCTTCAAGATCAAACAAAATCTTCCATTATAAAATCTCGTAATTGTCACCATTCATTTTATTCCCTTGTAAAAATCTAATACAACAGTTTTTATCGCAGTAACAGAGATTTTAGTGATTTAGTGATATTTATTCTTATATTTTATACACCCTTCATTTCAACAAGTCCTAAATGACTCGAATATAGATTTTAAAGCAAGCGTACGAGTCAATGGATATTACACATCACAACTCGAGATCGCATCTTACCTTCCGGATTTGAATTCGACACACAAAAACTCACAAAAAATCACATTTAATAGCTCGAGACCCTTAAAAAAGTGAAAATTTTCATTCTAGCAAGGCCTGACGCGCAGTTGGAGGCCCCAGGCGCCAATGTTGCATGCCACGTGCCAGCACATGCGTTGGACACTCGGCGCGTAAGCCACGTGCCTTCACGCGCGTGACCTGCATCCTGAGTTGGGACGCGAGTTCGGGTTGGTCGACCCGGACTCGCACGACCCTATTCACGTGCTTGTTGCCCTGAGCCTCACACTCGCCCCATGTGGGTGCACTTTATGCATTCGTGGATTGGGTTGGGTCTTCTACGCTCGATTGTTCTGTAATTAGGTCGTCTTGACCCGGTCGCAGGAAAAGCGCGATTTCGACCACTTTTAACGTCGTTTTTCGATTGAAAATTGCAATTAAACATCTCCAAAACATTCTTGATTCAATTTTAGGAGAATTTAATCCCTAAATGCGATGAATTAAACACCATCCATCATGGCCGCCGGAAAACTCAATTTTCGATGACGGTAACACACAACTTTTACATCAAAGTGTAGATCAAATCACGAAAAATACATATAAGCCAATTTCATAGATCAATTCATTCTCTAACGTGATAGATCTAAGGTTTTGTGATCCGTACGATTGAAAACTTCGACAAGACTTTTTATAGTCTAAACGTGCTAAAAAATTTAACAAAAATTATTTTCATAATTCTTGGACCATGGGTATTCTCATGGTATATTTGGATTCACGAAATTCATTCGTAATTCGATTTCTAAAGTTTACCCTAGACAATTTAAATTTTCAAAAAATTCTGAAAATAATTTTTTTTTAAATAAATTTAACGGACTATGATACCAATGTTAGATTTATTCTCTACATGTGCATGCGAAATCGAGTAAATTAAAAGATTAGAATTTTCAGGTAAATATTTCGATATGTAGGTTTACCAAATTAGCCGAATTGTGAAATCTCTCAAACAAATGCATGGCCATAATGATGATCACGAAATCAAATACCACCACAGTATCACTATGCTACAACCCTAAATCTGATAACACAATAATAAAAGAAAATTTTCTCGTCGAAATTTTCTCGATCCCTCGATCTTTTTTCTTTATAAAATATGTAATTATTAATCAGACAAAATGATTGTCTACCCAACCAGTAATTTTCAGAGTAGTTAAATCCAATAATAATACGTGAGTCTCATTAAAGAGATCATGGGGAGTGGGATAACAGTGATTATTCACTCAAATTTAAACTAATTTAAATTAAATTAAATTACGCCAAAAACTCCCAAATGCCCCTACATGGGCATATCAACTAAGAAAACCCATTAATGCTGCAGGTTACGTACTAATGGGCGTTAGATTTGTTGCATGAGGGGTTGAAAATAATGGTTAGTGCCTCTTAAAAACAGCAATGTATTGAAATTTGGTTCTCTAGCACATTTTTAGAGCTTATATTGTTATTGGATCAGATTACATTCCTTGGACTTGAGTGATTGTTTACTTGGACTTCTAGCTCCAGTATGTACCGGAATACTTCTCCAGTTTGCCTTTCCATTAAGGTAGTGATAGAGAAACTCAGTTGAATCCCCTTCAATGTAGGCATCAAGATCAATTTTATCTTTACAAGTAGAGTCTGGCCCGTAGAGAATCATATTAGCATAACCTTGGCTCCTGCTTTTCGACACTGATTTGAACTGCAAAAAAGAGTTTGCTTGGTTGTCTATTGGTTTCATGAAGTGCAATATCATATATTGGATGACGTGGATCTTGGAAATCAGATAGAAAAGATGAATAAAAAGTTTTGAGGCTTAGAGGCGATTAGCTTTTGACCATCTTTAATTAAAGTCCTTTAGGTAGGGTAGCCTTTCAGTTGATAGCAACTTAGGAGAAGGAAAGCTGTGGATGATTGCAAGCTTGATTTGGAGTGGGGAAATATTTGATTCTGTCGATCAGATTTGTGTTTTTCCTTTTCCTCCTCATTTTTCTGCCAATACTGGCTACCTTGTTAAGATAAATAAAACACAATTCTGCATTAACGTGGGCCTTAAGAGCTATTGGTTGTTTTAAATGCTAGCAGAGCCGGAGATCTTAAGTATGGAACTTGTTGAGCCCACTTATCATTAGGTACTCCAGATGTTTAGGACTCACATAAAGTCATCATAGCTCCAAACATGATAGAAAATGTTACTCTACCAAAAAAAAAAAATGATAGAAAATGTTAGAAATGTTAGCCTCATTTTATCTTGAGAAGTAATGTTGGAAATATCGAAAAAATTCAAAATTGAATATTAATTTGACTTGTCTGACACAAGTAACATTATCCAACTTGTAAACACTAGAGAATTCCAAGTCTTGACTTGTCTTCAATCTCGGGTTGGCAAACTAAGAGATTGCCAATATGGAAATGAACCCAAAATTGAATTTCTTTACTGCTTCTCATGTGGTTAAAATTCTCTTTCTTCCGCTGGCTTTGTGGTTTAGTAGCATTCTGTTTCTCTTCTAATCAATATCAATAGGTCAGCTCGAGTGTTCCCCCCTTCTTGTATAGTGTCAAACAAAATAAGCCCCTTAAAAGATAAAGTCCTCTGCCATAGAATATCATTGCTTCTCTGCAAAATATAATCTTCCTTGGATCTAATATGAAACTTTTGTCTAATTTTATGCAAGAGCAACCTTACCCTCGTGTTTCACAAGTTGATCTTATGAAAAGCTCGTACAATGCCAAGGTCTTGTAACTTTTTCTTTTGTGTTCAGCATCTCAGCTTTCAAGTGCGGAGTTATCCCAAAATGAAAATATAATTGGTTGTCTGCAGTGTCTGTGTTGTGAGGAAGACTGCTAATCTTATTTTTAAAAAAAGAAAGAAAATCATTCTTTGCATAAACAAAGAAAAAAGCTGTCTATTGTGTTGTGGGGCCCCAATCTACAGAAGTCTTCGGCCAACAATCAAGCCAAAATCCAAAAACTTGCTCCATACTTCAGAATCTACTAAACAAATTCCACCACGCCATTAAGTTGAAACACAAGTGGACAAAAATCAGCCAAGCTTTCCCTACCAAAGAAAAGTAGCCAAAAGAAGCAACAGGTTCTCTCTCTCTCTCTCTCTCTCTGTGGTCTTGTATTGTTCCTTACCCTGTATGCCTTTGGCCAATGTCAATGGCCAGTGACAGAAAGATTACAGAATAAAGGGAAATAAGAATAATTTAGTATCAATTGATTTAATAGAAGTCCAGCAAACATACATGTCATGAATATACAGATAAATTATTTACAAGGTCTGGAATCCTCGGGAGATCTTTAGAGAGAGCGAGCTTGTTATCATTTGCTGTCTCTTTCTTCTTGATTAAAATGGAACTACAGCCTTCTTATATGCTATATATATATTTATGCAGACACATATATACACACAAATAGTGTCTTGATAAAGATCTAAGATCCTTGAGCTTCTTCACTGAGTAGACTTTAATAATTGGTCCACTTCCCAACTTTGTGTGGGTGCAACTCTATCATGTACTGGAACATACTCCTGCAGAAACAGCATATACACCTAAGAAAATAACAATTTATTCCCCCACTTTCACATGCAACTTTTCATTTTTTTCAGCCTTTCCCAATAATTCATCAACCAAAGCCCTGCCAACCGCAACTTGATTAGCATATGTTTTTCAGGCCATTTTTGATATTCGGTGAGGCAACAAATGTGAGGGTTTTTAGAAATCTATGTATGCATAGCTCTCTCTCTCTTCATGGTCTTATGGGAATGGGGTCTTCAAAGCAAATAGTTTGGACGATAGAAAAAGCCACTAAGCTTTAACTTTTACTCTCTTTTCTCTTGATTTTTCATGTTTTTTCCTTATTTCCTATCTTCTTGGTCAATAATATTTTCATTTAGTGGAAATGAATATTAGAGTAAATTTAGAAATATACGAACGGAGAAAATAGATTAAGATGGTTCGGATCAGACATATTCAAATAATACTGCATACAGATCATATTACCAGAATTGGTGACATACAAAGTTGATTATGCTCCAAGTACCAAAGGAAGAAATAAGATTCTTAATTAAGTTAATTTATGTGTGCATATATATAAAAAGATATATTGTACTATAATACTCATTTTGTACCTCCATTTTCTTAATAAGATCTGCTGCTGTTTCTGCTGAAAGCAGAATATGCCTTGCAGAGTCCTCTATGAAGCCTTCCTCCACTCCTTTATCAAATAATTCCAACAAGCTGTTATAGTACCCATCAACATTTAATAAACCCACCTGTTAAAAAATTCAACAAAATAAGTTCTAGCTATGGGATAAACAAAAGTAAAAGAAAAATGGAAAAACTCAATCCAAACAAACCCTAACTCCAACTTACTGGTTTTTCATGAATTCCTAGTTGAGACCAAGCTACAATCTCCAAGAGTTCTTCCATAGTACCATAACCACCTTCAAATATTAAAGTTTAACACCATAAATTAGAACAATTAAAGTGTTGAAAAAAAAAAAAAAGAAATTAGAAAACATTGAAGTGCTCTTCTCTCTCTCTCTCTCTTGCCTGGAAGTGCAATAAAAGCATCAGCATTTTTTGACATTTCTTTCTTCCTTTGGTGCATGTCTTCAACTATTATAACTTCTCCTACTGATTCTCCTGATATCTGCAAGCAATCATATACAATTTTGGAATACATGAGTGGCTGAGAAGAAAAAGAAGAAAAAGAAAAGGCACATAATGGAGCAGTATATTACCTCATGTGGCTTCAGAGCTTTAGGGATTACTCTTATAAGTTTTTTTAGAAAAAAGTAGGGGGGAAAAAGGATCAAGAAGTTAGCAATTTTACCAAAACAACTCACTAATGCAAATGAAAGTGTTTTCTTTTTTACCCAAGAACATGACAACCACCATTGAAAACAGTCTGAGATATCAACCCCATCAAGCCGACACTTCCTCCACCATAGACCAAATCTATCTTTTTCCTCACCTGATAACATGAAAAGGATTCTTCAGCTAAGCACATGAAATGGGTCTTTGTAAGGATGGTCCTGGAAAAAGGAGCAAAAGGTGTTTTGTTTAAGGCAAATTACCATAAGTTTACCAAGCTTAAGAGCTGCATCACTGAATGATGACTTGTTTCCAGCTCTACTACCACAAAAGACACATATCTTCTTGAATTTTCTTTTGTTTTCACTTGTTGAAGATGATTCTTGGTCATCTCCTTCCATTTAGGATGACCAGAGGGAAGAAGGTAATGGACAACAAAATGAAGGATTTGTGTGTTGAGAGAGAAACAGAAAGTAGACACCCTTGCTTTTGGATCTCCACCCTTTTAACACAAACCCCTTTTGTCTGCTTAAATAAGTACTTGGTGTTGGAGAACACCCCAACACTAACCCATCTCCATCTCTCCCTTTTTATCCACCCAATCTCTTGCAAATCTCTCTCTCTCATTCACTCTCTCTCTCTCTCTCTCTACCTCCCTCCACAGACCTTGCACCAAATGAATAGTTATGATTTTGTTTATTTCTTGAAATTATAGGACCTACAGACGGCCATACCCTTGTCTTTCCTTTTGTATTCATATGATTAATGCTTTCCTTTTATCATTTTGTTGTCTGTTTCTCTCTCTCTCTCATGAGTATATAACAGATAAAACTATTCTGATTCGTTAATTAGTTTTATGTTGCCTTGTCTGTTAATTAATCAGGGTATAATTAAGTGTCATAGAACAATTATGGAACATGCCAACGGATAGCGACTTCACTAATGAGCCTAAGGACATCTTAGATGCAGCAAAGATTTCTCTTCCAGAAAGTTCACACCAAAAAGAAAAATACAGAAATATAAAATTTTCCCTTGCCGTTATCTGAATTTTGAGTTTTTTTTTTAAATAAAATTTTTATCTGTTATTCAATTATTTCTGAATAAAAAAACACAAGATATCGGAAAAAAAATATCCTAAGGCAATTAAAAGAAAAACTCACTTAATTTTCCAAGTTTTGATAGGGAAAAGATGCGATATACTTTAAATAATAGACCCTCTCTTTATTAATTCATTTGTCTATCCATTTACTATTAGAAGGTAGCTTATAAAAAATATTTTGATAAAAAAAAAAACTCATGAATTTTGATTATTAAGTAATACATTGAGAATTTGAATAATACTACCAATTGGGAGAGTGACTCCAGAAGAACAGATTAGGGGAGAACATGATTCATAACTTAAAAGTTAATTGTTAAAGAATAGAGTTTGCATGTTTAAATACTATACTCAGAATGCCAACACTTGTTGGTATAGGTGAAAAGTGTACCTTCGTCCCTTAATCAGGTCAGGAGTTCGACTCTCACTGGGTAGGGAAAAAACAATGTTGGGAGACTTCTCCCTCAAAATGAGACTCGACATTCAGATCGATTCCGAATTAGTCGGGAAAAACTTCGGATACCGGAAGGTCAGGTACCAAAAAAAAAAATACTATACTCAGAATGTTAAGTTAGTTGATATAAAATTTAACGTAGATGTAGAACTTTTTTGAGAAGAAAAATAAATAATAATCAATTATGTTTTTTTGCCTTTAATAAATATCTTGTATTCATGTTATATTCCCTCCATGTTGCCGATAAAAGAAAAGAATAGAATTAAGGAAAAAAAATAGAATTAAGGAGTTCTCTCTCCCTCTCCACCCTTGCTCTCAAATTAAAGTGTAGGAAGAGATGAATAACATTATAACCATTCTAAAAGTTATTATCTAATGTGTTGTATAATATTCAATTTGATACATAACTATTATTTAAAGGTCAAACTTATTAAGGATCCCCGTGTTTAGTGGGATCAAAGAGTTTTCTCTTGATTTGAACATTTGAACTCTTAAATTCGAACTCTACTTTTAATTTGAAACCAAGAAGGGGAAAAAAAATTAAAATTTATCATGATAGTTCAACTAAGATATAAGGACTTTTATTAGGGTTTTTGAGAAATAAATCGAATGAATTCAAATTTGTGATTATACGATATACTAAAATATTAGTATTATCAAAGATTAAGCTCATACATTGAAGAAGTTTTCTTATTGAGTTCTTGCTCCACTTTTGTTCTCCATCTTCCCATCTCTGAATTGTCAATGTCAATTCATTTGGTTGATTATCAACATCATGTACTAGGGGATAGAAGGAAGGGAATCTCACCTACTGAATATACAGGCTGATGCGTACTTATCTCTTTAAGTATAATGGTGACAAGTGATGGCAAAGATAAGAACTGACTCCAACCCATAATTGTACTCTCTAAGAGGAAAGCATAACTATATATACCCCATCAATGTAGGTCCATTTATAATAACTTTGATGGGTCAAAAAATGTGGACCATCCCCGTTTGGCTTCTCTTGCTTTCTTCCTTTTTAGTCAATAAAACCCTAAATTAATCATGGTGGAGTCTTTGTTTAATCCTTTTGGGTCGGTTAATCTTGGGGTGGGACCTCTAATTTTTGTGCTTTTGGGCCTAGAGACTATGTGATGATCCTCATCATTTGCCCATAGGAGGTTCAATGGTGGTCGCATTGAATCTAAGCAATTTGGATCAAAATCACTTTTTTACTATTTTATTATATTTATACCAAGGTAATTGAGTTGCGCAATAATAATGTGAGGATAATAATAGAATATCTTTTTTTGGCTTGTAAATATATTTTTCTTCTAAAATCTAATGAAATTTGGTTTTAAAATTTTAAATACTTATACGATATATCTTATTAATTGGGATCATGTTTTTTTGCTTTAAGAGTTGTGTTTAACATATATACAATTGATTTAGTAAGTAAATATATTATATTTTTTAATCAAATTTTAAATTTAAAATTTAAAAATAAAAAAAAAATTATGTTGGAAGAGTTTTTTCTTAAATTGAATCTAATAATATTTAAATAAAATTAATTAAAATATGATTTCAAATATTGTTTCGTTACATAACTAAAATGTTGTGTTTATTAATTAGTACCGATCAACCGCCTCAATTATGCCATTGGGAGCATAGATAATAGGGTGATGCTCAAACAGAGGGCCTCATGGTCTAAGCTGATTTGTAGCATCTAGTATCCTGAGCCTATCCCTACCATACAGGTCCTGATCTTCTAGAGATGTCCCCCCTTTTCTATTTTATCATGCAGCATTGTAAGCCACTACGCAATGTAAGATCATTACGAGGTCATGGATTCAAATTACAAGAACAATCTGGCTCTCTCTTTCTCTCTCTTCTCAAAAGGTGAATTCCAGTGTGCCCTCTTGATTTTGAGTATCTAATTCAAAAGGTTATTAAATAGAGTTTGTTTAAAATCATAACATTTAATTAAATAACTTTGTGTTTTATTTCAACTACTGATATAAACATATCCCCGTATTAAATTGGAGAGTATTTTATATACCGAGTGAATATTTTTCTAATATGAACAAATCTCATATATTTTAATCTCATTTTCATATTAAAAATATTAAATATTTGAATAAATTAATAATAATTTGATTTTTATTATTATATTTTCATATTTATAATAACATGTACGAATATTCTATAAATACCCATTTATATTCTTATATTATCTCCATATTCAATTTATTTGAAAAGGGTTTCTTATGTAATGGAGATTAGCTTACAGCCTACTTTACATAAGCAAGAATCATGTACCACCCTCATCCAATAGGAGTACTTTCTCGGCCTTAGCCATGTGGAAGCATAAGCATGTAACACAAAAAAAAAGGAAGGTTGCTCTCAACGATAAAGCATAGGCATCATCTCATGGTTCTTTTTGAGCTGGAAAACAAGGTAAAGATTCTACTAGTTGATTTCCATATAATTTTATAAGAAAAATTTCACTAGTTATTGCTTATGTTAGAGTCCATCTCCTACATTGAAGTCCTATGGTTGATATGTCTGCATGCCATGCCGGATGTCTAGCTATGCTATCCGATCAAAACATTAGACAAAATATATTTTTTTTCTCCCACATGAGATGTGCAAGTTCATTTTAAATGCACTATATTGGCCTAGGAGTAAGGTCTCATGGTAAGGACTAAAGGAATTCTATTAAGTTTTCCAAGCACCCTTAATATTTAGACCTCTCAAGGAGTGACACTATACAAAGTCTTTTGGTTCTTATAGTCTATTAGAGTTATGCGATACTCTATCCATCAACACCCTTGGAGAGCACTAATTACAGTTTCCCATTTAATATATATGAAAAATCAATACTCCTTAGTTGAATGGTACTGGGGTTTTTAGGGCTCACAATTCTATAATCGAGTGGTATTTTTTTTAAAATCTAATATTTGAACTATCGTGAGTATGTTTTACGGTTTTATGACCCTTATATAATAAGAAAAACCCTATATTCTGATCTCTTTTATTTTGTATTTAGAACATAGTAGATAAAAATAATAATAAGAATAATCGACTTTGAAAAGAAGTGATTTAATATCCACAAGTAGAAGAATTTTCGATTAAATATACAGTTTACTTAAAACATATTCCTCTCACTCACGCACCCTTTCTCTCTCTCAAGTGATAGGTTAGGGTATCCTTGGTTCTTTTTTAATTTAATTTTGGAAGGTATGTGCGGATGAGTGACTGGAGGAGAGGTGGGACTTTTTGTTGCCTAGAATGGAAAGGCAACAATAGCATTTCCATAGGTGTTGGAAACCAATGGAAACCAATTTTAAAAAAGAGAGAGTTGATCGAAAAAGTTGCCCCCAAGTACAATCAAGTGTGCTTGTTATTGCCGACGGTTTATTTCGTGAATCGTATAATTAAAATTTTAATTAAATTAAAAATTAAAAATAAAAAAATAAAAAAAATTATATTAAGAGAATCGTTTTCTAAATTGGTATTTATATCGAATTAGTTGAAATATAATTTTAGATATCGATAATAAAAAAAAAAAGATTGAATTTGTTCATCCATACTCTAGTTTGCGTGAAGCATTTTATTTTAACTGCGTGTCTCTCTCTCTCTCTCTCTCTCTCTCTCTCTCTCTCTCTCTCTCTCTCTCTCTCTCTCTTAGGTCTTACCCTCAATCCATTAGGATACAGACATTTGTACTAGCTTATCTCAAGGCATGGTGGGTGTGGATTCTCCTCCTATTGATGCCTCCCATATCACCTAGGTTTTCAAAATTGACACGTACAAGAGCTTTTCCTAGACTCTTATCAAAATGACAAAGTTTGTTAAAATTTAGTTAAAAGTCCTCGTGGTGGTGGTCCAGTTTCCATGTACTTTCTATGTGGAACCTGTGCGTATGGGGTATCCCTTGCTCTTGGCTTTCTATGGTCTTTCATTTTTTTTCCTTAATTAATCGATATCTGAATTCATACTCTAATTAATTAATCTAATTAAGTTATTATTCGACTTTTTTTTTAAAATCCAAGATAATTTTTCATTTTTAATATTCAAAATTAAATTTTGATTAAAAAATTTAATATAATTCTTACTAAATTAACTGTTTGTTAATAGATTTTACGTTTTTTATTCCTTCCATGAAACTAGCAACCTAAGCCAAGTTGCAATGTCCACCATTATTGAGCACTCTTTAGTTTTTTTTTTCTCTCTCTCTCTCTCTCCACCTCCCAAAAATAGAAAATATAGTAATTTTACGAACTCTTTTTGTCTAAATGAGATTCGAGTTTTCTTCGTAAAATTTATGAAATATAATTACTCTGGTAGGAACTAAAGCTTTTAAGTCACATCTTAGATTTGTTGAGGCACCAAGTCCATTGTTCGAAAGAGAACAGCAGTGGAATTATGAAGAGGTATTCTAAAATACCAACCTTTTTAACATATCATTTTTGACAAAGTTGATTTAAAAGCCAAGCCTATTTGTTTTGTTCATTAAAGATCTCAAAAAAAAAAAAAAAAAAAATTGATGTATGCAACAACACAACCTTAATCACTGTCAGTTGCTATATCAAAAAGAATTCACATAGTTTTTTCAGAAGAATTCCCATATAGAGCTAGAATGAGATAATTTTATGGTAAAATTGATACCAAAACTGGCCTCATGTTCAAATGAAATGAGTAGTGATTTTTGTTTTAATTTATTATTTGATAACTCATATCCGAAAATCTGACTAATCTGATTTCAACAGCAGTGAGATTCAATTAAGGGGTTGATTTTTCAGACATCTATTTTTTTTATTTTTAAAACTCAAACTTAAGAAATGAACAGTGATGTGATGTGAGAAGTAAGAAGTAACTATAAGGAGTCGAGCAACAACAATATAAACTTTTGAAATTCATTATTTGAGGAAGTAAAGCAAAAGTTTTGAGTTGTGAACAGCATTCACTAATAAAATTAGGAGCCGTTTGGCACCAACTCCATCTTGACTCTAGTGGTTCAGCACTCATGTGTTGGGCGTGGGTCAAATGTTCGAGCATTGGTACAAGCAAAAACGGAAAACCTTTAGAGGTATTATAAAATACCTCCTTTTGTGTTTACTTTCAAATGTTGTTATTATAAAGTACCTCTTTTTATCCCAATGGGAACAAAAAATCAGTATCGAAAAACCTGTCTTTCAATTAATCCCTGTAAATAGTAGATCCAGATTAGTCGGGGTGAAATTTCGAACACTGAGTTGATTTACCCATGATACAAAAAAAAAAAAAAACTTCTTTTTGTTAACTTTCAAATATTGTTTTTGGGCACTCATACGATATCATACTAACTTGGATTAAAGGGTTTTATAAATTTAACATATTCAGGTTATCTGAATATTTTGTTTTAAGCATAGGGTCTGTTTAAGGAATTAATTTTTTTTTTATTTTCAAAATTGAAACTCGAGATTTTGATTAAATGAGTTTAGTCTCCGGTCATTATATCCACAAAACGTTGATTCGAAATAAATATATTATGAAGGCTAACGTGTCTCCCTCATCTGTGATGTACTACTTCAATCACACAAATCAAAATATGCATGGAGAAAGAAGTGTCATGGGGGTCTTTTGCATTTTGCTCAAATTAGTATTAGGTCGTTGGAATAGGCTTTTGACATTAGTTGCCACAATGATTAGAAAGAGAATCAATATGAGTAACATGCAAAGGGGGAGTGAAATTAGTGTTAGGGCATATGCCCCACACATAGGGTCTACAAAGCTAAATGGGCATGTAGGGTTCATGCTAGAATACATAAGGGACATGACTATGGAGAAAGAAATGACTTTGTTTGTATGATTTAACAAATAAAGATGAATATGTTATAACCTTCTAAAAATGGGCCCAAAAACGGAGTTATTTCTTTTTATTTATATATGTATAAAAAAACTATTAAAATTTGCCTAATTCATCAATTAATCACTTCGGAATTATGCTGGTGAGCTGCCCTAAACACATCCCAATCCTTCACCATCTGTCGCTCGTTTCATCTTTTCAATAACTTTTCACCCCCTTTTTTTTTCAGGTCGATATCTATAATTAATTTTATTGATTCTTATTATTTTATTTCGAATTAACTATCTAATCTATTAAGAGACAAATTCTCTAACGTCTATTTTTTTCTATTCTTAATATTTGAATATGAGATTTTAGTTAAAAAAATTCAGTGGTATTTCTACTACATCAATGCACCAATAAGACATTGATCCTAATTTTTCTTAAGAGGATAAATTTTGATGCAACGATGGAGTTGCTATCTTGGTGATCTCGAGGTCATGCGTTCAAGACGTGAAAGATTATTTTTTTTAACTTAATCGGTAGTATCCGAAAAATTTAATTAATTCGATTTGAACAGTTATAGGGTCTAATTTAGTAATCAGTTTTTTTTTGTATTTATTTTTTTATTTTTAAAATTTAAACTCGAGAACTTGTTAAACAAGACTAATGTCCTGTCACTAGAGTTATGGCTTGTTGATCAAGAAAGACTAAATGAAAATACTATACTACCAATTGGAAAGGAAATGTCTGAAGAAATTGATTATAAAAAAACGAAATTAGTAATTTTTCTTGTCAACAATCTAGAACAATTAAATTTTAAAAAATAATCAATAATCTTATTAAATAAATCAAATGTCTCATATTAAAGTTTCGCTCTAGGCCACTATATAACTCATTCGTAGTTGGGCCAGTTAGAGTGTGTGTTCGGGTCTAAAATTGGATCGAGCTTGAACCTCAAGTCCATAATACAGACTTTCTACTCATATGGGCTAGGTGGGCTGGGCTAGGCCGTATCCACAATCACCAATAGATGCGCTTCTTAGATGGGCCTTACTCAGACCAAAGTGTAGCACCCAAAGAGCACTAGGAGTGGCATCAACCCATTGGAGCTGACCTACTTTTTATGCGATCAGGGTAACAGGCCGGTGCCCCATTTAGGTCATATTTCAAAGAATCATCTTAGATAACCACTTTTTTAATATGTAAAAGAACATATATATAAAAAAAAATATAAATACACAAATATCAGGATAAACTGAAATACCTGATAAATCAACGGGTCACTATGTATGACCTATACAAAATAATCTAAATATACTAAACGGAGTGTAATATTACAATAATAAAAGCCGCAATGACACGCGGCGTAAGATGTCACTCACCAATCCTCCTCTTGTTCCTCCCCGTCCAGTAAGAAAAGCATTTTTTTTTAATACAAGCAAGGATCGATTTTGGTAGAAGATAGAGGGTGCAAGGAAGGAAAGCATGGGAGTGGTTGATAGTGACAAGAAGTTGGTACATGTGAATGATGTGAATCCCATATTATATTAGGCTTGGTATGCTCTTGTTTGGTATATACACAAATCAAAACAATGGTTTTGGTTTAAAAATTTTGCTTTTTCAGGAGCATTTTGGAAAGACACTCCCTCTTGTTTCCATTTGAGCACTTTCACATGTAGCTTTGATTTGTCCATTTCCTTCTCTTACTAGATTGATGTCTTGCAATATAATGCCTCGGCATGGATGAGTATTGCTGCAATTCAAGTTTATCCCAAACTCTGTAAAACTACTCCCTCTTATATTCTTGTACACCACATCTTTTACTTGGACAGCTGATTCCTGTAATTAATCACTTCCATGAGTTCATAACTATGCAAATATATATTTTTATGAGTAAAATGTTCATGAATTTTTATATCGATTTCAGTACTTGTTTGTCACATCAGTCATTAACCTATCGACTAATATGGATCATGTGAAATTACCTCTGTAGGGCATTCGCTTGTTTTGTCACAGTAGTATTGGTCTATGACAATGGGGTTGCTCACATTGTACATGGCAACATTTTGGAATTTGATGTTTTTTGCTGATCCAGATCCACCCTGCAAGATTTACAAGATTAGAGAAAGAATTAATTCCAAGCATTTCATGCTTGAATTCCCTTTAATTCAAAAAATAAGATTTTATTGCAAAAGCTAGCATTGTTGCTATTTGAGAAAGCTCAGTTTGAATCATCTCATTCTATGTATAACAATTTCAATTAAAATAATTTTTTATTAAAAATATAAAATTTTACAAATAGAAGTTTTAAAAAAAAAATAACGACTAAATCCGGTTCAAGCAAAGTTTTTCGACACTTATTTTTTCTATACATGAGACTTGGATCTGAAACCTTCCTTTAGTGGCGCTAGTATTCAGCCACTATGTCCTCCATGGAACAGTCTAGTGGTACAAACTCCCTCTCCCAACCTGGTGATCCCAAATTCAAATTTTTGTACAAAAAAATATATATATATTCAGCCACTAGGCCCATCAGGTGTTGGTGAAATTATTTTATATTTTATTTTTTGTAAAATGATTTATATAATAATAATTATTATTATAATTAATAAAAAAAACTTTGACCTCATTCTTAAAAACAAAAGGTTGCAGGAATTTGGTAAATTTGAAATCAAGTTCTACCTGATAACTCTTTATTCTCACTCCATTCATGGTTCCAGATATTCTAGCTCTATTTACCACCACCTCTGAAACATGTGCTTCTTGGTTCCCATCTCCTAAACTTCCAATGCTGCAATTAGAAAAACTTGAGATGTGAACAAAAATGCTACTTGTATTTCACTTAAAAAAGAGAAAAAAAAAATGATATTTTTCGATGGCAAAACAACCATAATTTTCTTATAAATTGAGATGAATTATTATAATTTATCCTTTTTTATAAATCATCGGTATCTGATAAATGCGTTTGACCCAACTATCAATATTGATATGCTGCCTCAGATTTGCGAATAAAGGAAAGCCATATGGGTTTCGGCCTAAATCAATATCGATGATCTGATTAATTCAAATAAATATTTAATTAAGAATTTATATAAAATTGTTATAAAAAATAAAAATTATTTAAGAGCAGAATAAATTACCTGATTCCATGACCTGGACCACATGTTATGTCCAAGGCCTGTATTCTTTTAGACCCACTAACAATTGAAATGCAGTCATCACCTACACAAAACCAAAAAACCAGAAATTTGATTAATCCAATCCAAACAGTTATAAGATTCAACTTAAAAACTATCTCTGTCTGCTTTTCTAATCTCAAAACTCGAATTCAAGAATTTGATATTGATGGTTTAGTTCCCTTTTACTAGACCTATAGATCTTTGGTAAATTAAACCTTCTAGGAGGACTCATAATTTTAAAATTTAGGGGTCTCTACAAAATATTAAAATTTGGGTTTCATTTGTCTTACTATAATATTACCTGTTTTAATCGTGCAGCTTTTTATCTGAATATTTTGAGTCTGCGTGACATGAATACCGTCGGTGTTTGGACTACTTCCCGGTGCCGTGACCAAGAGATTTGTTGCTCTGACATTAACACATTTCTGAAAAACCAAATGCATTTGTTGTGCATTTCTCATAACTATGCTATCTACCACCAAGTTCTTGCATTCATAGAATGTAAGAGCCTGTAAACAGAAAAAGAAGAAGAAAAATAAATAATTATGTTTCTCTCTCATATTGGGCATGTAACTTTAGGTAAGTGTTAGAGAAAATCTTGGTCATCTACCGTTGGAGCATTCGCGCATGGCTGCAAAACAAAATCAAAATAGGATTGTTACCATATTAGCACAAAAAGGGGGAAAAAAAGGGAAGAAGGGTTGTAGAGTATGTACTTGGGTCTTGTCAATTTTACATGATTTCTTCCACCATATCTTGCCGTTGCCATTGATAGTTCCACCCCCATGAACCGTGAGATTTTCCAGATTTGAGAAGACAAGCCAATGTCTACGATCTTCATAGTCGGATTGATCCTTTGAAGCTTCGATTGTTCCATAAATCTGAAACATTAAAAATAACAAAAATAAATGAACAACATGGAAAGTGTGAAATAAAATGCATTAAACGCATTTGAGAGTTACAGAAAATGTATTTATGATTTTTAAAGTGAATTGAACACATTGGAGAGTTACCTAGAATGTATTTATGAATATAAATAGTGGGTATAACAGGTCATTCTGCAATCTTACGGAGAATTGATATTTTCTGGATTAATAACACTTGAATGGGTCTTCTAGAGCAATGCTTTGAGTTCAAGTCACAAAAATCATAATCGAAACTGATTCAAATCGGATTTATTTATATCCGATATCAAATACCGATAATTTATAAAAAAAAAAAAAAACACTTGAATGGAGGATTAGAGTCAGAACACATCTTTACCATAAAAAATTCGATGACCGAAATTTGTCCTAACTATCATTTTGTAAAGGCGGAGAATGTTCATGTGTGTGTATGCTCTACTTACCTTAACCGAAATTTGAGACTTGCAAGGACCTGAAAATTTGATTGGCTTAAGAAGGTACATTTTGCTCTTTGGGACAACAAAAGTAACCTCCGAAGAAGAAGTGGCACATGCTTCCTTCCAAGCTTCCTTGAATGCCTAAAATAATAAATCGAATATATTTAGCCAATCTCACATCCATTTACAGGTGACCAAAAAAATGTGAATCAGACATGGAGGGGTACCTCGGTGTCATCATTTCCACCACTTTTAGCTCCAAAATCCTCCACATTGATCAATACTGGTGAATCGGATGCAGGTGCAGCTGCAAGAAGAAATCTCTCTCTCTTGTAGAAAACTTCATCATCGTACTTGATCGTAGCTTTAAATCTTATCCCATAGTTTCCGTAGGAACCATCAATGGAGCCATAATATGTTGGATAAGCTGTTGGGTCATAACCAGGGGGTCGATCAAGATTTTTAGAAAGTGGGTTCTCTTCAAAAGTGCCAAAACTAAAAGGGAAAAGGATCAATGATATGATCCAAAGTGGAAGACATGAATGACTTTGTAGATACATTTTGGGTTTAAAGTGTGTCTCCTAAGAAATGAGAGGTTTCTAGGATGATAGTGGGTACATGGAAGTTGAAGTGTTGTGTCATTATGTATTTATAGAGAGATTTAAGTTAGTTTAATATATATGTAGAGAGAGAGAGAGAGAGAGAGAGAGAGAGAGAGAGAGACATGGTTTTGAATTGGGCAAATGGCTGCTTGAGAGAAGTTTTAAAACATTACATGATGAAAGGTATGGACTGAGAAGCAAGAGATTAGTTATTCCATCTTTACCGGCACACATGCACAATACCAACATATTCTATTCCTTGTCATTTTGGTGCACTATTGTACAAAATTGACTCTTACCCCATAAATATAGAGATAAAGTGCACGTAGTTTTCAGACATTCTAAAGATTCATACACATTCCCTTTTTCGGTATTGAGAGAGAGAGAGAGAGAACAAGAAAAGTTGTCATGTCTTGCTTGGTTTGATCTTTTGGTCATTTATTTAGGATCTAAAATTCTTATCCAAATTATTTTTTAACCATTTTTAGCAGTTTTTCCATTAACTAAACTCTTTAGATCATTTTGTCTTGAAAAAAAGTTATGGGTGTTGCGTGGCACATACCCAATTCTACCTACGCACCATGTCCATATCGATGCCATTATTTTTTTTTGGGTACATATTGGAACTCAAACTCGATTTTATTACATGGGGAGGGGAAGGTGTCACTTGAACCAAATCTCATTGGCATTACTACTATTTCTTTAAGTATACACTTCAAATAATTTAGTTTAAAACCCTTCCATCTAAATCATACCCAAAATTTTTTACTTAAGCCGAAAGAATTTACAGAAACACATGTATAATAATAAAAATTAGTGGATAAAAAGTTTCGAGATATTACTAATAAAATTCTGAAGTCGGATTTCATTTTGTATTAAAATGAGAGGATTTAGTAATATAAGCAAAATAATGTGTGTATATCAATAAATCTATAATAAAAAAAACACACACACACACACAAGATATATACTTATGTACGTGTAAGTAGAATTGGAATTGAATTATGTTACATAGTGAGAATTAGGAATTAGAGGGGCGTGTTTGGTCTGGTGAAGTGGGTTAGGAAGGATAGCATAACATTACTTTAGGCAAAGAAGCATACCATTTTTTATCACGGCAAGAGAAAATGAAATTGTGAGTAAAAGGAAAACAATGTCAATTGCGTGAGATCTGGGGAGTATTGGAGAGAGAGAGAGAGAAGACCACAAAAATGCAACAAAGGTATGGGATTTGGAGTGAAGTTGTCAATCTCTTATGACTATTGAATTTGTTTATTACTTTCGAGAAGAAAGAGATGTCATTAACTACAGACCAATTATATCTCTTAATTAAAATTTGATTTTAAATCTTAAAAAAAAAATTATATTACAACAGCTTTTCTTTATAAAGATCTAACAGTAATTCAAACTAAATTAGTCAGAATATGATTTTTCGATCAAATTAAAAAAAAAAAGAAAAGGATGTCATTTTTATCTTTGTGAGTCGTGGCATAATGAAATGGATGCGACCCTTTTGTTGCATCAAGCAAATGTATCATATGTTACGTTTTCATTGTCTCTTACCTTAATTTGCATTCTCTTCCGTAGGAGGCGCAGTTGAGTTGCTTGTTTGTTGAATACCTCTGTTCCCCAAAAATCTTTTTGGAAAAAAAAAAAAATTGAATGCAACAATACTAAAAAAGGGTGGTGGTGTTTAACATTCTTCATAAATAGTTCTACTCCAACACAACATTAGGCATGGCCTGCAAATATAGATATGCCACAAATTTCAGTTTTAAATGAAAAAAATTAAATAAGAATCAAATCTTATAGAATCGAAATAAAATCATAAAATAGTTATAATTCGATTTTGAATCGAAATCTTTATAGATTCGGTTTTGATTTTATTTATTTTTTTACTAAATCTAAATTATTCGATTCTGATTTATTTTCAATCGATTCAAAATTAGTTTTTAACATATGCGTTTTTAAACAAAGCAGGTCATGGGGAAAAATTGCACGGTTTATACTAATCAAATCTTTTATTACAAAATTCCTTTTTCTGGTAAAGGGTGTCGTGTTCAACATAAAGCAAACCATTGCTAAAATAATTAGAATTAAAAAAATAAAAGATCACAAACCCTACATCTCATTTATCCCTTTTCTTCCTTGTTTCCGGATATGGTTTTGGAAGGGTCATGGATCGACCTTTGTATTATTTTATTTTATTTTATTTTTTATCAATAAACTATAATTTAATTGATACCGTTCTTTTCCTCTTTGTAAAGGAATCGTGTTCGACCCTTTCTATGTTAAAAAACAAAAAAAATTGATTGACTTATTTTGGGGGAGGGTTAGTCATGGATTGACTTTTAGTTAAATTCTTTGCATTTTAGGTACCTTTTCATTTCAAAGCTCATCATGAGGACAAATATTTGACCATAAAATTAGGACATATGGTCTAGAAAAGACATATATTCAGGTGCGGTGAAAGTGATATCAATTGAATTTGTGGTTGAGGTTTGATAGATATGGACCAAAAATTGACTAATTGCATACATATATTTTTTAATTAATTAGACATTCATAGGGTCAGAATTTAGAATTCAAAAAACCCAAGTCAACTGGTGGTAGATTTGACGGGTGTGCCTAACCTAATAATGCTACATTTACCAAAGCAAGTTGGTCTAGACCCATGTCCAGGCCAGGGGTTAGGCTGCTTGTGCTTCCCCATTTTTCACTTCGGTGACTAAACCATACATGGATTCAAACCGTCCCCGGGTACGGTCAAAGCGATAGGGTTTTCTTATTTTTGTTTTTTGTTCGATTATATTTTCTTAAAAAGTTGAAAAGTTGAAAAAGAATAATAGAACAATGGGTTATGATTTTTATCGATTGATATCTGAATTTTATCCGATTAATTTAATCAGAACATTATATAATCTATTAAGATAGTGATTTTTCTAAATTTCATTTCTCCATTCTCATAACTAAAACCCAAAATCTATTATTAAAAGAGTATAGTATCATACCGCTGCATCCATAGATTATGATTTTACTAATCAAATCTTTTACTACACAATTTCTATTTTGTTAATGCATTTTAAGGGGGGGACAAAACATTCTTGTTCATTGTTTTGGGTTTTCACGGAGACTATGCAAGGAAAAAATGAAATTCAAATATAACAAAGAGCAAGATGACAATTTTGTTTTTCTTTTTTTTCACATGTTCTTTTTTTTTTCGTCACTATGGTTAGTCCACCGCCCGGTATTTGAGATTTCGTCCCGATTAATCTGACCAAAAATTTCTATTTGTAAATGGTCAAAATTTCTACACCGGTGAGTTCTATTTGTAACTGTGATTTTCTTTTATAGTTTTCCCTTACAATATAATTTATGTGTATGTTTTTGTAATTTATCTATTGAAAAAAAAATAGTTTTCTTTTATTGGATTGCAATGTAGGAATAAAAATTAAACTATGTCCAAAGATCATTTTCCTTTTTTTTAGATTACTTGACCACTAGTATTTGAAAATCTTATTAATCCAGTTCAAACAATTATGAAATCCAATTTAGGGATTAACTCTTTCTATACGTGTTTTTCTATTCCTAGCGTTTTAATCCAAAATGTTAATTAAAAGATTTTATTACCCCCACCAGAACCCTTGGTATGATTTTCCTTTTCTTTAGTGCGATTGTTTGGATCTACTTTGTATCAGATCAATTCTATTATGTAATAAGGATCTGTCCCATGCCACTACAATGGACAATTAATAGAATATTCTTATGAATAGTCCCATAAGAATCAATGCATTTGCAGAGTCTCAAAACTCTCCAACTAATTGTGTTTTATACTAAATTAACTTCATCGTTTGGAAGTGGGCGTAGGGCTGTAAATGGGCGTGTTGAATTTTAAATTGGGTTACAGGCCTAGTTAAGCAGATATGATGAATTAACAAGAGAGCTTGACCAAAGCTATCCTGCTCCTTCATTAGCACTTGCCCCTAAACTTCAATCCTAGCTGAAGAAGGGAGGGGGCGGTATCCCACGTTTTTGAGACCTATGCATTCCATCCACAAATGTCCACTCTTAACACCCAGGTGCAATAAGGATAAAGTTGTGTTATAGGCCCTGCTTATCACTCATTGAAGGGAGTGAAATCAACAGAAAAATATGCTATAGTTGACTGGAATGAAAGGTTTGTAGATTAAGATACAGTCTCTCCACACTACAGACAGTCATAATTGAACTATAGATTCAATACTTGAGATAGGTTCAGCGCTGAAGCTTATACAGCAATCTTCACTATAGAGAAGCAAAAGCATTACAACTAAAGAAAATTTGAGAAAAATTTCAACCCCAAAATAGAACCACATGCAAAACACAACATATAGCAAATCTGGAACAGTTCATTTTCAAAGGGTTACTCTCACCCTTCTGCGCAACAAAGATCTTTGAGTTTGATCTCCAAGAGAGGCAGACAAAACAGCTACATCATCTGGGTCACAAGGGTTTGAATTTTGGGGTACTTCAAGAAGCAAAGGAAGCAATAGCTAGGGAGAAGCGCCATATCTATTTCACATGCCAATTAGATTAGGTTATGCTTTGCATACAACGAGATGCATTAATTACAAAAAAAAAAAAAAAAAAAAAAAAAAAAAAAACTATTTCTAATTTTTCTTTGGTAACCACTTGCAAAGGCCTATAAATTGGAAATGGCGTATTGGAATTGCACAACAATGTCCTCTAGAGAACTTTTGTGCCTCTTTTAATCATTCTAAGTGCACAACTACATATTATTAGGACATCATACACCAGAATGCGGTCGTTGGAGACATCTCATAGATGAAGCAGGCGTTTCTTTTGTAATGGTAAGTAAATGGAAGACCGAAAATCAATCTTTTAGTGGGGGGAGGGAAGAAATCTATGACCAGTTATTTTCTTTTTTATTAAAAAAAAAACATGGGAAAGCAATCAGATGAATTGGTGAGGCAATACTACTCTCACAATACAACAACTAAAAGGAATTTGGGATTGAGAATCATGACATACCGAAGTTTCAGAATGACCTCTCACATACGGAAGTTTTAAGCATTTAAAAATAGTAGCATGCTCCTAGAAAATTGAATATTGACATTTGCTTTGCAGAGATAAATATACACAGAACTTGAGAAAGAATAAACCGTGCTGATTAGGTAAGGACTGTATATATATTTATAGATATCTTACCTTGTGTCTTTCTTCATCTGATTTTTTCCTCACTGTTGTATTCTCCTCTATCTTTAATTTTATTGTTCCTACTCAGAGCCAAATATTGGAGAATTCCTGATGAGAAAAGAAACAAGAGGTTAACAAATGGGTGGCATCACGTACCATTCCAGTTTTCTGTCCTCTTTAGCATCTGACAACTTTATCATCCATCTTCCTGAAGGGGATGAAGGAGAAGTGGGGCCAATATCCACCTCGCTTCTTCTCCTTTGAGTTTTAGCACTTTGGGGTCAGAAGCGGACAGTTCACAATCACCAGTCTCAAGAGTGTGGGTGCCAGTCCCGTCCCTGGCAAGTATTCTAGATTTGGGCAAATGTAGATATCTAGTCCCTCAAGAGAGGTGAGATTTTGGAGGCCTGTGGATGATATTGATTCCAAATTGGAGAAATTCCATATCCAAAGAGAGGTTAGAGATGGAGGCAAGGCAAGGCAAGAAATTGGTCATTTGGAATGGTAATCAAAAAGTCCTCATGTTCCATTTTAAAATACCTAAGGTTGGGGGGAGGCTAACCTCAATCTGGAGCAAACTTTACAAGGAGTGGACAATTTGAGATTTACGATTAAACACGGGAAGTGAGGTCATGCATGTCATTTGGTAGGTACTTGTGATTTGGGCATCTTGTAATGGAAAGTTCTTGAAGATTGAAGATTGGTTTTGCCCACAATAAACTTTGTCAAAGCCTGAAGGTGTTTTAAATGTCCCAATCTTGGTGGTAGCTCTTGTAAACTTCTTGTACCACTAATACCAAGATGATGAAGATTTGTTAGGTCATGGATGCTGGCAGGCAGCTGAAAAAGATATCCACAATCCCTTCAGATCAAAGTTTGCAAATAATACAAAAAACAAACAAATTCAGGTAAATACTTGATACTGGTGTTCAATAAATTCAGGAATCAAATATGCTTTAAATCAGCAACAGAAATTAGTAATGCAATAACACGATACCCGCTTAAAGAGAGCACTCTTAGGAGCTTCAGTTCTGGAAGTAACTCATACAATACATTGATGCTGATGTAGGCCACATCACCTGGTACTGGTGTTGGGAGGAAAGCCCGCAGACTCCTCATCTTATGTAAAACTTCAAATTTTTTGGAGTGCTCATAGAGCTCATGACTGCATGAAGAATGGCGAGCTCTACCAATTTCTGCAAGCCTTTCACTGTCCTCTAAAATTTCATTCATCCTGCAACAAAATTCTCCACTGACAATCTGGGACAGGTCATGCATCCTATCTGCATCACAAAATGGGATGAATTGCTGCTTGAATGCTGAAAAAATGATCTTCCCAATAAATCTTGAAAATACTCATGGCCTAAGTCTTCCATTTGTGGATATGGAGATGTGAGGGTAGATATGGAGATGTGAGGGCATACAGTCGATTCCCAACACAGGCTTGCCCACCCTCAATCTTCAAGAACTTTCCATTATAGGATGCCCAAATCTCAAGTCCCTACCAAATAACATGCATGACCTCACTACCCTTCTTGAATTGTAAATCTCAAATTGTCCACTCCTTGTAAAGTTTGCTCTAGATAGAGGTTGGCCTCCCCAACCATAGGCAGTTTAAAATGGAAGATGAGGATGCTTTGATTACCTTTCCAAATGACCAATTTCTCGTCTCACCTCCATCCCCAACCAGTAGTTTTACCCGCAATAAACTTTGTCAAAGTCCGAAGGTGTTTTAAATGTCCCAATCTTGGTGGTAGCTCTTGTAAACTTCTTGTGCCACTAATATCAAGATGATGAAGATTTGTTAGGTCATGGATGCTGGCAGGCAGCTGACAAAGATATCCACAATCCCTTAAAATCAAAGTTTGCAAATAATACAAAAAACAAACAAATTCAGGTAAATACTTGATATTGGTGTTTGATAAATTCCGGAATCAAATATGCTTTAAATCAGCAACAGAAATTAGTGATGCAATAGTACGATACCCACCTAAAGAGAGCACTTTTAGGAACTTCAGTTCTGGAAGTAAGTCAAGCGATACATTGATGCTGATGTAGGCCGCATCGCCTGGTACTGGTGTGGGAGGAAAGCTCGCATACTCCTCATCTTATGGAAAACTTCAAATTTTTTGGAGTGCTCATAGAGCTCATGACTGTATGAAGAATGGCGAGCTCCACCAATCTATCCACCAATATGAATCAAACTTCCCAATTCATTTAACACCAGCAATCTGGGACAGATCATGCATCATATCTGCATCACAAAATGGGATGAATTGCTGCTTGAATGCTGAAAAAATGATCTTCCCAATAAATCTTGAAAATATTCATGACCTAAATCTTCCATTTGTTTATTTCTTTTCGGTTGTGCCAAGTATCCCTCTGCCATTCACACGAATATTAGCTCATCCCTATCGAATTCACAGTTCTTTGGGAAGATGGAGCAATATGCAAAGCACAGCTTTGGATAAGAAGGAAGATGGTGGTAGCTCAATCTAAGTGCTGGAAGAATGTCACATTTTTCCTCCGGAATTTCCCATATCTTGCTCCTCAAAATGTTTTTCCACGCCCAACTATCATGGTTATCTCGCAGGAGACCTCCAAGTGAATTTGCTGCCAAAGGCAAACCTTTGCATTTTCTAATAATTTCTTCCACCATTGATTTGAGATCTAGGTGTGAATTGAAACTTGTATGCCGTAAGGCTCCTTGCGCAAATAAACACAAAAATCATTCTCATACAACTTTTGTAACTCATAAACAGAAACATACCCATGTTTTTGCAACAATTTTGCTCCGAATGTGACAGTTATTGCACTTCCAGGAGCTCTTACTTTAAAAGGGCGACCAAGAAGATCACAATCGTTATCCTTTTCCCTCCAAATGTCGTCTAAAACAATAAAACTTCTTTTTGGATAGCTTCTCCTACAGTTCTCTTGAAGAACAATTAAATCTTTGGGATCAAAATTTTGACCGCTTACTTGCCTCATAATCGTAGCTGTGATACCAGTAAGATCAAAATCATCTGAAACACATGCCCAGGACTTCAATTCGAATGCCTCCTCCACTCTTTCATCATTGTAGATGAGTCAAGCAAGAGTGGCCTTTCCAATGCCTCCCATCCCAAATATTGGAATCATGGAAACACAATTGAAGAATTGCTTCTTTATTATTTCCCCTCCCATAAACACCACTTTCATCAACCAAAGAAGTTGATGGAAGTCGTTCCTTCATACTGCAAGACACTCCCAATTTTGAAAAAGATTGATTTTAAGTAGAATTGTGTTTGTAAATTGGTTGCATTTTGTAATGGTGGTGTATAACACAGCCTCCACACAGCCTCCAAGTACGCATCTCTCTCTCTTACCCTGTCTGAGCATCTGCACGTAGAATTGTGTTGTAAGCTATGGAGAATTGCTGATGGGAGTGTGAAAGGGTGAGAATTGCAGCGGCTGGTCGAAAAGAAGTCTTTGCAGTCTGGTTGTGGGAGTAATGATCCTCTAGACTGTCGTGATAGAATTTGGCAGAAAACAAAAATTCACGGGCAACCCACTTGTTCAATCGCATCACTCATCACCACTCTCACTCTCTCTGGGTGACACCAGCCCTTATACGGAGACACTTCTCTCCCTCCTTTCTCCTCTCTTCCTCTGTGTTCAGAAACAAGTGACACCTGCCATGAAGGAAATTCGAAGAAGAAAAAGAAGTGAAAATTACAAAAATTTGAATTTTGTTTCTTGGTCAGAATTGTTGGCTAAAGTAGCATCGGTTTCCATTTTATCAATAACATGGTTGGTCAAGGTTTAGCTTCCACCTTGTTCAAATTCCAAAAAATCTGGGTATCTCAAATTCCAAATCAATTCCTTTGTTCAAATTCCAAATCAACACAAAATCAAAATCTTCCTTTGTTCATCACCAGCCATGAATTTCCAACTTTCAGCAACAAAATCAGATACGAGCTCTCTTGCTTCCCCTGCAAATCCCCCTCCTCAAATGAATTCGAAATCTAATCTTAGGTCTCTTCACCCCCAATTCCAGTTCTTCTCTCTCTGCGCTTTTCACTTTTCTCTCCACTACTTTTTCCAATTCCCCACTTACTCTTTTCTGCATCTCCTCTTTCTCTTTCTCGTTTTCAATTCCAATTTGGTATGTTCTTGGATCAGGAAATTTCGGAAGCCAATTCGGGATATGAACTGGAAGTGGACGAGTCATAGAAGAATCCATTGTCGTCTTCTCTTCGTTCCTTGAATTGGTTTTTGGAATCGGCTTCGCGAATGGGATTTCATCGATCGTGCGCAAGAAGATCATCGCGTCTTCTAGGGTTTTCGACTTCATCAAAGACTGATTTACATTCCAAGCACTACGAAACCCTTGGGGAGAGTTCAGGACTTCCATGGAGAAAACAACATCGAAGAGGTTGGATTGGGTTCTTCTGGCGGAGTTGGCGGCGGATACAGCAATTGCGGCGAGGGCTTCCATATAACGACCGGCAACATCGGAAAAGGTTTCTAGGGCGGAGATTTGCGATGATTTGAAGCCGATCGATTGACAAATCTGAGCCACTGCAATCTTAGCAATGCTTTTGTAGAAGTGCGAAGGACTGAGCGCTAGGGTTTCCTGCTGAAAATTCAAATTCATATTTTCGCATCAGTGAACCCAGTAGTGAGAGAAAGTACACAAACACACACAGATCAAACAAGAATATCAATGAAGACCCAAACAAGAAGATCAATGAAGACCCAAATCAAAGATCCAAAAAACAGCCCAAAGAGGTGCTCTTACCAAAGTTCTCATCGGCTTTTACTCCTGAATTTCTTCATCGGAGATATATCAGAGGCACAGAATAAAGAGAGAGAAAGAGGAAAGAGTTTTTTTTTTTGGGGAGAGAGAGAGAGAGAGAGAGAGAGAGAGTGAGAGGGAGAGGGAACCGAAAAGGCGTTGCTGTTTTCCAATAAGCCTAAGGCCCGTGTTTCTACCGGGAGGACCAAAGCCCGAGAACGAGTCCATGCAGTAGACGATTTTTTTACCCAATAAGCCTTGTGCTCCAATTCTACTGAAAAGTGACATGGTCTGTCGAAAACTAGCCTTAGGATAACATGTCAATGGAAGATTTATAGGCTATTCTGTAATCTCACAATGCATCCTCCAACCTCAAACTCCAATCCCTCCTACTGGGCTTGACTGTTTTCTCTAAGATAGACTTGACCACATGGTTGGACATTTCAGCTTGGCCATTCGCCTGCGGGTGATAAGCTGTGAAAACGCTATCTGTATCATTGTATCTCCTAAACGAGGTCTCCATCACCCCGTTGCAAAAGCGTGTGCCTCTATACTAATATTTGTTGACGTAGATGAGATGATCACCTTTATCCGTTAATCAGATTGAGAGTTTGACTTCCCCTACACATGAAAAAACAATATTGAGAGAATCATTCCCATAAAATAAATTTTACAGTGATCGATCAAAATTAATTATGATGAAATTCTGGATACTTGATGATGACGAAGACATAATACCCAAAAAAAAAAATGTGTGCCTCTATTACTAATGACGACCTTGGAGTTCCGAACCTAATGAAGACATTAGATTTCACAAAATTTGCAAATTTGCAACCTTAGGAATTGTCAGTTCTGATGGCTTTAGCTTGCACCCATTGTGAAATATAATCAACAGCCAAAAGAACTTAACTATAATCAAGGTACGAAGAAAAGGTCCCATGAAGTTTATGCCCCCAAACATCAAAAATTTCAACAATTAAAATGAGATTTTATGGGATTTGATTCCTATTCAATATGTTACCTGTCCTTTGGCATTTTTCACAGGACTTACAAAGCATATATGCATCCTTAAATAATGTTGGCCAATAAAATCCGCACTCCAATACAGAATTACATAAGGTTAAAATTGAATGAAATTCTGCTTCTGGCATGCACCTTCAAATTACTTGATCAGTACAATGCTTCCACAAATAAGGGTTATCCCGCACATCCTACTTCACATCACTTCTTAGTATATCCTTCTGTGCTCTAGAAAAATCATGAGGCGACTTATCAGCAGCTAGATAATTTACAATATGCGCATACTATGATAGCGCCTCCTAGATAGATAATATGTGCTCATTACGAAAGGACTCCAGCAATGGTAATGTATCTTCATCGCATTCCAATCTACTAAAATGATCCGCCACCAGATTTTCTGTTTACTTTTTATCTCCAATCTCTATATCAAATTCTTGTAGGAGTAGGATCCATCTAATTAATCTCAGCATTGCCTCCTTCTTAGAGAGCAAGTGTTTGAGGACTGCATGGTCAGAATAAATTATCACTTCAGTACCTAGGGAATAACTTTTCTAAAGCAAAAACAATAGACAAAAGCTCCTTTTTTTGTGGTAGATTAGTTGATTTGGGCTATATTTAAAGTACATGAATCATAGTATATTTCATGTGATGCCTTTCCAACTCTTTGTCCCAGAACAGCTCCCACAACATAATTGCTGGTATCACACATGATCTCAAATGGTAACTCCCAATTTGACTGCTGAATTATTGGTGTTGATGTCAGAAACTTTTTCAACTTATCAAATGCTATCTTACACTCTTCATCGAACTGAAACACACATCTTGTTTCAGTAACTTACACAAGGGCAACATTATCTTTGAGAAAAACTTTGACAAACATATGATAGAAGCCTGCATGCCCAACAAGCTGCATGCCCAACAAGATCAGTTTCTGAACATTTCCTCAAAATCAATGTAAGGTCATCTAAATACTTGTCAAAAGAATCACCATAAAACTGTAAAATCATCTATGAATATCTTGATGATGTTCTCGACATAATCCGAAAAGATACTAACAATACATCACTGAAATGTTGCTGGAGCATTGAAAAGCCTAAACATCCTATGATAGGCAGATGTGTCAAAAGGGACATGTGAATGTTGTCTTCTCCTGATCCTCTGAAACTATCACAATCTGGTTATAACCTGTAAAACCATTAAGGAAACAATATTGAGTGTGACCAGCTAATCTTTTTAGCATTTAATTAATAAAAGATAAAGGGAAATGGTCTTTGCAAGTTGCAAAGTTTATCCTCTATAGTCTATGCACACGCTTCATCCAATCTAAACATGTGTGTAGATCAACTCATTGTTATGTTTTGAACCACAGTCACACTAGATTTTTTTACAATCACTTGTACCAAACTCACCCAATTGTTATCTGAAATGGGATATATAACTCCAACATCTAAAAAGCTTGAGAATCTCCTTTTTTTACTACCTCTATCATGGGTGTATTTAATTTGCATTGAGGTTCTCTGGTGGGCTTTACTCCTTCCTCCAAAAGAATACTAGGTTGTATAAATTTTTTTAAATTTTTTCAAAATTATTGATTCTTAGTTGCATACACACCTATTTAAGATGTATAAACACCGACTATATAATTATATATTCTTTACTAACTAGTTTGATAAGTAAAATTTTATTTTCTTCCCGCATCCACACCTATTTTAGATATATAAACATTATGTATTCTTTACTAACTAGTTTGATAAGCAAATTTTATTCCCTTCCTTCTGATCTTCGTTCTATTCTATCGTAACTTTTTATGGATAATTATTTTTACCTCTTTCTTAATTCTATCCTTACATGTATATCAAAACTTATAGACATAAAACTCTACTTCTCTAAAATTCTCTCCTACTCACTTAGTTTCTTGAAAACAGATAATATTAATTTTAGTCTAGTCATTAGTTCTTCTATACTTCCTAACTCACTGATTAATGATTTTATATTTCAAGTAGTTAGGTGAATCTTATATTATTGGACTAACTTTTTTACTCACATCAATTTATAAAAATGCGAGAACTCTTATCTATTTGACACAACATTCATGTCACATGTGGTGCATCGCTTTTTAGCGATGTTTTAGAAACTCTTGCTAACTTATTCTATACTCGGGATTTGATATAGCATCAGCGATGTTTTAGAAACTCTTGCTAACTTATTCTATAGAAACTCTTGCTAACTTATTCTATACTCGGGATTTGATATAGCATCAGCGATGTTTTAGAAACTCTTGCTAACTTATTCTATACTCGGGATTAGATATAGCATAATTGAGAAGGAAATAATGATTTTTCTTATATTTATCTCTTATTTTAATTTTATATTCGACATGTGTGAAAATCATGAAATAATTTAGCCCTTTTCCCGGGGAATGTAAGAGGAATTTATACTCTAATTTGATTTAGGTAAAGTTAATAAATAATTTTGCACATAAAATGAAAAATGTCAATTAGTTTGAAATTGACTTGTTTAGAAATTGTAATGTTTGGAATAACAAAATTTGAGATTTGAGTTGGAAGGCTCAGGATGAACTCAGATATAATTTCTACACTCATTTAGCCTTCATTTTTATTTTTTATTTTTTTGTATTTATAATATTTTATACAAAAATAGAAAACTTTTGATAAAAAATAATTTAAAATTATTTTTACACTTGTACTATGATTTAAAAAATTGCAGCCTCTTAGTCTCCTTCTCGTGTTCCCAACCACCCCCTTGCTTTGATTTGGGTGCTTATCCCTTCCCAAGCCCAAGATCATGATGTCATGCTTTGATATCTTCTTTCTGATCGCACTTGGCTTTTGGGTATTCCCCATATTTAATATTAAATTTAATTAAAATTAAATAATTTTAAAATATAAAAAATTATAATAATAATTTTAATTTTTATTCATAAAATTTCAAAATTTAATATCTCATCAAGATATTATCTTATTTTATTTTTATTTATATTATTTATTTGGGACAATCACATTTGCAATATTAAATTTTTTAATAAAAATTTTGATTTAGTTATAAATTTTTTTTTATTGAATTATAGATATATGAACTTGATTTTAATTATCGTCTTATTACAAAATTATTAATAGATGAAATATTTTATCATGAAGTCATCCGACATCCTCTGTGATGCTAAGGTGGCTGGCATCCATGTGCCAATTGTATGCTTCGTAGCTAGATATGTAATGGTGAGAAGAACGAAGAGATTTGCCGAGGTGACAAGACAGCCTTTGTCTCTTTCGCTGTCCCTGTCTCTGCTCCTTATCCCTGCATTACTATGCATATGATTGACACATCACAACCATCAATATTATTATTACATTCGATGATACATAATTATATATTTATATAATCCATAGATAATTAATATTAAAATTCTTAATCAAATTTTTGAGTTTGATTCACGATTTACATATGAAAAAAATTACGTTAAAAAAATAACTCTCTTAAATAAGTCACTGAAAATTCTGAACTGAATTAATTATAATATAACTATAAATACTGATAAGTATAATATAAAAAAATATCGATATTTATATAAAATAAATAATTTAAAATGACATATGAATTAATAATATGGTCGTTAATTATTCGAGTGATTGAATAGTGAATTTTTTAATATAATATTCAAATTTTATGTATAAAAAAAATATGTTAAAAGAATTTTGTCTCTTAAAAAATTAATTCAATTCAAATCAAATTTAATCGATTTTAATATAATTATCAAAACTTATCAACAATAATATTTATCATATTTACTCATTTTAAAATAAATAAACATGTTAAATTAATAAATATTTATATAAAATTTTTATATTTATATATTTTCTCATATTTAATAAATTTTTTACTTATTTATTTATAAATATAATTTTTTATATTATTTATTTTATGATCAGTAATTATATATTTAATCATTTTAAATTTTTATTATAAATATGATGATTCTATTGTTTTTATAAAATAAATAATATTTATATAAAAATTTTTATATTATTTTTATTTATGTATTTTTTTCATATTTTTATTTTTTCTATTTTAAAAATCTTCTAAATCATTTTGTACCCGTTTGCATTCCATTGTTATTTCCATGCAACTAGGTTATCACCGACGCTTCTCTTCAAACCTCGATTGCCCCAGGAACTTCGAAGAAAAAAAAATGTGTAATTTTTTTAAAGTCAAACGGGGCTACACTCCACTTCTACCTTTTTTTTTTTCCCAGACTTATCACAGTCTTAAAATTTTCAAAATTAGATTATTTTGCCTAAAACAGTACAACGAAGTATCTTAGTGGGGCTCTGTGTGTGATTTTTTTTTCTTGGAACACATGTTTCAGGACGTCATTGGAGACACAAACGGGAACCCACCTGCGAATCCCTGTATGACAGATCAAATGTTCAAATTTCAATCAACCATATCCCCACATTCAAGAAAAAAGGAAAAATAAAAGCCCCTCAGGCCTCAACCCCTGGCACGTAAAGAACCGGCAAAATTCAGAAGACTCCAAAATGCCGACTATTAAATAAGTTATCGACCGACACCCTACACTCACTGCCACTCCACAATTTGAGAGAGAGAGAGAGAGAAGCAATGGAGAAAGATGTGGAACAAGAGAAGCAGAGAACAAAAGAAGGGATTTTGGTTGTGAATCCAAAGCCAAACAGGGGGTTCACTTCGGCCGTGATTGATTATCTAGAGAAAATTATGGTCAAGTTCATGTATGACTCTAAAACCCCACGTCATTACTTGTCTGGGAATTTTGCTCCTGTTCCTGATGAAACCCCTCCTTGCAAAGACCTTCCTGTTAAAGGGTTTCTTCCTGTGAGTACCATTTTCATTGAACTTATAAAAATTTTGTTCAAATTTTTTTGTTAGGTGTCTATTTTCAACTGGGTTTGTTGGAAGTGCAAGCTTTTGGGAAATATTTCCAAAATAGAGTAATTTTAGTTGTTTTACAATGTTCCAAGTTCAAAACTCGGCAACCCAACACGTGTTTCCATAGCCTTTGATAACATATACATGTCCGAAAGATCTTACTATTGACCTTTGACCTTTGGGAGTAATCAAATTTTGAACTTTATGTTCATAGCATGCGATGTGAACTTTTGTGGTATTACAGTACGTATGCATTGCGGCTGTATTGGATTCAGTTGTGGTTGGTGATTGAAAAGAATTAATGTTATGAATATTTGTGGTTACTTTTGGCCATGTAGTTGACTTTTAGGTTTTAACTTTATTTTTCTCTTTTCTTTAATTGCATTATGGGCTTTGTGATTGAGTGAAATGAAGAACAAGAATGCCTTATTATGTTGGTTTCGATTATTAATTTGGATAACCCTGCTGTTGAGGAGGTAGTTTGACATGACATGTGTACGTCTTGGTTTCACTGCTATGTTTTAGCATTTGTTGCATTAGAATTCAATATATCTGCGGTCCATATCTATTTGCTTATATGCTTGTATACGTACATCTGAGTATTGTTGCACATTTAGATTGCAATAAGTCTGCTTTAGGCTTCTTTATGACTGTCACAATAGTCTTCTAGCACACTTGCTTTAGATGTAGCTTACGTAGAATAAGTGAACGATCCTCCATGAAAGGGGGAAGAAAAGCTAAGCAAATAAACAGCCAAACTTGTCTCAAGACTTGTAACACCCATTGGGACCATATATGACTTCCTTCGACTAACTTTCTCTTTTCCCCTTCTTCCTGTCATTTTCCTTTCCTCATTTTTTTCAATGATTTGATGAAACTTGATTACCTTGGTTGCTTAGAATTGCTAAAAGGTGAAAAGAAAGAAGTCCAGTTTCTTGATATAGAAGAATCTAGAAACACTTATTGGAGTCTATTTATTATTTCTTTCTTATGTTGTTGCTAGCTTGGAATTTGGAATATTTCTTGCAGGAATGCTTGAATGGAGAATTTGTCAGGGTCGGTCCTAATCCCAAGTTTGCTCCTGTGGCCAACTATCACTGGTACTCTTTTCGTTAATGGATATGATTTCAATTTGTAGCAAAGCATGCGTGCATACAAACATACTTACTCAATCACAGATACATTTATCACATGCATAAACATACAGACAGACATATATGAATACGTACTAGTCTTATTTGAAGAATGGAAAAGCTCGATCAGCATACTTGAAAACAAAGCTGAAGCTTTCAATTTACCTCTGGTCTTCAGAACCCAGTTAATAACTTCTCCACTCTTGGAAGCTGAAATGCTACGTGAATAAATGAAGCACTTTTTGGAGTGTAGCATTGTATTGCAATTATCAATTAGCATCAGATGCTGATTAAATTACATACTCATGCCTCTGTCATTTTTCTGTGCAGGTTTGATGGAGATGGGTACATGAACCTCTTCCTGACTAGCAATAGTTCACGTTTATTACATTTCACTGGGTTTCACAACCTTATTCGTTGCCAATAGAGTCATCATTCTGTTTGTCAATTACAGTTGATGTGTTAGTCCGATGAATTTGTGCCTCTCAACTTCTAAAGTGACAATACCTGATAATGTACATCTTCGTCTTGTGAGGCAAACTGACATGCATTTCCTGCTTTCTTGGTTATTGATTTTTGGGGATGCTTCCCAGATTCTTGTTAGTACGAACCATCATTGTCCATAAAATTGTCGTTACAACATCTGAAATGCTGCTTTTGTTCATTGGTCTTATATCCTTAACATAAATATGGCGTTAATGGGAGTTACGGGAAAAGAGTCAAAAAGTCAACCTCAACTGGTTTGATAGGAAGCTTTGTTGGGTTGAGTAGGTTATGGTGATGCCATATAAAAGAATGGGATCTTGCATGATAATCCCCTGGATATATAAATGATTTGGGCTACAAATGACTCAATGTGACCTTGTTTCCTTGGGGATTTTAGTGCGAATTCTTCTTCCACTATATTGTCCGGTTATTAGGCTTCAAACAATGTCTTCGCTTCTGCAGCATGATTCACGGTGTGCGCATAAAAGATGGAAAAGCAACATATGTCTCCCGCTTTGTGAAAACATCACGTCTCAGGCAAGAAGAATATTTTGGAGGCTCTAAGTTTATGAAGGTATAAACTCCAAGAGAAACACAGCTACTTATTTTCTACTTGTGTCTGGACATTAGAGACATAATATAACGTAAATAATTTTTAGCTTCATATTCAATTTTTTTTTTTTTAAGAAAAAAATAAGGTAAAGAAAAACCTGAGCCACGAGAATCCCACCAGTTTCTTTTCCTTGATTTTCATCTTATTGTGATGTTTCTATTATATAGAGTAAATCGAAGAAGTGAATTTTAAGCTTTACCATCTATACTGTACTTATACCTATTATTACCTTGGGGAAGAATAATATGCTTGAAACAAGTTAGCACATCAGTGAGATTGTTTGCCTGGTTAAACACATCAACAGAATTCGGTTAAAGCATGTTAAAGAATAAACGACAATTTAAAGAGTTTGTTTACATATTAGCTTTTGATGGTTCTTACATGGCTTACTGATTTTCAGCAAAGCACTTCACTTGAATTAATGTTGTGAGTGATGGTATATAGTAAGAAACTTTACAGAACTTGTCTATAGTAAATGCGTAAGACCTCTCCCAGAAACTCTGGTAATTACAGCTCCTATAATTTTTTCATTAAATTGATATTCAGCTAGAGTTTTGATGCTTGAAGCATAACAATTGATAAATTCTTAAGTGGACAATAAGCTAGACTATGATTTCGTGTTTACCATGTGTGACTGTGGTAGTCATAAACTCCATACTGATTACAGATGGACTAAACATGTTTAAGTGGATGATTTTTTTGCACTATCATATTCACTGAGATTCTGTGACGAACATTTTCAGATCGGAGATCTTAAGGGATTTTTTGGACTTTTTATGGTCCATATGCAAATGCTTAGGGCAAAAATGAAAGTTCTGGATGTTTCATATGGAACTGGGACAGGTAGAGTGCCAGAGAATCTTGTGAAACTGTCATTTCATAACCATGAGGTGCCCATTGTGGTTTATAGAGGCTTGCTATATCTGTTATGTATAGTGAGTAGTCTGATCCAGTTGAAAATTTTTCAGAAGAATTAACTGCTCCTCACTTTCCCAGGCAACACTGCTTTTGTTTATCATCATGGAAAACTTTTAGCACTTTCAGAGGCAGATAAACCTTGTAAGACACACTCTCTCTCTCCCTCTCTTGTATTGGGAACTCACAACTTTGGATCGTGTTTGCCCAAAATTGCATAGTAATGAGTCTAACATGCTTCCATCTTCTTGCTTTTACTTGTACAAACAATTAAGTAAATTGTATTTACAGTTGTCTGGTAATGTGACCAAGGTTTTGTTCACTTAAAATTGTTTTAATAATTATGAACCACTGCACTTCATGGTCAGATTACACATCCTAAATGGTTGTAATTATTAGCTGGGCTTCTTTTGTTCAGTCATCATAACTTACATTGATTCTGCAGATGTGGTTAAAGTTTTGGAGGATGGAGATCTGCAGACAATTGGCTTGCTGGATTATGATAAAAGACTGGCACATTCCTTCACTGCTCATCCAAAAGTTGATCCCTTCACTGGTAACAATCCCCTGACTTTAGATATAAAGCCAGGTGATTCTTTCCGAATAAGTCCTCTTGATGGATGCTCCTAATGCAGGTGAGATGTTTACATTTGGCTATTCACACACACCACCCTATATCACATACCGAGTTATTTCCAAGGATGGAATCATGCAAGATCCAGTGCCAATAACAATATCGGAACCTATTATGATGCATGACTTTACTATTACTGAGAATTATGCCATTTTCATGGACCTTCCTTTGTACTTCAGGCCAAAGGTACGGAGATTTTCTATCTCATCTTTGTTAACCACATATAATAGAAAAGTTTTGAAGCATTTTGATCTGGAATTAGTCACAGTGCTTAATGCTTAAGAAAAGTGTAATATACTTAATGGGCTAGATAGCTTCTAGGCTTTATGGTAATGGGCTGTTGGACTATGTACTATCACCTTATTATGGACTAAAAATTTTCTAATTACTTAAAGACTCCCAATTAGTTAAAAAATAGAAACAAGAAAAAAAAAAAGAAGCTTCATAAATATAAACTTAAATAAAGAAGGAAAACTATTAAAAAACAAAAATAGAAACTTTTTAATTTCTTGAATGCTCCTGCATCACCAACCGTAAGATCCTGTTCCCTGCTTCATGAGCATCCTGAACTATCTTTATCTGGTTTGGCCATGTGAAACAAGAACAAAGATGTGAGTATAATGACTGAACAATTAGATACTGTCATGCACTAACCCTCCAACAACCATGAAAATGAACTTAGAAGGACTTCTGTACTGGCCTGATCAATCATGATACCAGTGATGAGGAAATTTGTATACCTGTTCCGATTTAGGAGTATATTTCTATGTGTATTGCTGTTCATTTACTTGAGCAAGTAAATTTATTATATGTACATTTAAGCCATGCAAGAGTCGCCTGTAGAAACCCGCTTTTTAGTGATTTCAAATGCCAAGATCTGATCTTGCTTCTCTTTGTACTTTGAAAGCCAAACAATTTCACCCCCAAAGCTTTAATTTTTTTCCTGATGCTTCGCTTTTTAGGAAATGGTGAAGGAGAAAAAGTTAATTTTCACCTTTGATGCAACCAAGAAAGCTCGTTTTGGTGTACTTCCACGATATGCAAAAGATGAACTGCAAATTCAGTGGTTTGAACTTCCAAATTGCTTCATATTCCACAATGGTGTGTCGGTGTTGCTCTTTCTAAAGTTTATCATATTCATGAGAACTAACTTTTAAGTTAATTCGAATCATCTGCATATCAATGTCATTGCAAAGTAAACAGGTCCTATGAATAAGGTGTGAGTACATCTATAATCTACATCCTTCCTGCTAGTGTCATGGTAAACCTTTTGGTCTTAAAAGAAGCTGGTGTTCCCCAATAGAAGGGGGAGACTCAAACCCCCAAACCGAACCCCAAACCTTTTGATTGAGGAAGAAACAGGATGCCACTGGGTTACACGGGCCTGTTGTGCTTGTCTGGTGCTTTAGGATCATAAGTATAGCCAGAGCCAGGTTATTCTTGATAATTCTCTTTCTAGAATGTCTAGTTGTTGAGAATACATGACTGATGCTGACTTCTAACCCAAGCATAGTGTAATTGTGTTTGGACAAGAGGAAAATCTTGCTTGAGACATACCATATTTAGTGGCCATGCAGGATGAAGTTATGATCAGAAAAACTTGAGCGATTCCGGGTATTCAAGGAAATCTATATTTTGGAGGGTAAGTACTACCTAAATTAAGTTTAATGAGTGGAGCAGGTATAGTGGACAAACATTTCATTTACTCCATGTGGTTTTTTTGCCCATCAAAGAAAATCAATTAATCGTATAATAAACGATACCAAATGAATTAATTATCTCAGAATCTCCCTCTCTCTCTCTCTCTCTCTCTCTCTCTCTGTTCCATTATTGTGTGGCTAATGGTTTTGAGCATGGACTATTGCCCCTTATTTTTTTAAATTCAGAGGTGCTAAGTGATAAATAAACTGATCCTTGAATTTTCCCGCATAATTGGTTTCCTGTACCAGCTAATGCATGGGAGGAGGAGGATGAAGTTGTTTTGATCACCTGCCGCCTTGAGAATCCAGATCTAGACATGGTCAGTGGAGAGGTTAAAGAAAAGCTGGGAACTTTTGCAAATGAGCTGTAGGAGGCTTGCACCTCACTTATTTTCTTTTTCTTTGTACATGATGAACTCTATCTTATTTGCATAGCTTTCTGACCTTTTCTTTCTCTTTCTTTTTCTTTGTTCATCTTGTCAGATATGAGATGAGATTCAACCTAAAAACTGGTTTAGCCTCACAAGAAAGACTATCAGCATCTGCTGTAGATTTTCCAAGGATCAATGAAAGCTACACTGGCAGGTTAATGTTCATGCTCTCTTTATTTTGGAATCTTCAAGTTAATGTATAACTCACTTTATTTTGATCCTTGAATGTCCAGGACTCACTTCAACAGCCGATGACATATCAACGAGTTTCTAATTTTTCTGTGGATGATCTATTACTACAGTTTCTGCCACAATGACATTTCTGACTTGAATCTAACAAAAACTGTCATTGTCCTGATTTTAGGAAACAAAGATATGTATATGGAACAACATTGGACAGCATTGCAAAGGTGACTGGAATTATCAAATTTGACCTGCATGCTGAACCAGAAATAGGAACAAAGCTTGAACTTGGTGGAAATGTTCAAGGCCTCTTTGATCTTGGACCTGGAAGATTTGGCTCTGAGGCTGTATTTGTTCCCTGTGAGCCTGGCATTACTTCAGAAGAAGATGATGGCTATTTGGTATTCTTTTCACACGATGAGAACACAGGGTATGTCTTGCTTTCTTATACCATCTCGAAATTCATGAATCATGAAAGAGCTGTCTCTAAGCATAAACTTTTACATTTTACTCGACCAACTGACTATTATCAGAACAATGACCCAAATAAGTATATGCTTTGATACTTGCTTTACCTTTAATGAGATGTGTGGTAGCAGAGTAAAGGAGGTGAAAATTTACACCCTTCAAATTTCTTCAAAAAGATGCATAATTTTTTCATGTAAAATTCACCCAGTAATATTTACCCATAAATTGGGGGTAAATGTTACCCCGCCTTGGGGTAGGGTAATAGGGAGAGAAAGGGGAAAATTTTTAAGTGTCCCAAACAAGGACCACATTTTACATTTTTTTTTTCTTTGTTATTTGGACCAATCGGTATCCAATAATCTAGTTTGAGTTGCTATTTGATCTTCTTTACTCTTTAGAGAATTTTTCTAAACGTAGTTCTTTCTATTCTCAAGATTCAAACCTCAGTCTTGATTGAGGATCTAGCATCCTTCACATTTAAGACCACATCAAGATTATTCAAGTTGTCTATCATTTATTTAAACCTCAAAACAGAGACATTATTGGGATGGATAAAGGTAGCCTAAGTACAGCTACAATTTTGAACACTAGCATTTGCTACCGGTAACTGTTTGATCACCACATTTTATTCATTTTCGTTCCATGATGCGGTTAATGTTGTGTTTTGATCTATTGTTTGTGTTAGAAAATTAATATCATAAATGTTTAATATATCGAAATATCTCATCTTGTAGACAGAAACAGAACTTACCCTTTTTTTTCTTTTGCTAATAAAGGAAATCGTCAGTAAATGTGATCGATGCAAAAACAATGTCCCCTGATCCTGTTGCAGTTGTAGCATTGCCTCACAGGGTCCCATATGGATTCCATGCATTCTTTGTGACAGAGGTGAGAACAAGGATTTCATTTACGTGTGACATGAAGTAATCAGTGAAATCATAAAAACCATTTGCTCATAGAAATAGCATATCATCATGTTGCATGACCAATCATGACAAATTTCTCGCCCATCTTTTGAACTTGTCTTTCTTATATATTTTCTCTATTCTTCATCTTCACAGTTTTGCTTTCACACAATAATTTGTATACTATGGTTTCTTCTTGTCCTTTCAAACAGGAACAACTTAAAGAACAATCGAAACTGTGATCTCGAGTTGTAATGGCCGAAAGGATTGCATTGCCAAGAACTTGCTCGAGGATAGACGGGTCTTCTGGTATCTGTGGATGTTTACCTTAAACCCTACAGATAAGTGTTCCCAGACATCACCAAGATAAAGCTAAATGTATTCGGGAGAAAATAAGGTGCTAAATATATTATTGTACATCGTTTTTGTTTTTTTTTTTATCATGAAGGTAAAGATCATGTCCAAACTTCTACCAGAATATGAGAAAACTGCCCTTTAAATGCCATTTGTATGTACCTTATAAGGCTTTCACATTAATGCGGAAATTGACCTGTCAAATACCCTACTCGTTTTCACACTTCCTGTTGAAAGGCAGACTGGAGCATGTGCAGTTATTTGTACAGAAGATCTGTCTATACTCATGAAGGTCTCCTTGGAGTAAACTGAGAATGTCCGGGCCACAGAGTGCATGGAGAAACCACAGCAGAAAAAAATTGCATCTGATAATACTCTCTTTGATACAGTAAACTTAACGAGATTCATTTACAGAAAAACTTTACATTTTCTGCACCGCCCTGACGTGTGGTATTGTCAACAAGATGGTTGTAGGCCTACCATTGATCCTATATGTTAGGCGAGGGGCGGCTCCCTCGCTGGCTTAGGTCAAAGTTTCAGGGCTCAATGAACCCACCTTCCCTTTGTGGCAAATAAGGTAGTTGTGGCCCTGGAATCCAAAAATTTTCAAGAATCTACCTGAGGTTGCTTTCTGTGCTACATTGACAAGCCTAATCAAAGGGGAGGTTGCTCCACGTTGTCATTTGTTGTTCGCAAGTGAAACAATGCATCTACCCCCCATGGAACATCTGCAACATCAACAGAGAACAATTGATGACCATGATTTTCTTATGCTGGTCCCACTATCAATCAATTAGAAGTATCTAAAACTGCAATTCTTAGCATAATATTCACACCGAACTGAACACAGAGAACTAGGAGGTATTTTTTTTCCTTTTCTTTTTTGGGTTTACTCTGTCACAAGAAATGGCAACTATATCATCATTTATGGCGATGAACAACCTCATTTTATCAAGTGATAATAAAAATAACATTCACTTAATTCCACCGACTTCCAATGCAATTCATAGAATTCATAAAGAAAAAAATTTATGCAAATACAACACGATAGGTACTATCAAATTCTGATACAATTCCTCATCACAAAACCTAGGTTCCGAGACATGTATCGGATTTACACCCCTTCTTTTCTGAGGCACACATAAGGATACTCAACCAAGTTTTCCATTAATGCCACTCTCCCCACAAACTATATAACATAGCAGAAAGAAGTTGAATTCTATAGTAAGGCTCTGCAATGATTTTTATCCTAAAGTAAATAGCAACCATCCCAGAAAAAGCACCAGGAAATCTGCAGCTCATCTTTTGCTTGGTAATTATCCTAAGCTTTCTCAATTTTACAAAAATGAAGTTAATATGTTTTGCCACCAACTTTAGCCATTCCCATCCAACAACCACACCTTTTACATTCCTGAACACTCTTTTAAGATTAATAAAACAACAAACAAAGCCTTTATATCACAAAGTGGAGTCAGCTATATAGAATCTTCTATAACATTATACTCTACTTCACATTAACACAATATTGTAAAGGAATCATACATAAATTTTTGCTATAATTTTACGTTGTATGGCAATCTAACACAACCTTCTTGCTTTACCCGAACTTGAGATCGGTCATGGTGGAGTTAATATTAGGGGGGGAACAAAAGAACCCTAATCTTGGTACATGTAGCACAAATTGGGGAATTCTGAAAGAAAAAAAGGGACTCTTTTTATGAAAAATGTGAGAAGCTCGGTAAGCAAAATTGTCGACTGAGATTATAAATCTCAACAACAACCGGCCAGTTAACTTCTTTGGTTAGTTTGGCTACAGCAGCTTTGGCAATTCAAGATCAAGTGTATTAACAAAGAATCCTAATCTTGGTACATGTAGCACAAACTGGGGAATTCTAGAAGGAAAAAAAAAAAGACTTTTGATGGTGAAATGAAACTCTTTAGCATGGACGGTCAATGGAGAAATCATGGGAGATGAAAAACAAGGCAATGCACCTAAACTCTCTTTTAAGGAAAGCACAACCCTATTTCCTTTGCCTTACCGCTTCATCAACTGGTATATAACATACCTGCAATACACACACAAGCACAAAACACAAAACACAAGAACAAGGGCAATGAATTATATAAGCTAATTGGGGAAGTTCCTGAACACACATCCAACAACCACACCTTTTACATTCCTGAACACTCATTTAAGATTAATAAAAAACAAAAGAAAAAAAATATATATGAGAAGTTCGGTAAGCAGAATTGCCAACGGAGATTATAAATCTCAACAACAACCGGCCAGTTAACTTCTTTGGTTGGTTTGGCTACAGCAGCTTTGGCAATTCAAGATCAAGGGCATGAACAAAGAACCCTAATCTTGGTACATGTAGCACAAATTGGGGGATTCTAGGAGGGGAAAAAAAGACTTTTGATGGTCAAATGAAACTCTTAAGTTTAGAATGGAGGGGCAATGAAGAAATCATGGGAGATGAAAACGAAGGCAATGCGCGTAAAACCTAAGCTCTCTTTTAAGGAAAACAAACCATATTTCCTAACTCTTATGGAAAAAAAACCCCTATTTCCTTTGCCTTACCGGTTCATCAACTGGTATATAACCTACCTGCAACACACACACATGCACAAAACACAAGAACAAGGGCAAAGAATTATATAAGCTAATTGGGGAAGTACCTGAACACACACATCCAACACCTTTTACATTCCTGAACACTCTTTTAAGATTAATAAACAGCAAAGAAAAAAAAATATGAGAAGTTCGGTAAGCAGAATTGTCAACGGAGATTATAAATCTCAACAACAACCGGCCAGTTAACTTCTTTGGTTGATTTGGCTACAGCCGCTTTGGCAATTCAAGAGCAAGGGCATTAACAAAGAACCCTGATCTTGGTACATGTAGCACAAATTGGGGAATTATAGGAGGGGGGAAAAAGGACTTTTGATGGTGAAATGAAACTCTTAAGTTTAGAATGGAGGGGCGATGAAGAAATCATAGGAGATGAAAAAGAAGGCAATGCATGTAAAACCTAAGCTCTCTTTTAAGGAAAACAAAACCCTATTTCCTAACTCTTTGGAAAAAATCACCCTATTCCGTTTGTCTTACTGCTTCATCAACCGGTATATAACCTACCTGCAACACACACACATGCACAAAACACAAGAACAAGGGCAAAGAATTATAAAAGCTAGTTGGGGAAGTATCTGAACACACACATCCAACACCTTTTACATTCCTGAACACTCTTTTAAGATTAATAAAAAACAAAAGAAAAAAAAAATATGAGAAGTTCGGTAAGCAGAATTGTCAACGGAGATTATAAATCTCAACAACAACCGGCCAGTTAACTTCTTTGGTTGATTTGGCTACAGCCGCTTTGGCAATTCAAGAGCAAGGGCATCAACAAAGAACCCTGATCTTGGTACATGTAGCACAAATTGGGGAATTCTAGGAGGGGGGAAAAAGGACTTTTGATGGTGAAATGAAACTCTTAAGTTTAGAATGGAGGGGCGATGAAGAAATCATAGGAGATGAAAAAGAAGGCAATGCACGTAAAACCTAAGCTCTCTTTTAAGGAAAACAAAACCCTATTTCCTAACTCTTATGGAAAAAATCACCCTATTTCCTTTGTCTTACTGCTTCATCAACTGGTATATAACCTACCTGCAACACACACACATGCACAAAACACAAGAACAAGGGCAAAGAATTATATAAGCTAGTTGGGGAAGTATCTGAACACACACATCCAACACCTTTTACATTCCTGAACACTCTTTTAAGATTAATAAAAAACAAAAGAAAAAAAAAATATGAGAAGTTCGGTAAGCAAAATTGTCAACGGAGATTATAAATCTCAACAACAACCGGCCAGTTAACTTCTTTGGTTGGTTTGGCTACAGCCACTTTGGCAATTCAAGATCAAGGACATTAACAAAGAACCCTAATCTTGGTACATGTAGCACAAACTGGGGAATTCTAGGAGGGGAGAAAAAGACTTTTGATGGTGAAATGAAACTGAGGCGATGAAGGAATCATGGGAGGTGAAAAAGAAGGCAATGCACGTAAAATCTAAGCTCTCTTTTAAGGAAAACAAAACCCTATTTCCTAACTCTTATGGAAAAAACCACCCTATTTCCTTTGCCTTACCACTTCATCAACTGGTATATCTGCAACACACACACATGCACAAAACACAAGAACAAGGGCAAAGAATTATATAAGCTAATTGGGGAAGTATCTGAACGCACACATTCAACACCTTTTACATTCCTGAACACTCTTTTAAGATTAATAAAAAACAAAAGAAAAAAAAAATATATGAGAATTTCGGTAAGCAGAATTATCAATGGAGATTATAAATCTCAACAACAACCGGCCAGTTTACTTCTTTGGTTGGTTTGGCTACGGCCGCTTTAGCAATTCAAGATCAAGGGCATTAACAAAGAACCCTAATCTTGTTACATGTAGCACAAGTTGGGGAATTCTAGAAGGAAAAAATTGACTCTTTTGATGGTGAAATGAGAATCTGAGTCTAGCATCGAGGGGCAAAGAAGAAATTATAGGAGATGAAAAACAAGGCAATGCAAGTAAAACCTCAGCTCTCTTTTAAGGAAAACACAACCCTATTTCCTTTGCCTTACCACTTCATCAGCTGGTATATCTGCAACACACACACATGCACAAAACACAAGAACAAGGGCAAAGAATTATACAAGCTGCAAGCACACACAACTATTTCATCCAAAAATAAAAAAGGATTAGAAAGGAAATAAAATCAAAGTAGAATTAGATTATCCCTCAGTATGCCGATTCTCTACCCAGCATGAAACCATGGTTCCTCAACCTCTGCAACAAAGCTGCAACAGGGAGCACCAATGAAACAATTTTCATGCGCATATTCAGATTACTAAATTTCTCATCACAGGGATTTCATCAAAAAAATTCCAAATATTTCATAAGATTCTAAAGTTGCACCAAGAAATCAAATATCATATCAAATCCATTCCCACAATCCATTTGAAACGAACGCCAATTGCCGGCCAGGGCCAAAGCCAGAAATTTATGTCAGGCACGAAAAACAACACGGATTTAGGGTTATAATTTGCTGCTCCCTCCCCTCGACCCTGATGCCAGCCAAAACGAGATGAATGCGATAAAGAACTTTTCTTCCTAAAGAAAACATTGAGATCCATAAAAAACACAGCATCTCAGACAACAATGCATTCTTATCGATTCAGAGCTCAACAATTCAAAGTAGATGTATACAACAACAAACAGGAAAATGAAAGGACCATTGCATTATGGCCAGAGTTTTAACCTAAATGAAACTGAGATATAGATCAGTTTCTCACATGGGGTACGACAATTTCATTTCCCTTCTTGCCCGTTTGCGGAGAGAGAGAGAGAGAGAGAGAGAGGGTGGTGGTGGTGGTGGTGGCTTTAATATTTGAACTCAGAAATGCTAGGGTTAGGATTATATATATACTTCTTTTCTCGCTTTGGAGGAATCCTCGTTTAGGGCTGCCTGGGAACCTGGGACTCGGAGAAAAGCTCTTTCCGCTCGTTAACCCTAAAATCTTAATTTGGAATTAACATCGTACCAGGGATGCCAATATCCGACCACCCGACCGGACGGAACGGGTTCCTTTTTTAAAATCAGGTTTGAGGCGGGTTTTTCGTGCCTGACATAAATTTGACCCGCCTGGACCCGATCCATTCATTTTGAGGCTGCATTCGGATACGGATTTAGCTCATACCATTACTCAATTTAATATTTGATTATTAAAAGATGTTTATATTAAATATATTAAGATTATGATTTTATTTTGAATTTTGAAATCTTTTACCCCCTCCCCCATCCTTCATTCTTTAATTTCTCCGATATCACCACTGACAACGATAAATAATAGTTGATAAATTATCGATGATCTATCCAATCATGTATACAAACACACTAAAAAAGAAAGAGTCAACAATAACACTGATTGACAAATCATGAAAATCAGACTTATAATCGAAGGCCAATCCTTTATATCTTTTTCCACCCACACAGCCATGGTCACTCCACCCTCTTTTTCTTCTCCACCTTTTTTTTTTTTTTTTTTTTTTTTTACCTAAACCTTTCTGTATTCAACGTTTCATTCTAACTAATTCAAAATCGATTTGACTATTAGATCTTATTTGAGAGGGAAGTCTCCTAATATTATTTTCTCTATATCTAATAAGAGTCAAACTTTCGACCTGATTAATTACGAAGGTACTCTTTTCACTTACTCCAACTCCAACGAACGTCACTCGTCCCCCACCTAAACCGAGACACCGAAAGAAAGGCAATATCATTCAACCCTTCTCCACTCACAAATCGACAGTCATAGTTGCCGTCGACCACCCTTCGCTCTTTCCCCACCGTACAAAAGTTGTGCGGCGGGGATCCATTTTTTGTGAAAACTGAAGGGGTCATATATCGTTTTTTTATTTCATTGACACGAGTACTCGAGTAGGATCACCATCGAATATATACTAACCCACTATTATTTTTAAAACTAATATCATGAGTCATTAAAATTAGCATACATGCAAAAAGTGAAAAGAAAGAGAAAAATGCTATCCGCAGTATAGACAAAACTAATCAAATCCGATCATTATTTCAAAAATAATTTAATAATATAAACTTTAAAATAAGGATTAATAATTTAAAACATCTCTCTTTTATTTAATGTGAAATTTAAGGTTCTTAAAAATGATTAAAACGAATATTATAGATTTTTATGCACAGTCAACTCCAAGAAATCTAGTTATAGATTAATATTTTTTTTTTTGCTAAATCAACCGATATCCAGAATTATATTTCAAGTATTCCGGTTCGAGAGTAATTTTTTCATTCTCAAATTTCAAATCCAACACTTGATTAAAAGATCTAATATTCTTACTCACTAGACCAACTATCTATCGGTAATACATAGACAATCAAAATGAGAACAAATTAACAATTTTTTTTATCACATGATGTAATATTACATTGTTCATAGTAAACAGATGCATTATCCTAGTATATGTAAATTGCATTACAAATGGTTAATCTAATCTTTTATCAAATATTAGATTTTATATTTTTGAAAAGGGAATGCCTGTATATGAATTTGTCTAATTTGTAAAGGAGATACATGAGACCACCAAGAAAAGATAAACAGGATACCATACATTCTCTTCTTTTCAATCTGCTTTTAATTTCAGAGGCCCAAACTGTTGATCTTGGTGATGACTTATTAGAACAAAGGAACCACCATACCGCTTGGCCACTGAAAACTTTGGCCACAACTTAGGATTCAGATGTTCATTTGATGCTTACTCATTGAAATCTCCAACGAAGCAGAAGCACTAGATACAGAATTTCACTTGGAATTACAAAGTCTTTGTGTTGGGGAGCTAATATTGTATGATATTTTCTAACATCCGTATCAATGGCCATTGTTCGGTGGTCATAACAAATCTTGGTCATCCAAAAAAAATTGAATAATTCTGGATGGCCTGGATTAACCGATATGTATGTCAGTTTGAGCTTTTCATAGAGCTGCTTTTCATACAACAAGATACATGGAGAAAACAGGCTGGGTACCAACCATCAAACTTAGTAAGTAACACGGATGCGCACAGACCCATCCTGAATCAGTCTCATGCTGAGATCTTTAAACCGTTCACGTGAATATTGCCGAGAGGCCTTCCTCCAATCTGTGCCAGCCTTCATCATAGCAGCAAACTCTTCATAACTAATGCGGTGATCCTGAAATGTTGGAAAAAAAATTGAAAAATTAGTTATTTATCCCACAAATATATTGATATGCTTGTCGGCATCATATTGGCAGTGGTGTTTGAAAGGTTGAGTTAATGATTCACATACCTTGTCTGTGTCAACATCCTGCATAATAGCATTGATGACTTCCTCATGGTTGGTGTCTATATCATTGGCCAAGGCATCACGTAGTTCCTCCATTTCAATATATTTGCTCCTATTTTTGTCAAAAAAGACAAAGGCTTGTCGTAGATGATCGTCATTTGCCATCCTTTTTAGGTGAAATGAGAGAGCAACAAATTCTGCACAGTTAAGGTATCCATCACCGTCTTCATCAGCCTACAAAATTCAGTTCAGTATGTCACTCAAAACAGAAAGCAAAAATAATGCAACCACAAATCTTGGATAACAATCAAAGAAGGAAATACAATCCTAGTTCAGAAAAGTATGGAGCAATTTCTGCCTTTGGTCGGTCAGAACAATTTGGACAGCCTTTTGTCAGTCACAGCAATTTCTTTTCTTTTAATTTTATATCTGCTCGATTAAGCATTACCCTCTTGATAGTAAAAAAGTAATAAATCCTGTTCTTTTGAGATGGCATCACGCCCCTACATTTCAAATGCTTTAAAATCAAAAGATATCTTTATCTTGAAGCACACAAAATGGAAGCTTTGTTAAATTGCCTCCTGCGGAGTGCACTTCATCAACCATATTCACAATGATTTTAAATTGTCATCTGAGCTTGTGTTAGATAGCACAAAACAGGTGGGAATTCAAGTTATTGCTCAGAGAATTGAAATTACTCACAGTAATATTGTAAAACTTCTTATTACTGGAATATGTGAAGTTTGTTGGAATCATTACTAAGCATGGTCTGGAACACTTACGGTTTCCATAAGCATTTGCAGATCTTGGTCACCGATATGGTGGCCAAACTTTTGCAACCCAGAACGTAGATCATCAAGGTTGATCTTGCCTTTGTTGGTTGTGTCCATCAGTTGGAAGGCCTCCTTAATTACAGCCGCTTCTTCCACAGATAAATGATCAGCCATAACCTATACAAAGGAATAACTAAATACACTTGAGAAAAAGAAAAGGTTTATTGTTCAAGTCATAGTCTAACCGAGATAGAGACACCAAAAGAAAATCAATCGAGTCCCAAATTTCTACCCTCAAAGCTTTTTTCTTGAGCTTATTCATTGCAGCAAACTGTTTAAGCCTTGCTCTCACAGCTTCTCCCAGAGAAACATTTGGCGCCTTGTCGACATTCTGTAACCATGGGTGATCTGCACCAAAAGGATAAGGAGTTAGAAAGGATTAACTTTGAAAACATGTTCATGGGGTGGAGCAAAACTACATGTTGAGATCTGCTTCCTCACTTAATTCAAATCCTCGGATAGAAACAATAGAAATGATAATAAAGTAAATAAATTACCAAGCACTTCCTGAGCCGTTAGTCGCAACTTTGGATCTGGGTTTAACATCCTTCTCACTAAATCCTTTGCAGTATCAGAAACTTTGGGCCAAGGGTCTCTTCTAAAATCTAAAGATGAGCGAAGAATAGCATGTGCAACTCCTTGTTCAGTCTCTATTGTTGCAGGAAAAAAAAAATGAATTATCAGAGAAGATAAGGTAACATAGAGTGACTACTAAAATATAATACATTGGACAATAGATAAACCATTGTATGGGTAAATACATCCTGAGCCCCACAAAAAGTATTTTCCAGGAAAATCAATGCACTCAACTCTTCAGTAATCCCATTCTTAAGCATGTTAAATCAAGTGACAACAAATAAAGAAGCTAGTTGAAATTGTAAGTAACCAGGCGTGCTCCTAAATTATTATTAAAAGAAAAAAGAAAAGAAAATAAAAGTTGCAGGCATCTAAATGACTAAACCATTGCCATTTAATATTACATTTAGGTGATTTTTTCACACATCATGGAGAATAAGATCATCAAATCACAACAATCTCCTACACGTTGACAGAAATGGTTCACTACTCAAATTCCCTCAGTGGCATCATATTCTTGCACTGTGCAGTTAATCCTTATGCCTTGTTTCACTCCCTCCCACCCCCCCCAAAAAAAAGGAGAATATGATGATGGTGATGATGATGCAAGATATTCCAAACTCAAGCGAGAGAAGAAGTGGAAGAGAATGCATGAACATCCTAGAAACAAGATGATCAAAACCTCAACTGCTGCATGGAACAAATGAGATTTGTTGGATTCAACCTCTATGCCAACAGACAAATAATTGCCCATCCTACGGTTAAAAAGGAGAAACTGACCTGCCCAGAAGGGTGGGACACCACAAAGCAAAATGTATAGGATAACTCCAGCACTCCAAACGTCAACCTCTGGGCCATAATTTCGTTTAAGCACCTCTGGAGCCATGTAATAAGGACTACCAACGATTTCAGTAAATCGCTCTCCTATAAAAGAAAAAGCGAGGATCTGAATAAGCTTTTTAGAATGAGAGCAGAAAAAGTAATTTGCTAATGAGTTCCTTGAACCTTAGGCTATAACCTATGAGTGTATGAAAATATGCAGAAAAAAAAAGGGCACCACACCAGAAGAGGTTTATAGTGTTCACCAGGTCTAAAGAAAACTGATAGTCCAAAATCAATAGCCTTCAGAGGAGCTGTTTCTTTCTTATCTCCAAAAAGAAAGTTCTCAGGCTTAAGGTCCCGATGCATCACCCCATGCTTGTGGCATATCTGTAGTATAAAAGGATTTTATGTCTCATTAAAAATGCAGTGTATGCAGCACTCTCATTGGCATATTGCAACCAACTTGAAAAGTAACTCAAAATTCCCAAATTCCATCCAAAGTTCTGTGTGAGACAACCCATTGTAAGAAATCAGCAAGCTAGAATAATAAAAGCAAACAGGATACTAGAAACTCAAGATAAAATAACCTAGCAAAAGTGAATGACAATCAGCTAGAATGATCATAAGTTTATGACAAAAGCAGAATCTAAGCTAGAGCTAGAAATGTTCCCCATGTTAAAATGAGCAGCCTTAGCATGCCTAGAGAATCAGAATGGTTTAAACCAGCAGCAAAGTACACTCAAGTCACAGTTTAGAGCCTTACTTCCAGATGCTCCAAATCTTAAATGTGTCCAAAAATTATTTCGGTATATATAAGAACATTGACTGTGCATCAACAACACCCAACAAAAAATTAATGTAACGATAGCTCAAAATTGTACATGAAGCATATAGTTGTTCCAAATCTGGCTGTACAATTATGTTTCAGATTTGCATAACTAAATCTACAAAGCCTGGACAACAACATAATAAAGGATACCACCCAAACGCAGGCACAACAGCATAGAAAAATAAAAGAAAAATGTTGAACACCACATAGCTCAAGAGCATACTGTTTAATGCATTTTTCAACTACACTGGTTTCAAAAGGATATTATCTAAACCTTTGTTTTATGTACAAATTGGCTATGATTAGAATTTTGTGCCAAGTGACATTCATCTTTCCCTTGCTTGTATAAGTCTCAATGTAATTTCCATGAATTCATGAACAAATGTATACAAGTGTTAGAGAAGTGTACTTTAAGAATTATGAAAACATCATTTTGAAAGGGGACATGGTTAAAACCCGTCATTTTGTGTTTCCAAAGTGTCTTATAAGTGGATGTTGCAAAAGTGTCTTAGCAACATAGAACCAAACAATAACTTATGGGATCATCAAAGTAAACAAGCACAAATAAATTGGTCAATAGGACTACCTGAACGACTTCGACAATGGTGCGAATAACAGCTGCAGCTGCCCGTTCTGTGTAATGACCCCTTGCAACAATTCGATCAAACAACTCTCCACCTGCACACAACTCCATGACTAGATGAACCGCATCATCATCTTCATAAGTATCTTTTAAGCACACAATGTTGGGATGTTTGGGCATATGCTTCATGATCTCTACCTCCCTCCTAATATCCTCAACATCAACTGCCGTCCTCAGCTTCTTCTTTGATATCGATTTACATGCAAACAACTCTCCAGTTGAAATATCAGTACAAAGATGAGTGACCCCAAATTCACCCCTGCCAAGTTCATGCCCCAGCTCATATCTTGTCCCAATGTTGTTACCAGTTGGATTTTTCAGTACACTGATCCTATTTCCACCTCCAAAACTGACCGTGTCGCTGAAAAATGGATTTTTCTTTGTCTTTCCATTTTTTCCATTTTCAATATCTAAAACAAAAGGCTTCGCATAGCAATTACCCATCATCAAAAACTTTGTCTTTGCAGACCCTTTGGTTTATGGTATGTAAATGTTCGACAAGTTTGAAGCAGGGTCAGCTAAGAGAAATTATCCAACAAATTTCAAACTCTCAGCAAGAGATTTTCCTCAAAACAAACCTGGTATTCAATAATTCCCAACCCTGAATGATTTCCAATAATTCCCACTTGTAATTGTAAACTCTTCTTACATAAGGAACATAGGGATCTTCACATATGAAGCAAATTAAGAGAACATCAGAGCTCAACCAAACTACAAGCTAGGGTGAAAAAGAAAGACTTAACTTATAAAACTAAAACTCCAAGACACCAAATCAATCTTCAAAACCCCATAATGCCCACTTGAAATTGTACTTTCTTTTAGAGGCAGGCAGTAAAAATGTTTCAGACATGGACCAAATTAACACAAAATTTAAGCAAGAAAAGATTATAATTTATAAAGAAGACTAAGAAAAAAACAAAAGTTAGGGACATTGTGAGTGCCAGAAAAAAAGCAAAACAAAACAATAATAATGATAAACTAAACCTCAATTCAATTCAACATTCAAACCCCAATTGTTGTGGATAGACAAGAAAAGGGATATGCAGCATATGCTTAAATTTGAGTCCAATCCACTGATCAAAACAAAAGGGATATTACCATTGGTTTGTTTGGATTGGGAGAATGAGCTGTCCGTGACAACATTCTTGATTTCCATTGTATAATGGGTTGAAAAACTTGAGACAAAAAAACAGTAAAATTAGACGACCTTGTTGGAGAAGTTGAGGTAAAGAAGAAGACAAGCTATGGAATCCGCATAGATTGGAAAACGGGGTTGATTGAGAAAGATTTCTAGAGTCTCTGACTAAGCACGCTAAATATTCTGTGTTAGCCAACAAAGGCAGCTCCCTTGTAGTCTAGACCGTTAGGATATTCGGTTCATCACCCCAAGACCCAGGTTCGATTCCCCGGAAGAAATTGGTACAACATAAGTGCAAAGTGCTTAGGTTGTGCCCATTGTAAAGCCGTGGTTCAAACTGTCAAGAGATTTAGCATTTTTGAACTACTGATAATATTAATAATATTTCAACAGAAGCAAAACTAATATCAATTATTGTATTTATACTATTTATTAATTTTTAATAATTTAAAATCAAATAATTACAAATCTTAATTTCTAACATTAATATGTGAATCAATAAAATAACTTACCGATGATTCATGGAGGCTCAATCTTTATTTTTTTTACACAGAAAAATTTAAATTCGAGATTTCTAAAAAAAAAAAGAGATCATATAAGTTGAATTATCATTTATTAGCATAGAAGGCCAACCTTTCCAAAGCAATTAGAAAAGATGACAATTGCAAGTTCTGTTCCAGAATGGTGGTGAATTTATAGAAAAATATCAAATATTAGCATACATTGGGAGCTAGTTCCTATCAAGTGTAAAAGGCCAATTTGGTGCAAACTCAAGAAGAAAGCTTGAGAAACAATAAATAATTTTCTAAAGGGCAGACTTATTTGAAAATAACTCATGACCCCTGATAACAACCAAAGCCATCAAAAATTTAAAAATAGATTCTATAGTACATCATACATAGATAGTGTTCATGTTTCTCTCTCATGTTTTTTCATTAGAAATCTGAATTTTAGTATTTTAAATAATGTGTGTGTGTGAGAATCATTTTCTTCCTCTTTCTTCTCTTTTTATTGGAGTTCATGAAATTTATGGGAAAAAACCCAACATTCTTCAATAACCCAGTAACAATTATCATTAAATTTTTATTTGTTTCAACTAAATTTTTATTCATATTTGGTCCCCCCAATGAATACTTTTTTTGTTTTTCTTGTTCATATTTGAGTAATGGGAAGCTTATGAATTAGTTGAAAATAGATTTAAAGTTCAAAAGCTTATCATTTTTGAACCTTCATCCCCTCCCCCTTCCTTCTTTTGATTTGCCCCATCTTTGTATTTTTGTAAAGGATCTCTTTTACAAAACACTTTGTTATTTGTGGTAAGTCTGAACTTCTAAGGTTTTGAAATCACTTGTAGATACCATGCTCTTCCAGCGAGCCAAGATTGTGATTTTTTTTTTTGTAATAATAATAATAATCAATCGGTATCCGAAACTATATTCTGATTAATCTAATTATAATATTGTTTGACTTAATTTAAAGAAAATCCTTCCAATATAATCTTTTTATTATCAAATTTTGAATTCAAGAATTGATTAAGAACATTACACCCAAGAGCTCAAATCCAAACCCCTCGTATTGTGTTCTCAAGAGTTCGGATAACTTCATCATGGTGAGCTAATGAAATTAACCCAAGAAAAAAAAAAAAAAACTCATGTATTCACGAAATTAGGTATCATGTGTGTCTTTGTACACATATATATTTATGTATGTGAATACATTCATATTTTTCTCTTCTTTTCCCTCTTCCTTATTTAGTATAAATTTCAGGTCAATCACTGAATTTCTGTACAAAGGAATTTTCAAAGGTTCTCTTGAATGGGCTTATAGCTTGGAGTCCTGGGAATTCCAAAAGGTAATTTTCCTAACATGAAGCAATACTGTACTCGTATAATCCTAAATTTAGTCATTTCCACCGTATATGCGGAGAATGTTAGGAAATATCAAACCAATTATTAAAAAATATCGAATCCCAAAATAAATGATTTGATTTTAATGTTTTATTTTTTATATTTTTATATTTATAATAATAAAATTTCTATACATACCAAATATTTTATTATATTTTATTAAAATAGCAGTACTTCTAATTCTTCCCCTGCTATCTTCTTAAGGATTTAGCTGGAGTGCCAACCTTAAAGCGGTGTTAGGCCCTTGTTGCTGCTCTCTCTTGTTTATTTAGGTTTTCCACCCCTAGGGGAAAAAAAATGTTGCCCTTTGATGCATGCATAAGATTTTCAAAATAATAAAAGGTTTGGATTATCAGACATATCTTAATGAGTAAATCACAAAAAAATCTGAAAATCACGAATCCTTTTTGAATGATCTCACCGTCGGGATGATAACCACTCTGTATAAGTTATCACCATAATATTACGATACCGTATTTCTCAATCCAGTGATGAAAATGAAACAAAGAAAATTCTCTACGCAAAATTTTTCTCAAACCCTTAATTAGAGAAGGGTTTTTTTTTTCTCACTCAGAGCTGCGTTCCTTTCTCTCTGTATGTGCTATCTCTCTTAACCAGAATAATCACCTTTCCTTAAGGGTAATATTCATATACGTTAAGAATAATTTAGAGATTCAATTAGGCACATAATTTATGGGATCATGGGTAGGAATTTTAGGAAGGTTGGGGTAATAGGTTGATTACCCATTATTCCCCAACTTCCATATTTGGAATTAACCAAAATAAATGCCCCACTTGGGCATTATAACCTACATAAAAAAAAAAAAATCTAAAATTGGTGGCGTTAATAAGTTCCTTTGTGAATTAGACGTGAGTCAATTTATTTAATTATTTAAATAGACTTGATAAAATTATAATTTATAAATATTGTTTGAAATATATATGAGTTCTGAGTTAGGCAGGGTTATATAATTTTTTACATTAAAATAAAATATAATAAAAGTTTTACCCAAAGTTTCTGCCTTTTGACCAAAGTTTTACATACCAGCGGGTAATTGTTGATTATTGAGGGGATTTAATTAGATTATACCTTTTTCCATAAATACCAGCAATGAATAAGGCAAAAAAGTCAGACCAATTATAAAATATTGAGAAATAGAAGATATTTAGAGAAAATGAGAGAAAAATAATTGTATTTTATTGTTTCCTTTTTTTTTTCCTATTATCATGAGATTATAAAGATATCTATTTATAGGTAAAAATTCTTAAAACTTAATGATCATAAATGTATTCAGAAATCAAAAGTTGTCAAATCATTAAAATAACTCAAAAATCAATGGTCATTCTTAAATATGCTTATCCATTCGAAAAGTCACTCATATGAATAGATATCCACAATAAATGCATATCATTTATAGCACTCTTCCTTGGATGTCTATTATATAAACAATATGTTTCGTTAAAACCTTATTAGGGAAAAATCCAGTAGGAAACAAAAATCTTAGTAAAGGAAAAAGAGTACATCCTTCTTTATACATGTATTATGTATTTCGATACAATACTCCCACTGTTAAAGACATCACTTAATATCTCTATAATGCCGCATTCCAATCTTATGAATCAACTTCTCAAATGCTATAGTGGGTAATGCTTTTGTGAATAAATTTACAGAATTCTCACTTGATTGAATTTTTTGTACGTTAATATCTCCACTTTGTAATAAATCATGTGTGAAAAATAATTTTGGGAAAATATGTTTTGTTCTATCACCATTGATGTATCCACCTTTTAATTGGGCTACACACGTTGCATTATCTTCATGAAGTATCATTGGAGTCTTCTTATTTGTTAATAAACCACATGATTCTTGAATATGATTAATCATTGGTCTGAGCCACACACATTCACGACTTGTCTCGTGAATTGCAATTATTTCAGCATGATTTGATGAATTAACAGTTATAGTTTGCTTCATTGATCTCTAAGATATCGTTGTACCACCATATGTAAATACATAACCCGTTTGTGACCTAGTTTTGTGTGGATCTGATAAATATCCTACATCTGCATACCCAATTAATTGTGCATTTGGTTTATAAGGATAAAATACGCTCATATCAGTCGTTCCATGAAGATATCGAAAAATATATTTAATTCCATTTTAATGTCTTTTGGTCGGAGTAGAACTATATGTTGCTAATAAATTTACAGTAAAAGCAATATCATGTTGGGTATTATTAGCAAGATAGATTAAAGCACCAATTGCACTCAAGTATGGCACTTCAGGACCAAAAATCTTCTCATTGTTATCCCGAGGACGGAAAGGATCCTTTCGTATATCAAGTGACCGAACAACCATTGGGCTGGTTAATGGGTATGAGTTGTCCATATTAAATCGTTTTAAAACTTTTTCGGTATAAATTGATTGATTGATAAAAATCTCATTCAAGCTCTTTCTTTAAATAATTTATTGCATTTGAGATCTTTTCAGGAGTGCAAATAATATTTAGGTCATCAACATAAACGGCGATTATTACAAAACCATGTCCAGACTTTTTTATAAAAACACATGGGCAAATATGGTTATTTGCATAACCCTCTTTCAACAAATATTCACTAAGATGATTGTACCACATTTGCCCAGATTGTTTTAAACCATACAAAAATCTTTGTAATCTAATAAAAAATAATTCTCGATAATTACATGCTTTTGGCATCTTTAGTCTTTCTGGGACTTTCATGTATATGTTATTATCTAGTACACCATATAAATATACTGTAACGGTATCTATCATCTGCATATGAAGTCTTTTCTGTATTACTAAACCAATAAGATAATGAAAAGTAATAGTATCCATTATAGGAGAATACGTCTTTTCATAGTCAATTTTAGATCTTTGCGAAAAGGCTTGTGCAACTAGTTGAGCTTTGAATCGCACAATCTCATTTTTTTCATTTCTTTTGCACACGAATACCCGTTTATATTCTATTGGTTTAACACCTTCAGGTGTTTTGACAATGGACCCAAAAACCTTACATTTTGAGAGAGCTGTTAATTCTGTCTGAATTGCTTCTGTCTATTTTGGCCAATCCTCTCTTGATTGACATTCCCTTAAAGTCGTGGGTTCAAAATCTTCATTTTCACTCAAAATATCAATTGCCACATTGTATGCAAATATATCATCAATATTTGTATTTGTTCGATCTCATGTCTTCAATGTAGAAATGTAATTTATTGATATTTCTTGATTATCTATTTCAACTTTTTTTGGAAAATTTTCTTCTTGGATCGAATTATTTCCTTTTTCTATACGATCAATTTGTTTATTTGTTCCTCTTTTCTTTCGAGAGTTTTTATCCTTAGAACCCATTGGTGTTCTATGCTTCAAGCATGGTTTAGGTTCATTTGTTGGGAGGGGTCCTTCAGAGACATCAATTCGGATAGGAGCATTTTTTGCTAGAACATGTGACTTTGTTACTCGTTTTGGGTTAAAGAAATTATCCGGTAATTGATTTGCAATCTGTTGTAAATGAATGATCCGTTGAACTTCCAGTTCACACTGTTTTGTGCGAGAATCAAAATGGCATAAGGATGGATTATTCCAGATAATCTCTTTTTTTATCTCTCCTTTCCTAGTATTATGCCCCCTAAAGTTGGAAAAAATATCTCATCAAACCGACAATCAAGAAATCTAGCAGTAAAAACATCTCATGTCATGGGTTCAAGATATTTGATAAAATCATAACCAATATAAATGCTCAATTTCCTTTGAGACCCCATTTTTGTTCTAGGAGGGGGACCAATGGGGACATAAACTGCGCAACCAAAAGTTTGTAAATGAGAGATATTAGATTCTCTTCCAAAGACTAATTGGAAAGGGGAAGCTTGAGAACTAGTGGGTCAGATGCGAACTAGTATTGCTGCATGTAAGATTGCATGTCCCCAAGCATGAACAGGAAGTTTGGATTTCAAAAGTAATAGTCTAGCAATTAATTGAAGGTGTTTAATAAATGACTCTGCTAGACCGTTTTGGGTATGAACATAAGCTACAGGATGTTCAACCTTTATGCCAATAGACATGCAATAATCATTAAATGCTTGAGAAGTAAATTCTCCAGCATTATTAAGGCGGATTGTTTTGATTGGATAATCAGGAAATTGTGCTCGTAATTTAATTATCTAAGTAAGTAATCTCGAAATGTCAAGTTCCGAGTTGATAATAAGCACACATGTGACCATCTTGTAGATGCATCTATTAAAACCATAAAATATCTAAATGGTCCACATGGTAGGTGAATCGGTCCACATATATCACCTTGAATTCGATTTAAAAATGTAGCACATTCAAACTCAATCTTACTTGGTAATGACTTTACTATTAATTTGCCTTGATAACATGCAATACGTGAGAATTCATTCAATTGAAGAATCTTCAGGTTCTTCAATGGATATCCGGAAGAATATTCAATAATTCGTCGCATCATTATAGATCCAGGATGACCCAATCTATCATACCATGAAAAGAATTCATTTGGTTTAGTAAACTTCTGGTTTACTATGGCATTTCAATTGGTTTAATATATGTATAATAAAGATCCAAATTGAAGATAGATAGTCCTTCCAAAACTTGGTTATGTCCCATTTTAACATTAGTAATGCACAAATACTCATTATTTCTTTATTGTTTCTATATGATAGCCATTGAGGCGAATATTTTTGAAACTTAATAAATTTCGGTAGGATTTGGGTAAAAATAGTGTATTACTGATCAAAAAATTTGTTTCTTTTGGTAGTAACACGTTTGCTCTTCCGGAGCCTTCGATTAAGGTAACACTACCAGATATAGTATTCACATTTTGTTTTTTCTTGATAAGATAAGAGAAATATCTTTTACTTTTGAGAATTATATGTGTAGTTGCACTGTCGACAAGACAGAGATCCCCATCTTCGATCTTTGATCCAATAATATCCATAGGTCTTTAAAAACAATAAATAAATGAGTAAATAAACAAATAATAAATTTGAATTTATTATAGATATTGAGAAATAAAAACAATTACATTAATTAAAATCACCATATTCAGCATTCTCAAGAAAATCACCAATTTCTAATTGGGGCAAATTTTCAATACCCTCAAAAATATTATTAGAGTCATTATTTTGATATAAGGCATTTGCCTCCACATTCTTATCATTTTTCCTTCAACGAGGCTTGATAAAGCTTGACAAGATGCTTTAGCGTACGACAAGTACGCGACCAATGTCCAATCACCCCACATCGATAGCATTTATTCTCGACATTCTGACTAGATTCACATTTTTCTTGTTTTTTCTCATTACTTTTCTACTTTTGGTAGTTTGTATGATCATTACGGTAAACATTTCAGCCACGACCACGGCCACGACCATGACCACGGCCACGACCATGACCACGGCCTCGTCCTCAACCATGACCATTTTCATGTCCTCGTCCACGTCTAGAACTGTTGTGAGTTGTCGCATTCACTTCAGAGAATGGACTAGAGCCAGTTGGACGAAATTCATGATTTTTCATTAATAACTCGTTATTTTGTTCAGCCACAAGCAAACAAGAATTAATTTAGAATATTTCTTGAAACAATTTCTTTCAATATTACTGCTACAGGAGCATATTTAAGACATGAAAAGTAGAGAGTATTTTCTCTAACATATCATAATCAGTAATATTTTATCCACATAACTTTAATTGAAAACTGATTTTAAAAACTGCTGAATTATATTCACTCACAGATTTAAAATCTTGGAATCGCAGATGGATCCAATCATAACGAGTTTTAGGAAGTATTACCGTTTTTTGGTGGTTAAATCTTTCCTCCAAACTTTTCCACAACTCAAGTAGAGCTTTTACTATCAAATACTCGATTTTCAAATTTTCGTGGGGTGGTGACGGAGAAAAATCATAGCCTTGGCTCGATTTTGCAAAGTCTCTTTATTATGCTCTTTAATTGTTTCTCCGAGTCCATTTGCATTCAAATGGATTTCAGCATCAAGGGTCCATAGCAAGTAATTTTTGCCCAAAATGTCGAGAGCCATAAACTCAGTTTGGTGGGATTTGTCATAAATTACTATCACATAAGCACAAAAATAAATTGGAAAATAATCTATACAAATGTTACTAAAATATATTATTAGTGGCAGTATATTAAGAAATTATTAGACAATAAGTATACTAAAGAAAATTTAAAAAATGATATATGAGATTTTTAGAATAGACAAAAATATAAAAGTGTATTTAATCAATTTAATTGTCAAATGAATAAGCGGATTTGAACAATTATAAATTAATTTTCACAAAATAATTAAAATAAAGTAGACCCCAATTCTAGTCCCTACACTTTGCATTTATGCAACGTGCCATTTGATTAATGAAAGAAAAAAAAGTAGTGTCTTGGAAGTGCATATTTGAGCAATCATGAATTAGCTCAGATTTGAGTTAGGAGCTCATGGCATCACCATTCTTCGCTTTCTTTTGATTGCATCAAGTATTGGTTTAACATAAAGAAGAATGACATCTAAAACTTCATACGATATCTATTAACCAAACAAGTCCGTCTCAACTCATACCAACTATCTTTGAGAAAACTAAATGCAATATATAATCAGAGACAAGTTATTATCGATAGTATACGAGACATGATTATATGGAAAAGACTTACAAGTTGTGATTACCGAAGGTGATCTCGACTCGAGCAAAACTCGTGCTGATAACGTATTATAAAATATTGAGAAATAGAAGATATTTAGAGAGAATGAAAGAAGAATAATTTTATTTCATTGTTTTTTTTTTTTCTATTATCATAAGATTACGAAGATGTCTATTTATAGGCAAAAATTCCTAAAACTTAATAATCACAAATGTACTAAAAAACCAAAAGTTGTCATATCATTAAAGAGTAACCCAAAAACCAATGGTTATTCTTGAATATGATCATACATTCGAAAAGTCACTTATATGAATAGACATTCACAATAAATGCATATCATTTATAACAAGAGCAATACCTTTTTTCTTTTTTTAATTACATAGTTGTCATGAAAATCGTAAACATATACATGTTCATAAATATTTGAATATGAGATCTTAAAGATCACACTTAAATAAGAGCTCTTTAACACTCCGATATCCTTACAATAACTCAGAGCAAACCTTTCCAATACCTAAAAACCGCAAAAAGACTTGAGTGCAAGTTAGAAATGCTACTTTATAGACTTGAGTGCACTAAGCAGGGACAAGACCAGACGGAGAGGTCCTCAGCCTGCTGTCATTAGCAGTCCCTTCGTGCAGGGAAGAGTAATTTGATATCCAAACTCATGGAAGAATTTCCAACCTTCAGTTAACCATACATGGATTGCATTACCATTTCACTGCTGTAAACATGATAGACAAGGAAACAAAGAAGGGAAATTTTAAGGGAAATTTCTTGAACATAACCCTCTTCATTTTTTTTTTGGTGAAACAATAGATAACCCTCTTCATGGCTATGTCTATGGTGTTGAGTTGGCACATGCAAATATTTGTCAACACAATCCGCAATTTTTGATTAAAAAGGAAGCCCACAATTTTAAGTACAACATTGTCAAAGAATTGCTTTCATAGTCCAAGATTGTGGGTTGTCATTACTTTCAACGGACATGTGCTACAAGTCATTGCAGTTCAGCAGTGCTGAAACTACAAAAGATAAAGCTTCTTTATGTGATGCAAGGATTTGGTAGAGGATCCGAGGAGCAGATTCAAAGGCGATCAAGAGGTGCACAAAAGGAGCTTCAGCGAGCAGATGGCAAGATCATATTTTGGTCGATGATGATTTTGAATTGTGCTAACAAAGGTCTAAAGGTGAATATATAGGTTTCATCTTCCACCTCTCTGTGTGTCTCTCTCTCTCTCTCTCTCAACAAAGTCCTTGTTCATGAAAGGAACTCGGGTCTGACAAGGAGCATGGAGGCCATAGATCCATCACAGACATGACTCCTACACATCCAGGTAGAGCTATAACATGGAAGTGTTTGTCAAAAGAAATCAATATGCAAACATAAGTCTGTAAATAGTGACATACTTCAAGCATATGCTAAGACGCTAAAATCATTTCCTTTATTAGGAACCTAATCATGCAAAAGAAAAACTTAGGTTTTTCTGGGTGCACTTCAGAGAAATTAAGAATACTCTTATGGCATTCTATCCTCCAAGTGAGGAATCACGGGAGGTTGACAAGCAGCAGCTCAGTTACTCCTGTAGCACTATGCAGAAACACTTCCTAATGTAAACCGCTGGTTACAACACATCAAAAGGCAAAATAGTGAAAGAACTGTAACTGTCAATCACCCCAAAAAAGTAAGACACTGTTAAAATGGATGACAATATAGTTGGGGAACTGAAATCTTGTTAGAAACAAGGTTTTCACACGTCTGTATCCTTGAGATGTTTCTTGATCTAATTTTACAAAGGGGTGAATAAGAGAAGCTGAAGCAGAAAAGATTTTTGAGATCACTAGAACTTGCCATACTCCTCCCTCCTGTCACCCCAAAGAAACAGTCTAAAATAATGATAAAGGTACCCATCACCGTCTTCATCAGCCTACAAAATTCAGTTCAGTATGTCACTCAAAACAGAAAGCAAAAATAGAGCAACCAGAAATTTTGGATAACAACCAAAGAAGGAAATGCAATCCTAGTTCAGAAAAGTATGGAGCAATTTCTGCCTTTGGTCGGTCGGAGCAATTAGGACAGCCTTTTGTCGGCCGGAGCAATTTCTTTTCTTTTAATTTTATATCTGCTTGATTAAGCATTACCCTCTTGATGGCAAAAAAGTAATAAATTCTCTTCCTTTGAGATGGCATCACGCCCCTACATTTCAAATGCTTTAAAATCAAAAGACATATTTATCTTGAAGCACAAAAATGGAAGCTTTGTTAAAATGCCTCCTGCGGAGTGCACTTCATCAACCATATTCACAATGATTTTAAATTGTCATCCGAGCTTGTGTTAGATAGCACAAAGCAGGTGGGACTTCAAGTTATTGCTCAGAGAATCGAAATTGCTAACTGTAATATTGTAAAAACTTCTTATTGCTGGAATATGTGAAGTTGGTTGGAATCATTACTAAGCACTTACGGTTTCCATAAGCATTTGCAGATCTTGGTCACTGATATGGGGGCCAAACTTTTGCAACCAAGAACGTAGATCATCAAGGTTGATCTTGCCTTTGTTGGTTGTGTCCATCAGTTGGAAAGCCTCCTTGATTACAGCAGCTTCTTCCACAGATTAATGAACAGCCATAACCTGTATAAAGGAATAAATAAATACACATGAGAAAAAGAAAAGGTTTATTGTTCAAGTCATAATCTAACGGACATACAGACTCCAAAAGAAAATCAATTGAGTCCCAAATTTCTACCCTTAAAACCTTCTTCTTGAGCTTATTCATTGCAGCAAACTGTTTAAGCCTTGCTCTCACAGCTTCTCCCAGAGAAACATTTGGAGCCTTGTCGACATTCTGTAACCACGGGTGATCTGCACCAAAAGGATGAGGAGTTTTAAAGGATTAACTTCGGAAACATGTTCATGTGGTGGAGCAAAACCACATGTTGAGATCTGCTTCCACACTTAATTCAAATCCTCGGATAGAAACAACAGTAATGATAGTAATGTAAATAAATTACCAAGCACTTCCTGAGCTGTTAGTCGCAACTTTGGATCTGGGTTTAACATCCTTCTCACTAAATCCTTTGCAGTATCAGAAACTTTGGCCCAAGGGTCTCTTCTAAAATCTAAAGATGAGCAAACAATAGCTTGTGCAACTCCTTGCTCAGTCTCTGTCGTTGCAGGAAAAAAAAAAAAAAAAAAAAAAAAAAGAACTATCAGAGAAGATAAGGTAACATAGAGTGACTACCAAAATATAATACATTGGACAATAGATAAACCATTGTATGGGTAAATACGTCCTGAGGCCAACAAAAATATTTTCCAGGAAAATCAATGCACTCAACTCTTCAGTAATCCCATTCTTAAGTATGCTAAACAAGTAACAACAAATAGAGAAGCTAGTTGAACTCGTAAGTAACCAGGCATGCACCTAAATTATTATTAAAAAAAGAAAGAAAGAAAAGAAAAGTTGCAGGCATCTAAATGACTGAACCATTGCCATTTAATATTTTAGGTGACTTTTTCACACATTATAGAGAATAAGATCATCAAATCACAACAATCTCCTACATGTTGACAGAAATGGTTCACTACTCAAATTCCCTCAGCAACGTCATATTCTTGCACTGTGCAATTGATCCTATGCCCTGTTTCACTCCCTCCCACCCCCCCCCAAAAAAACAAGAATATGATGATGGTGATGACGATGCAAGATATTCCAAACTCAAGCAAGAGAAGAAGTGGAAGAGAATGCATCAACATCCTAGAAACAAGATGACCAAAACCTCGACTGCTGCATGGAACAAATGAGATTTGTTGGATTCAACCTCTATGCCAACAGACAAGTAATTGCCCATCCTACAGTTAAAAAGGAGAAACTGACCTGCCCAGAAGGGTGGGACACCACAAAGCAAAATGTATAGGATAACTCCAGCACTCCAAACGTCAACCTCTGGCCCATAATTTCGTTTAAGCACCTCTGGAGCTATGTAATAAGGACTACCAACGATTTCAGTAAATCGCTCTCCTATAATAGAAAAAGTGAGGATCTGAATAAGCTTTTTAGAATCAAAGCAGAAAAAGTAATTTGCAAATGAGTTCCTTGAACATTAGGCTAAAACCTATGAGCGAATGAAAATATGCCAAAAAAAGGGCACCACACCAGAAGAGGTTTATAGTATTCACCAGGTCTAAAGAAAACTGATAGTCCAAAATCAATAGCCTTCAGAGGAGCTGTTTCTTTCTTATCTCCAAAAAGAAAGTTCTCAGGTTTAAGGTCCCGATGCATCACCCCATGCTTGTGGCATATCTGTAGTATAAAAGGATTTTATGTCTCATTAAAAATGCAGTGTATGCAGCACTCTCATTGGCATATTGCAACCAACTGGAAAGGTAACTCAAAATTCCCAAATTCCATCCAGAGTTCTTAGTGACCATTATAGACAACCCGTTGTAAGAAATCCAGAAGCTAGAATAATAAAAGCAAACAGGATACTAGAAACTCAAGATAAAATAACCTAGGAAAAGTGAATGATGATCAGCAAGAGCGATCATAAGTTTATGACAAAAGCAGACTCTAAGCTCAAGCTAGAAATGTTCCCCAAGTTAAAATGAGCAGCCTTAGCATGCCTAGAGAATCAGAATGGTTTAAACCAGCAGCAAAATACACTCAAGTCACAGTTTAGAGTCTTACTTCCAGATGTTCCAGATCTTAAATGTGTCCAAAAATTATTTCGGTATATATAAGAACATTGACTGTGCATCAACGACACCCAATAAAAAATTAATGTAACAATAGCCCAAAATTGTACATGAAGCTTATAGGTGTTCCAAATCTGGCTGTACAATTATGTTTCAGATTTGCATAACTAAATCTACAAAGCCTGGACAACTACATAATAAAGAATACCACCCAAACGCAGGCACAACAGCATAGAAAAATAAAAGAAAAATGTCGAACACAGCATAGCTCAGACACGTATTGAAAAGCAAAGAAATTTGTGAGTTTAGTTTTGCTTGTATATTGCATAATTTATCATTTGTGAACAAAATAAAAAGAAAATGTTTGACACAACTATTGGAAAAGAAGTCAAGAGCATACTGTTTAATGCATTTTTCAACTACACTGGTTTCCAAAAGATATTACCTAAACCTTTGTTTTACGTACAAAATGGCTATGATTAGAATTTTGTGCCAAGTGACATCCATCTTTCCCTTGCTTGTATAAGTCTCAATGTAACTTCCATGAATTCATGAACAAATGTATACGAGTGTTAGAGAAGTGTACATTAAGAATTATGAAAACATCGTTTTGAAAGGGGACATGGTTAAAACCCGTCATTTTGTGTTTTCCAAGTGTCTTATAAGTGGATGTTGCAAAAATGTCTTAGCAACATAGAACCAAACATTAACTTATGGGATCATCAAAGTAAACAAAGCACAAATAAATTGGTCAATAGGACTACCTGAACGACTTCGACGATGGTGCGAATATAAGCTGCAGCTGCCCGTTCTGTGTAATGACCCCTTGCAACAATTCGGTCAAACAACTCTCCACCCGCACACAACTCCATGACTAGATGAACCGCTTCATCATCTTCATAAGTATCTTTTAAGCACACAATGTTGGGATGTTTGGGCATACGCTTCATGATCTCTACCTCCCTCCTAATATCCTCAACATCAACTGCCGTCCTCAGCTTCTTCTTTGATTTCGATTTACATGCAAACAACTCTCCTGTTGAAATATCAGTACAAAGATGAGTGACCCCAAGTTCACCCCTACCAAGTTCACGCCCCAGCTCATATCTTGTCCCAATGTCGTTACCAGTTGGATTTTTCAGTACGCGGATCCTATTTCCACCTCCAAAATTGACCGTGTCGCTGAAAATTGGATTTTTCTTTGTCTTTCCAATCTTTCCATTTTCAATATGTAAAACAACAGGCTTCGCATGGCAATTACCCATCACCAAAAACTTCGAAAATGTTCGACAAGTTTGAAGCTAAAGAGGGTCAGCTAAGAGAAATTATCCAACAAATTTCAAACTCTCAGCAAGAGATTTTCCTTAAAACAAACCTGGTATTCAACAGTTTTTTGAGGCTGAATTCAGACTTCAGAGCCAACCCTGAATGATTTCCAATAATTCCCACTTGTAATTGTAAACTCTTCTTACATAAGGAACATAGGGATCTTCACATATGAAGCAAATTAAGAGAACATCAGAGCTCAACCAAACTATAAGCTAGGGTGACAAAGAAAGACTTAACTTATAAAACTAAAACTCCAAGACACCAAATCAATCTTCAAAACCCCATAATGCCCACTTGAAATTTTACTTTCTTCTAGAGGCAGGCAGTAAAAATGTTTCAGATATGGACCAAATTAACACAAAATTTAAGCAAGAAAAGATTATAATTTATAAAGAAAACTAAGAAAAAAACAAAAGTTAGGGACATTGTGAGTGCCAGAAAAAAAAAAAGCAAAACAAAACAATAATAATGATAAACTAAACCTCAATTCAATTCAACATTCAAACCCCAATTGTTATGGATAGACAAGTAAAGGGATATGTAGCATATGCTTAAATTTGATTCCAATCCACTGATCAAAACAAAAGGGATATTACCAATGGTTTGTTTGGATTGGGAGAATAAGCTGTCCGTGACAACATTCTTGATTTCCATTTTATAATGGGTTGAAAATTTTGAGACAAAAAAGCAGTAAAATTAGACGACCTCGTTGGAGAAGTTGAGGTAAAGAAGAAGACAAGCTATGGAATCTGCATAGATTGGAAAACGGGGGTTGATTGAGAAAGATTTCTAGAGTCTCTGACTAAGCACGCTGAAATATTCTGTGTTAGCCAACAAAGGCAGCTTCCTTGTAGTCTAGACTGTGAGGATATTCTGTTCATCACCCCAAGACCGAGGTTCGATTCCAACGCAAGAAAGTGATACAGCATAAGTGCAAAGTGCTTAGGTTGTACCATTGTTTTCCAACGGAAGAAACAGCATAAGTGCAAAGTGCTTAGGTTGTGCTCATTGTTTTCTAACGGAAGAAAGTGATATAGCATAAGTGCAAAGTGAGAAAGTGATACAGCATAAGTGCAAAACGCTTAGGTTGTGCCATTGTTTTCCAACGGAAGAAACAGCATAAGTGCAAAGCGCTTAGGTTGTGCTCATTGTTTTCCAACGGAAGAAAGTGATACAGCATAAGTGCAAAGTGAGAAAGTGATACAGCATAAGTGCAAAGCGCTTAGGTTGTGCCCATTGTTTTCCAACGGAAGAAAGTGATACAACATAAGTGCAAAGAAGTCGTTCTAACATTCTTTCCAATAGGTTAGTCTCTTCAGGACTGATAATATTAATTGTATTTCAATAGAAGCAAAATTAATATCAATTATTGTATTTATACTATTTATTAATTTTTAATATTTAAAATTAAATGATTGCAAATTTTAATTTCTAGCATTAATATGTGAGCCAATAAAACAACTTATCAATGATTCATAGAGGCTCAACCTTTTTTTTTTTTATACGAAAAAATTAAACTCGAGATCTCATAGAAGTAAGGAATGATATCAATTGAATTATCATTTATTAGCATACAAGCTCAATCTTTCTCAAGCAATTTGAAAAGATTGCAATTGCAAGTTTTCCCGTATTAGTTGTGAATTTATAAAAAAATATCAAATATTAGCAAACATTGGGAGCTGGTTCCTATCAAGTGTAGAAGACCAATTTAGTGCAAACTCTAGAAGAAAGCTGAGAAACAATAAATAATTTTCTTAAGGCCAGACTAATTTGCAAATAATTCATGACCTCTGACTATAACCAATGCCATCAAAATTTTAAAAATAGATTCTAAAGTACTCCATAAATAGATAGTGTTTATGTTTCTCTCCCATGATTTTTCATTAGGAATCTGAATTTTAGTATTTTTATATGTGGGCGTGTGTGAGAGAGAGAGAATCTTTTTCTTCCTCTTTCTTCTCTTTTTATTGGAGTTCATGAAATTTATGGGAAAAAACCCAACATTCTTTTTTTTTTTTTTTTTTTTGGTACGAAAGAACTCAACCAAAAAGAAGCCCAAACAAGGAAACTAGGAGCCAGGGCCCACGACCCCAGAAGGCCTGAAACCTCCTAGCCTGCGAGACCCTTCCCCTATCACATCCATTTTTATTTTTATTTTTTGGTGCTAATTCCCCCATCACATCTGCAGACAGAAGTTTGAGAAGTTCCTGAGGAGGATCTTCCAAAACTGTGACCACCACAGGAGCAAAACCCAACATTCTGCAATAACCCAGTAACAATTATCATTAAATTTTATTTGTTTCAACTGAATTTTTATTCATATTTAGTCCCCCAAATGAATACTTTTTCTTTTTTCTTTTTCTTGTTCATATTTGAGTAATGGGAGGTTTATGAATTAGTTGAAAATAGATTTAAAGTTCAAAAGCTTATCATTTTGAACTTTTATCCCCTCCCCCTTCCTTTTTTTTGATTTGCTCCATCTTTGTATTTTTGTAAAGGATCTCTTTTACAAAACACTTTGTTGTCTGTGGTAAGTCTGAACTTCTAAGGTTTTGAAATCACTTGTAGATACCATGCTCTTCCAGCAAGCCAAGATTGTGTGTTTTTTTTTTTTTTAAATAATAATCGATCGGTATTCAAAATCATACTCTCTGATTAATCTGATTCAAGCGTTGTCAAGCTCAATTTAGGCGGAACTCTCCCAATGTAATATTTTCGTTCTCAAATTTTGAATTCGAGAATTGATTAATAACATAGCGTCCTAACAAGAGCTCAAATCTAAACCCCTCAGTATTGTGTTCTCAAGAATTCAGATAACTTCGTCATGGTAAGCTAATGAAATTATCCCAAGAAAAAAAAAACTCATGTATTCACGAAATTAGGTATTATGTGTGTCTTTGCACACATATATATTTATGTATTTAAATACATTCATATTTTTCTCTTCTTTTTCTTCTTCCTTATTTAGTATAAATTTCAGGGCCAATCATTGAATTTCTGTACAAAGGAATTGTCAAGGGTTCTCATGAATGGGCTTATCGCTTGGAGTCCTGGGAATTCCTAAAGGTAATTTCCCTGGCATGAAGCAATACTATACTTGTATAATCCTAAATTTGGTCATTTCCACCGTATATGTGGAGAGTGTTACCCTCTCCCCCTGCTATCTTCTTAAGGATTTAGCAGGAGTGCCAACCTTAAAGCAGTGTCAGGTTCTTGTTGCTGCTCTCTCTTGCTTATTTAGGTTTTCTACCCCTAGGAAAAAAAAAAATCTAAAATTGGTGGCATTAATAATTCCTTTGTGAATTAGACATGAGTCATTGCCTTTTTTTATTATTATTATATAGGTGCCACGAAAACCATGAAAATATATGTGCCTACAAATATTTGAATATGAGACCTTAGAGAAAGACATTTAAATAAAAACTCTTTACCACTCCGATATCCCTGTAAGAACTCAAAGCCAAACCTTTGCAATACCAAAAAACTGCAAAAAGAATTGAGTGCAAGTTAGAAATGCTATTTTATAGACTTGAGTGCACTGAGCAAGGACAAGGCCAGACGGAGAGGTCCTCAGCCTGCTGTCATTAGCAGTCTCTTCGTGCAGGAAAGAGTAATTTGATATCCAAACTCATGGAAGAATTTCCAACCTTCAGTTAACCATACATGGAGGTGCATTACCATTTCACTGCTGTAAACATGATGGACAAGGAAATAAAGAAGGGAAATTTTAAGGGAAATTTCTTGAATATAACCCTCTTCATGGCTATGTCTATGGTGTTGAGTTGGCACGTGCAAATATTCGTCAACACAATCCGCAATTTTTTATTAAAAACGAAGCCCACAATTTTAAGTACAACATTTTCAAAGAATTGCTTTCATAGTCCAAGATTGTAGGTTGTCATTGCTTTCAACGGATATGGTAAACTGCTACAAGTCATTGCAGTTCACCAGCGCTGAAACTACAAAAGATAAAGCTTTCTTTGCGTGATGCATGAATTTGGCAGAGGATCTGAGGAGCAGATTCAAAGGCGATCAAGAGGCTCACAAAAAGAGCTTCAGCGAGCAGATGGCAAGATCATATTTTGGTCAATGATGATTTTGAATTATGCTAACAAAGGTCTAAAGGTGAACATATATGTTTCATCTTCCACGTCTCTTTTCTTTTTGGTGAAAAGGAGAAAAGAACGAAACAACAACAGACAGCCGAAGGAGCAAGAGCAAAAGAAACAGATGGAAGCCTACAGACAAAGGGGACGAAACTCAGGCACTAAGGGGAGCAAACTTATTCCTTCTTCTGGACCAGGAAACTCCCTCTGCATCAAACTTCAAGAGAGGCACGACTTAAGGAGGAGAAGAGCTGGCTTCCATGACTCCAGGTAGGGCTTTTTTCCCCAATTCCACCAATTTATCCGCAGCTCTATTAGCTTCTCCGAAAACATGAGAAATTCTTGGAATATTTAGCTCCTTCAACAGCATCTTGCAGTCAGACACAATGTTTTTCCATGGGTGGTCGTTACCCACACCACTATTAACGGCCAGCACTACATTTAGGGAGTCGCATTCCACTTCTAGATGGGGAAAGTTCCTTTCTTTAGCAATCCTCAGCCCCTCTTAGACTCCACAATTCCACGCAATCACCGGTCGTAAAGCCAACATTAGCCTAGAACCCATGAAGCCATTCCCCTCTAGAGGTTCTGAATAGACCACCAGCACTAGCACGACCTTCCACTAAACTGACTCCTCCATCCACATTGAGTTTAATTTTCCCATTCGAAGGTCTCTTCCACTTCACTAAAATCACTTTCTCATCATCACCAGTATTGCTACGCCTATTGGAGGTAGCCTTGATCAAACTCATGATCTTGTTGACAATTTGATGAGGCGGTTCCACCCTGCGTTGGAAGAAGTAGTTACATCTTGACTTCCAAATGATCCACACTGTCCAAACAAAACCCAACGCCTCATTGTCTAGCCCCAGCTGGAACTTTCTGCTGACTCCATTTTTAAGCCAAGAAGTCCCGTCTTCTGCCTAGAAGCTAGACCCGAAATCGAGGTCTTTCACCAAGTGCTTCCAGATGGTGCTGGCGTGAGAGCAGTCCCTCAACACATGCATCAAAGATTCCTCCTCCTTACAAATATCATAGACATCGATTTGAATTATCTCCCTTCATGAGCTCCAACTTAGTTAGCACTTTCCCTCTAGCAGCCTGCCACAAGAATTTTGCCCTCTCAGGGCATTTGATCCTCCAAATCCACTTCCAATCTTCATTCATTCTCTGATGATCCCGAAGGGGCGTCTTCTACAACCAATACGCCGACGCTACTGAGAAGACACCATCCGCTCTCTCCTTCCAAAACATCGAATCCCCGCTGTTTCTAATACGAGGAATAGGCAGCGCTCTAATTTCCTCCACTTTGTTTCTTGGGAGAATTTTCTCAATCTCTTCCAACTTCCAGCACCCTTGAGCATCCCAAAATTGGTTAACTTTTAACTCTGCCTATTCCAGCACCCTTGAGAATCCCAACAAAGTTGGAAGATCCATCACTCAATCTCTATCTCTCTCTCAACAAAGTTCTTGTGCATAAAAGGAACTCGGGTCTGACAAGGAGCATGCAGGCCACAGATCCATCACAGACATGACTCCTATACATCCAGGTAGAGGTACAATATGGAAGTGTTTGTCAAAAGAAATTAATATGCAAACATCTCAGTCTGTAAATACTTCAAGCATATGCTAAGATGCTAAAATCATTTCCTTTATTAGGAACCTAATCATGCAAAAGAAAAACTTATAACTCAAGTTTTTCTGGGTGCACTCCAGAGAAATTAAGAACACTCTTATAGCATTTTATCCTCCAAGTGAGGAATCACGGGAGGTTGACAAGCAGCAGCTCAGCTACTCCTGTAGCACTATGCAGAAACACTTCCTAATGTAAACCACTGGTTACAACACATCAAAAGGCAAAATAGTGAAAGAATTGTAACATACAATCACCCAAAAAAGACACTGTTAAAATGGATGACAATATAGTTGGGGAGCTGAAATCTTGTTAGAAACAAGGTTTTCACACGTCTGTAACCTTGAGATGTTTCATGATCTAAAATCTTGCCATTCACAAGTTATTTCTACACAATTCGGACCTTCATCCTAATTTTACAAGGGGGTGAATAAGAGAAGCTCAAGCAGCAAAAGATTTTTGAGATCACTTGAACTTGCCATACTTTATCCTCCCTCCTGTCACCCCCAAAGAAACAGTAATCAAAGCCAAGAATGAATTGCCTGGGCGATGCCAGAGAATGGGAGAGTTTGCGCCCTTAAGCTGGATGCATCAGCACGCCAGTGTTGCCTACATATCATGTGTCACACAGCCAAAACACTGAAACAAGGACCATGTGATGGTTATCACAAGTAACACTGCAGCAGAAAATCAATGCTCAAGGGACATAACCTCCCAAAGGAGTAGAATTTCTCAAATGTTTGGTGGGGCCTGCCTTGAGCCCCCATTCACAACAATGCTTCCACTTTGCTGATCGTAGCAGTCATCTTCCTCCTCGCCATCACTAGAAGTTGATTGATGATTTGAAGATACGCCATTAGTGGAAGTATGAGTATCTTGAAACCTGAGTGCTTTTCCTATCTGATGACTGCCAGAAGAGTCAAAATTTGCACTGAACTTAGCTAAAGAGTGCTCAGAAATCGATGTCCCACCCGCTTGCATGGAATTTGTACCCTTCTCAGACATGGAATTTGCAGAATTACCATCACTCTTTTTTGTATTGAGAAATCGACCACCACAACCCCTTGCCCTTCTCATAGCATGCAAGTGACGAGATTCATGAAGATATGGCTGGTCAAATAGACAAAGGGAACCTCATGTTATTGGTCAAAACTTTCACCTGATCTGGACAAAAATCTTTCACCACATCAAGAATTTAAGATGGCACCAGCAAGCAGACATCAACAAGGACTAGGATGCATCCCCAATTTGCCCAATTTTTATTCAGACGGAAACATGAAAACAAGCACTACAATGATTAGGCCCAACCACTAAGACACTTCATCTATAAAAGGGCTCCATCTCTGCCGGGAAGACTTTGAAGGTAGTTAAAATTTCTGATTTTTTTCTCAGTGTTCATCCATGTATATAAAGGTAGTTTGAAATTTAGCAAACAATCTTATCCCATTCAAATTATATATATAAATATTAATGAAGTTAGGCCTTAACTTGAAAGTTCAAGAATCATGGAAAAGAATAAAGCAACCAAATTACTTACGGATAAATAACTGGAAAAGTATACCCTGAACCTCAAGTAGTCAATGAAAGCATTTAGTGCTAATCATAAATGATCCACAAAAACATGGTTAAATCTGTAGAAATGCCTCCATAGAAAATAGCAAATATAACTGTAGATTTCTGCTCTCTTCTCAATTTTACAAGCACCAAAACTTTGTTGCTACTGCTTCATGATTTCCAGCAGACAGCTAAATTATGGAAGAGGATTTCCCAGTGATATTGTGATGCATTGTAGCTCGAGAAACATCCACAAGACTACACATGGCTAGAAAATGTCAATACTAATGATACAAGTATAGTTTAGAACATGAAGACATCTGGAATCATGATATGATACGAGGTTTCACCATTTCAAGAAAATGCAACCAAACAAACCATTTTGACGAAACATAATGGAACTCAAGTTGCGCCCTTTTAGTTGTCATCAAAAAACGATAACCATGCTGTAATGCATACATTTATCAACCAGTGTCATGTTGGTAGTCTTGACATTAGTCAAAAAAATACAAATGACCAGCCACATGCCAAGAAGACTTTGACCAAGAAACCAAAGCATTATATTTCACAAAATTACATTTTGGAAAATATATAGCTTAGTTAAAGGCCTATGAAAGCTGCTTATGTCAATATCCTAGCCCATCTATGCATCTGGAAAAGGGTAGACGAGGTGTTCCTGCATCAGCCTCTGAATAGCATGCGCAGCTACTTGGATAATAACTACACTAAATTCATACAGCAAGCACTAACATAAGTTTTTCTTGCAATGTATTTACCCTCATCCTTTTGGGCACAAAATTAAAGCCAACAACAATAATAATGGTTTTGAAAATGATATGATCCAACTATGTGTTCAGCAGAATGTAACGATCATATTGCCATGCATGGAATGATCAAAATTTCAGGCAGAGTATTGAATCAAGAAAGAAATGGAAACCTACAGCAGACAGCCTCTCCCAAGAAAAAATGAAAAATTATCTACCATTTGATCATGGTCCACCACCAGATAGAAAGACAGGGCGACAAAAACAAGCTACGAAAATCAACGCAGACAATGCAAGCTGAACTTCAGTACTTAATAGTTTTTAATAATCTATATATAATCACAGAGAAATTTTACCTTTCTGGCTTTAGCCATTTTCTTCTCCATCTCAGCTTTGGCACGAATCTGTCTTCGCCTTAAAATTCCATGATACTGCTTTGCATTAACATAAACAGGCTCCTCTTCCATTTCAAGGGGCAACGGCATCCTAGCCTGAGGCATTCCATACAAATGAGGAGGTACCTGGGACAACAAATTTCATAAGGTCTCGACTCTTTAAACTTAAGTGAACAAAAATATATGCAAAAACATGCAGGTAGCTGAGAATGGGGGCTCATCAACATAGTGCTATAATATTATAACTTGGATGCAAAAGCAACACCTGTATAGGTCTAGTCAGCTAAACAAACCCTAAAGATTCATATCTGCAATTTCTCAATATATAGCCATAAGCATTGTACACACACCATTACTGCTTCTCTCCAAGAACCTTAAAGGTGCAGTCCCCTTTTCCTTTATGAAAGCTTTCTTTTCCCTTCATTGCAGGAATTCAGAGAAATTGACACATGTATGTAGAAACATCATAAGACAATTAAACAGTCAAAATAAGTTCTAATTACCATCAACTTAAACCCAGTTCCCACAAAATTTTGAAGTAATTAAACACAATTTATGTTCATGAAGAATGCAGATATATCAATGTGTAATTCAAGCCAACTTTGACATATGCCAAGTTTTAAAGCATCGTTAACATGATCAAGTATGGATACTAAACAAACTTTAGTTAGAGAATAACAGGTGCAATTTTGGATAGAAGAGAAGGAAAGAAAGCGCCTTATTTCTCAGTGAGAGAAGTCTATATCACAGCTTCCTTAAATATATCTTAGTAAGCTTAAAAAACTCTTTCTGGTACTGTAACTCTAAGTCAATATTAATTTTCAACACCTAATTGAACTCAAAGAACTGACACTGTTTACTTGTCCATAACCAGATCATGCTACATTCTCAACTTCAAAAAAGTCATGGAGTTTAAGGGGGTGTTCAGTTATTCTCACTCCCCTCTCATCTCTTCGCCTTAATCCACTTACAGTATTTCTCAACTACCCAAAAATTAAAAATAAAAAATAAATAAAAACTTTCAAAAATTCATAAAATGAGAGTAAAGGGGGAGTCTGATCAAATGTATCAAAATTATTTACCAACTTTTGAATGTGACAGATCTAAAGAATGTTGGGTGAAACGTCTGCGCCTGAATTCATATATCGTAATGTTCATCGCTTACCAAAAACAAGCCATTTATGGGTATTATCAAGGGGTCCGTGCAGATCTAGTGTAGTCCCTTTTTACTTACATAAGGATCAAGATCAAATGAATATTCATTCTCTTTCTATTGAACAAAAATATATTTCTAACTCTTCATTGACTAACGATAAAGTGAGACACAAAATCAATAATTCAGGGTTTTCTGATAAAAAAGGAGGGATTCCTGATTATTCAGAAATTAATCGAATCAGATGCACTAGTCATTCTAATCTCATATATCCCGCTATTCAATAAGGGGAGAAAAGGAAAGAAGGATTTGACAATGTTCCCTGCAACTTCATCTCACGCTTGTCCCTAACTACACTTCCAACTGGCACTTCAACCAAAGCCAAACTTCTATCATCATTATGTCTCATCATCACTTCAACTAACAAGATTGGGAGAAATGGTCAAGCTTTCCAAGATTTACTTGCAATTCACTATGAATGCTGAAAATCAAACACAGTATACTATGACATGACAATAAAATAGGAAAGGATGAATTATGTAAAATTTTAATGGGTCACAATGTTTTGCATGTTGAAAGAACATTAAAAGCAAATTTCTCCCAAAAAAGATGTCCTTATGTTTAAACAGGATGGGAAACTGACACATAAAATGAAAAGAAGAAGAGCACACAAAGCATACCATTGCTTGAGGCCCGTATGAAGTCATTATCCCCCCATATTGTGGATCTGGATAAGGATAAGATGTTAGCACCTGCAAAAGTTTGGAATGCTATAAATGTACGAGATCTACTTTTTATTTATACTGACAGGAAAAAGAATAGTTATTAAGACTCAGATTTAGATTCAAGGTAGAGAATAGCCCTTACAATTGAATGACCAACAAGTTCCATCTGTGAATTTGATTCAAGGCGTTCACTCATAATTGGAGGTGTTGAAGTTGGAACTTGCTTGAGTTGCTGGTTTTCTCGTCCATTATTTCTATCTAATCCTGAGAGGGAAAAAAGACACCATTATTGCTGCAACAAAAAAACAGAATTAAAATACTAGATTTGCATGAGTAACAAAAACAAAACCCCACCCAGAACAGAAGGCATACTTATATATTCGTAAGGAAATATTTCCAGTCTGAAGGAACGTAAGCTGACAACTAAGAAAGGTAAAATTCACAATGATATAAAAAAATAATATAAAAATGCCAAAAACCAAATCAAATTGAGCATCAACTTTGAGATTTTTAGGCCCTCAAATAACCTATTGTTAAGGTGTGGCCTGCTGGCACTTTAAAGGTTCATGACCACTAAAACAGTCATCATTCAATTGTTTGGCAAGTCATGATCTTGATTAGGTTCAAGGATCGCTTTATGAATAAGATGTTATATTTGCAACACAAGACCACTCCGCTCTTCCAAGAAAAGAATCTAAGAAACCATGAAAACAGGAGATTACTAGCTGATATAGAAGTAAGCGCATATACAACAGGGAATCAGAAAAACTTATGAACAGCTTGAATTTGATCAAAGAGTCCCCACACCTTATGTGCCATCAAACACTCATCATGAGAACTGTTTATCACACAACAAAGCACTCTCCAAGGGCATTCCAATGTCTAATTGTGTTCAACTCTTAATCTAGGATCAACTCCGCTTTAAAGGTAATCCTACATAATAAAAGCAATGAACGCCATATTATGATTGTTGTTGTTCAACACCATATTCTGATTCTGATATGTTGTTGTTCAACCCTTCAAGTCAATCTATATTGTTGGGGCAGGTGAAATATCTCTCGGAATAAGGAAACCATACAGTACCTGCACTAATTTAAGAGCTCTGAGAGATAGAGGTAGCCATAAAACACTTTGAATCCAGCAGACAAGGTTCCTAGTGTCATAATTGCATCATTACAAAATTCAACATCGAAAAAGTTGGAAGCACCAAACTAAAGATGGGAAAGAACGCATAAGATTTTCCATTCCCTTGCTATTTGATATTTAAGTTTCCATTCTCCAAAGTCATAAATCTTCTTGACCCTCCTCCACTTTCTTGCTAAAAAAAGGTTGAAAGATCTGCCACTTATCTAGTGGTGCCACTTGTTCCACATAATATATCCTCATCTCATTTTTCTATCAGCACTGCCAACTTTGGAAATACAACTTGCTAAAGTTTCATGTTGGAGGGCCGCCACGGGAATATAGGTGTGTATGGGCATTGGGAGAATCTAGTCATTGCTGCATTGACTATATAACACAAATAAATAGAAAAAGAGAAGCTTTATTTCCCACTACTAGGTACAAAACTATACATCAAAACCCAAAACAAGCCAATCTAATTAATTCCTTCTTATTCTGAGGACTTCTCAACTAACAAAATGTAAAACAATTTCTTGTTTCTGGCAAAAAATTTTCAAGCATGCATGGCCTTCAAGTGCACAACTTATGGTGAGATGTAGAATATCATGGACTAAATTCAAATACCAATTAGGCTAAATGCAAGCTAGACGTAGAGAAATATTATGGTCCAAAACAAACAACTGTGTACAATGTTTCACTCTATTTTTAGGTTTAAAGTTTAGCAAGTGGAAAAAATGGAGAAAATCTGCTCCAGATGGCAAGCACAAAGTTGGTTCAAACATGAACCAACCCATATGGGGGGTTGCTAATTATGAAGCACGAACACGGACACGGACACGGACATGGACACGGACACGGGACAGAGACACGGGACACCACAGACACGGTGTTACACGGTGTTGTGGACACGGACACGGGACACCACAGACACGGTGTTACACGGTGTTGTGGCATGTCAAAGAACCATGCCCGACATAGACACGATCATTCCTAGAAGTCTCGGTATAACATAGGTTGCTAATAACATGTGCACACCATAGTAATGACATTTTCTTTTTTTTTTTCATTAAACATAAATGCTTTTGTGAAAAGAAAAATAAGTATGATGAAAAGCAAATTAAGGAGAGGTAATTTTTTAAGATCAAGCAAAGTGGAGTCTCCAGAGTCAAATGCCAACCTTTATTAACACCATTACTTTGAGCCATAGAGACATTTGCAACAGCACCATTTAGTTGTTCCACAGTAGACATTTTGGAGGCATTTTCACCCGACTCAGGTGGGGAGATAGCACTGTTGCCAATACCACGCCACCAAGGCTGCGAGTAAACTGCAGATGATGGTACACCCTGAGCATCATGTCCTAATCGCCGATCATCTCCTTCACGCTCTGTTGACATTATATACTATTTTGCCCTCAGATATTTTCAATGATCAATCACCTATCAAAACAAAATACCAATGACCAAACCATTTCCAGACCAGTTCGAAAGTTTACAAACATAAAGCTGACCTGATGTATGACTTAATCTAGGATGGAAGTGATACAAGCCAGCCACTATCTATCTCTACCCACGGGCATGCATTATTCCTACGTCTCTACATGCTTGAGAAAGGAAACATTGAAGTCACTACGTTCCAACCTTGAACAGTTTTTTTTGCCCTAAAAAAGACCAACTAAATACATGCATGAGCCCCAAAAACCTGTCATCCGCCTGTCCATCACATTAAACAGAGAAATACAAAATCAAACATAATTCAGCAGCCTAATTAGAATCTCTTATATCACTTACTTATCCGAACACTACAGCCAATACTTATCTCTCAATAACAGTAGTCAAAATAGAAATATTGCAAAACCAAATTGGCAAATTCTAAGGAAAAAGAAAATAAATAAAAATAAAATCAAGACGCCCAAATCAGATAAGTTATCCAAAAAAAAAAAAAAAAAACCAAACTTCACTCTCTCACCTGAACACTGCAACAAAGCATTATCTATCAACCCCACAAGTCAAAAAATTTCGATTATACAAAATAATTCATTGTCCAATAACTTTACGCAAAAAGCATAAAACCAATCGGCCAAATTCCAACAAAAGATTCACAAACCCCAAAATCAAGAGTCACTCACTCGACAAATGATAACTTTACAGCAACAAACTTTATCTTCCGAACCCAGTTGTCAAAGCCTCAATGGCCCAGAAAATATCATAACCCAGCAACTTCATACAAACAATTCAAGGCCTAATTGGCCACTTCCAACAATAACTTTCCGAGAAACCCAAATCAAAGAAATTATGAAAGCAACCTAAAAATTAAAAATTACCCAATTGAAACAAAAAGTGAAATTTCATAATTAATGGGGTTTGAGGAGAGTTGACGAAACCTTTTAAGTCATGGCCGTCGAAGCAGATCCAAGGGTTGTCTCTCTGTAACCCTAAGTGAGACTAGTCTTCCAATTTAAGAACACCACCACCACCAACACCCACAAAAAATTATTTAAAAAATCTGAATTATTTTCTCTGTTCTTTTTTTCATTGAATTTTCCGATGGAATTTTGTAGTGTTGAAAATTTAGGGCACACGCAAATGTCGCTCTCAATGTCTCTGTTAAGGAGAAAAAAGATGAGAGAGAAATCAAAGAAAGTAATTAGGAAAAGTAAATCCCGTTTCAGAGGGTTAATGTCTTAAATTAATCTACGTTGACGAAACTACCCTTTTAGTTTTATCAAATGGCCAATGTGTCCTAGACTTTCACGTGTCCAAATTTTTGTAAAATTATTTGGACTTCCAAATTTGGCGCCAAATCGATTGCTCATTTTTCCCTAAATTGGGATGCCCCCCTGACTTGAACTCGGCTGGTCCGGTTTTAATGGAATCAAATAAGAGTGTATATTCGGTTAAATCGTAATTAAAATGATTAAAATTAAAATAATCGATTTAATTTGATTATATAATTTTCATAATTATAATCTAATTTAATATACAAAAAAATCGAAATTTGATTTAATTAAATTAGACAAGTAATTCAGTTCGATTATCCAAATTAATCATGTTATTAAGATATCTTTAAGAATCTTAAATAACGATATTTTCTATTCATATCTATATAAATGTAATATATATCATTTATATCAACGTGATTATAAACTGTACTAATAATTATAATTCATAAATTTCGAATTCCGAATTTCAAATTTCAATAAAAATAACAAAATTTGAAAGTTTTAAACTAATTTTATTAATCTATCATTAGTTCATAAGATAAAAAATAACTAACATTATTTTATCATTCACTAAAATAATCTTTAAAGTATTTTTCCATTTTAATTTTTAATTATAATATTATATTATCCCTTTTAGTATTTTTTAGTTATAATATTTTTTCTTTTTTAACATTTAGTTAAAATATTATATTTATATTTATATAAATAAAAATTATTTAAAAATATATATTTTTTCAATTATTTCGGTTAATTCGATTTGACCGAAATAAAAATAGTTAAAACTGATAACCGTTCAAACAACCAAATTAAACTTTATTTTACACTAAACCAAAATCGAAAATTAAATAAACTGTCTGAAATATAAAAAGTGGTTCAAAAATGGTTATTTCGGTTTAATCGAATAATACTCACCCTAGAATCAAATCTCAATTAATGAAATAATCGGAATACATTATTACTATTGTAATATCATTCCAATGTCTAAGTGGTCAAATGGTTAAATATTGGTATGTTTTAAACAAACTTTTATGTTCAAATCTTGAGTTTTGTCCATTAAGGAAGCAACTCAACACGAACCGAAATTAATCAGATAAAAAATAGTTATCGAATACCGATAATTTATACTAAAAAATCTATTATAATATCATTCGCGTTAACTAGATTTATTAATCAAACAATAATACGATTTATAATGATAACTTTGTAAAAAGTTATACATTTTAACACCGTTTTAATATTAAGTATATTTTGATTTTAAAATTATTATAAAATTTTAACATATATTTCAAAAATTTAACCAAACTAGGCTTAAAAAGGTATCACAATCTCTATCTCTTAAATATTGGAAGATTTAGGGGATCAAGAGATTGCTCCCCCAAAAGAGTTCAAGGGACCGCCTAGCAGTTTGCCCTATAATGCTTGCAAAGCCCCCATACAATATTCATGCTCTGGAATTTTGTCTCCTAAAAGAGTTGACTGCTCCCAGAATATTACTTGTTCAACTATCAAATAAATTATTTTGCATTAATGGATAATCGGTATAGTGAATAATAATTTTAAACTTTTTAACTATGTTTTATATTCAAAATTTTAAAAAAGACTATATTGATAGAACTGCCCTCTAAAATGGATTTGATAAGTATTTAAATCGAATTTTTTAGAATATAATTTTAAATATCAGTTAGTATAATAAAAAAAGAGAAGAGGGGAGAGAGAGAGAGCCAACTTTGCACAAAAGAGCAAAAACGTGCTTCTTTCTTCTTCTTCTTCTTCTTCTTCTTCTTCTTCTTCTTCTTCTTCTTCTTCTTCTTCTTCTTCTTCTTCTTCTTCTTCTTCTTCTTCTTCTTCTTCTTAAATATCAGTTAGTAGAGTAAAAAAAGAGAGGAGGGGAGAGAGAGAGAGCCAACTTTGCACAAAAGAGCAAAAAAGTGCTTTCTATGTTCTTCTTGCGATCTTTCTAAAGTTGGTCTTGACGTTTAATCAAACTACATCAACGTGGTGGTACCTTCTTCGGGGGTTTAGGACTTAGGTGGCATTTAGCAAGTATGACGCTGACTTCGGGTCATATATCAAGGTCAGAAATAGTTTTAGGTTCACCAAAATTTGAGTTTATTTCCCTTTCAATATTAAAATTAAGATTTAACTCTAAAAAATCTAATCTCAGCCACCGAACCCGGCACTCAAATATAGTTATAATTTAATAAATTTCTTTTCTCTAACAATTTAAAACCATTATATCCTTAACCTTAATCGACTCATTCAAACACGCCAAACACAACCACCCCTTGCTCTACCTCCCTCCTCTCCACCGGCGACCTTTCTCCCTTCTCTCTCCCTTAGATTTTAGTTTAGCTAGGGTTTTCTACTTCATCAATTTTGGTCGTATTTTGAAAACTCTCGAGAGATAAAATCAATTTTTAGGAAGAGAGTGTGAAAAAGAGAGGATAAGTGGTTTCGATTTTTGAAATTATCTATCATATGATATCAAAGACACTAGGTGGTAGCCTTGAATATCTTTATTAACAAAATTTATAATAAGATATATTCTAAGTTTTATGATTTGACAATGTGGTCAAACTTTGACTAAAAGTGGGTGAGACTAATAATTCTTCGTGTTTATATAGTCAAGTACTTAGTATCTTGGATGTTTTCGTAGACCTTAAGTTGTCTAATTTTAGGTTATTTATACGGCAACTAATTTGATTGGGTGAAAGTGGAGTATCTTTGGTGAAGAAGAGAAGAGAAGTACATGAATTTAGGTAATGAGCAAGGATAAAAGAGTATGATGTTGGGTCGGGTCTGATCGCGTAAGTTCAATTCAGCTCTTTAAAAAAAACAAAAGAAAAAAAAAACATAAAATCAGATATGATTTTTTTTTTTATTATATAAAAATTTGAATTTTGGATCACCAGATTAGAGAATGAGAGTTTATATCACTAAGCTATCCCTTTAGGGATAAATCAGATATGATTTTTTATTTTAGTGACCTGATTAAGGTTATGGCCCAATATGGATCACAGAGTCAGGGTTTAGAACGAAAATGGCACATTGTCATCCCTACTTATCCATGAACACACAACTATAAATATATAAAGTCATAACATTTTAATATTGTTAAAAAAAAATTGAGCAGGGAAGAAATATGAAAATATAATACAAATAATTCATTATTTGTTCTATTTCAATAGATTGATTTTATAAAGAAAATTCAAAATTACAAATATAAAAATAAAATATTAAATATTAAATATTCAATTAAATCAGTATTGATTTATTCAAAATATTCAATATTTCTTCGTGTTTCTTTCAAATTCAATATTAAGAAAAATTGAAGGATTAAAGGGTTCATACTTCAAGACTCTAACATGTCAAGGCATTTAAAATATTGAAAAGACCATGCACCGCAGAGAGGCCATTCACCAAAACTTTGATATCTTGAAGCATTGTGTGGGGTTTTTAATGTTACCGTCTCAGTAGGAGGACGATAATTATAATTTTTAGTGAAATAAATAATATTTAAAATTATAATTTAAAAAAATAAATAAACAAAATTTAGTATGACCACAAATGCATTATTCTTAAAAAAAAAAATTGTGGATACGTTAATTTTTTACTCATTTAGTTGACTCCACGTCCCATGTTCCATGTATAACATAAAATCTCAAGATTTTATGATCAGTAATTTTTCCTTTTTTTTTTTGTTATTATTTCAATCGATATTTAAAATTGTATTTCGATTAATCTGATTCAGAATTTATAATGACCTATTTAGGAGGTTATTTACCTAACATAATCTATATTATACCCAAATTATAAATCAAATTCGAGATTTTAATTAAAAAATTTAACGTTATATTTTATTAAACCAATTGATCGTCGATAATTTCTTGTGTTTGGAAGATTCTGGAAAGTGGGAAGGGTAAACCGGAGAAAAGGGTGCTTAGTTTGATTTGCCCGTCCCTCGTTTGAGTCCCATTAAAGTAATAAACTAAGAGATTTATTAAGAGCTCTCGCCGGCGATGACACCTGGGTCCACCCCACCACGTGTGCATCTGTGGGTCCCAACTCGGCACTGAGAGACTCGTGGCCAGATCTATGTCTTCCATCCAAACAATAACGTCGGCGTGACGGCGGAGCCGAGAAGCCGTCTCCCCTTGGCCCCGTGCCTCCTGGCATCAAATATCCATATCCAACTTGCAATGCCACGTCATCAAATCCATTGGGTTTTCCCGATCTTTTTCTTTTCCCCCTCATATATATATTTTTTATTTTTACAAAAATTTAAACATAAAATCATCGATTTAAAAAAAGAGAGATTTATACCACTAAACTATCCCTTAAAAACTTTCCCCCCTTATATGGTAGAAAACAATAAGAGAAAATAATAATTTTTCTTAAATATTCTATTTATTAGGAAGACACGCCCAATACAAAATATAAATAAAAAATTGATTATATATTATTATGTTACCTCTTTCCTTATACCTAGCACAGATAAAGTAATAATCATGACACAGATAATTTATATAATAAAGAAATTTTGAACAGATCTCATTTTCACTCTTAAAAATCCCTTAAATTTTTCATTCATACTCAATTCTTAAAAGGTTACTGACCTAGATAGACCTAGATAAATCACGATTATTATTATTATTATACAAAGAAAACAGTTATATAAATAAACATACGATAAAAAATAGAATACAATTATGTAGAATAATATATATAACTAAACTCACTTAGTGAAAAAAATATTTAAAAAGTGTAAATTTTAAATCCCTTTCTCTCTCACACTTATTTTCACCTTTTCTCCATAGAAAATAATCAAATTTTGACTTCAAAAAAATAAATTAATTCTACGACTTGTCTCATTCTCAATTATTCTTTTTTTTTTTTATTTTTCACCGATCGATATGTAGATTTTGTCTGATTAATCCAGTCCTAATCCTATTAGACATATTAAAAGATTAATTCTCCTAAATCTCATTTCTTAATTCTTATGACTCAAACCGAGATCTATGATTAAAAAAATATAAAACCTTACGGTTACATGTATGTAAGGTAATTATTTTATTCAGTAATTATATATTTAAAATATGATACAGTTAAATTATAAAATTTCAATGTTTCAATTTTTCATATAACAAATCTAAAATTCTAATATTTCAAAAGAATGCATTTGAAAAGTTTTCATATATAAAGCCTCTGCAAGAATCGAAATCCATGTTTCCAAATATAGCACAAGAATCCTCCGCATCGTGTAAAACCTTCGTTTACCCCACCATCAGACCAATTGGCTGATTCCTATGAACCATTTCAAAGAAGTTTGTTGATATCTACTTTCTGTAAAGAAAATTAACTTCTATTCTTAAATAATCCGCATCCGCTTCTTCTGTCATAACAAAAGATTCCTTTTTATTATATATATAAAGGACCTTTCATATGAACAATTATTCATCGATATCTTATTAATTCATAACAAAATAATTTCATAATGTATTTCCATATCATTTTTTTGACCAACAAACAATCAATCCAGATAAAATATTAGATTCCTAAACCAAGTTTCGGGTTTGAAACTTAAGAATGAAAAAGATTACGTTGAGAAAACCATCCCTTAAATAATGTCTCGATAAATGCTTGAACCAGGAACATGACTCCAGATACCAGTATAGGAACCAAAAACATACATATATCATGTTCTTTTTTTCTTTTTTGAAGAGATACTATTTCACCAATTGGTGATCATATTCATATCTGAGGATTTTCCACAAAGTGTAGTTCCATTTTCTATTTATTCATTCTTATCATCTTGGCAGGAATCATATGTTAAAGGCTTGAAAGGTCACATCCTAGGCTAGGGCCCCACCCACACGGCTGATCCAACTTGCTTTGTTAGTACAGACAAGAGGCCATATAACGTCAAGAGTATTTCTACTCATGAAAAATCAATATTATTTTCCACAATTAGGAGTCTATTCTGCACCGTAGCAACAAAAGCAAAGAAATTGGTAATGATAATGTACAAAGTCAAAAATTCATTTACAAGTGCATGCAACCTCGGGTCAGGGCTTATATTGAGATCGGAGAGGTACCCCCAAAAGAAAGTAATAAAAAAAAAAGTTCAACTCAATTAACCAAAACATTTGCAATTCAGTATCAACATGTCTTATATAGACAACATGGAAGTCCCTCCTAATTTTATCAGCATTTACAAATCATGACAAACTGGAACTACCATAGGCTAGATCAACACATGCTGTGTCAATCTCCATAACATTACAGATGATCAATGGAATCATACAGGCCAAAAGACAAGTTTGAGGGATGCATCCAAAGGTCAGCAAGTTTCAAAATGGATAAGCGATGGTGTACCTTTGTTAATTGGCCACTGACTTGGGAAGAGCTAGGGAAACATTCCTTCGAGAAATTCATCAAAGTTTTCATCCCCAACTTCATTTGCACCGGATGTTGATGCTTTTTTCCCTATACATAGCAAGCAAGATTAGTGACCTACTATGGAAAATAATGAGGCAATTTTAGGTCCAGAAATAAAATTTCTTGTTTGGTCCATATCATCACCACGACTCCATTTGTGTATGCAATGAATACCTACATATATATTGGATACCGTTGAGGGTTAAGACAATAAAGAGACCATCCAACAAAGGAGAACTGCATTTGCATTACTAATAATTTTACATAAGCGGCTAGTTTCACCACAGTTTTAAGGAGAACTGCATTTGCATTACTAATAATTTTACATAAGCTGCTAGTTTCACCACAGTTTTAACTTTGCAGGAGTAGGACTTTAATGACAATAGAGAGACTTTGTCTCAGTTTGTGCATAGGACTTTAGAATAACAATAGAGAGACTTTGTCTCAATTTGTGCTCTCTTCTCAAGATTCACATCAAATTTCAGTCAAAGAAGAGACTAAGAAAGCAATATCATGGCACAGGAAAAGGAATTGAAGATCTTTAGCTTCTCCCAACAGAAGTTAGGAAACTTTATGTGATCCTGAAATTACTTGGTTCACAAATACAGGACGCCACTCAAAAATCATTAGACAAATCAGATAACAAGTTTATGTGCCGCCTAATGTCATCAATATACCAGCTCATAACCTTTATGAGAAGATATTGAAGAATACATTCTTGGTGATTCCATTAGCATTTGGGAAGCCCTCACACTCTTTCTCACCCCAAAATTATGAATATTACATTTGATATAAATTCCATTTGTAGTACTTCTCAAGTGGGACAGAAAAAGAAAAATTATATAGAAAGGTAGGCATTTTCAAAAAAAAAAAAAAAAAAGGAAAAGAAATCACAAAATTTCTCCATAAAAGATATAAAGCGGATATGACAGCAATAAAATTTGGCATTGAAGGTTCCCCCTACAAAAGAAGAGGAAGAGGCACAGTCATACGGTTCCATATTAGTAAACAAGGCAACTGTTCAACGAACCAAACTCTGAAGACTTAAAAAAGAAGTAAAGAAATTCAGTTTGAACTACAACTAATAACACCTAACAATTTCTCCTGCCTTTAGAAGTAAAGAAATTCAGTTTGAACTACAACTAATAACACCTAACCTTTTCTCCTGTCTTTGCTCTTGGAAATTACATCATGTGTCTCATCATCACTTGGTGTCCTTTCCCTATGAAAGAAATCATGAATTAGCTAGATACAGCACAAAGGCTGAGTAAGCATATCCACAGAGAACACTCTCATAAAGTTAAAATACTCTCCACGTCACCTTTTTTTCCTCTGCTCTGCTTTATCCGTTTTCTCCAACTGCTCTCTATCTCTCATTTTCTTGTAAAGAAGTTTACCTGCACATCTTTTCAAACACAGTCAACAAAACCAAAAGTTAAAGCCCCTCCTGACAGATCAAGAGAAGTACAATTCAAACTAACCAGGATACAATAACTTCAATGTGCTATCTAGTTGTGTTAAGAAACTCCAAAAGTTCCAAACGTTGAATTCAACATCAATGACCAATTTAAATGGAAAATAACTTGCTGTCACGAAAGATCAACAAGATCAGAAGTCTGCTTGAACATACGGATAGAGGGAGAGGATGACTTGAGATACTTTACAGGCATATATAGAAGTGATAAAATGTATTAAAAAAAAGGCAGGTGGTTGATCCTAATTTTGCAATATTTTGATCAGATGATGAAAGTGATGCAGAATATAAGCATATGACCAACTCTAGCTTTCTCCTTTGCCATTTTGTAACACATCTTTCTTCTTCTTCTTGGTAAGGGAATGTGAGATCCAAATCCCGGCCTTGGTTTAGCTAAGGATTCAAAATTTTCTTTCCAAGACCATGCAGCAGAAACCTAGAGTCCTTTTACTAAGTTTGATTTTATCCTTCATGCATGCTACTTGTGTGTCAATTAAAAGCTAAAATACTTCAACAATAGCATTTTGTCTAAATTTCACAATCCTCATTTCATGGAAACAACTTAGAAATAATCTTGTAAGAACAAGTTCAGTAAAATGCCCTTAAAAGTGAATGAATCACTAGCAGAACCAAGCTAATGGAATAAGTAGACAGGGAATAGATTTGATGTTAGATACACAAGAGAAAAAAGTAGTAAATAAGCAATTTAAATTGTTCATCAAGAGGTAACTCAATCCAAAATCCTCCTAATAAATCATAAATTCATTTGAAAAACCATGAAAGCACGGATGGACATTGGACATGGACACAACATGACACAAAAACAGTTAAATGGAAAATTTCCAAAAGAAGTAGAAGTAAAGGAAACTATGCTCCCATAATATTATTTTATTTTCCTGTACACAGACATTTATATAATGTATGTAATAAGTTTTGCCTCTTAATAGTTGCAAATTATATATAAGCAATTTATATTGTTTGCCAAATAATAAACCATAGCCCTTAGGCCAACATACCATGCAAAAATTAAGTCAGATATGAACCAAAACAAGCAAATTCCCAAAAATCCAAATGAAATAAGTAATCAAAGTCGTGCTCCTAATAAATATGTTCTCTAGTATGTCCTGCTTCAGAAGCAGCACCGTTCATAATAAATAGTATAAGAATAAACCACCTTGTGTTGTTTTTCGGACAACGCAGCACATTGATTCAGCAAGAAAGAAACTTCAAAAGAAGGATAAAAAGAGAGCCCACTGCAGGCAATATGAAACTGCCTACCTCTCACAAGTTACCAATTTCACAAGTGCCTGCTTGTTTTCTCCAGCTTCAAAATAAGAAAAATTCACCTAGCAACAGGAAAAAGGGCCCAGTAGAGTTATTAATTAACAAATATTTTAGGCAACAGTAATCAGAAAGTCACATTTGCCAGAAAAGTAATATTTATCGGATATTAATGAAAGAACTCTTCCAGATGGGGGAAAGTTCAAATTTCAAACACAGCTAATTGTAGTGCATTTCCTTTCTGGATGGAAGAATGTCATAACCAATGTTCTGACAAATAACTAATCACTATCAGTAATCTAAGTTTCAAAATTTCATTGATGCAGAAGATAAGATCTTAATAAAGAAAGTCACAAAAGCAAAAGGATTTTGACTAGAACATCCTTCTATTTGCCAAATGCAATGGGAAGGCTTTCAGTTATCAAGAAAGTATCTTGTACTTTTCCTCTAATCATCTGTGAAGCTCAGTTTGTGTTGCAACAGAGTTTCATGTATAAACTTTGTACCATAGTGTTAAAAATTCTATGAGTTCTGTATTCAGATGGCATCTCCTCGATGCCTTTCAAGTTATATTTTCAACATCATACTGCCATCTAAATAAAAGGGTCCTGTTTGTCACTTGAGTATCAAGACCAGGTTTAGCCCTGATTAAAAAAAGCCGAGACATTAACAAGGCAAAAAAAAAATTTCTAGTACTCTTTTACGCACTAGTAAGCTGCAATAGTATATCCAACAGCTCAAAGAGGGTTTAACAACATGGTTGCCAAAATAAAAAATAAAAAAAAAGGAGAGAGAGAGAGAGTTTTGTATTCAGTCTCTTTTTTTTCTGTTGAAATTCTATCATGTTACTGTTAACATGTATGTATTTTCTAGTGAGTCCAGGCTGCAGTTTTCAACTAATCAACCCAAGATATGTATATAAGAAACCGGTGGAATGCACAAAAGAACTAGGAAAAAAAAAGGAAAGCAAGAAAACAACCATCAGATTCAAGTAATTAATTGTAGAACCACAATGTCCAGAACTTGCCTCATAGCTTGCTAAACCATCGTTTTCACTGCAATGTTTATTGCCACATGTGAACTGCCCTGACAAAAAATATGAAAAGTCAACATAAACCCTAATGCCATTATCCAAAACAGGAGTCAATTGAAAGGAAAGAAAAAAAAAAGGTGCCAATACTTGCATCTTTTTTATTTTATTATGTGTTAGTAGAGGTTGAAAATAAATGATCCTCACAGGAGGAAAGATCAAGAGAAAGACAGTTTAAAGCATTTAAAAGTACTAATTTACCTTAGCATATTTATTTTGGTTTGCAAGTTAATGTAAAAATACAAGTGCCACTGCTCATGGAATGCAATTCTTTTGAAAAGAATCAGAAGTGTACCAAATCACTTCTATTAAGTCATTGTGTAAATTTTGCCATGGAAGTGAGTATCTCTGGAATACAACTGTTCAACTTTGTTAAGGCCCAAACAGAGGATGACTCGGTCATGGATTTCTGGCGTAAATCCCACAATATTGTAACTTACATAATATCATTCCACCATCTCTAGTCTACCCGGTCTTGAATTCTAACGTTTCCTACCGAATAATGTTACCAAAAATACCATACCTGATGTGACATTTACAAATTAATTGGTCATTTGGTCATTGAGAAGCCCATTATGGAACACGCTACAATGTTTTAGCACACTATATTGTGCCCCTATCAAATTTAGCATTTTGGTCTTTTGATTTTTTTAATACATCTAGCATTAAACTTTGCAATTTGCTTCTCCCAACCCAAGATACTCTTTACCTTACATGATATCATCAACACATGCTCCGACAAATCCCAAGCCTATATCCACATTCCACACATTAACATTTAGCTTTTACCCAGCAAGTGCATTGAAGTAAACAACTTGGTGGCGACCCTGTAAAACTTTAAGGCAGCTTTAGACCTTTTAGTCAAACACCGCATACTTTTCCCCCATTCAAAACTCTAAACCTACAAAATTATCTTATGAGCCACAACACAGTTCATCATGGTTACACACAAACAAATATTGATAGTCCAATGTCCCCAACCAACTGAAAACAACCAAATTCAATCAAAACAATCTTTTTACAAATAACACTTGTAAATAATGCATTCATCCACAAGACCAACCAGACAACAAGTGCACAGGAAATGTTAATAGTATACGAGATAACACTATCTAGGGACAGACGTGACAAAAGTGAAAAAAAAAAAAGAGGAGGGAAAAATAACCTTTTCCAGAAATGACTTCCTTCTCCGTTCTCCACCTTAAGCCAATCTACAAGTATAAACCTCATAATGTTGATGAGAATAGATGAACCTCATTATGGTTAGGCCAACAAAAAATCCCTATATTTTTAGGCAAGATTTCTAATCACAAGTTTATCTATCAACCAATTATATATTAACTTAAAATCCTTCTCAATGGAACTAAGGTGGTAATTTTATGATCCCAAGCCAAATCCACCCACCATCATTATGCTTGAACTATTTCAATTTTTTAATCATAGTTTAATAATGTTTATCAATTTACAATGATCATATCAACTTTTGTTTTGAATTAATAGTACTCTGGTTCATTATTAAATACTCACAATAATAATTATGTAGCAAAGTTGAAAAATGTTATAGCAAAAAAATTGGATTTTTTTAATAAATAATGGCTAGTTAAATGGGTTTACTTAATAAAATAGTGGCTTGCCAAACCTCAGCTTCATAATCAGATAAAAATCATTAACAAACCACAAATAACCATCATACCTTGCCACTCTTGTAATGTGACATGTCAGCTATGCAGTATCTTCAGTAAATCAAGGTAGCACCAAGGAACAAAGGTGGACATAATCTATGAAGCAATCAAGAGAAAAGTGGCAAAGCATACTAAAGTGAATACCACCTGCAAATGCCTAGATAAGATGAACAAAGAAAGCAATGGTTGTTTCAATATTAAAAAAAAAAAAGGGTGATGGTGGGGGGGGGAAGGAGAAGAAACTAACTTCCAATTTCTTTTATTTGGTAATAAAAACATTCAGAGAAAGGAAGGCACAAATTGACAAAGAAATCAAGAAATTATGAATACCATGGGCACCTCATACACAGCATACCTGGCTACAATGGGTTTCTACATGCTAAATAAAAGTGTTAATATTTATGGCATATTTAGTTATGATATAAGAAGAAAGGTTATTATTTTTGCAGAGGAAACAAACATGGAGGGCGCAATTTGCAAGTTTTGATAGGAAATGAACTTGGATCTAATAGAAAGGAGAACTCCACTGTAAAGCCATACAAACACAAGGAAGGGGAGATGGCTCCGAAGCAGATTAAGATGATAGAATTGAGGATACCTTCCCCTCCCCCCCAAAAAAAAATTAGTAAAAAAGGAAGGCCTCAAAATGCAAGAAAAACCTAAGTCAACTAATTAGAGAAAGGGCTCCAAAATCACTAAGCTGAGATATTATAGAAATTATTGACATTGACCATGTAAATGCATTCGTTGGGTCAAAGAGACTTCATGTATTCAAGAGTCAACTAAATCCCCAAAAGAATGGTTTCTATAAGAGTTACATGAGACAAACAGCAGGCTTTGGCCTTAGACCAATTCAAACATGCTATAGAGCAAAAGTAAAGATGAAACCTGAAAAATATATTCATTAATATGAACAATCGTCTATTGCAAAGGATACTCTTTAAAAAGTTTATCATAATAACGCTTCACCAGCCTTTGCTCCCATGATGGATCCATGTCATCCTCCTCAGAACGTATGAACCTTTACATAGTCAACCACAAAAATATCCGTTCACTTAAGAAGTTACCAAATGTGCACATCTTAAGACAAAATCTTTTAAATAAAATTTCAACTATTATAAAAGGAATCCAACACTACTAGAACGCATGAGGCTGTGTCATATTTTTGGATAAAATCACCCTTATAACTTGTCACAAAACCAACCACTCTTTCTCTAGATCCTAATAACACATTTAATCTTAAATTCCAACTCTCCTCTCTCTCCCACTTATGCAATGCTTGTAGTTGAAAACAAGTGGCAGAAATAAAAAATGAAAATTGAAGCCATTGTGGTCAGCAATTATAAAGGACAAGTGAAGGTTTGTTTGTATTGCAATTCTAAATTCTCTCCCTCTCTCTTTCTCAAAAACGGATTTTAATAGCCCCACAAATTGCACACACAATGTGTGTGCTACAGGGGCTAGAAAGTGAAGTGGTATCACACACTTTTCCTAAATTACCCTTTACAAATCACGAATGACTGCATAAATCATTTCTCAACTTCAACACACCCTCTCTCAAAGAAATGTGCACTTTGTTTTCAAAACCGTTGTGCAAATATACTAACCCAAGTATGAAAACTTGGGGAATGAAGATCTTGTTCAATATCTTCAAGCAACTCAATGAGTTGGTAACCTAGTCCATATAATTCTAGAAATCTCTCTCTCCCTCTCTCACATAAGGAATAATATATATACATTGTGTTTGTATTGGGGTAGGGGGTAAAAGTAAGGTCATTTGATTGCTCATTGGATTGAGTTATCCATGCAAATCCAATCTAATGCCAAAGTCAAGTGAATTATGTCAACTAAAATTGAAAAGATTCTCCATGCACTCCAAAATTAATTGTGGACCTTAAGAAATACTAAATACAATTTGCTATTAAAATTTTCTCATTGAATTCTTTCAGTGATTTGATTATCAGAGTACAATTAGATAAATTTTGATCTGAAAACCTAATTATAGTAAGACCTTTAACTCATGAATTTTTTTCATAAAGGTTTCAATTAAACATTATTTTCCATTAATTTCATCTTCTTGGAAACAGAAGAAAGAGCACTGCTATCATTTTTCTCTATTACAATATTGTTAGTAAAATGTTAAACTATTAAAATTAATTCAAGCATAACAAATGGCACATGCATCACGTGTGCCCCAAGGGCCAGTCTAATAAATACATTCTTTGTTTCAGATTAGTATGGAGTGCACAACTGATCACTTTTCCTTCTTAAGTACCTAGTACATGCAAATAAATTATAGTACAACGGTGGCTATATAACTAGACTAACAGCTTTCTTGTCACGAATTTCATAAAAATAGCCAATCTTAATACCGTATCCTAGATCAATGCTAGCGACAGCAAAAAATACCTTCACCAGTCATTTTTGTACAACGCACGAACTAGCAACCAATCTCATGCCAAATACTGTCCAATCCTTCCTTTCTACCTAGTGATGCTCACGATCCATAGCTCCTCACAACTTGAAATTCTCATATTTAATGAACAAATAACAACTTTCCCATGTTAATTCTTATCTCTCTGTCCTCCTCCTCAAGTCAAATATTCTACTTGCCCCTATCTCAAATTTGCATCCCTCTTCCTTTTTACTTGGTAATTTTGTGTATCTCAGATCAGTTGACATTTTCTTATCTTGAAATAAATAAATAAAATAACCACAAAATTTATGAGCTATAATGTCTGACAGTTTACTTGTTGCTAACTAGCAAATTCTTTTGCATTTCTAACAAAGTTGACATCTTTTACGGTAAGCAGGTTATGGAGTCACAATTCAGAACACCACTCTTATTTTGTGCACAACCTTAGCTTACAAAAATAGTACGATTCCATTCATATTTCAAACATTACATCCTTGGGCATTGTGTTTCTGTTACTAAAATCTACACATATACACCAATAGGTGCATCATATAACAGTGGGGTGTTAATGCCTTTTGACAAATTGGGGAATAAACATCTGGAATATAACAGTGGCAAGGCAAGCATACCGGTAACCTTCCCTAAGAGTATCTTGATCAGTTTTAACAGGCAGCTTCTCTTTGGTGGACTTTTCCTGCCCATAATACCTATCTGTGAGAACAGGAAAAGAATGAGGGGAAATAAAAACTGAAAATTCACAATTTTAACATAAGGGATAAAAAGCAGAGAACATTATAATGGGATGAATATCAGCATTAGAGTGGAAAAAAAGTCGCACTCACTACCTTCTCGCTGAATCATTGCTAAAAGGTGGCATCAAAATTAAGCATGCTATCTATATGTATTCCAAGTTTCAAAAATAAGATTGTGAATTATACATTTTCCTGGCACAAAAACAGGTGTAGTTGGTACAAGAATGAAGAAACAAACATAATGACTCAATGGGTTGCTATACTTCTTGGAATTTTATCATCTTTAAGACTTAGTCTATGGTTGAATTAAGTTATCAACCCTAATTTTTTTTTTTTTTTTGGTTAAAAAGAAAAGCATCAAACCATCAGAGCAAACAGAGGTGGTTAGTCTATGCCGGACAAATTTCCTCACAATTGCTATCTTTTCCTTTTTTGAAAGAACCCACGAATGCTAATTGTTTCTTTCTACTTCCATTTTTATTTCCATGTTTGTGGATGCATCTCTGCCTTTAAGCACATATTCCTCCATTTTTAACATTTATACCCACTCTTGGACATATAAAATATCCACTTGCCATGTAAAAGTAAAAATATATGGACAATTGTAGCCCCCTTCCTTCTCAATGGAGGAGATTGTTCATCATCCAATTGTTTTAGGACAACAGGATATAACAAGTACAGAGCTCAGAATTTGCATACATCCTTGCGTCCAGTTGACCACAGATAAACCAAATTATAGTATAAGTTAAGTACTATATAAGTGTATTCAGTTAGGAGTACTGGAAACAAAAAAAATAATCAGTTTCTTCCAGTGAATTAAAGCAAATCAGTCCTATTATAGATAAGCCACACTAACATGTGGAAATGGAATCTTCATAGAAGGGAAATGACAATGTCTAATAGCTTAAAAGTGTGGCTTACAAAGAACCTCCTCTTGATTAGGGCTACATTTGGACTAAATCAAAGAAGAACTTCCATCATTTGAATTGAATTTTTTAATGACTTCATATGTGAATAATTTTTAAATGATTTGCACCATGAGGCTTAAATGTGCAATTGAATTGAATTTCTAATACTTGAAACACCAAAATAATAACTAAGTTCAAATCTAAAATTTGTTATTTACGGGCACTCATGAAGGCATTTATGCGGCACCCACAATGTCTCCTACTCACAAAGTCCTTATATTTTTTCATCCAAGCGTACATATAAGCATATCCCAGTTGGACTCAGAACACTTTGTGACTGAAAATATAGTTAAATTTTCATAACTTTCTGCGTGCGTGACTTAGAGATCCACACTTTCTTAATCATTGATGAAAATCCGCTTGCGGGGCTCATTTGCTTAGCTCAACTCCAACAAGTTTAAAGAAATACTTTGATCTCAACATGGATTAAATGACCACCAGAAGAAACCCTAATTTGGAAAATTTGAGAAGCAAAGTTACACTGACCATAATCGTTCAAGAATTTCTTGTGCCGATCGTACGCGTTGAGACCACGTATATGAGTTTGATATTGTCTGCAAAAAAAAAAAAAAAAAATTAGACATTGATTGAAGATTGAAAGAATTGGGATTGAATACAGGAAGACATTGTTGCAGGACGGAACTGTTTTCGCGCTTCTTTGTCGAAGATTTGTGATCTAAGAGAATTAAAAGACGCCATCTCCAAATCTTCGTCTTCTGATTTTCGAACAAAACCTTACTTTGAAAGAACAGTTCCGAAGGAGGAGAGCATCCAAGGAGACCAGAGGTGATGTAAAACCCTAATTACTTTTTCAGGTTTTCGATTTTTTTTTTCCTTTTCATTTCGTTTTATTGGGCCTCTAAGGCTTGACGCGACTTTAATCGCCTTTGTTTGCGGATGTATATATACACGCTGGTATTTTAGGCCAATGCGGTGCAGATAATTCAGAAGAGTCGATCTTTAAAATCAGTTTTACAATATCCAAATTAGATTAATTAAATAAAATATAAATACTATTAAAAAAATTACATATATATTTAAATTTTATAGTAAGAAATTTAAATTTAAATTCATATTTTTTTTATATAATTTTAAAATTTAAAGACTTTTTGATAAGTTTAAAATGAAAAAAAGGTTAAAAATAAAGGTTTATTTATAATAAATAAATAAAATCTTGTAAAATGATTTAATTAAGTTTAATTTATTGGAAAGATAATCGTAATGAAAGAATAAATTGCTTATTATAAAATGAATTATGTTAAAAATTCAAATATATATATCAAAGAAAAAGAAATAAATTGTTATTGGAAATAAAATTATGATATGGTGCATAGAAGATCAGTACTCATTTTGACTCAGAAACTTTTGATTGCAATTGTTATAATAACGTCTCAATCAGTTAAATTTTTATCCTAAAAAAAAAAGAATTGAGAATATATTAATTATATCATTATAAATACCATGAAATAGAAATGTAGATATCTTAATCGTAACATATTTCTTAATATTTTGAAAAATATGTTTCTTAAATAAATTAATAAATAAATATACAATATAAATTATATAAATTATTTATTTATTTAAAATTAAATGAGAAATATTGTATACCCGTATGTTACTGATAGCTCTTCATAATGTATTGAAAACTTCAATGAAGACTATTTTTTATATAGCCTTTGAAGTTTTCATCATCATCCATTGCTAGGATTTTTAATCCATCTAGATTTGTGACTTGTGATAGAGCAACATATAATTGCTCCATTACACGTACCAAGAAATGGATTTATATTTCTTAGTAACATAAGAGGCATCCCTTCTTCTAAATTTAGCTCATGTTTAGAAAATCCTAGAAAAGTAAAGCTACTAAGGAATTCTATTGAGTACGTTCCTTCTTGCTCAAAGTTATCTGAAAATGATTACATATCTCATCCAAGCTTTTATATATTCTTGTTGAACCACTCAAAATATCAACCATGAGTCATTCACATGTTTTGCATTTTGGTTAAGTAGTATTCGAATAGTTCTTTCCTTAAGATATTCTTCATTATATTGCTTTGATCTAAAATGAGGAGATGTCCCTTGCACTATTATTTCAATAGGATAATAGGAATTTTTGTTTACGTTGGAGAACTCAATATGAGAACTTATAGATTGTGGAGTGGAAAATGCAAGGCTATGCTTCCATAATTGACAAGCATTGTAGAAAGTATAAGAAGTGTTTTTATTATATGAAATTAGATTTTGTGATAATAAGTAATGAAAGATAGGTGTGTCAGGATAATCAAGACGCCTATGTCAAATAGTGGAGGAAAAGAGAGGGCCAATCCGGTGGATGAAGAAGGAGTAGGTGAAGGAGTTGTTGGATAGAGATCTTTCAAACTATTGCACCTAAGATTGATCTATTTCGTTCGAAAATTCTTCATAGATAAACTAAAAGGGTCAATTTTACGAAAAATGAGTTATCTTTTGTAAATTGATACATAGAAATAAGATTTTTAATGATATGAGGTACAATTAACACATTTTTAAGATAGAGAGGAAATGAAGACGTGTTTAGATAAGTGTTTTTAACATAAGAAACAAGAAGGGACTTCCATTAATGATAAAAATAGGATCCTTACAAGAGGCAAGTATAAAGCACATAGGAGTTAGAAGGATTCCTTGACAGTGGTGGTGTTGGGAGATAGAGGGTGGCAAAAGATGGAGATTAGGTTTTATAATTAGATTCTGATACTATATTAAAGGAGAACTTGTTAAATTTTGTTATATTTTTGAATAATTGCATGCCACTATAAAGAATTACAATCATATACGATATATGTCTAGATATATGATTAATTATTAGGTTAAAAAAAGGTAGAATATTAGACTAAATAATAAGATAAATATAAGGGTCAATATTGTATCAATTAAGCTAAATAATATACTAGATATAAGGACCACTATTCTATCACTATTGATTATTATGGCCTAGTTGGATTGTCCAAATATAAAGTTGAGATTGAAAACATAAAGAATGCATGCCTAGATGTGTCACTTTGCATGTTGATCCTACACAAATTTGAGGGCAAATAGCTAAGTGAAGAATGAAAAGGGCAACTATGATCAAACAAGAATATACTTTTATTACCTAATTTAATAGGTCGACATCTTAAGTATGGAGGTACAAATGTCAGCAAGCAATTGTTTTGCCCTTACGAGGTGACCCACGGGCAAGGAGTGTCGAAGTCAACCTTCTATCTATTTGTCATAAAGGGCTAAGGGCCCTACATTTGCTGGAACATACGGGCATATGTGGTTTCCTATTTGAAAAACACATTCCATTCTTATTTAGACCCATGTATTCTGCACCTTTTGTAATAGGTCTCAAACTATTTTTACATATATTTATTGTATTTCTATGGATAAGTAGTTCGAAAAATGTTAGGTCCAAAACTAATATTTAGTTGGTTCAATAATCGAATATAAATATCTCTTAAACAAGTTTTCAGACTCGGATTACAAGAAAAAAATAGATATAGGAAGAGTTTTATTACCCTTAAAAGTCCAATCTTACTCTCGAGTCAGATTTAATTAAATTTAATATATTTTTTGAATATTGGTGATTTAAAAAAAAAAGGGTTAGGGTTCAAGAATGGTGATCCCAAAAATTTTTTCTTTGGGTTCGCTTTTAATAATTTTAGAGTGTTTGATTAAAAAAATATTATGGTATACAATATTTTTCATATAATATTTATGAATGCGACTTTTAAATAAGATAGATAAACAAAAATAAATAAATAAATTTCACTTCTCATAAATTATTTTACGATCATCGAAAAAATCTCTATTAGGTAATTATCGCGATGAAGCCTAAAGCCTTAGGACATCGATATCAATACCTTCACATTTAAGATGTCCTAAGTTGGAAGAAGTTTGCAAAGTAATTTCTAATACACCAAAAAAGGAACATTTTAGTGGATTTAATAGATTATGTTAAAGATGTGAATAACAGTTGGAGGATTTTTCGATTTTCTGTGCAGAATAATATTGAATCTCAACGCATAACTTAAAAAGTTTAGAATTATTTTTAAAATCAGATATCGTATTAAAACTTAGAATCGATGAATCATTAGGGTTTTATATTACTCTATTGTTTCCTATTCGTTAACAAATTAAATAAATAATAACTATTATATAATATGTACTTCTCTTTGTTTCTTGTATATTAACTTGGATTAAGTGGACTAAAGTTGGCTGTTGTTTTGAGACTTAATTATTTTTATTGCATTGATAATATTTTTTTAAAATATAAAAATTAAATAGAAAATAAATAATCTATAAATAAAAATCAATTTTATAGAACATTAAAACTAAAATATCAACTTAGATATAATATAGTTTCATTTATTTAAAAAGCCTTATATCATATATTGCTATTTATTTTTTTATATCTAATTAACTTATGATAAATTATATTATATATCACCAATTTTTTATTTTTCTTTTGTTAAATTGTAATAATTAAATTCGAGCGGTTATAGAGTTTAATTTAAAAACTGATTCTTTTGATATCAATTTTTTTTATTTTTAAAATTTGAATTTAAGATTTTAATTAAAAAAATTTAATATTCTACCATTAAACCTACATACGTCTGTCGATTGTTTTTGGGTATTTAGTTTGGGCCGTATATTTTGCTAGATTTGCTTTATTTTCTTATAATAGGATATGATTTTTTTTCACCAGTTTTTTTCCCCTCTTTTATTAAACAATTTAGCTCATTTTGTTTTGTGGAGATTATTTTTTTATTTATTTATCTTTAATTATTTTTAATTATAAATTTTTTATATTTGATTTCCATCCTGGCCCTCAAAATAGAAATCTGTTACAAATTCTATATCGGATTTCTAAAAATTCAAAAAATAATACTTAAATTCAATAGCCTTTCTCACCCAACAGATCGATCTTTTGGGTTGAGTTCTCCTATTGGATTTGAATCTATCATTTGGGTTCATGACAAATTGATATCAGAGCCTCCAGTCTAATATGGAAAAGAGTTACTTGGAAGAGGGCTATCTAGTATTTGATAAGGTCCGAAGTGAGAGTCGTCTAAAAAATTAAAAGAGTTACCTGTTGCCAGAGTAAGAGTCGTCTAAAAAGATAAAGGGTTATTTTGGTGTTGGAGTGAAAGTTGTTCAATAGGGAAAATGGTTATCCGGTGTTCTAAAAAAGTCCAGAGTGAAAGCCGTCCAGAGTGAGAGCCGTCCACGGACGTCCGATATCTCAAAGGGTGGGCAATGTTACAAATCCGATATCGGATTCCAAAGAAATCAAAAAATAATAGTTAAATCCGATAAACTCTTTCACCCAATAGGTCGATCTTTTGGATTGAGTCCATCATTTAGATCCATAACAAAATCCTGATTCGGTCCACTCTCTATCAATCGTTAAGTGAAAAGATTGCGGATGCAAACCAAACAAGTTTATCACTATACATTACCAAAATACCTAATAACCGTTTGTATAATTTTATATTTAATTTTTTGTTCATTAAAATATCATATATTGCTATTTATTTTTTGATATCTAATAAATTTATGATAAATTATATTATATATCACCAATTTTTTATTTTTCTTTTTGTCAAAATGTAATAATTCAATTCGAGCGGTTATAGAGTTTAATTTAAAAATTGACTTCTTTTGTATTACTTTTTTTACTTTTAAAAATTGAACTCAAGATTTTAATTAAAAAAAATAAATATTTTATCATTTTACCTACGCCGATTGTTTTTGTGTATTTAGTTTGGGTTGTATAGTTTGCTAGATTAGCTTTATTTTCTTATAACAGGATATGATTTTTTTCACGTTTTTCCCCTCTTTTATTAATCAATTTAGCTCATTTTGTTTTGTGTAGATTATTTTTTATTTATTTATCTTTAATTATTTTTAATTTTTAATTTTTTATATTTGATTTCCATCTTGGCCCCCAATATAGAAATCCTGGCTCGGCCCACTCTCTATCAATTGCTAAGTGAAAAGATTGCGGTTGCAAACCAAACAAGTTTATGACTGTACATTACCAAAATACGTAATAACCATTTGTATAATTTTGTATTTAATTTTTGTTCATTAAATATGAAATTAAAATTTAAAAATATGTGCCGTGTCTATCTCAATAATATTTTTTGATAAATTATCGATATTCGATAATGATATTTGTTTCATTCGAATCAAATTAGATTCTTAAAATACAAAACAATACCTATTAAAACTCGATCCTCATACTTTAAAAAATATCACTACCCGGCTATTAAACTTACAGCAATAATAACAACCAAACTTTTAATCCATTAAGTAGAATCAACTATATAGATCATTTTATGATATTATATTATATTCTAAATCATATTTTTATTTATATTTAAATAATTCATATCATATTTCATTATTGTTATTAAAATTTTCTTAGATATCCCTCGAATTTTTTTGATAAATTATCGATATTCAGTAATCATATTATATATGATTAAATTCGATTCGAATTAAATTAGATTTTTAAAATATAAAACTATATCTATTACAACTCGATCCATATACCTTACTTAAAAAATATCATTACCCGACTATTAAACCTACAACAACAATAATAATTAAAATTTTATTCCATTAAGTAGAATCAACTATATGAATCCTTTTACGCTATTATAATCTATGTTGAATCTTATTTTCATTTATATTTAAATAATTCAGATCATTTTATTTTTGTTATCAAAATTCATATTAATATGAGTACTTATCATAATTTTTTACTGTCTGATTGAAATCTATATAGATCGTCTGTGAATATATTTATATTATTTTAATCGTATTTCATTCTTTTTTTTTCCTTAATAGACACAACTCAATCTGTTATAAAATATTTATTTAAAATATTAATAATTTAATTAAGTATGATGGAACATAAAATTGATTTCAATTTGTGGCTGTTGAGATTAGGTGTTTGCAAACCAATTTCTAATCAAAAAACAAAAATGGAGGAGACTGTAAACGTGGCACAACTTGATTGGCAGCCCACGCATTCCCACTCGTGACAATAGTCTTGCGAGTCGCGAGCTGTCGTGGATTACCGTCGCGTGGACTCTGAACTCAGCTCTACTTTTTCTGAGCTGTCATTGAAGAGAGAGAGAGAGAGAGAGAGAGAGAGAGAGAGAGAGAGATTTAACAGTCGGGTATGTAGAGAGAGAGAGAGTGGTTGTGGGGGTGGAGAGAGTGTAGACAGAGAGAAGAGAGAGAGAGAGAGACTGTCGGTGGAAGCATGTTAGTGGTCTCTCCAATCCAGGGCTTACAGCTTAAACGTCGCTTTCTTTCTTTTAACAATTTTTTTCTTTTGTACTCCCAGTCAAGCTCTATATACAGCTGTTAGTGAGAGAGAGAGACACGTAATTGATAGAGAGAGAGAGAGAGTCAGTAGAGAGAGAGAGAGAGAGTCAGTAGAGAGAGAGAGAGAGAGAGGGAGCTGAAAATTGGTTCCATCGTTCCTATATCTTCTATCTCTTCGCGACGACACCTTCTTCATCTTGTCCATTTGAGTGTCGGCGCAGATTCTCTCTCTTTGTGTTCGCTCCGAGGTGTAGCGCGAGATCTTTTAGTTTTTGTGGGTTCAATTTTGAGACCTAATTGAAGCTTTTATCAGTTTCAAGGTATCCCCAATTGCTTCGTTTCCTGCTTCATTTTCTGAAATTAGCTGTTTCTGATCACTGATTAATTAGTAGTTAGGTTCTGATATACGCTTGTGTGGAACTGTGAATTAGGTTTAGTTAAATTGTCTGATGATTTAAGGTATTTTTAATTTTTTGAGAGATACTTGTTTGTGAAGAGATATTGATTCTCATTGGCTTTATCTCAGGTGATTGAAGTCAGATCTGGTCTATTTCACCGCAAAAAGGAGAAACTTGAATTCGAAGTCAAGCCACTTGAAAAAGAAAAAGGTTTGAAGCAGTCACATGATAGTCGGCCACTTAGATATTTTGTGAGATTTGGATCTGGGTTTTCTCATCTGGGGCTGTTGAGTAGAGCTTTAAGTTTTCCCCCCATGGATTCACAAACCGAAACTGGGGTTAGTATTTGTTTCTGAACATAAATTTCTATGGCAATGCTATTTCAATGGGGTTTTGATATAATCAATTAGGTCTCTCAATCTGAACTGATTCTTCTGTATTATGATTTGGATTTTAAGAGAGTTCATCTCATGTAATTTTTTTTTTGAGATTTGTTAAGTTGAATTCCATTTGGTATGCATAGGTCATTTATTCTCAAGTCCTGAGAATTGAATACTAGCTTTTATAGTGTTGAGATTGTTTGGTTGTTGTGGGAATTCTCATTTATTTGGTTTTTCAGGGGAAGTCAAAGAAGAGTCTGGGTGGTAACCAGGTTTGCCAGATATGCGGTGATAATGTTGGCAATACAGTTGATGGGGAGCCGTTTACTGCTTGCGATGTCTGTGCTTTTCCTGTTTGTAGGCCATGCTATGAGTATGAGAGGAAGGATGGCAATCAGTCTTGTCTTCAGTGCAAAACCAGATACAAGAGGCATAAAGGTTTGTTCTAAATGTAATTACTAGAAGTTTAGTATTTGTTATGCTGACATATTTTTAGAAGTTGTATATTAAATATTTGAAATTGTAAGTGTTCCAATCCCTACATTGTTTATTGCCTCTGCAATTTGATATTTTGGATAGTCTCACGGATGATATATGTTTTACTTGGCTGATTTCAGGAAGCCCTGCTGTCCTTGGGGATAGAGAGGAGGATGCTGATGCTGATGATGGCGCCAGCAATTACAATTACTCATCAGAGAATCAAAATGAGAAGCAGAAGATTACAGAGCGTATGTTAAGTTGGCATATGACATATGGAAGGGGAGAAGATCTTGGAGCTCCAAACTATGATAAGGAGGTTTCTCACAATCACATCCCTTTACTTATGAATGGGCATGAGGTAGCTTCAGAAAGTTCTTTCATTTATCTTTTGCATGGCATCCAGTGATAACTTGTTGGACTAATTTACTTGAAATGCTTTTATGTATAGGTTTCTGGTGAGTTGTCTGCTGCATCACCAGAGCGCATGTCTATGGCATCTACTGGAGGTGGTGGGGGCAAACGTATCCATCCACTCCCTTATTCTTCTGATGCTAATCAATCACGTAACTCTCTCTCTCTATCACATGTACGCACGCACGCACGCATGCACAAGGAGTCCTGTGCACGTATATGCAGATGTGTCCTTTTCCATATCACCTACTAATTTCGTTTTCATGGTGCTGTGTTTTGCAGCTAATATTAGGGTTGTGGATCCAGTGAGGGAATTCGGTTCACCAGGATTGGGAAATGTAGCCTGGAAGGAGAGAGTTGACGGGTGGAAAATGAAGCAGGAGAAGAATGTTGTTCCTGTGAGCACTCAGGCTGCTTCTGAAGGACGGGGAGTTGGGGATATTGATGCAAGCACAGATGTGCTAGTGGATGACTCTTTATTGTAAGTTCTCACATCAGTACTTCAACTGTCTCTTGCTTTATATCTTTTCTTAGTTTTTGCTGTCAATCTCCTATTTGTTTGAGTGAAGGTCCTCAATCAATTATGCTTCTTGAGGAATGTGTGGTCCTTAGAAAAACACTCATTTGGATTAAGATGCCTTTGATACATACGCATGCTTGTTGAGGTCTTGCAGCGTCATTTGGCATGATAATACACTTGCATTTTCCTATTTTGCTCTAAGCAAAGGACTTCAGAAGTTAGATGCTTTTGATCTCGTTTTCCTTAAGCTGATTCCTTTCACCGAATACCCTAGTGAAGTAGAATATTACACATGTATCAGTAGAATAGCCTCTCCACATACTCCAAATTCTATATGCATCATTTTGGCGGAAGAGAAGTTGTTTCATCAATACGTACACACTGACCACACTGAAGTAGGACTCTTGAGAACTGTAGCTGTATCATCAAAAAAGTTCTTTGTTGAATCCAATTGATGACATTCAAGGTTGAAATAGTAATGCTTATTTTCTTTTGACAGGAATGATGAGGCTCGGCAACCTCTCTCTCGCAAGGTCTCTATTCCATCATCGAGGATAAATCCTTATCGGATGGTTATTGTCCTACGTCTCATTATTCTTGCTATTTTCTTGCACTATCGTATAACAAATCCTGTGCCAAATGCCTACGCTTTGTGGTTGGTATCTGTAATATGTGAGATCTGGTTTGCTATTTCCTGGATATTGGATCAATTTCCTAAATGGCTCCCTGTCAACCGTGAAACATATCTTGACAGACTTGCTTTAAGGTACTGTCTACACTTTATTGATCTTACTAATAGCTTACAAACTTATTTTATCTTTCTGAAGTTGCTTTGTTACATGTCTTTTGATCTTTATCTTGGGGGAATTTTTTATGATCTTATTCTTGTACAGATATGATCGAGAAGGGGAGCCGTCACAATTAGCTGCTGTTGACATCTTTGTGAGCACGGTCGATCCATTAAAAGAGCCTCCACTTGTCACAGCCAATACAGTCCTGTCCATCCTTGCGGTTGATTATCCTGTTGACAAAGTTTCATGCTATGTTTCTGATGATGGTGCTGCTATGCTGACATTTGAAGCACTTTCTGAAACATCAGAATTTGCCAGGAAATGGGTCCCTTTCTGCAAGAAGTACAACATTGAGCCACGGGCTCCAGAGTGGTACTTTGCCCAGAAAATTGACTATTTGAAAGATAAAGTTCAGCCGTCATTTGTAAAAGATCGACGTGCCATGAAGGTAGGGGATTTATGAGCAACAGGTTCTCTTCTTTCCTTGGCTGTATCTTTTTCAGTTTTAATCCATCTACATTCATTGCAGAGGGAGTATGAAGAGTTCAAGGTCCGTGTCAATGGGCTTGTTGCAAAGGCACAGAAAGTTCCCGAGGAAGGATGGATTATGCAAGATGGTACTCCTTGGCCGGGAAATAACACCAGAGATCATCCGGGAATGATCCAGGTATGATTTATGCGTCATATCATTTCTGATTGTGTCAAGATCATTGATTGAAGGTTCTACATGCATGCTTCGAAGGAATAATAAATCAATGATACATTAGACATTCTTTTAGTTTCTAGCATTTTTCCACTTTTTTGACATAATGCTTGAATTTGTGTTTTACATTATTATGTTCATCACGCATCTCTTTGTTTTTTTTCCCACCTTTCACCCCATTTTGTCTACCAGCCAGTTGTGATAGGGACATGGATTCTAATTCAGTCAGTGAAAATACTTTTTCATTTTCCTTTTTCTTCTTGTGTTATGATAAAATTTAAAACCTTGTTGGGCAGGTTTTCTTAGGTCAAAGTGGAGGTCTTGATAGCGAGGGCAATGAGTTGCCTCGTTTGGTCTATGTATCTCGTGAGAAACGGCCAGGCTTCCAGCATCACAAGAAGGCTGGTGCAATGAATGCACTTGTAAGTAGCCAAATGATTTGTGTTTCTCTGTGGTTATGTTCAATTCCTAAAGTTGTTGTGACTACTTTCCAGGTTCGTGTATCTGCTGTCCTTACAAATGGACCGTTTTTATTGAATCTTGATTGTGATCACTACATCAACAATAGCAAGGCTTTGAGGGAAGCTATGTGCTTTATGATGGATCCAAACCTTGGAAAATATGTGTGTTATGTTCAGTTTCCTCAGAGATTTGATGGCATTGATAAAAATGATCGATATGCCAATCGTAATACAGTCTTCTTTGATGTAAGTCATTTTTATGTTTCTAGTTTTATAAAATGATATTTATCTTTTTTTATTTTTTCTAACTATTTTCTTCTTCCTCATCGATTCCAGATTAACTTGAGAGGTTTGGACGGCATTCAAGGTCCTGTTTATGTAGGTACTGGATGTGTCTTTAACAGAACAGCTCTGTATGGTTATGAGCCTCCTCTCAAACCCAAGCATAGAAAAGCTGGCTTCCAGTTGTCATGCTGTGGTGGATCACGGAAGAAGGACTCTAAATCAAATAAGAAGGGGAAAGACAAGAAAAAGTCAGGAAAGCATGTGGATCCCACCGTGCCAATTTTCAATTTAGAGGATATTGAGGAAGGCGTTGAAGGTATTTGATTCAAGCCCTGATACAGGATCTGGTCAATGGATACTTTGTAGGAAATTCATCTCTTCCCTTGCTAAAGTTTTCCCTCTCCTTGACCTTAGGTTTGTCAGCTGGGAACTCATTTCCCAACAAGTTTTCTGCTACACTTCTTTTATGAAAATCAGACTTACTTATTTATCGATTATACTCCCTGTAAATAGGGAAAATTAGGGTTTACCATTTAATAGATTTCCTACTAAAAACAAACTCTTAAAATCATTCATAATACAAGAATTCCAAAACTAAAGTAACTGATATTTTTTAAAAAGATAGCCATTGATTAAAATAAGGAACTAATTTTCTAAAATATTTCCTTTTTACTAGTTTCTAAATATCTTCCTAGAAAATTTCTTTCCAATGATATGCACTTTATAGAATAATTCTTTTCAATGATATGTATTGTGTATATTATTACTCCCCTTCTAGACAAAAAAGCTTGTCCTCAAGCTCAAATTTAAGATGGTCTTCTCAAGGCTTCAAGAACTCCCAAGAAGCCTCCTTTCTTGTCCTTTTTGGATTTCCCAAAATTTTTCTTTCCTGCATATTTAGAATCATCAGGATGTACTTTTGTAACAAGATATTGTACTTGTGAGCAGGCAGTCACTTGCATAGCAGATCATCAACCAGTTCCCTGAAGATATCTCCACGAGAGACAAAATCTCTCACAGTTCACTTCTCTTAAGACACCAATTCTGTTGTTATGAATGTATGAGCCAATTCTTCCTTAAATAGTAGCTTTGCTTGCTTTCTTTTCTGCACTTGCTAGGCCTTTCTTTCTTAGGAATTCCTGAGCTTTAACAATCTCCTCCAGACTCTGATAGAGCCTTTTGGCAAACCATCATTCTTACCATCCTGTCAATCATATTGACAAGTGATCCAATGTCACTAACTGAGGCGCTTAATGTCTTTTGTGACATTAATTTGACCACTTCCATAAGGCGACCCCTAGGCTGCTCTGAAACACCTAACTTGTGACCAAGGTTGATGCATTACCATGATTTCCATCCCCAGTAGTAAACTCAGCCAACAAGGGTGATGATGACAACCCACAAGTACCAATGGCGAGGGATGGAACTGATGCTGGTGCACCACTTGATGCCATATTGAGTGGTTTTGCTGTGCCCGTAAGTCCAGGATGCTTTTTGGGATGGCAGTCCTTTCTTCCAACAGACTACTCTTTTCCTCCCTTGGTCAGCAAGGGTGTGACTATTGCTCCTCACCTCTTGGACCTTGTTGTGCCTCTGCAGCTCTCGCAGAAGCCCTTCCTTCTGTGAGATTAGTGCTGTTTGCTGTTGCTGCAGCAATTTCTTGTTGGACTTCGGGAGCTCCTCCACCATAGCCTGTGGCTGCTCCATTTGCTGTACAAATTCCCTCATAAATCTCTCCATCTGGCTAAACCATTCTGCAGAGCTTTCCGTGACGGCCGGCGCTGATTCCTAAATTGATATGAGTCTTAGTATAGGATCTGACTAATGGATACTCTGCCGGGAATTCCTTTCTTCCCTTGCTAGAGTTTCCCCACCCTTAGCTTGATGGTTGGGAACTTGTTTCGTAACAAGTTTTCTACCACACTTCTTTTGTGATAATTAGACCTATTTTTTTATTGATCATACTTTCTTTGAATAGGAAAAATTAAGATTTACAATATAATAGATTTACTACTAAAAACAAACTTCTAAAATCATTCCTAATTTAAAGAATTAACACTAAGGTAACTACTATTTTTAAAAAAGGTACTTATCAATTAAAATAAAGTATTATTTTTCTTAAATATTTGCTTCTTACTAGTTTCTAAATCTCCTACTAAAAGTGTTCTTTCCAATTATATGCACTTTCTAGAATAATTTTTTTCTTTTCAATGATATACATTGTGCATATCATTATTATACTCTGGCAACCAAGCATACTATGTTCTCTCTTTTTTGACTTCCCATGGTTTAGATGATATTGAGAAGTTTGAATTAGTGATGGGGCAACCTTTGTTTGCAATCAAATATTTTGAAAATGACTTTTCACTTAAATTATAGAATTGTGAATACTGATGTAATCAAACATTAAATCACATGAGCTCTAACTGGGAGTTAACATAGTTATAAGATTCAGAAGGGACCATGTCTGTCTGTATTAACATAAGCTTTTGATGTTTTACATCTAGCCGAATGGAGGGTTGGGACAATTATTTATATGGTCATTAACTACCAATAGATGTGAACATGAAAAAGTGTCAGGTGTTAATGCTAGTGTCTGATATAGCAAAGAATGAAGCGCAATCACTTGTGAGACATATTATTCCCAGAAACATATTATATATTTCACCAGAAATTGCAATATCACTCTTAGATTGTTGTAGCAATGAAGAGAATAAAGAGAGATGAAAGTTTGCCTTTGCAATACCCATTTACAGTCACTGACGGACTTGAAAATGTTGCATTGGCCCTTTTATGATTCTCTTTCATGGATTTTATGACACTCATTAGTGACTGACTCCTTGTAATTCAGGTGCTGGATTTGATGATGAAAAATCAATGCTTATGTCACAAATGAGCCTGGAGAAAAGGTTTGGACAATCTACTGTTTTTGTTGCTTCCACACTCATGGAAAATGGTGGTGTTCCTCAGTCGGCAACACCAGAGACACTGCTAAAAGAAGCTATTCACGTTATTAGTTGTGGGTATGAGGACAAGACTGAATGGGGAAGTGAGGTATGTGATGTCTGATTGGTCTGATGGAACCCCTATAATGTCTCATACAGCCCTTTATTTAGTTATGACAGCATATCTGACTGTTGTTTCGCAATTAGTTCTAAGATTGGCCTTGTGCTATGGAAGTAAAGTCTTTATCATCTGATAGTTTGGTAAGTTGCACCAACTGTGACCTGAAGGTCATGGGTTCATGCTATGGGTATAGCCTTTCTGTTTGCAGGGTCTAGCCTGGATAATGAATGGTGGCTTTATTGTCGAGTCAAAAGGCAATTACTTGTGCATGCTATGGGCATTTATGGACAGGAGATGTGCAGGCCTTCTAATATTTCTTTAAGTTGTTCCTTTTATTGACTTTATGCATAGGATTTGGAATTCTTTTACCAATCTAAAATGGCTTCTTGTTGATTGCCCTATCTGCTAAACTGGGCATTCAAGGGGTCATGTTGGTTGTAGTTCTTCAAGTTAACATTCTTCTAAAAATTGATCAGTGCAAGGTTCTAAGCCATTTCACCAAGCAATGCCTCTTCCAGCATTTCTAGAACATAATGTCATGCTAGTGTTTGTCATTGTTGTTGAGGATTGCTCATCCACCATTCCCAATGTCTTGTATTCCTTGTAACGGATGCATTTATTTATTTTTTGTTGGGGCAGGGGGGGGGATTGTTCCATTTCTGCATTTAGAAGTGATTGGCTATTCCTGATTCTTATTTAAGCATCCTATTTGGTTCTGCAGATTGGATGGATTTATGGTTCTGTGACAGAGGATATTCTGACAGGATTCAAAATGCATGCTCGAGGTTGGCGATCAATCTATTGCATGCCAAAACGCCCTGCCTTCAAAGGATCTGCTCCAATTAATCTTTCAGACCGTCTGAACCAAGTGCTTCGATGGGCTTTGGGTTCAGTTGAAATTCTTTTCAGTCGGCACTGCCCTATCTGGTATGGATATGGTGGAAGGTTGAAGTGGCTTGAGAGGTTTAATTATGTAAACACCACCATTTACCCCATAACTTCCATTCCTCTTCTTTGTTACTGTACTTTGCCAGCAGTTTGTCTGCTCACCGGGAAGTTCATCATTCCACAGGTTTGCAAGTCTTCGCACAGTGCAAGCCCTAGATTCTACTAAGTTCCAAGGCTTTAAACTAGTCCTAAATTGTTTCTTTCTGGTTGCAGATTAGTAATTTTGCAAGTATCTGGTTTATTGCCCTCTTTCTTTCCATCTTTGCCACTGGTATTCTAGAAATGAGATGGAGTGGCGTTGGCATAGATGAATGGTGGAGAAATGAACAGTTTTGGGTTATTGGTGGGGTGTCATCCCATCTTTTTGCCGTTTTCCAAGGTTTGCTCAAAGTTCTTGGTGGTATCGACACAAACTTCACTGTCACGTCAAAGGCATCAGATGAAGAGGGGGATTTCGCCGAACTTTACATGTTCAAATGGACAACCCTCCTCATTCCGCCCACAACTCTCCTCATTATTAATTTGGTGGGTGTTGTTGCCGGTATCTCTTATGCCATTAACAGCGGATACCAATCCTGGGGTCCTCTCTTTGGCAAGCTATTCTTTGCCTTCTGGGTGATTGTACATCTTTACCCATTCCTCAAAGGTTTGATGGGTCGCCAAAATCGAACACCCACCATAGTTGTTGTCTGGTCGATTCTTCTTGCCTCAATTTTCTCCTTGTTATGGGTAAGAATCGACCCCTTTACAACTAGGGTTACCGGACCAGATGTTCAGCAATGTGGAATCAATTGCTAATAAAGTTGAAGATTTTGATCTGGTTTTTAAGCTTTTCGGATCCAAGTTTGAGAGCTAAAAGCTACAACTCTGGATGGTTCTGGCTGTTTATGTCAGCGTGTAGTGGGAAAATTTTAATTTGTTCTTCCACTTTTGTGAAGAAGTGATGATATTATTGTTCCCTGAACTTAATTTTTTTTTCTTTTTGTACTTGTATTTTTAAAGTATCTTCAAGATGGTGTTGGTGGAGCAATTGCTTGTTATGATATGAACTCTCTTCTGGCTCTCATCAATGAAAAAGACTTGGACATTCAAGTTAGCAGGGAAAAAAAAAATTACTCTTGTAGAAATTCTCTCTATCTGCTATTTTTTATTCTCTTGCGGAAAAAAGGGTTGGAGACCAAGCATCGGGGGCCTGAATCTTATTCTCAAACTTTCAAAAAGTCACTGTTTACCACTTGCCTAGAGCCAACGGAGTTGAAGCCCACTGCCCTTTGATTTTTTTTTTTTTTTCTCCCTTATGGAAAAGGGTTGTTGGTTTTTTTTTTCCCTCTTCAGAGGAAAGATTTGTGAAGACTTTAGATTAAGAAACACTTGAGACAAATCAAAACCTTAGATTAAGAAAAGTAATTTTTAATGCTACAGAGATCGAGGGCCTTTGGCTCGCCCTTCGCTCTTGAACTTTGCCCTTTTGTTTTGAAACCGTTCGGCTTTTGATCTCTTACTAAATACTCCTTTAATCTCACCTCCTCCATCAAACTTGAAATAAGATATTTTTCTTTGGCTACAAGGGGTATTATTTTTTTGTATTGAAGTTATGTTTTAACTAATTCGGTTTGAATATTTTTGAAATTATATTTTAACTAATTCGATTTGAATATTTTTGAGATTCTGCTTTCCGAAGGGGTTATTATGACCGGAGAGGAGGTTGGGTTCAAACTAGGACTCAGAGAAATCTCAAAACGTTTTGATTGAGAGAGCAGTACTTAAAGAGTTATCAAAACCTTAGATTTAGAGAGTAGCTTTTAGTACTACTGAATTCAAGGACGACCCTTACCACTGCCACTTGCTCTTGAACTTTGTCCTTTTTGGTTTGAAACTGTATGATTTGAGCCCTTACCAAATGCTTGCTGCTTGTGTACTTAAAACAAAGAAGGCCCGCGGTGGGAAACTTGCTGGAGTACAAGAAAAGAGGCAACACCTCCGCTGTATGGAGAGGCATTTGCAAAAGCCGTGATTGCCTGAAGAGGGGCATCAAATGGAGACTTGGCGACAGTAGATCCATAAGCTATTGGCAAGATAGGTGGCTAGGAGAAGAGGAGTTGGCGAAAAAGGCCTTAATCCCCTAAGAGGAATGCAATGCTTGCGTTAAGGTGAGTCAATTCTGGGATGAAGAGGGTAGATGGAAGACTGAAGAATTTTCGGCTTCTCTTCCTAGGGAAAAAGTTGAGGAAATTAAAATTTTGTTAATTCCTAGAGACAAAAGTAGAAGTGACTCCTTTTATTGGAACGAGAGAGCAAATGTTGACTTCTCAGTGGCCTCAGCATATTGTAGCCAGAAAAGGGCTTCGTTAGCTCATTGGGTTTGGAAGTTGAAGTGCCCCGAGAGAGTGAAGGTTTTCATCTGGTTGGCTGTGAAGGAAATAATTAAGACCTCGGTTGAGTTGTATAGAAAGTTGTATAGAAGGGGAATCATTGAGGAGGGAACTTGTGCTGTTTGTAGAGAGGAAGATAAGTCAGTTACGCATGCTCTGAGAGATTGCAGACATGCGAGAGCCATTTGGGTTAAGCTGATTCCGGAAATTGGCAAGGTAAGTTGCTTCTGGAGCAACGATGTAGGTGATTGGATCAGAAGGGGGGGCTACCAAGAGGTACAATTTGGGTTAGAGAAGGAAGAGCTGAGCTTTGTGCTAACAGTGTGGGCGGTATGGAAGTCCAGATGCAATGCAGTGTTCCAGAAGCAAATGGAGTTGTCGCTGCAGGTCATTAACAGCGTGCGAGAGATAGTGGAGGCTAGAAAGAGGAAGGACATCGTACTCAACAGGGAGAGAGAGTGGTGAGAGTCTCATGGAGGAGCCCGCCGGAAGGCATGCTCAAGCTCAATGTTGATGGTGCCGCTAGGTTGGAAGATGATAAAGCCGGCGTTGGTGGGCTGTTTAGAAATAACAGGGGCAAGTGGGTGCATGGTTTTTGGATCAATGTGGGGACTACAAATCCAGATATGGCTGAACTTTGGGGGTTAAGAGAGGGTCTTATGATTGCAAAGAATAGAGGGCTAAGACCTCTGAAGGTAGGGAGCGACTCCATGGCTATTGTCAACGCGTTGAATAGGGGAGTTGGAGTTAATCATCCGTGGAGAAATTGGATTCTTGACTGCAAGGAGCTTATGAATGATCTCGGAGTCATAGAGATCGCTCACGTTTTGAGGCCAACGGATGCGCTAACAAGTTAGTGAAAACGGGTCTGGGAGCCCATCCAGGCGTGCATGAAGCCTGCACCCCCTCAGGAAGTCAAAGTTCTTTTAGAGCTCGATACTTCTGGTGCGACTTGGCCTAGAAGGATAAGGAGGTCTCCTCCTAGCTCGTAATGTTTCCTTCCTCTGTGTTGGTGCCTTGCCGTGCTTTTTCTTTTCTCTTTTCTTCACCCAAAAGAAAAAAAAAATACAGAGAAAGCCCACTTGGAAAGGGAATGCCATGTCTAATATTGCCATTCGTTTTACCCGCAAAATGGTATATTCAAAAATGAATCAACCGTTTAGTGTATTGATTCGCTTTTCTTGGTAAGAAAATTTCCCAAATCGGAGCTTCAAGAGAAGATGCTTGGCAATTACCAGGTTGTCTCTAACACCGAGAGAGAGAGAGAGAGAGAGAGAGATTCCTGTATCATATGGATGATTCTACAATGAACAAATCCCCGAATACTTTTCTCTTCACAAAATGCCTATCCCTATCCATCCTGTTTGTCAGTGATGATTTCATCAGACTGCCACATGTTCGCCACGTGTCACTTGATAACCTTGTTTATTACATGTATGTCCTCAAATCCTCAATCACCGTCTCTCCAATAACGAATCTTCTCGTTCGTTGTTTTCTCGTTTGGAGACAAAAGCAAGAGATGTCCATAGAGAGAGAAACCCCTCGTTTTCCCGGGAAAAGAAACAACAATGGCTACCACTGAAGAACCAATTCTTGCTCGTTTGGACCCCCTTGACATGATGGTTATTCATCTTTAAAAAAAAAAAAACTGATTTCTATTTAATTCGAGACAAAAAAAAAGTGCGAGAATTTTATTTTATTTTAAAATCATTCTCTTTTTACTATGAAAGTTTATGTTTAACATGTCAGGAAATTAAGGTTGTTTCTTTCTTTTTTTTTTTTTTCCTATTATTAATTACTTGTATCGATAACTATTTTAGTTCGATTAAATATGATTTGAGAATTTAAGGGGTATCGGTATCTAATAATGAATCAACTGATCATCTCAATGAAATTGGTTGTTTCAAGGAAGGATTTTCCATTGCAGTTGAGGCACTTGGAGGAGATTAGAGTAAATACATGTAGATCACCAAAGAGTTCACGTGCATGGATTCCCTCAAGTGGGACTCTTACAAGCGAAGGGGCACTCTCATCCGTTGATTTCTCACCCAAGAGCTTGGAGAAGCATTGCCGTCCGATTGATGATGTGATGGTGGAAACAGAAGTCAAGGGTATCCTCATTGAGAGTGTCACCCTACTAGAAAAACGAGTCCTAAAGGTAGAGCTAGGATTACAAATTGCTTACGTTAACATGTCTTTGTCTTCCTCAACACCCAGCAAACATGTTATTCTTTGGGAAATTAATGAGAGTTTGTTAATGTCCATGTTAATGCTGGTGGGTCTAACCTGTATCAGATGAGCTATGCATACAGTTGGAACAAGAAGTAGCTGCAGAGAAGAAGACCCACAAGAATGGGTTGAAGCAACTTGTTGCAGCTTGTGTGGAAGGAGACAAACATGCCCACAAGGAGGACCATCATTGAGTAGTGGTGTTCATGTATATCCTCTTTTGGAGGTGTATTTTCTAGTGTACAAATCAAGGCTTTGGATAATGTGTGTAAATTAATCTTCCAGTTGTGGCCTTCATTTTTTTTTTCTTTTTGAGTAAAAGCCCACTGGGGTCCAAAATGGAAAACATGGGGCTTAGTCCAAGCATTTTCTCTACCCAAATCTTTTGCCTCTTCTTTTGAGTTTGGTTTTTGCCTTCTGCCTTTGGTTTCGTCACAACAGCATGAATGAGCAGGAGTGAACTTGCGAGATTGTGGGATTTACTTGGGGCCTTGTGTCGATACGTGTGAGATTTACACTTAACATTTGGAAATATAGTCAAAGAGTGATAACGTGACAACTCCACCTATGTCATTCCTTTTTCTTTTAAAATCTTGAATTCGAGCTTTCTTAATATACCAAAAATAAAAGAAAAAACATTTGGAAATGCATGTGGTATGGATTCCTTTCTGTTTTGAGGTCCATAATACCCCATTAATGTATGTTAGTTTGGTTTTTACATATCTTTTGCCGACATTTTATTGTATGTTACATTTTCATTTCATATACCATACAACTTCTAAACATATGTACGAGGTAATTATTTGATGCCATTGGCAAGGTATAAGTAGGTTCCTACCAAATGCCCTTCTAATCTCAGTTATTACCGTTATGCAGAAAGATAGACACTTTGTACTAAGAAACATTTAGGTTATATTTGGTCTTAAACTTAATGAACAGTGAAGTAACGAATTAACCAACTCATGAACTAAGATAGTGTTTATGTAATTACTGTTGAATTGATTCTGTTGAATTGATAATATTTTCTACAAACCTGCGAACTGTGGGTTTAATGACAGGACATTAAACTCTTTTAATCAATATTTTAATTCGAGTCTTAGAAATGAAAAAAAAAAGATATCGATAGTCGGCTTTTATATTAGATCTCATAGTTGATCAAACAAAATTAGTCGAATTTCTAAATATCGGTAACCAACAAAAAAACAAGAAAAAATTTTCCACAAAATTTTCAGGGTACTAACACAAAGGATCGTGCTCAATGTTTCAATAATTTCCTCATCAAAAAACATTACAGTTGCATGTCTATGGAAGCACATCCACCATGTTTATGAGCTTTCACCCAACCCGCTTCAATGTAATACTCTCCCAATCTTAAACCGATGAGATAAGATAATACCTAATTAAATCAATATTTGTTGATGTAAGTTGGAAGAACATTTTAGTCCCTTAACCAAGTCGGGCGTTCGACTCCCCCTGGGCAAGAAAAAAATAATGTTGGGAGACCTCCTCCTCAAATGAGGCCCCACAGTCAGATCGGTCTGAATTAGTCGGGGCGAAATCTCGGATATCAGACAGTGACCTAGCCATAAGGACTGAAAAAAAAGAGATAATATGTAATTAAAATGATTTAATATGTAATTAAATTGATTTAATCGGTTCAACCAAGTAGAACTACATTGATATTATAAATAATAAGGTGTTACCAAAATAGAGAGATAATTTTTTCATACTTATGAACTCAATAATTCCAAGTCATAGAACCAGTAAAATACAAAAGAAAAAAAAAAGGGATGAAAGCATAGGAAGGGGCAGGAATTGGTAAAAATAAAGATACCTATATATATATATTTTAATATAAATCATCAAAATTTGATAATCATATTTGATCCGATTAAATTCAATTTGATTTAACTTACACTTTTAAGGCGTAAAAATAAAGATATTGTATGAGATAAATATGATATATTAAAAGTAATTAATTGAGAGGAATTATGAGATACATAGTTAAGAGTTAATTAATGGAGGAATGTAAGGTATAAGTAGTTATTATTCATTAATTTATTTTTTTAATTTTTAAAATTTTTAAAATTTAAATTAAAAAATATTCAAAATTGTATGATGCAAAATTTGATATTTACCTATTTGTAGGATTTTTTTAATATTTTATTAAATCTTTTATTTTAGGTAAACCATATTTTAAAATTTTACAATTTCCAGTTTAACGGATTTGAGATTGTCGGTATCATATTTAAAATATTGCCACTTTCCCACTTACAAATAAAAAATAGAAATGAGATGAACTCTCAATGAATAGTTCAAATTCAAGTCGAAAAAAAACTCAACTCGATTCAGTAGTTTAATAAACAAGTCGAGTTTGAACTTAATAACCGATGTTATTTAGTAAAACTTTGATATTTTTATTATTCAAAATCTCACGAATTAATTTGTTAAAATATAACAAATAAATATATTTATGTAAATCTAAATATATATATTCATATATCATTTAATATTTTTTATATTAAAGAAATGATAGATTTGTAATTTTAATTGCATTGCATATGGATTTTATACAAATTTAATCAAAGTTCAAGATTGAAAAATAAACTCAATTCTAATCAAAATTCCTGAATTTTATATGGATTACAGCGCATTAAAGACCCCCTCTCCCTCTTTAACTTCCCCAAATTTCTATTTTGACCATGAAAAATTGTATGAGTTTATGGTCATGGTCCCTGGGATTTCTGTGGATATATGTGGCCCCAAGAGTCTTTAGGGTCGAATAAATGGATCGTCGATCTAATGTGATAGAATATTAGATCTTTTAATTAAATTTTATATTCGAAATTTGAAAATGAAAAAAACTATACTGAAAAAATCGTTTCTAAATAGAGTCCTATAAATAGTCGAATCAAATTAATCAGAGTATGATTTGGGATATTAATAATAATACTAAAATGAAAATTGTCTTTAGGGCTGGCCCACTAGGTGGGAAAACTGGCCCCTTCATGTGCCAAATATGAGAAAAATAAGAAATGATCTCTAACCAAAATCAAGATTACTGGAACAATGATTCAGAGGGAAAGCATTTGATGGATAAAAAATGGACGGCTAAGATGGACCCATTTGGTAATCTTCCAACCTTGATGTCCATTTAATGGGCCCACCCAATTTGATGCACATCTACCATTCTTCATGGGCCACTAAATTCTGATCCTTTAACACCGCAAGAGCAACACAAAATTTATGATAGGAGAGGAATCACTTTCCCGTCCCCGAATTGATGCACCAAGAAACCGGAGAAAACCTACTCCGCAACAAAACGTATGCTGATCAAAGGGAAAGCAAAAGCCTTAAATATCCAATCAAAACATGACGAGTGTACTATGATTAGTATTCCCCAAATCTCGAACCGGACCCACGTTGGATTGGCTCCCCCAAAAGGGTTTTTAGCGAACAAGCCAATTTCGCGTCAAAATCAAACCAAGCCAACTTCCCGTCTTCGGTGTCATGGCAAGAGGTTTTTTTTTTTTTTTTTTTTTTTTTTACTACCGATATACGAATTTTATCCGATTAATTCGATTTAAATACTATAGATTCCATTTTAGAAGTTGACTATTTCAAATCTTTTTTAGTCATTCCCAGATCTCGAACTTAAAATCTCTAATTAAGAGGGTAGAGTGTCCGACTATTCAAATCAAATGAATTTGGTGCAAGAGCATTTCGACAGACAATTGATTTAGTGAAATAAAATATTAAAATTTTTAATTAAATTTCGAATTCGAAACTTGTGAATGAAATAAAATATTAGATTTTTTAATTAAATTTCTAATTCAAAACTTAGGAATGAAAAACTTACACTAAAAAAACCGCCTCTTAAATAGGACTCTCGCAAACGCTTGTAATTATAATTAATTTCGGATATTAATGGTGAGAACAAAAAATACTGAATTTTCTTAATTAAATTTTAAAATTTGAGTTTTGGGAATTCAAAATATAGGTGTCAGGAGTATTCGTTTCTTAATGGATCTAACAGATTTGCTTGAATCCAATCAATTAGAAATAATAAATTGATTATTAGATATTGATCGGTCAATAAAATCGAACCAATTCAAAAAATGAAGCTAGTTTTGATATGTGTCAAAAGCCCTAAAATTAATTTTGGTATTAATTAGTTTAATTTGTAAAAGAATTCTGAAAAATATTATTGATTAAAATTTTTAAAATAAAAAAATTTACTATTATTATTTAAAAAAAAAAAGAAATAGAGAAAACTGAGGTTTTTGTTCATAAATCACTATCAATTAGCTGATTCAAAGGTTGTTGAGATGTAGCTCTCTGAACCATTGATGTACTAAAAGTGTGGCCAAGTAGGTCCCACCACATTAGCATCTTCGCATTGTTGCAGTTGGGCGTTTCCCTGTAAGGTCATGTTTGGTTTGGAGGTTTTGGGGGAGGGGTAGAGACATCGGGGGGGGGGGGGGGAGAGAGAGAGAGAGAGAGAGAGAGAGAGAGAGAGAGAGAGAGAGAGGCTGATGTTTTCTTCGGAGTTAAGTTCTTATCTTATCATGAAAGGTTTTTGTAGGTGATCTTTCTTGAATCTGACAAGAAGACAGGTCGACTGACCCCATTTTTACATTTCTTTATATATATATATATATATATATATATATATTACTTAATTTATGTTTATATTTATTATATTTATAATATTTTTTAATTAAAATAAAAATTTGATAAACTTAGAGTTTTGTTTGCAAGTATAAATTGAAATTTGTATACAAATTAAAATAATTATTTTCTTAATAATTTGATATTAAAAATATTATATAATATCCATTTGGTGTTCCGTGGGACAATTAAGAAGGAGGTTGAATTGATCGATTTTAATTTTAGATTTTCTTCACTTAAAATCTGAATAATCCTAAAATCAAATTATATGTAAATGGAAATAAGTATGCGACAAAAAATAAAGGGTAAAGGATAGAAAGATCAAGCCAATTTTTATAATAATTTGATTTTATGTCTATATCAACTCTTGTAACTTAGCAAGCCAAGTCTAGCAACTACTAATTTCCACCGTCAATGAGAGTTACAATTTTGAGAACATCCACTCTTGTTGACATTTTCACCTCCAATCTTAAGATCGACTTAGTTCAATAAGCACTCCATTTTAACTCACTTAACGAGTTTATCTATTTAACAAAGTGTTTTTCACACTCTCTACAAATTTTTTTGAAGCTTAACAATATATAACAGACACAAAACAATCTCAGACTTGTTTCTCACACTCTCCCCAAATTTTTTTTAAGCTTAACAATACATAACAGACATAAAACAATCTCAGACTTGTAACAGATAGATAATTCAGTCTGTTCAAGTAGTCAACTTTTAGAATTAATATCTCACTTCCAAAGTATCAACCCTGTAAAAGATACCAAGTATTCTTCATATATTCAACTTTGAATTCTAAGAAGAGTTTTGTCAAAACTGGTCACCATTGAGAAGTTTTAAGATTGCAAAGATGGCTTCTCAAAACTTTTACTGTAGTAAAAATTTGGATAAGTTGTTGATTTCATATTTAATTGCCTCCACTTTATCTTTTGATTTTTACTTCGGTAAATATTTGAATTTAAATATCAACAATCTATCTTTAACATGATATTTTTAAATTTGAAAATGGTGGACTGTTGGAGAAGTAAAATGTCCCCTAAAAATTAGCTTGTTATTTTTAGAAATTTGATAGTAAATAATTTGAATTTAAATTTTCAATTAAACCTCTAATTATGTATTTAGACATATTTTTAAACTAAGTACAACACCCAATCTATACTTAATCTACTAAGCTGGATTTTAATTTGATATAAAATCACATTTATCTCAAAACTGTTCAAATTTTGTAGTTTATGAATAATGTCATAACTTCTTTTATAGAGCATGATATTTCTATGTTAACGACTTTTATGTCTGTGTTTAGATAGCTTGTTCAGACAGTTAGTTTCTGTTTTACTTCTGATTTATGATAACTTCTATAGAGCCGGTATCTCTATCTTTTAATCATAGAAATTAATCTTAACTCAATAAAAATTATCTTTAAGATCTGCATACTGAGTAGATTGATTAGTAACAAATGTAATATTTTATTATTATTAAAACAATAATAATTTTCTTAACATGATTAAATCCATCCATTTTTTTGGACCAAAGTCAAGTTCAAAAGAAGTTAACTTACATAAATAAGTATAATTTAACGGGCATGTATTTGTTTTTCTGAACCGATTAAACTCAAAATTTTAGTATTTTGATTTATTTAATTACAATGAACTATTTCAATTGTATCAGTGCACGTATTTATTCCGATTTATTTGAAAATTTTTTAATAAATATTAGTAAAATATTCTAACTAAAATAAAAATATAAAAATATAAAATTTTGTAATTAAAAGTCAAAATTTCTCCAAAAATGTTCAAATTATTATTATACTATTAGCTTTGTGTATTGAAAATTTTAACAAAATTTAGTTGAGTTTTAATTCATTTTTTTGCTAAATGTTGCAATCAATTCCTGATAAAAACCATACGATGTTTTATTGGAAGTTTTGATATAATATAATTTTTTATTTAAAGAAAAATATAGCCGATCGATTCATAGTTCAAATATTTGATAGATCTAAGAGTTTGTTCAAATATTTTTTTGGCTTCCATGGAAATAGAATGTCTTTCATTTGCAAATTATAAATATATTAAAATACTAAAATTCATTATTTAATAAATATTGTTAATTATTATCAAATATATATTTTAATACAAGTATATGTAAGGATGGATTTGTTTAATAGGTGATTTCTATCTTTTAAATCAGAAATTTATAGTGGGTGAAATTTATATAATCATATTCATAAGGTAAAAGTTCGTCAAATTATGTTTAGAGGGCTTTGATTGTATTTAAATTCATCATCTTTTGATTATGGTAATTTTTCCCCTTTCTACTCGTAAATGTTGTTTATAAGTAAAATCGGGTGAATTTTTATATTTTCTTTTCTATTTCTGCTATCTGGGATTCGGTATTAATATCAATAAATTAACATTTGAAATTATAAGAATCGATGAGTATAAGATATAAAGTATTATATTTGGTTTTTGCAATAGAAACAAAATTAAAAATTGAATTTGTCAATTTTTGTACCTTATTTTTAAGGAAAATGGATGCTTTCTACTTGCGCATAAGGTCTCATAAGTTTAACTCTTTCCCTCAAAACATCGATTAACCATAGAGTAACACTTTGTTAATTCTGAATCATATAATAGATAGTCTTAATTTTCATGTTATAGGTATTTGCTGACATGGTGGAGGTTGTAGCGATAGAATTGTTATGAAAATAATAATTAAAACAATACATTAAGTAATGCATTGAGATTCAAGATAATGCCTATAAATATCGAGTCTCAAACCTAGATCAAAATCTTTGAAATAAACGATAATCCCAAACTATTTAGTTTAGGTTATATCGAATAAATTCTACTATCTTAATATATTAGCGTTAATTATAAATAATTGTAACTCTATGTCAAATTAATGCCTGTAAATAAAAATAAAAATAAAGAATATATAAATGAAGTTTGCAAAAAATGCTATTAGAAGAAAAGGCATATGTTTGATAAAAAAGGAAAAACCTTTGAAATTGATAAGAGAATATTGGAGATAAAAGCACTTTCCATTATTAAATCAAGATGTAAACACTTTTTTTTTTCTTTCACAATACTAAGAAAGCAAAGGATGAAGAGAAAGTGAGAAAATTTAAATTTTATTATTTGTTTTAAAGAAGAAGGAGATCTACTCTTGATATTCTTGCGACTCAACATGCCTCATATCATTTATTAAACAATTCAAACTTAACTATGGAGCTACTTGAATCAAAATTTATTTTGTGTATAAATTAAATAACTGTTTGAATTCTATTTATACTTGATTTAGAAAAAAAGTCATTCGAACAAAGCTTTTAATGCTAAAAATCTAAGTTTAGGAAATTAATCGAACTTGAATATCTTACTATTCAATTAGTTGATATAAAATTTAATATTCATTTTATAAATAACTAGTTTCGATAAAACCCCAAAAGAAAGTGTCCGATAGAGTAAATTTGAATTAACTCAGATAGTGTTTAATATAATAAATTTGTATTTTAAAATAGTTTTGACATCATATTAAAAACTAACGTTTAAAGAGAAAGATTTTTATATTTATATATTATAAACAAAATATTAAATTAATTAATCTCAAATTTAACTTTTTTAACTTTGATTATTATATCTTATTTTCTTTACACATTTTTAATGTAGGTATGTATTATTGTATAATCGATTTACTAAGTAAAGATATCATATTTTTTAATAAAATTTTGAATTCAAAACTTAAAAAAATTTAAAAAGTTATGTTACGAGAATTCTTTTCTAAAATAAGTCTCTGATAATACTCAAATTAGATTAATCGAAATATGATTCTGAATACCGATCGGTTATTAAAAAAAATCACATGTATATATTAATGAATAATCGATTTAGTAAGTAAATATATCATATTTTTTAATTAAATTTTGAATTCAAAATTTAAAAATAAAAAACTTTATTCTCTTCTAAAATAAGTCTCTAATAATATTCAAATCAGATTAATTAAAAAATATCTCTGAATATCAATTAGTTATTAAAAAAAAAACGCATGTATGCCTTTTTTTTGTTTGCTTTTTTGGGGTTTCCAAATATGGAGAGATGACTTAGTTGTTCCATTATTTTCAATTGCATTTGATTTGCCTCTATCCCTCCCTCACTCTCTCTCTCTCTCTCTCTCTCGGGCGGACGCCATTGTCCAATTTAGTTGCACTTGAATCAACCAAGTGGCGCACGATTTTTTCAGCCAGCCGGTGACCTCACGCTTAACTTCACGCACCAATCCCAATAGGTAATCTCTTTTGACCTTTCACCGGTCGAACCAGTCTCCGAAACTTTTAATTCACAAATTCAAATTCCCCAAAACTCTTCCTTTTTACAAAACCATCCCTCATGTTACTGTTATTCGCAGTTGCTTCCGCCTGTTTCCTGACATTATAACAAAGAATTTTAGTCTCATCTTTTTTTTTTTTTTCTTTTTTTACGTAAAGATTTGAATTTAAAATCACTACATTGAGGAGGGAGATTATGATCACTAAACTGTCTCCTTAAGGACAAATTTTAATCTAATCTCTTAACAATCTTTTGAAATAAAAATTGTTGTATCCGATAATTCACAGTTGAAAAAATTTATTAATTCAAAAATACTCTAAAAATAGAAAGAAGCGTAATTTAGCAAATTCATGTGCATTATGTACATATACATTATAATTTTTGAACGGAATCTATATATACATATTTCTGATTATCAAACTAATTCAAATTTTTTACTGTTGTATTTCCTATATAATCCGATTTAAATATAACATATTAAGTGAAGTAACGATAATCCAAAACTCCTTTTTTTTCCCTAAAATTATATTAGTATTATATATTTTTTATTTCATTCAAAGAATTAATAAAAAGGAAACACAACTTTCTTCCTTTGGACCGACGTTTTGTAAGTCTGGTACCACTATACATTAAGTAATTTCAAAATTTTATTGGGTTTTTTTTTTCTTTTAATAGAAAATAATAAACTTGAATTATGATGGATCACAAATATGAAAATTTATCGACGAAACCCTATTTAATTTTTAAATTATTTAGAAACTTTTTATTTATACGACTAATTTGTGGAAAATGATGCTTAGCAAAAAGAAGAACCAATGGAAAATGATTAGGACTCATGTCATGGTGTAAAATGATATTGAGTTAATATTGTAGTATAAATAGCTATGTGTAACTTTAATCTTAATTAATTAATTAATCATGAAACCATAATTTAATTTATTTATTATATGTGTAAACCAAAAAAATACGGGTAACTGATTTATTTAATTAAAATTAATAAATACTTCTAGCAAACATGAATTATAAAAAATGTGCACAAGATAACCGTGAAATTTTTAATTCTTAAAATGATTATTATTGCTATATCTTAAAAATTCAATTTTTGCGTTTGAATCTGATTGATCAGTGGTTTAAAAAATTAAAAAAAAAGTATGTTACATTGATAATGTTAACCTTTTAAAATGATAAACGATGTCATTAGGAGGTTATTTTTGGATTAGTGAATTAATATCTTATTTAATGTAATTTTTTTTTCTAATAGTTCAGTTATCCTATTTTTGATTCGATATAAAATAAATTTAAACTTAATAAATACGTATTTTGTATTGATATCTGCCGGATTGATTACACCATTTATGTGGCATACGCATATTAATTTTATAATATCCAGATACTTACGGAAATGTTAGCAACCCTAAATATTTAGAATTAAGGTAATCAATATTTTCCTTTTTTAATTCTTTATTTCCCATTTTTATCTTTTTTTTTTTTCATTCTTCTCATTTGAGCTTTTTAAAACATTATCTTCATTTACTTTTTTTATCATTTAAATCCCTCCTATTAAATATTATTCTTTTAAAGGTCTGGATTTTCCAAAAATGACAAATAAAGTGACATATATTGTACTTAGTTAAATATTTCTAAAAGGGTTATTTTGCAAATTCATACCTAATCAATATCAGAGAATAATTTATATAACTGATCTCACTTAAAGAAATAAAAATTTAGTCGTTGTTACTGTATACTCAATTAATAATTTTTCAAAATGCACAAATCTTTTCATTATTATTCTTTAACACAAAAAAACTCTAAAAAATTATAAAATTACCCCTCAACATTATTGGTATGTATATGGTATTCAAATAACTGAAAATAATTCACAACATTATTGGTATTGTACTTAGTTAAAATATTGTTTTTTCGTTTTAGATTGTAGATATATATATTAAAAAATATCGAGCAATTTTATATATAATAAATAAATTAAAATTAAATGGAATAAAGATTATATATCGGTCTATATAAGGAAAGTAATTACAGCTTTTTAAATTTAAGTAATTTCAAATTGATTAAAATGTATTTTAAATTAAATAATAAAAATTTTAAAATATATTAAGATAAATTGTTACAGAAGATTCGATATATAATTTTTTACTCATTTAATTTCTATAATATTATTTAAAAATATTTTAATTAATTAGATACAAAAGTAAAATTGTGAGGTTATTTTCATATAATTTTTAAAATCCTAAAAGGTATTTCTTAAAAAAAGTTAAAAAGATAAGAAAACCAAGTTGTCAACTAAAACGAAAAGAGAAATATTGGGGGTCAAGATTAATATTTTAACAACTATAAAGGGGGAGAGCGCAAATATAAAAAATGGTGGGCATTAAAATAAATAGTAAAAGACAATGCCAAGGTTACCTCGGACATTTGAATGTCATTTGGAGCGAATTTGATGTGAATTTCGGTTGAATTTAGTCATACACATTTCAAGTTCAATTTGCATTTCCCCATTAACAAAGACGTTACAATCTCTCCTCTCTCTCTCTCCTAGGTGCCATCGATCGGCGAAGTTTTCAACAAAAGTCTTTGTCTCCTTTTCTTTTGCAGTTCTGTAGTAAAACACTCTGATAGGCGATGGACGCCATTTGATTCTCTCTTTCTCTCTCTCTCTAGATCTCTGTTTTCTCTCTCTAGATCTTCTGTGAAGCTGTTGATTTTTCCTTTTTCAGATTCCATAAATCAATAGGTATGCCATCTCTCTGTCTCTGTGAAGAACAGAGAACATAGTTCTTCTAATCACTAAGAAGGGTGGACTCTGTTCGTTCTGGGATGAAGTTTTTATGCTGGCATTGTTTTTCTGTTTCCTTTATAGTCAATGTTTACTTGACTTTGATTCTTTTTTTTAATTATTTATAAATTGGGTCTTTTTTTTGGTTTAAATTTGTGGGGTTTTGTTTTCAATGCAGTGATGATCTTTGGACAATCTACGATTTTTAGAGCCTGTTTCTTGTTTGGATTATCATTTTTAGGGTTTAATGAGATGAGATTTGGGCAATCACATAAAGTCAATGTTGTTATGGCTTTGGGATAGGTGTTAATGTAGATAATTGCCGTGGGGTTTCTCCAATTTTTGAGAAATTTGTGATTTTGGGGACTTCAGATTTTATGTTTTGGAGGATGAATGATTGTTTTTGTTTTCTGGTTGATTCTGCAATTGGTTTTGCAAATTGATTTTGAATGAAAATGAAAATGAGAAAGCTTGCTTATCTTGAACTGGTTTTATTAATCGTATCTTCTCATGCTATATAACCCTGTGTCTCAGCATCTGATTCTGTTCTCAAGTTAGGATTAAAATCCATCTGTTATATATCCTTGTTGTTAATTTTTTGTAAGTTGGGTGTTTAAATGGTCTAAGTTGTTCATAATCTCCAGCTCTTGTCTTTGGTTTAGCTATTGATGCCCATTTGCTAAGTTTTGCTTACTATTTTTCTGTAGGAAACTTGAACCAGCAAGATACTTTGGACCTGGTCTGTTTTTTCTTTAGTTTTCTTGGAAAATTACAGGGAATTTAAATGCTGTATGATCTGATTGGTTATTCTAAATTTGAGATTCTAGGTCTTCTTTGTCTGTATTTTATCCATTTTTTGGGGAACTACAGAGGTCAAGGTTAATAATTTTTTTTTTCGCTTCATTTACACATTTGGACTTCATGGGTGTCCTTGAAACCTAATGTTTTGGTAGTTGGATAGCTTATAACAATTAATTTTTAGTGAATTGACTCTTTGTAGGGGTTATTCTCTAGAACCGTTCTGCTGAATAAGATATTTGTTCGTTTTCTTGTGGCCAGCTGCTGTTTTAAGCATGTGTGTTGGTCCGGATCAATCAAAAACTGTATCATCTCGAGGTTCATCAACGGCAGAAAGCTCCCGGGATACCAAAAACATGAACCATCTGACTGTAGAAACTGAAGATTCTTTTTCTACTTTGCTTGAACTTGCTGCTAACAATGATGTTGAGGGTTTTAAGCGAGCCATAGAGCCTGATGCTTCTGCAATTGATGAGGTTGGCCTCTGGTATGGTCGGAAGAAAGGCTGCAGGCAGATGGTCCTTGAGCAAAGAACTCCACTGATGGTAGCAGCCACCTATGGTAGTGTTGATGTACTGAAGTTGGTAGTCTCTCTTTCCGGAATTGATGTTAACTACTCGTGTGGTCCTGACAAGACCACTGCTTTACACTGTGCCGCTTCCGGCGGATCTGTTAATGCTGTTGATGCTGTTAGGCTACTATTGTTAGCTGGAGCAGATCCCAACTCTGTGGATGCTAATGGACGTCGGCCAGTTGATGTTATTGTGGTATCGCCGGTTCTCCCAAACATGCGTGCCTCTCTTGAGGAGCTCCTTATGACTGATGCGTCTGATGGCTGTGTTGTTGAGCACAATTTGCGGGTTCGCGTTCCTCAGAATTCTAGTTCACCAACTTTCTCCTCCTCACCAGAGAATGGGTCTCCATCTTTCATTTCAAATTCAAACTCTTCTCCTTTGAGTTTGAAGCTGAGTGACAGTCCTGCTCCAACAACAGAGAAAAAGGAGTACCCGATTGATCCATCTCTCCCTGACATCAAGAACAGTATATATGCAACGGATGAGTTCAGGATGTTTTCTTTCAAGATCCGTCCTTGCTCTCGGGCCTATTCACATGATTGGACTGAGTGCCCGTTTGTCCATCCCGGAGAAAATGCTCGCAGAAGAGATCCCAGGAAATATCACTATAGCTGTGTTCCCTGTCCTGATTTTCGTAATGGATCATGTAGGCGTGGTGACATGTGTGAATATGCACATGGTGTTTTTGAGTGTTGGCTTCATCCAGCACAATATCGAACCCGTCTCTGCAAGGATGGCACTGGCTGTGCAAGACGGGTGTGTTTTTTTGCCCACACCCCTGAAGAACTTCGCCCACTCTATGTCTCTACTGGTTCTGCTATGCCTTCCCCCAGATCAACCGCATCTGCTGCTAATGCAATGGACATGGCTGCTAGTATGAGTGCCTTTCCTGGTTCTCCCTCGTCAGTCTCTAGCATGTCTTCATCTCCGTTTGCTCAGCCAATGTCTCCATTGGCGAATGGCATCTCTCACTCTTCAATGGCCTGGCCCCAACCAACTGTTCCAACCCTTCATCTCCCTGTAAGCAATCATCAATCCAGTCGGTTGAGATCTTCACTCAGTGCAAGAGACATCCCGGCTGAGGATTTCAGTATGATGCCAGATTTTGACCAACAGCAACAGCAGCTTCTATATGACTTGAACTGTTTTTCTCAGCCCCGGCCCGGTTCCATCTCTGCCAATCGTTCTGGTTGGTCTAAAACCCTTTGTCCATCCAACCTTGAAGATCTATTTTCTGAGGTTTCATCTCCTTGGTTTTCTAACCAAGCAGCAGGCTCAGTTATTTTCTCACCAACTCATAAGTCAGCTGTTCTGAACCAATTCCAGCAGCATCAGAGCATGCTAGCACCAATCAATACAAAGGTCGATAACCCCTTGTTACAAGCCCAATTGGGTGTCTCATCTCCTGGAAGAATGTCACCTAGGAACATGGATCCTATTTCTCCGATGAGTGCTCGATTATCTGTGCTTGCTCAACGTGAGAAACAGTATCAACAGGTTCGCAGCCTTAGCTCAAGGGATCTTGGCTCATCAAATCATATTGGTCCTATTGTTGGTTCCCCAGGAAATCCTTGGGCAAAATTGGGGTCACCAGCTGGGAAAATAGATTGGTCTGTTCAAGGAGGTGAACTGGGTCAGTTACAGAGGTCTTCCTCGTTCGAACTTAAGAACAACGGGGAGGAGCCAGACCTGTCATGGGTCCATTCTCTTGTCAAGGAATCACCTCCTGAGATGAAAGACAAACACGAAGTTCCAATCTCTGGAGCTGCTGCATCATCTGGTGAGAGTTTGAATTCAAACTCTCATATTGATACCATTGATCATTCCGTCATAGGGGCATGGCTGGAGCAGATGCAGCTTGTCAACTAGTAGCCTAGTAAAATTACATTCATTTCACTGACAGCAAAGAAAGAGATGGTATTATTTAAAGGTACATAGTTATATTTTTTGTTCTATCTGCGATGAGGGCTTATATGTTTTAGCTGGTGGAGGAGGTATTAGAAAGCAATGGTACCAAAGCCTGAAAGATGAAGAGTAAAAGAAGATTCAATTTTAGTAGTTTATTGTTTCAGTAGAAGTATGGTAGATCATGAAGAAGCCTCTCTGGATTACAATTAAAGGCCGGTCCAGGTCAGGCATTTTTTCCGTGTTCAGATTTGTTAAAAAAATATTTTCTTCTTTCAATTCACCTGGAAGAGCTATTTATTCATTTCACAACTGCTGAAAAAATGCTGCCCGATAAATTATAAATTTCTGAATATTTTCTTCGATATGTTCATTGCATGAAGGTGATTAGAAGGGGGGGGGGATGGATTGTGAGGGTCGTTCATGTATTATTGTTGCTGATGTGTTCCATTTGAAGAATGTATCAGCTTGGGATTTTAAGGACTAGGGAAGGTATTTTGCTTATCTCTCGGATGATGTAAGACTCAACAAAATTGCTATTTATTTCAATACAAATGTTATTTTTCTGTATTTTCCTTTGCAATCTATTTCCTTTTCTGGGTCTCTCAGGTGGAAGGTCGGATTGAATGATAAGTCTTTAACTTATGCAAATTGTTATCTTCTGCATTTTAATGTTTTTTTTTGGGTTAAATTAGTTATTTATTTTCTTTGAATGATTCTAATTTTGTATGTACAGTTTTGATGGTATTCTCCGTGAGTGGAATCATGATGTGGGACGCTAGAGATGGGTGGGATTGGATGAGTGGATATTTGTTTGGATTCATCTATTCTCAAGAGAGAAGATTGGGTGTATGATTGAGATGGTGAGAATATTTTTTTTTTCTTGATTAAGAAAAGGTAATCCAACTCATAGACAGGTGATGTTGACCGAGTGAGAGAGAGAGAGAGAGAGAGAGAGAGAGAGAGAGAGAGAGAGAGAGAGGTATCAAATCTTTTCATATTATTTTGATGCCAACCACTCTTGCCACAAAGTGGGTGGGGGTATCTCTAGTGGATTAGAGAAAGAGGAAATTGCATATTTTCCACTTCACTTTCTTAGTGAAATGTGGGGTCTGAGTGGGTTCTGTTCTTGCTTAGTTCCTAAGCCAAATTGTTTCAATAAGTATAAAACATGTCCTTGTTTTGCTCTTACTTTGTTGCTACTTTCTTCTTTGTCTGCCCCATCTCCTCTTATGAACCTTATTTTTATCATGACCTTTGCATTCTGATTTGTAAATGGTGCGAATGCCTTGGGCCAATGGGAAACAAAAGCACATGACAGTATGTTTCTCATTTTACAATATCAATAAAATTTTGTCGCATTCGATTTTGTTATTTTATTTATAAAAAAGTATTATTCAGTTGAATTATGTGCTCGGACCAAGCAGTCTTGTTTTCCACGATTGCTTTAGGAGATGAGAATGTGATGCAATGGCTTTGGGTGGGGGCATGCATCCATTGGGCGACACCCGGGCAATTTCGGGTCCAATACTCTTGTGTTTTGGCTTGAACCATCCTTTCTTAGTACCTTATCTAAAGAATGGGAGTTGGGCTGCGTTTGGTTTCGCTCCTCCAATAGCTCTTACTTGAGCAAAAAAGTTTCGAAAAGCCACCGGTTCAGCGGGGACGGTCAGGAGCCGTTAATTTACTCTCTCTCTCTCTCTGGATCTCATATCAGGCTTATCCATCCTCACCTCTCTCCATCGTTTTTTGGTTAAAATTTGAATTTGGATCCTAGTAAAAACCTTATCGAAGTTCTCTTCTAAAATTTCTTTCTAGGATTAGAGCTTTTTTTTTTTTTTATTTTTTTTTATTTTTTTTTTAATTTGACCATAGAAATCCAGAAATCCGATTAATTCTGTTCGAACAGTTGGAAGGTTCAATTTAGAGGTTGGCACTCTCAGCAACTGTTTTTTTATTTTCAACACTCGAATCTCTATACTTTGATTACTAGAATCTAGTGTGACTAGACCTACGGGACCTCGTGAGGAGAAGTGCTTCTACCATACCGACTTCTACACTCACGGGGCTTTACGCTAAAATGTGCTTATGAGAAGAATCAAAAGGGCATCCTAATATTGCTTAGTCGTTCAAGTTAAATCATGAGACTTTCTCTAAAGGGATTTTTTATAATTACCAAATTGATAGCTATTGGATTTTTATTTAATGGCTACCATTTCACATGGGATGAGAATGTTTGGAAAATCAACAATTGTTGGGTGACATTCTAATGACCACCAAACCTGTGGTTTGATACCCACGAACATTTCAATTGTTTATGTTTTTGCTCTTATGCTTCTTTCTTTTGCCCCTTTCATTTCGGCTTCTGTGACTGAGGGTTGAAATTGAACAAGACTTATCAGCCCAAACATTGGATCGTGTTTTAGGACAACTAATCTAAGCAATAAACTAGTGCTTACCTTTATATATATATATATTTTTTTTAACTAATTAGTATTCAGAATTATATTTCGACTAATCTGATTCGAGCGTTGTCCGATCTAATTTAGGGAAGCTTTCCAAATATTATCTTTTTCATTCTCAAATTTTGAACTCGAGACTTGATTAATGAATTTAGCAACTTTACTCATTAAACCCGATTGCCATTCAAATTAATATGGCCAGGTTTGAATTAAGTTTGAATACAGGGTAATAAGTCCCACCAAGAATGCCGGGTAATAAGAATTTTAATTTTTTTAATCGAAAAATTTAAAAATCGAATTATTCTGTCCTTAAAGAGAAATGATTTTCCTAGTGAGCCTATGAAAAGGGACACTTTATGCCAACTTGGGTAGAATCACCGGCCTCTACAAAAGTAGATGAATTTTTAAGTAACGCTCCATTTCTTTAATTATGGGCACTGACCCACATGCATTTCATGCTGTTTGATGGAATGTTTGGCTGTGTATCTAATTGTCCTACTGAATGCTGTAGGTAGGAAATGTATTTGAGTTGTCATGACTGAAGGGTGGCCAACAAAAATGTAGGTTTTGGTGCCACAATAATGGACTTTTTGAAATGACAGATAGATAGCACTATTTGTGAATATTTTTCTAATACTCCCATAACATGATGTCCTTTGTAAACACCATAAGGTAACATGTTGGGCCTTTACTACATTGCTATTGCCAATGATATGAGAAGGGTATGTGTAGTTGGTAGCTCATGGATTTGTTAGTTTTTCTCTTACCATCTTTTTAAAGTTGGTTGGTTATGTGTCCTTGGCTTAGGTAGATGACCCATCTGGTTTCCTCTATCTAAACATTTGTATATTCATTGCATGGCTTTCTTAGCAACCGAAACTGCAACAAAAACTTTAGTTGTTTTCCTATAAGTCCATCATTTGTTTCCTAGGATTGATCTCATTTGCACTTCCAATACAAGGAGGGGTAGTTCTTCCACTACAAAAACAAGGTTTTCCTTAGGGTCTTTTCCAGACCTTTAAGTATTCTATCACTGGTATTTTTTACCCAATATTTTTATACAAAAATATCATAAAAATCAAATTTTCACAAAGATTAAGAGAAAAAATGTTGAAAAAAGTAATTATCATGAAAAAAAAGTACTAGCGGAGCCTTTTCCAATGTTTCAATGGAAATAACGGTGAAAGTTAAACAGCATATGCCTACAATTTTACTTAAAAACATTAGCATATGCAGAGGGATTTTCGATATTTTTGAGAGAAATGTTGTGAGGATGTTTTAAAACTCTAAACCTCACTTCATTCTTTTTCCCTCTCTTTTCTCTCTTTTCTCTTTTTCCTCTGCTACTCTCTTCATTCACCATACCATCGTCACTGAATCTCGTTGAATCTGAAGATTCTTGCCCAACTGGACAATGTCGTTCTACCCCCCATCGAGAGAAGCTATTGGAGATACGTTCCGCGAACACCATTTAACACCATTTTCTACTAGAGGTAAGTTTCTCCATTTTCTACAACTATTTATAAATTTATTATTGTTTTATAATATTCATACATTATTAGGGTTTAGGGTAAAGAAAGATTAGATTATAATTAGGGCGAAATAAATTAGAACGAAACAATTAGGTAAATTTAAGGGTAAATTAAGGACTGCTCATATTTTAATAGTACAATTAGGTTAAAATTAGAGTAAAATTAGGACAAAATTAGCTTAAACTAAGGTTAAGTTAGGAGCCATCTATATTGTCATGTTATAATTAGGATAAAATTATAACGAATTTAAGACAAAATTAGGACAAAATAAGGGCAATATTAGGGTAAAATTAGGATAAAATTAAGATTTAGAGTTTAGAGTATATGGTTTAGGATTTAGAATTTGTTTATTTTTATTAACAAAAATAAATACTTAAGTAAAAGTAAATCACATATATACCAACTAATTAATGATTATTAACAATTTTTAAAAGTGTTAATAGTAATACATATCAAAGATAATATTAACAATTATTATTAATAAATTATATAAATATGCTATATACACAAGTAAATCTCATATATATACTTTTATTAATAATATATATATATGCTATATATGTATTATCTTTAGTTAATAATAACATATATTACATTTTATATGTAACACATAAATTATTAAAAATTTTTAAAAGTAATAAATATAAAAGATAATATTAACAATTATTGTTAATAAATTATATAAATATTCTATATACATAAATAAATCCCATATATACTTTTATTAATAATATATATGTATATAAGTTATATATGTATTGTTTTTAGCGTTTAGGGTTTAGAGATAATATTTATTTTTATTAATAAAAGCTAATATTTGCTTGCAAAATAAAATTTTAAAATATACTTATATAGATTAGTTTATTTTTATGCATATATATATATATATAGGTATATGTGTATGTATAAATAATTTGTTCGTAACTTAAAGTCTACTATTAGTTTAACAATATATATCGAAAGTTTGTATTTTTTGTATATATATATATATTTCACTGATGGACATTGATATAAATTTGATAGTAAATTAGAAAAGATGCTAGTTAGTTTTTCATTATATATTTGTGTATTGGTTTAATGTTTTTTTTTTTTGCATATTTGTTTTTTCCTTTCGATCGATTAACATAGATATATGTATATAAAATGAATGTTGACTATAAACTCATTATCAATTAGTTACTTATTCTTTGATTACTCAGAATTCATTTCACTCATTATTGGATTTACATGTTCGTTTATGTCAAACTAACATGCTACATTTAATTCAATGTTGGAAACGTGTCTTAGGAAAATGGAAAACTTAAGAGAATCAAGATCATTCATCTGAAGAAGCAATACAACCAACTGTTGATGAGTGCTCAACTGAATAAAGAACTACTATTTTATAGGACGCTACATTTGATAATGTATCAAAATTCATTATTAATTAATAACATATTGAGTTTGGTTATTTATTAATTTGTTAATTCATATATGATAGTGACTCATATTTGATAGTAGATGATTTTCGAAATGCTCGAAAAAGAGGGAGGACCACTCTGAAGGACATATGAGATCTCGGATCACAACGAATTATAGAGCCCTTCCATGTTGACCTACAACCTATTGGATGGGAGTCGTAGATACTAGTTTGTTTATGTGGTCTTGTGACTAGGAGTTTGTGATTTACCCTCTTACTCTCAGGTTTTGACATAGTATCCCTACGATATCGAAAGAATAAATGAAATCTTTCATTAAGCTATTTTCTAGATTTGCTTCCTTTTATGGTTGTTGCAATATGTTCTAATTCAATTATTTTCTTTTGTATTTAAAGATTTCTATTCAAAATGGAAATTGAGGATGATGCTGATGTATTCATCCTCAAATCAATTACTATAAAATTTAAAATATATAGGTCTACTTTTAAAACGAAAAATCATGATGAGAACAAAACTATTGAATAGGTTTCATGTCCCGAAGGTCACAATCCTTGTGAATAGGAAGCCGTTGTTGCACCTTGATACTCAAATTATGGAAAGATAGTAACATGTTTTACTTAATAACATTTTGTTTATTTTTATATTCTTATCATAATAATTCAAAATATTTTACATGAAAAGTTTGAAGCATGAAAACAGAGCCGATTGTAGCAAACATATGTGTACAGTTGCAACTCAAAGTCATTTGTAAGGCAAGCAAAGGAATTAGTAATTATCTTATATACTAAAGGTATATTTAGTAGTATATTTTTAGTTATTGATAATTTTGTTTCAGAAATTAGAGACAAGACATTCTCTTGTAAAATTAAACTCTACAAGAAGAAGGATGGTTCATATGTGAATACAGAGTTTACGAGTATGGTGATAAGTTATATAAACTCTAGATATCATTTATTTTTAAATTATTTGTGCTGATATTTATAAAAGATTTTGTGTTGATATTTCCATATGTATTTTTTATACATATGAATAAACTGATAAAATGATAGCAACTCAACGAACCGTCTCAACACAAAAGTCCATCAATCAAATTGAGGATCGAGTGTTCTTGGACGTTACTAGCAAGGAATGTCCGAGTAGAGTTAGATGAAAGAGACTGGGGACAACACTTACCGGTTACTATAGAAAGTTATCATTTTCTCATGTAAAGGCTAGCTCTATCAAAAAGTTAACTAAGATGCACTGTGAATTAAAAAAAACAAAAGATAAATTTCACATTACCTCAAGATTTCTAGATATTTAAGTACCTTTTGAGATGTTGAGCAGATAATATACTAAATTTTAGTCTTTACATAATAAGAATTATCTTACATGACATTTTAAGTAACCTATTAACTTTTGCTCTATAAGATAATGATGATTTGTCTGGTGATGGTGATGACTTTCATTCCGTACAAGAGGGTGGTTCTATGTTTTGAGAGGTGATGCACATTTTGAATGTAATAGCATGTTGGCTCATTAACTTTTTTTTTGGGGTAAATTTATTTAAGTTGTCTTAATAAAAACTTTATTCTTGTGGTTCAAACTTATGCGTGGATGGTTATTTATTTTTTTCAAATGTACATAATATTTGGAGTAATGAGTTATTTGTGATATTGGTAGTTGAAAGGTGATGTGAACATCTTCTTTATTTGGAATAATGAGTTGTTCGGTATTGGTGAATGGATGATTGTTTGTTTAAAATATGAAATATGGATAATATGAAGTTTAGAGTTGTAGTTGATATTTGATATTGTGATTGATGATAATATGATAAACAATTTTGGGTTCGATTTGGATTTGTGAATAGATTTTGACAACAAAAATAGATCTTACTGACGTTTCTAAAGATAAACGTCGGTAATATCCCAATATTTATATACAAACATTAGGAAAATTCCTGACCAATTTTTCTCAACATTTTGCCAGATATTTATTTTTTCATTGCGATGTCCTTAATGTTACTTGTAAAATATTGATAATGATAAAAAAAAAGTCGATAAAAGTATATTATATATATATATATTTGTAGTGTTTGTTAATATTTTTCTAAAACTCCCATAACATGTTGTCCTTTGTAAGCTCCCATAAATTAACATGTTGTGTCTTTACAACATTTCCATATATAGCCGGTGATATGAGAAGGAAGGGTATGTGCCCTTGGCAGCTCATGGATTTGTTAGCTTTTCTCTCCCCATCTTTTTAAAGTTGGTTGGCAATGCGTCCTTGGCTTAGGTAGATGTGACCATGTGGTTTCCTTTATCTAAACATTTGTATGTTCATTGCATGGCTTTCTTAGCAACCAAAACTGCAACAATAATTTTAGTTGTTCTTCTCTAAGTCCATTTTTTGTTTCCTAGGATTGATCTCATTTGCACTTCTAATACAAGGAAGGGTAGTTCTTCCCTTGTTCATAAACTCTCTCTGTCTCAAAATGTTATATTTATGGAGAGAGCCGAAAAAAAGAGTAAAAAATACACTAGTATTACCAAAATTTTCTATACACGAATGGATTATTTTGAATTTATTTTCTTATTTTATTTTTGCTTGGGACCATTCTTGCATTTTCATTGATAACTTCATTTGTATTTTTTTTTCCCAACACATTCATCCACCTTAGCATTATCCTCTCAGCCACAGATCTAGGTTGATCTTTTATAGTCCAGACCAACATTCTGCCCCATAAAAACATAGTACATATATCATTTTAACTAAATTTCCTTGTTTTTTTGTGTATGATTGAATTTTTTTTTATTTGTTCCTACTTATCTGAAATCATATATCGACTAATCCGGTTCTAACGTAACGGAGCCCTATTTAGAGGACGGTTCTTCCGGGATAGTCTTTTTTATTTTTAAGTTTCGAGTCCGAGATTTGATCAAAAGATTTAACACTCCATCTCATTAGACCAACTGTCCCATGGTGTGTATGATTGGATCTGTGATATCGCTAAATGTGCTGTCATGAACTTCTTTGTTTGAAAACATTATTCAGGAAAAATGCAGAAAACTAAAAAAGAGAATGGTGTATAAGAAAGCTGGTAACCCTTTTATAACCCCTGAAGCATTATGTTAGAGAACTGTAGTTCCAATCAAAACCGATACAATACTTGTAGTAAGAAGAAGATGAAGAAGAAGAAGATGATGATGCTGATGATGAGTCACAGACTATATATATATTCACCCAAAAAAAAAAAAAAAACAGACCATACATATGGATATCCGTAAATAGAAGGTATATCAAGCTCTGCCAACAAAATACATGATGAGAAAAGAAAACAAGTGACAAAATGATCAGCCTGAGAGTTCACAAGGGCTATGAAACCATCTCTTTGGAACCTCCCTCACGGCTCAATCCATGAACCGATAATGATCAGCCTCTTAGAAAATGCCAAGGACCTGTTCCTTTTCCCATCCTGCAAATAGAGTTAAATGTCATTAGTGTCGAAGCATTTCTTATTAATAAACTTCTCTTGCAAGGGCTATGCACTTCGGAAGGACCTAATGTTTGTATTGTTTGTTACATACCACTGGACCAGATGGCTCAGTGGTAGAGTAGGGGAGAATTAATATCATTGTGATGGAAGATTGCTTACCTCCAAATGCCAGCAACTGTGCGGAGAGCCATAAAGATGGTCAAAGCAATCCAGATTCCCACATAGCCATTGCTTTTGTCAAGTAAAAACAAGAATGCAATGCTTGCAACCGCCACCAGAACCTGAGAGTTCACAAAATTTCCAAGGAATATTTGTTCAATGAATTTTATAAAGTTATGAAAAAAAAGGGCTTTTTTTTAAGGGGGGGCGGGATTGTGCAGACAAGCTTGTGAGTTTACCATAGAATATGCAGAATAGGCAAAGTCAGAAGCTCCAAAATTCACACCATCAAAAACAAAAGCTAAGGAATTGATTGGCTGTGTGCCTGCAACAAACTGATGAATGGATAAAGAAATTCAAGGTTAGTTTAGCCCAAAATGATTAATGAATTTTATTTTATAACTTGCAGCAGGGACATACAGGGATGCCTATGCTTATGAGGTGTAGAACATTAATGTCCTTTGAAAAGATTCCAGATCCAAAATGCATGGCAACTCCAACAAAAACTGAGAGTCCCAGGCCCAGAATGAATCCCATCTGCAGAAAAAGGTAATTCAGTAGGTTAATGTCATTGTTATTGAAGCAAAAGTAGAGAAGAAATAAAATTTCCATAGAGTGCAGAAATGCTATTGACTAAATAATGTTTGCTTGAAGAAATCAACAAGATGAACTGGTGGCCTGTTCTGAAAAAAAATCAGCCTCTAGAAGAAGAGATGTCCTTTCATTCTCTAACACGAGTGCAATTGTGACATGTAACCCTACAGTAGCAGAAAGATTATGCTATAACACGCAAAATGAAAACTATATACCTGTAGAACTCGGGTTGCGACAGCTGTTGCCTTTTCATAGTCCTTTTCAGCAAATGCAATAGCCAGAAGTGCCTATAAAAAATTGTAGTGCAAATCAGGCACGTTAGCAAACTACCAAACCAGACATTCTACCAGGAAAACTAATTACGAAACACTGCTAATTCCTTTCCTGCAAGATGATTAATGTAAATAAGTCGGTCAAATCAGGATTTCTAATACTTGGAGTGATTTGGGCAGATGGTATTAGCAGACTGCTGTCACAGATGTTTTAAGCTCAGTTATGAAAAAGGCAACCTATCACCAGGTTGCAGCTCGAGGTTCAAAATCCCAGGCAAAATTCAGCATTATTAACAGTATATTCTAGTTGTCGCACATTCAGCATGAATATGGCAAAACAGCTTCTCTAAATCCCAATTGGTTGAGCAAAATTGAACTCAAGTTATTCTTTTATTCATTTTCCCCAGGTATGAGAACACCTTATCAATTGCTTTCAAAAGGCACAAAATGGTTTTTAAATGAACTTCAGCTGCTGTTTCACATGGAGAAAACCTAGATGCTCATACCTGTCCAGCAACAGCCAAACCGTCAGCAAGAAGCGAAGAAGTCAACCAGACCTGTAAGCAAATCTGGAATGCTGCCATAGGTGTTGCACCCAGCCGTGCAGCTAGAGATGCAGCTAAGGTAACACAAATTGTAGCAGATATTACCCTTGCTAATAAATAGAAACCTGCATGCAGGTATAAAAGGCAAGAGTTTAGTGGAGGAATGAGAAACATGTATAAGCACAAAGAAATTAGACCCCTTTCCATCTCTATGTGATATCTAAAGGGGGAGAAAAGAATTCTAAAAGCATGACTTAGATGAGATGTTTCACAGGTGATATGATAAAATCTCATGCCTATTTACGTTAAATCAGCATAATTTAAGTCTAATGCACGGTTTTCCCATCCCAACCAGCATCAATTGTTGAGATCTTTTTTAAGTCAACAATGACACATTTTGAACTAAAGTTCCACAATGCAAAGGAACAAGATCCCCCAAGATTTGCTGCAGTCGTCATACACAGTTAAATTTTTGGCCAAAGTAGTATACAATTTGGCAATTCTATTATGAGGATGGGTAAGTTTTTAATACAAAGGAAAGCAGACCAAAGTGACCTGTAGCGACAAGAAAAACCAGCCAAAGAATTTATATAATGCAGAATTGAAAACCCTTACCATTTTTTAGAAACCGACCAAATTGCAAATCTTTGAAACTTGGAGGCAAGAGATCAATTTCTTTCATCAACTTCACGAGGAGGATCAATGAAATTAGGTACCTAAAAATAACATTTAGATTATGAGACATAATCTAGGCAGTTTGAACTGCTATTTCATCACTATTGACAAGATACAATAGCAAAAACATATATGAAGCATAAACACAACTTACTGAGAGATGACATGTGCAATGGCAGCACCACTGACACCCAGATGGCAAACAAAGATAAGTATTGGGTCCAAAATTATGTTTGTTACATCTCCGGCAACTGTATCAGACAATGGGGAAATGAAATTCAATTAGGTTAAATGCGCCAAAGTAAGAAACCAAAAAACCGTTTTCCAACAATGAACATAAGTGACAAAACCTTCATGGTATAGTCTTATTCTTATTCTCATACCACAGAAAAATTAGGGGACAAAGTAAATCGTCATTTCAGAAATGAGGACAAACGGGAAAAAAGGGAAACCAATATGTCTATTTATCTTCATAACAAAAACGAGATAATTAATGCCAAAATAAAATGGGCAGAATTTGGCTCACCAGTGGCATATAAAGGAGTTTTTGTATCCTTAAAGCCTCGAAAAACACCTTGCATAGCCAAGGAGAGAAGAACTGCAGGAGCTCCAAGTGATCTTAATGTCAAGTATCTTCGTGCTGGGATCAGCATAGGGGAGCCCTATTTGTCAAAAGAGAAAAGCTGCAGTTGAAACACTATATTTCTGCAAGTACTAATGATCAAGTATTATACCTAAAGACAAATTGAAGAAGGAAAACAGTATTATTCTGTAGCAGCACCCAAAAAATCATCAAGAAAGACTCAGTGGTCCTGGTGTGTAAGAAAGAAAAATAAATTAAACATTTTAAGTAGAGAAGTCCCCATTTAGAGTTTGTTTTAAGCAGAGAAAGTCCCCATTTAGAGTTTAACTAGATTGCCTAATATTCAACACTAGATGCTTTTCGTGGTGCAATGAACCTTGCTGTTGCCCTGACAATAAAACTGGAAGGCTACTCTATAGCACTGGCCCCAGCTGCATGACAATCTTCAAAATGAAGACTTTTAAAGCCATGCGGACTTTTAATTCTGGCTAGTTGATAAATTTGGTGATTCTAGCTCACAGAATTTGTAAACAAGAGGTAGGAATTTGGATATGGAAATGCAGTTACGGAGCCTTCAGATTTCTTTTGTCAAATATAATTCCATTGTGATTCACTTTTACTTGACACAAGTTGTCCTGCCCAACAGATGCATGTTGACCAGGTCATGCATGAAGAAACCATCAATGATAGAAGCATACATATTAGGCAAGCGTAATTTAAATTGTCCTATGCCTGAAAATATCCCAGTCAATGTTAAGGCCAGTCTCCAAAGTTCTAACATCCAGACAACAAAAATTGCTAAAGATGTATTCATGCCTTCTATAAGCAGCAACATTGGTAAAAGTAAAAGGCTCAAGATCTAGAAGATTTAAAAGAGATGACACTCACAGACTTCACGCCCATAAATCCCAAGAGAATTTTTGCTCCAAATATGAGGAACATAGTCTGAATGAGACCTAAAACCACACCAACAATGAGTGCTGTTGATGCTGAAGGTATATGTCTCCTCACTTTCTTTAATTCGGCCTTACAAGGATTGCTTGCAGTGGAGGATGGCGATTTGCAAATGGTTTTCTTCAAATCTAGCAACGAATGCACCACTATATTAAAAATTTTGTTAAGAATATACTAATAAAAAGGCAGACGTTAAGTGTGTGAGTAGTACATATGCTGAAGAAGGACAGAACAATGCTAGAAAATTATGGAGACCAAGATCCAATCAAATTATTGTCAAGAAATAGAGACATCAAGTATTCTGAAATCTCCTAAAAGTCCAAAGCAAAAAGAACGCATAAAAGAGCAGATAAGCTTGAAAGAGAGAGAGAGAGAGAGAGCACCATTGTCCAGCACCAACTCTTTTGCTTCAACTTTTTTGGCTGAACCCTGTTCCAAGTTCTCGGGCATAACATTCTGAGTCCTCAAATCCTTCATCTCAGCCTTTTTTATAGAAGCCTTCTCCACATCCAGGTCCTCACCCTTTGCTGGTTCACTGCTTATTCTTCCAACAGTATCTTCCTCAGCAACAAAAGATGTTGTAATACTGACTAGTGGGAAAATGGTAACTTTCGATGCTTGATTAAATATGGCAATAGAAACTCCAACAGCAGCAAGATCCACAGGGCCTGTTCAGAATTCAGAAAAAGAATCATGTTGACTACGTGTAATAAGTCAAGAAGCTATTGTTGAAAACTCTTTACAGCTTGTCTAATGAAAGATTATACAAGTGATAGAGCAATCTTCAGGCATATATAAGAGCAAGCATGCTCATTGATAGGACAGAACTCAAAGTAGTTTCACTCACTCCTAGTGGGAAACGAGGAATTACAACAAAGTACGCATGCATGGCCGATTTTAGTCATATAGACACATCTTGCATAACTAATATTGATCCTTTCTATTAGGTTATTTGAGTGATACATCCAACTAGATCTTGTGGTTTTGATTGCTTAATGAGTCTAGAGCAATAAAACCACAGGCAATTCCTTAATCTGGCCACCAGTTAAGGCCTCCAAACATAGCATGAACTAGCAGCCAGGCACTACACTGCTGTTTTCCTATCTTAGTTCCATGTTCTCAAGGATCAGATGGTAGGATCAGACTATACTTGTAGGATCTTTCATAAAACATTTTATATAAAAATAAAAAAGTTTGATCAGGATCAAATTTTTAACTAAAAGAAACTCTGAAAGAAAAATTAGAAAAAAAGGCAAAGCCATTCAAAGCATAAAAGCCAAGAATTGATTAAATCTCAATACCTACCAAGTATTTCATATTCAACTAAATAATAGAGGACCAAGTACCACATTTATAGATGTTGAAGAAACTAGAAGGTAATCATCTTCAAGCGAATGCAAACCTATGCATTGCTTCCCAAGATATCAAACAGGAGCTAGGAAACACAAAAGGTGGTAATCTCTCCATCGCTGACTCACATGAGAACCCCAGTGTCAACAATCAAGTTCCAGGCAAAAACTGTGTTGGGCCAAAAGACTTCAGATGTAAATTACCATCCCAACCAAGTTAAACAGTTTTGTCCTGAAGCTCATATATGGAGGCAAGCATTATTCCTTATTTCTGGGATTGTTATTATCAAGAATGAAGTCAACAACCTATACCACAAACTGTTTCCAGATGTGTACCTAAATGACCAATAAAGGCTGTATCAATCAGAGAAGCAATGGGGTCTGCTGCTAAGGCGAGTGCTGCAGGAAATGCAATCCGTAGTATCTCCAAACCAAGTGCATCCTTCTTGATGACTTGCCTGCAAATGACACAGTTTGTCTAAATGAGGCAGGAATGCTTTCGCTAATTTATAATATATGACTTAGATATTACAATTATCAACTAATTTTCTGAAACTAAGCATTTTACATCAAGCTAGATTAAGCCATCTCTAACTTAGACATCAAAGAAGCACCTCAACATGAAGCCCAAGAAAGTGGACACATGGCAATATAAACCATACCTTGCATCTTTAAAGAACACAAATATTGGCAACTTCCACTTTCTTTCAGGCTGCTGCAAATCATTGTCTTCTGCCATGGATTTTGAAGCAAAAAAGCTAAAGTGACTCAAATGCTTCTAATGCAGAGATCAAAGCAGGTTGATGGCGCTACCGGAAAACTTAATCTTAAAAGAGCTCCATAAACTGTAGATACAAAACAATCAAGACACAATCACTGGATTAGAAGAAAGTAAGAAATTATTTTCCAAGAAAGGATGGAAAGAATAGTGGAAAAATAGGAAATGAGAAATAAAATTGCCTTCAGAATAGACTTGTATGGATTAAGCAAGCTATGCATGCTCGCAGACAAAATAATAATGAGAACGCCTACCGGAGAGCTTTGATATGACAATGAAGAAGCCAAGTGGAGGCCACAGAGTAACAGTAGATAGATAAATTGAAGCATATGTTCATGTGAATTTAAAAGTTAGTTCAAGTATCACTGATATCATAAGCCTCCTTCAGTTCTGGAAACTGCCTATCCGAGCAAATGCAAGTTCTCTGAGTTCAATATCTAGGAAAGTGTGAAACCATTGTATCTCATTAAACCTAGGTTCAATAATCCTGGAAAACAGTTCGAATTTTACAAATTTCATGCATGCGGCGGCTACGCTAATAGGCCAAAATACATGTAAGAATGTCAGTTTTGTTCAAGGATCAATGACCTATGGTGGTACATGAAACTGTAAAATTTTTCATAAACCATGGAATACCTTAATGGAACCGAGTGGTCAAGCAAACTGAATTTTCTCTTAAAAAAAAAGGTGTGGCCCACGAGATCCAACCTAGTCAAAAGGTTCAAATACGGTCTTTCCCTTTCCCGTGACACTTGGGTTGGACTTCCAAGAGACCGTAGTATGGTCAATAGTCAATACCCATACAAGCTTTCCCCTAATACAACTCAAACAACCGCAAGTAGCCATTGATTAAAAAAAATATTACAATATATATGAAGGGATCTATATTTAAATGGTTTAAGGTAGTCAATTTAAATGCCGTGGCATTACACCATATATTTACAAACGAACAGCTGATCTATTTAACAAACGAATAGCTGATTTAATGAAAATGATGTTAAGTTTTTTAATCAAATGATTATCATATAATTTTAAGGATTTTAGAAGTAATTTTAAGTAATCTGACACAAGTTTGTCTTCCCCACTGTCTCTACCATAGTGCAGTGAAGTGTATGGCATTTCCTGTTTTCAGTTTTATAAATTTGGGGTTCATTTCATATCAATGCTTGATTGAAAAACTCAATCAAGTTCAAGGGTGGATACATAACAAATAATAAATATTTAAATATGATATTACAGCCTAAAATCAAAATGTTTCTTCATCAGTTCAGATTATGATCTAAGTTTATAATAAGAAAATTATGAAACTTACATTTCTTGTCTGATGCTAATGTTGGCCGGCAAAGGATCTCACTCTGAAACGCAAGTCTTGTTTCGATTTTCTACTAATATCACAACCTGTGCCAAAAAAAAAAAAAAAATTGTTATCTCATGTTCTTGTTCCTATATGTTTTTTTAAAGAACGTTTTGTGTCTCATGAATGAATTATTAAAAAATTTTTAATTCATAATGTTTTGATCTCACTTAATGAAAAAAAAACTATAATTATTATTATCTTATAAAAAAATATTATATAATTAAATATATGATATGAAATAGAATACAGTAACGTAGAAGAATTCATATAACTGACCTTATTTGGTGAAATAAAGACTTAATAATTTTGCTTTGATATATACAAAAAATTTCTTTTAGATTCATCTTTGTAGATACTCTTTTTCTCTTCTCTCTTTTTTTTGATGCGGCAGTTGATTATTTATTTATTTATGTATTTATTTATTTATTTATTTATACTTATCTCAAGTTGTTGTTTGGAATAATTCAAACATCTGTTGTCATGTTTCTCCCCTCGTGACATATGGTGTCGTTTATATGTTTTTCTCTTTTAAGGTCAATTTGATGTTTAAAACAATTAATTTTCAAAATTATTATTTATTTGATATAAAAGAATGAATATATTAAAAAAACCATGATTTATTCTAACATACCCGAGAAAAAAATTAACGGACCTCTACGTGAAGTCCATTTAGTCTCGACTATTTGTAAAACTACCCTAACAAATATCGCGATGATTAACGGAGGAAGTTGTTGCTCACCGAAGTGAAGCGATTACTACACTAATAATTTTCAAAAATATGTCTTGAAGAGAAGCGAAAGAGAAAAATTTTTAAAAATCCGGAATTTATTCACCAAATTAGTCCCAGTTAATTGGTTGTTTTTCTTTGGGAGGGGAGGCGTTAGCAGTTTCTAGTCTTAAACCTTTTTAACACACAAACATTATTTATTTATTTATTTTTGATAGAGAATCACACAAAGATTTTAAGTGTTTGTTGAGGTTGGGCATTCATGTTGGCAATGTTGAAGTTTTCCCTTGGTTTAGAGAAGAATGGATGTGGTACATGACATCTTTCTTGGGGTGGAGAGAGAGAGAGAGAGAGAGAGAGAGAGAGAGAGAGAGAGAGAGAGAGAGAGAGAGAGAGAGAGAGAGAGAGAGAGAGAGAGAGAGAGAGAGAGAGAGAGAGAGAGTTCTATTGATATCATTTTTCTTTCTTTTATAAAGATTTACGATTTAAACCTCTTTATATTAAAAAAAAAAAGAAAGAGAGTGAGAGCAACCTTAGCATTAGCATACTAACAAAGAGTATCAAAAATATGGTACTAGAAACAAAAAATATGGTATTAGAAAGAGAAATGAGCCTATCAAATTGAAAATTCAAAGCGTACCTAATCTTTTCCTTTTGTGTGAGAGAGAGAGAGAGAGAGAGAGAGAGAGAGAGAGAGAGAGAGAGAGAGAGAGAGAGAGAGAGAGAGAGAGAGAGAGCGCGCGCGCCAAAGACCAAGTTCTTTGCCAACTCCCCAAAACCCACCACTCCCAATTCTCATTTGCCCTCTTATTTATAAGTACCTTGTGCCCTCATCTCCCATCAAATGCCCATCTTGTCATCTATGAAATATATTCTTTGTCAGCATTTAACGTGTGCCAACCACACTTCTTCTTTCACATTTTGTGAAGGGTTCGTGGGTCATTGCATTTCATTTGAACCTAAAATTATTAAATTGGGGAAGAAAAATTTATATCATTAGATTATCTCTCGGAGACGTCATTACATTTCATGCCACAAAGGGTGTGGGAAAGGAATTCCACCATAGTCAACTAACCCAAAGTTTTCGTGTATTATATAATGTTTAAATGCAGCTTTAATGGGTAATGCCTGTACTTCATTTTTCCAATTTGGACCACGTAAGATTCCCATTTTTCTAATCTGGTCCCAGCATTTCCCGTCCATGTTTCCACGCGTGAACTCATGGTTTTATTTTATTTTTACGGTCTGAAATCATATTTTAATCGATCTGATTCGAGTATTATCAGATTTAATTTAAAAAGAATTCTTTCAACATAATTTTTTTTATTCTTAAATTTTAAATTTTAAATTTAATTAAAAGATTTAACACATTTATCAACTAAATTGACTGTTTTTTTTTATTGCTTTATAATAAACCTGTCTATACCCTTTTAACCAAATAAATACCATCGTTTTCTTTTTCTTTTTTATTTTTTTAATATTTCAATTGAATTCTAGAATCGTATTTATAACCAATTTTTTTTTTTTTTTTTTGGTTGGGGGGTGGGGTGGGTGGAGTAAGGCTCCTTAAAATTTTAAGAAATGTACAAACCTTCTTACCTTAATTAAATTTATTGACATGAGTATACACCTAAAAATAACAGAGACAGGAAAGAATATATTTATCTTAATAATTTTAGAGAGGCCAATTGAGGAATTTGTTTGAAAATTTTTACTAACATATCCAACTATTGATCATTGCAAGATTTTATTTTTCAAAAAAAAAAAAAGGTCAATATGCATTTTTTTTTAGTATATATGAGAGATTCAAACTCGAAATCTTTATGAAAAAAATTGATGGTGTCACTCGAGATCTAGAAAATAAATGATGACAGTTGAATTATAATTGATTGACAAATTATCGATATACTAATTCTCTTATTTCGTAAGATTTATATTATGCACTCCATTAGAATTAAATGGACAGGATGTTAATACTTTTTAATTGATCAAATTGTCCATATTAAACAAAGTTTGTGTTATTTATATTTTTCTTAAATGACCAATTGAACCAAATGGGGTGGGGTTGATTATGGTGAAATATCTTTTATCTATTTTTGCATATTTAAGTTGAAGATGCAACAAAGAACATTCTATTGACAATGAAGGGCCTCCTTTAGTAAGATCATTTTAGAAAAGTAGTCGTGATAAGATAGTTTAATTAATTGTCGCGTAGTGCTTCGCCTTTCCTTATCGCATAGTGCTTCGCCTTTCCTTACATTTTTTGTCAATGATTATAGCTCAACTGACATCATCTTCATTTTTTATGTAAAAGTCTCGATTTCAACTCTTTTTATATAAAAAAAAAAAAATCATTTTTTTAGTATTTATTGTTTTCTTAAGTCGTAGGAAATCAAATTCAGAATTTTTTTGACATCCAAATTTAAAACCACGAAATAGGAGAGATATATATTTTTTAATAAAATAAAAAATTCAAAATTTTGATACTTACGGTAATAAGTTGGGGAGATTTTAAGTAGTATTATAAAATATCGTTCCATATATTTTTATTCCATATAGGTATAGTTTGTGAGTTATGACTTTATATGTGCATAGGGTGACATTTTCTTAATCTAAATGGATGTCCATTAAGAACTGATTGCAGGATCCACTCAATGATATTTAAGGTACCCCAATGTGGAGCCATGATAAGACAAATACCATATAAGAAACTATCATAGAGATTTTGACACAAAACTAATGGGATAAGAGCACTTGCATGCATGCATGAAGTGGAGGGGCGGGGGTGGGGAGAAAGAGAGGGAGATAGTCAAAACCAACGAATAATCAGTTTAATGGTAAGAATGCTAAGTTTCTTAATCAAAACTTATATTCAAATATTAGATAAGAAAATAACTACGTTGAGAGAGTTCTTCCTAAAAAGAATCCGATAGTAAGTTGACCTGAGTTAATGGAGATATAATTTCAGATATTAATTACTCGAGACCAAAGAAAAGGAAAAATAGAGAGAGGGGACCAAAAGCAATGCTCTTAGCTTTTCTTGCACCCACCATTTATATTGCCCTCTCCCGTGTAAGATGGCATAATACTTTATTATATTGTCATCTGTTCTCATCAGTGCTCTCACTTGGTGACCAATAGTGCTCATCTTTAACCACAAACAGACAATTCTATCATTTTTCTTTAAAAAGGTAAGGATTAAATTAAATTATCTCATACTTTTTCTTTCTTTTCTCTAGGGTTTAAAGTGATTGTCATTCTTTCCAACAAATCTAGATGTGCTATGAACTATTTATTAATTCTAAAAAGTATACAAATAAACAACATTACCTTTCCTCTCTTAATTAGGTATGATGCCATGTGTATGACATTACATATTTATTTGATCAATTATCGATATGTTTTCAACTTTTGTGAATTAATTTTCTTTAGTAAAGAAAAATTGTCGATCACTGCTTTTTTTTTTTTAATAAATCACTAATATCTGATAATCACGTTGAATTTGATTAAATCCGATTCGTGCATTTTATTATATACAAAACTCGAATCTGAAATCTTATTTAATGGCTATCAGTTACACTCACTGGACTAACAAGATGTTGGTGTCAATCTCTACTCTTTGAATGCAACAACATATCAAAATTTTCTTTAATAAAGAAAGTTCAATTACAAAATATCTTAATATGTATTTATTAAATTCACAAAGATTTTTTATACTATTTGAAAAGTATTTATCATTTGAATAAACTCGACTAATTTTTGCTGCTATATCTTGTGATTAAGGGTGCAAAAGCAAATATTAGGTGCAATAGGTGTCCTTTTTATGATTTCACACTCTTAATTATAATTCCAATACCCTATTTCAACATCAATCACAAGATATAATGTGGTGATTCAATAAAAGACACCAATTCAAAAAAATTTGGTTCAATATTTTTTTATCATAAGACTTAGAGAGGAGTACCAACGGACAATCGGTATAGTGAGATATAGTATTAATCGTTTAACTAAATTTTATGTTTAAAATTTAGAAATAGAAAAAATTATGTTGAAGAGTCGTTTCTTAAATAGGGCCCCCACAGACATTCGAATTATATTAATTAGATTTTGATTCTGGATATCGGTGATAAGTAAAAAAAAAAAGGATTTAGAGAGGAGTAGTGAACACTGAACTTGGGGATGGAATTTAGGCTGAATGTGGCGCCAAACAACTCCTAAAGCGCGAGCTCAAGCTCATGAGAATGAGGAGAGGCAATCCTTGTCCTGACTCTACCATGTCCTCCATCCTTCTTCCTGCACCAAACATTGCCTTTTTCTTCGTCTCTACAAATAATTGGCTCTGGATATCGGTGATAAGTAAAAAGAAAAAAAGGACTTAGAGAGTAGTGAACACTGAACTTGGGGATGGAATTTCGGCTGAATGAGGCACCAAACAACTCCTAAAGCGCGAGCTCAAGCTCATGCGAATGAGGAGAGGCAATCCTTGTCCTGACTCTACCATGTCCTCCATGCTTCTTCCTACACCAAACATTGCCTTTTTCTTCTCGTCCCTACAAATAATTGGAATGATGTAGTTCCGTAGCTTCCTGCATATAGTTCAGGCCCTGCAAAAGCTCGATAATTTTTTTCTTAGTAAATAATGTAAACAATTTTATTTTTCTTTCGTTTTTTATTTTCTATTATAAAAGGCCGACCTTGCTACTTGGAGTAATTACTACTAGAGTTTTTCAGAGTAAATTATGTAGTACCATAACTTGTGATTATATATGAAGGGAGAAACGACATCACATCATGCATCAGACAAGGAACTCATAGATAAAACAGTAATATCTTGTCCGACGTCCAATTCGGCGGTGAAATTCGGATCGTATAATTGAATCACATGTTCCTCTCATGGGTGTAGAATCACAAAATGAAAATCATACTCTATTACATATCATCTCTTGTCTCCTGCTTGGTAGCACTCACAAAAAGCATGCACTTGAAACTTCCTTTGAAAAGTTTATTCTAGGGCAGTGGAGAGGAAGCGGTTTGAACCCATTATGGGTGCCCACAAATATTGACCCTCTCTCAGGCTTCCAACAATACACACACATACTCAACAACAATAATAACTAAATCTTTATTCCACTAACTAGATCGACTATATGGATCCTCTTATATTATTTTATTTTATTTTATATCGCATATTTTTCTATATGATTATTTTCTTTATAAGACAACAATAATAATGATTTTATTCAGCTAAGTTGGATCGACAATATGAAAACTTTTATACTATTATATTCTATTTTGTATCATATTTTTATCTATATTTAAATAATTACCATATTTTTATTACTGTTATCCAAATATTTCTAGGTATCCATTTCCCTAGATTAACATGAATACTTGTTATAGTCTCATATCATCTAACTGAAATCTTCATCGATCGTATATGTATGTGTTCATACCACCGTATTTCCCTCGGTTTTTCCTCAATAGACAACCTTAACATTCTTCTCAATACACTCGTTTTTTACCAATGAATTGGCTCCCGAAGTTATATCAAGTGAAATAAATAAGAAACATAAAAATAATTTCAATTGTTAAATTCTATATAAATAAACTTAGTATTTAGAAAGTAATTATATAACATAATTATCATTCACATTAAATTCTCTCATAATAATCGACAATATATTTATTGGAATGTCATTTATCAAACAAGATATATGATACAATTCTATTGGTTCGATGTCATCAATGTTCATTATCTAATAAATTTGCATTACACCAAATACGTTTAGTTTTATTTCTAACCTTTTTGGTATATTTCATGGTACCCATAACCATTATAAGAAGAAAGGAAAAGGAAAAAAAAAATTGAAATTACAAGGGATAATATACTAAAGCATTGCTTGGGAAAGCAAATCTTTTGGCCTTGAAAACAGTAATTTTGTTTGCTATTGTCTCATGTGGTCATCACTAGCATAGCATGGCATCAACAAATAGTAGAAAAAGTGTCCTCTCTGTTTATGGAAGCACACTGTGATTCCAAAATTGGACAAAAACAGAGGCTGGGGTTTCTAAAAAATGTGACACGAAACCACAATTTTGGTAACAAGTGGGTGAGAGGAAAATGATTATATTGCTTTAAGTGGTCTGAGCAATAGAGCACCCAAAATAATGGGCAGTTCTAGTAAGTTCAAAAGAGCAAGGGCTACTGATACAAATAACCCTGAAATAAATTTTTGGATTCGAGTTTTATGTAAAAAAAATAAAAAATTTATTCCTTAAACAGCTAATCCAGTTCAAATCAGATTTAGTCAGGATCAACGTGATTATCGAATACCAATGATTTATATATATATATATATATATAAAGTTTCTTATAGAAATACTTATCACCCGTGATAATCCTTTTTTTTTAATTCAAGTAATAATTAAACTATATTTTGGGTGCAATTGTCCGTGCATTTGATTTTAAGAGGTGGAAGTACAATCTTTTTTTTTTTTTGGATTTTATTTTTCAAATTCCAAGGGGTATGTATCGCCTTTCTCCTCTTGGCCTTTGTCACGTGTTTTGAGCATGTAATGTAATATTTGAAATTACAGTATCAAGGAAAATAGATTTTTTTTTTTGGTCCAAACTCCGATATTCGGAATTTCGTTCCGACTAATCTGAGTCAACCTGACTGTCAGATCTCTTATAGAGGGAGAGATATCCCAGAATAATCTTTTCATTTTAAAAAAACTCGAATCCGAATATTTGGTTAAGAAAAATAAATGACTTTGTGTGTTAGGAAAAATACAAATAGAACAAATGAAATGGCCACGAATGGAGATGAACGTGTAGACCAAAGAGCTTGGACTTGTTATCAATGGACAATTGCACGGAACAATTCAATTTTTGGATCTTGTCACACAATGCTCATCCACTCCTAGTCCAAATGTATAATATAGATTTGTGATTTATCACAAAGGATTCCAAAATATGGAACCAAAAAAGGAAAAAAATTGAAGCTTTTTTTTTTTTTTTTTTTTTTTTTTTTCTATTTGACTACTAATTAATTCAATTCGAACAGTTTTATGATGTAATTTAGGGGTTAATTCTTTCGGTAATTTTTTTATTTCAAAAACTTGAATTCAAATTTTGATTAAAGAAGTTTAGACTCTTCCGGTGGTGGGTAAAATATTAAAGCTTTTGTTTCTATGTTAATCGGCTCAAACTAGAGTGCGCACCCACTCTAAAAGCTTATATTATTTGGATTCGAATTAAATAAGTTTGGTAACACGATAAAAAGTAATACAATTTCAGTACTCTCTCACTCTCAGTCTTATTTTGAATGACAATTTTATATTTCCCAGAGTAAATACTAATAGTTTATCTAATAAATACAATAAACACGAAAATTTATTATTTTACTTCAAAAAGAATAACAACTTCGACTAAAAGATATTTTTGAAAGAGAATAATTTTTAATAAAAAATATATTTTATATTGCCGTTCTAAATTCCATATTCTCAGATCCTCTTATTTAATTCTCGGTACATGAAACCAGTCCAAAGTCTGAAAAGAAAAAAAATGTTCCATTTGTAATTGTAGAGCCAATCACGAGAGCATAAAGTTCCATCCTTTAATCAAATTCTCGAACTAACTCTTGAAAATAGAAAAGGCCTTTTAAATTGAATTCCATAATATTTGAACCGAATCAATTTGAGTAATCTGAATGCCGGTTATCAAGTAAAAGGAAAAAGGAAAAAAAAAAAAAAAAAAAGAAGAAGGCAGAAAGTTCTAACAACCCTCTTTGGCCCAATGGATCTCAAATCATACTAAGACTATAACCCGAGCTTATTACATGAAAAGCGAGAAATGTATCACTTGAACTGAAACTTATTAACAGTGTACTATACCTATTGGTATGATACCAAAAAATCTAAATTGAGGCCCGTTTTATATATTGTTTCATTGTTGTTCTATTCTTTTTTTTTTTTTTATACAAGAATTTGAATATAGGATCACTAGAGTAAGAAATTGAGATTTGTACCACTAAACTGTCCCTCGAGAACATTATTGTTCTATTCTAGGAACACTAGCTCAGGCCGGTTCGGCTCATGCTTGCTCAAGCCCAAAATAGGCCCAACTTTGCTTCTACCACGCATCATCATTCCACCAAGAAGCATGGCCCAGCCCAAAAACACGAAAGCACATGGAACGATTAATCATTGAAGCCCCCTCCAACAAATTTAAATTCTAAAACACTAGGATCCAGTTAGGAAAAATCAATTCAACTTAAGATACCTAATAAAATTTAAATAAAAATCTCAATATTATAATGATTATTTTTAATTATTATAATAAAAAATCTTAAAATTATAATAAAAGCAGCAAACCGGTAACATCAACCCCATCAGGACTGTAGAGACCAGATTATGCCCACAAGTTCAGGCCATTGAAGGAAAAAGGAATTTGAAGCCCTAGATTCTGTAAATTCAATTACAACAGCTGATTTTCTACTCGACCAAATGGCTGAAATGGTCTCTATAGCTATCTCCCAAGATGAACGCATCTCATAAGCCAACCCCCTCAAAATTGTATGCCGTCAATTGACATCTATGCTTTAAGGGCTGAGAGTTTCCTCTAATCATTGAAAAGCTTGAAGCATTTGAAGCAAGAACAAGACTAAAGAAAAAACAAGCTGGAGGGCTTTTCAAGTGAATAAATACCAACAATCCTCGGTATCGACTGACACATTTGAACTACGCATTTCGCTAGCTTGTGGAGCTTAGTAAGGTCGAAACTTCCTTGTGGCTCTTAATTGCTGAATCCGCTTTCTATCCTGCTCGAATTTGTTTTGCAGCTGCATAATCTCTGCAAAGAATGAGTGTTGACGTTTTCAGGTTGGGTTTTGATATCAATCAATTAAAAAAAAAAATGAAAATTTAGAAAAAACCAAATACATTTTATCAAAGCACTAGATGTTCGTAATGTTATGGCAGGTTTATTATGACACCAAGCAGTTCATAGTTTTAGTCCTGAGAGCCTTTTGGCATAATGTAGCAAAAGATATTTAACAGATAATGCAACAAAAACTACTGCCATCAGAAAAATTCAGAATCTCACACGGAACAATGACACTGCATTGTCAAAATGCTTGTAAAGCAAGAAAATCAAGATTGAAAGAAAAGGCGAAAACACAAAGATCAGATTGTTAAGCCAATCTGTTAAAAGAACAAACTGAGAGTACTTTCTGCAGAGAAAGATTGGACAAAAAGAAAACACAAATAAGAAACTAAGAGCAAGTTTATCTGGAATGGCTGACCTTTTGACCAACTACCTTGACATTAAATCTGGAGCGTACATTATGAACTCCATTTGATTTAAGGCTTTCTAAATTGATTTCACAAATATTTAGGCTAGCTAGCTTAGAATTGAATACTTGACATTCATTTCAATTAGATTCTAATCATCGAATGGTTGTTACTTTATGATCATCACACTAAAATTGCAACTCTTTTAACATTATATTATGATAACGAGCTGCTGGTATATCAGTGTGTTTTCTCTAGAGACTTGGCAGATTAGAATTCCTTTCAGCATTGTCCTGGCAAAGAATGGTCTCTGTCCAACACTTCCATGCTCCATCAAAAGATGATTGTTCAATTCCCCTAGTTCCTTAAGCAAAATTCTTCAACAATCACAGGTAAGTAACTGAGATAAAAAAGTTTGTGGTATTGATAAATAATATGGTGATAGAAGCAGGACACAAGTATCACAAATGGCTTTTGTTTGGTTTCTGATGCTTGGGAATGTAAGGTCCGCACTCAATGGGGGCTGGTTTGATTCTTCAGGTACAGTAATGGAAAATATTCAAGTAGACAATACTCTCACTACCAAACCAAGAGTTAACCTACAGTATTATGTTAATGACTGTAATAGACAAAAGAGCAAGTCTTCTGCACACAAAAATATGTCAAGGCTCTTGGTCATGTCTTTCATCACAAAGATTCCATGTAAAGCTGTATAGCATGCCTTCAATAACATGAAAATCCAACTCGTTGACTAGATTACCTCTCCATCCTAAGGGCTCAAATGATAAAAGCACATATCCTGAAAGAGAGCAAGCGAGAGAGCATGAACATACCATTCCTCTGTGCCTCTTTTTTATGGAAGCGATAGAAGTCTAGCCCAACTCCTTTGCTTTTCTTTTTGGCCATTTTGTCCAGAACTGCAGCTTCTGCAACAGAACCAACAGCAACACCACTTTCAGAGTCAGTTGTCCTTTTCCTGCCTTTATGATGAACCACAACTGTCCAACCCCCCTCTGCAGCACGAGCTTCCCTTTCATTTTGAGCCTAGATGAACACAATAAACAGGCAGATATAAAAGTCAAGGTTAGCTGCAAGCCCACTTAAGAAGACAGGACAACAAAAATTCACTCTTAAATCTGCAAATACATAGATCTAATCATGATGGGTACTCAAAACAAATATCCTTCTATTTGCTGGTGGAGTCCATGCAGTTTTCCATATTTGGACTTTGAAAGTGGGATTGACTTTAATAAATGCAACTTTTAGTTTAGGGTAAGCTTGGATCAAAGCAAGGATAATAACAGAATATTGGATTTTCCTTAGAAAGGTATGTGCTGCTTTCCTTATTTTCTTAGTTCTGCCTTAAGTGGGAATCACAGCTGGACATCGCATCTCAATGGCCAGATTAATGTGGAAGATTGAGAATGTTAAAAAGGGTAGATAGTGTCGTCCGTCTGTGAGTTTTGGGGAAAGGGATATTTCCCTTTTCATAGCGATAGATTTTATTAACATCAAAACAACGATAAAGGAAGGGAACTGTCTGTAAGTTTTGGGGAAGGGGATATTTTTCCCTTTTATGGCGATGAAAGATTTTACAAACATCAAAACAACGATAAAGGAAGGGAAGAGCACTAAGGAGGTGCTAATCCACAGAGCTCTACAATGATAAGGAATCTACAAGATCAACCCCCTCTACAAAATATTCAGACGTCTTAACCAAAAACACGCAAACATTTGGGAAACATGTGCACAAAAACCATCAAGGATTTCTCTGCACTTCAAAAAATTAATTTATTCCATGACCACAAAAACAACAAAAATGTGGCTACATGGAGTAAACTAACCACATTCCCCTTTGTTATGCATACCCCTGCACCAAGCCAAGCCCATAACTCACTTTGTATGAGGATTGAGTCCACTTATTCAAGCTCTCCTTAGCCTAAAGCCCACCTATTTACCAAACAAAACCTCTCCTTTGAAGGTTATTGAGTTAAATTCTTCCCCTAGCAGCATCCCATGCAAAAGAAAGGCAACTCTTTTTTTTTTTTTGGGGGGGGGGGGGTTGGGGGGGGTTGTACAATTACAAGTTATGGTTACAACATCCCTCCCATAGGGCTTAGAAGTGCCTCCCTGCCCTCCATATTTGGCTTATCTTCTGAGATGATATTAATCTACTTGCATCCAAATGGCTAAACTATCTTCCGCCTTATATGATAAACAATCAAACAAAAGGTTATTCTATGTATCAATTCTCAAATCCACAAATAGAGGGTTGGAAGCCAGTTTTGGTATGTTAGGGAAGTAGTAGAGGCCCAAAAATGACGTCTGACCAAGGGACAAGTTTCAAGAGCCGAAAGGTTATTCGAATGAATTTTTTTACTCCAGATGTCAATGAATCACAGAGAGGACATAACAGCGTAGAAACGTGTATCAGGGTAATTCTTTGATGAAATTAAAGGATGACAAGTCGATGAAATTTCAAGAATTTGCTTTGCTCTCTGACTGCAAGTTCACTTGATTGTTCTTAACATTTGAATCATCTTAGCTAGCCTGTATCAAAGGAGAGGTTAGTGATATTGACAGAGTTATATCCATCAAAATGTAGGGTTTGATTTTGGTATCATTATTTTTTTTTTCTTATTTTTGTTTATGGGAAAGGTTGCTAGTGGTGGAGAAGTTAGCAGCCAGGGAGGTGCAGCAGTGTCTATAATCTTCAGTAAGTGAATGCTGCTAGCACCCTTGCAAAGGTTGGGGTCCAAAAGCAATTGCATCTCTTCAATACATGGATTTCTTAAAGGTTCATGCAAGACAAAAGGTTAGAAGAAAAAGGGCCACAATGCTCTAGGAAATGGTTTTAAAGCTTAGAACTAGGAAGCAGTAAGAATGGTTGAAATGAGATGTCCGCACTTTCCTACAGGTAATATGAGGGATAGAACTGGATTTCATGTAAGGCTGAGACAGTGTGAATGCACTGATAAAGAAAAACCATTTTCAAGTCCATCTAGAGCAGTCCAATTCCACAATAGGCAGAAGTCATTGATAGGCATTAATATTGGATAAACTTTTCCTCAATAAACACAGAATAGGATGAATAAGTTTATTGTTCCTTGTAGTGTGCGATGGTTGTAAATGCCAAATGGTATTTGGCTTCTCTCTTCATTTGATATCCATAAGGTCGTCACTATATTGTCCACAGGGAAAGAGTGGTGGAGGGGGCGATGTTCACATTTACAGGGTTATTGTGCAACATAAATTTTACATCCTTGTATGGGTTTTATTTCTAAATAGTTTCACACTCTTTTGGATATCTAGTATAATATCCTTGCTCTTCTTATAGCTCTGATATGCATCTAAAGATGCAGAAATAAATGGATAAGCACAAGACTTTCAGGTCAGTGTGTTCTTTGCACAAGCTATAAACTGAAAGAATCTCAAATGAAACCCTCATTATTCTCACTATAAAAAAGAAAAAAAAATATCAATAAAAAGTGCAAAAGATGCAATATACCTGCTCCTCTCGTGCCTCATAAGAGGTGATAAACTCATCAATTTGTTGTTGCAATGCCTTCAAGCCAGGCCTACTTTCATGGTACTCTGTAATCCATTCTGCCAAAGAAGTTCTCACTAAGTGAGCTAGATGAGGGTGGTTGTGAATATATTATAAGTGGACAATGTGACCATATGGTAAAAAAATGCTTACAATATGTGGAGGAAAAAACATAATACTCATAGTAATAGTAGTAGTATCACTAATAACAACCACAACAACAACAACAACAACAACATGATGGTGATGATGATGTGCCAAAATTATGAATAAGACATACTATAAGCAAAAGATTTTCAGATGAACAACAAAACTAAAGAAAGCTGAGTATCTCGGATTGAGGGTGCAACTTGGTCCTTAGGTACCTAAAGAATCAAACCAACCTGATCAATTTGTGTTGTGTTTGTTCCCTTTGGAACTGACCCTGAGTCGGTTCTATTCTTGGGTCATTGCCTGTGGTTATCAGGTTGGAACAGAACAACATACAGATGAATATTATGTAGTATATCATAAATAATAATAGATATTAGATACTACACATGTTTCTTTTGTTATATAATTATTTTTCCTAAACAAATTCTTTTAGGAGGTACATTCAAAACAATTCCTTAAGGCCCTTCTCATAGATTAAGCAATTTACATATTTTTTTGTAACTAATTTAATTTTTTGTTATGTAATTTCATATACTTTTGTTCAAAATTATAGCTAGATATTTTGCTTCAGATTAGATCTTTTTTTTAACTATAGATTTTGCATTTTTTTTTTCAAATTTCATAGTATAACTTTTATTTATTTAATATCATTTAGATTTTCCTTTTTCTCTTTTAAAAATTATCTTCACAATGCAGCGTCAACGCAAGGGTCGGGCCAAGGTCTTACCCAAATCAAACTGAGTTGCACCCCTATCTTGAACTTCATATCAATGATGATGGTGATGATGATGTGCAACATTACAAATTAAACATACTGTTAGATAAATATATTTTCAGAAGAAAAACAAAAGACAGCTGAATATGAATTCATGCCATCTCATGTCCCCTTGGAACCCCACCCGTACCCCTTTTCCTTCACCTTCTGCATCCATCTTTTATTATGAGAGAGAGAGAGAGAGAGAGAGAGAGGTAAAGAAGTAGGTTTTTGAAAGTCCCAGTCGTGGATAGAAAACTTTTGAGTGAGAGGGCATAGTTTTTATTTGCTTTTTATTTGCTTCTTCTTCCTTTTTTTTATTAAAAAAAAAAAAAACAACTTGAAATGCTATCAAATGCAACAAAAAGAACAGAATCCATGTAATACAAATATAATCTTCTTACTTTTCATTCCTTTAGAGCGGTCTTCATCTCCTGAAGAAATCTCATAAACGTCATCAGGTTCAGGTATCCCTCCATTTTCTTGCAATTTCTCATCCTTTGTTGCTAATTGTTTGCCCTTATTTTCTTGAGCCTTTTGCATTTTAACTGCAGTCCAATAGATATGCGAGGAAAAAAAAATTAAAAGATGGAAAAGCAATGAATTAATCCATACATCATAAAACCAATGGTTTGACACACTAGATGGATAAGCGTGATATAAGGCCAACCATTGATGAGCTTAAAATAGAGACAAGATGATCCACAGCAAAGAAATAGTAGGCCATAGGTGAGCTCAAAATAGTACAGTGAAAGAATGTCCCCCCTCCCCCCCCCCCCCAAATGACTTGTAGGTTTTCTAGTTTCCAGTATTGTTTGTTATGACTGCTTTGGACAAAGGCAGAAGATAATGCTTATGGGAACCACTATAATACTTCATAGTGAGGTATGAAATTACAGAAACCATTTCAATATATCTTGTTAACTTTAATAAGGAATTTGATCATGGAAATGGAAACATTATCAACAAAAATAATGAATTTGACCTCAGGAATTTAAAGAAGATATTGATGATGGACTACTGCATACTGCCAAGACATATTGACATTCGACCACTTTGGTTCTTTCTGTTTTATCTTTTTGGTATTAAATTCACCACAATATCATTAGTAGACTTCCTACCATTTTCTTAAACAAGCATCAGATAAAAGAGGAAAACAAGAAAAGAACATAAAAGCATCTTTGATGTACCACTTTGCTCGTCACCCCCATCTTCAACATCATTCTTTCTAGGTATAGCTTTCAGTTTTTTCTCAAGTTTTCTTTTCTTCTTCTGCAGCAATTTTTCATTTCGCCTTTCTGCTTCAGCTTCAACTGACATACTTGCTGGCACCAACACGGACAGCCATTTAGAACAAGGGAATTTACCTAATAAGGAATTTAATTCTGACAAACAATTCAGTTGGCTGCTACCTTTTTCATTTTCAACACCAACTTCATCAAGATTGGCTGCATCAACTCCTTTACTCTTCTCCCCTTTTCTCCTCTTCTTCTTTAAGGGCTTATTCCTCTTTATTTTTTCATTCTGAATGGTTTCCATGGTCTCCTCTGAGGATGACAAAAAAACCAATGAAGTTATCAGAAATAACCAAAATAAAGGGGCATTTATAATTAAATGCCCCATAGAAATTGATATAGAAGAGATAATCCTTGTTCAAGCAAAGGGTAATTAAGAACCCAAAAATTGTGCAACAATCATCCAAAATTGAGAAAAACCAAGGCAAATGGAAGTTGTTTAGAAACCAGATAACAAGTGGCATTTGAAAGACAAAGAATTCGATAAAGAGAAATTACAGACATATCGCATGCATACACATTTTCAAGTACCAGTCCAGACTGAAATCCCTGCCTAGGTTAACAATCCCAAAATACACCCAAGGGAGAGGCACTAATCCAAAAGAACCAAAGAACAAGGTGCTAGATAATAGTGGGGTTGAACTGGTTGGTGACATCAATTTTTAGGCCAAAGAAAGTCCCCAGTTTTAAACAAAACTGCTAGTAAACTGGTGATGGTCAGGGATCTATTTTTGTTTGATATCAATTATGATTACTGATAAATGGAAACTGGAAACCAAAAAAGAAAATGAAGAGAAGCTTTAAAGGAGACACCAATCTGGATTAAGCGTTGAATCAATGGTGTGACAACTTTTATTTTAGACCAATAACTACAGGAGATTTCGGTCAACAGTGAAGACTTTGATGATGTAGTTTTGCTTTGGCCTGTCTTGTTTCGCCGGAGAATCCATGGTAAAGCCTCACAAATTGTTATTGTTTAAGCAGCAAAAAATTCAGAGAGAGAGAGAGAGAGAGAGAGAGAGAGATGGAAGCAGCTATAAAAATGAAAGGAGCTTTAAGATCTCTTCTAAAAGGGCAAAATGACCTCAAAGCATTATGATTAAAAGTTTCTCAAATGTATAGCTCTAGCACATATACAGGCATGTGAAAGTGGTTCAATTTACAAGAGGATGCAGATTGCCCAAACTACTATAATCAAGTAGTATTTATTATGACTGCTTTCAGAAAGGGCAGAATTCAAAGCTTGTAAGAACCACCATAAGCTTCCAAGGTGAAGTACTAAAGTAAATGAACAAGTTTAATATATGAAGTTGATTCATATAATGAGTTTGACCAGAGCTCAATGATATAGATAAAAACATCATTGATAAAATTAGTGAACTTCGCCACAAGATGTTAAAGAAATACAAAACATAAGTCAAGACGAAATATGTTGAAAGCAAGAATTACTAAATTCTACATGTTCATGACCTACCGGCACTTGGCCACTTTTATCCTTTCTTCCTTTTTTTTGGTTGGGGGGGTGGGGGTGGGTTTGAGGGCAAATTCAGTTGTTGAACTGTTACTTTGTACCATATTATTCTTGTCCCAACAACAAATATGAGGCATACAAAAGAGAAAAAAAAATGAAAAAATAAAGAGAATATAAGAATATAAAAACATTGATGCACCAGTTTGCATGTCACATCTATTATCAACTTCATAATTCTTTTTAGACATGGCTTTCTGTTTTTTCTCAAATTTTCTTTTCTTCTTCTGCAACAATTTTTCATTTTGCTTTTCAGCTTCTTCTTCCACTGACATATTTGCTGAAAGCAACAATAGCCAGCCATTTAGAACAAGGCAATTTACCCAACAAGGAATTTAATTCTGACAAACAATTCAGCTTGCTAATACCTTTTTCATTTTTGACATCAATTTCATCAACATTGGCCGTGTCAACTTCATTTTTCTCCCCTTTTCTCTTCTTCTTGAAAGATTTAGTCAACTTGGTTTCTTTGTTCCAAATGGTTTCCATGGTCTCCTCTGAGAATGACAAAAGAGCCAGCAAAGTTATCAGGTATAACTAACATAAAGGGACATATTTAAATGAAATGCCTCTTTGAAGTTGACATACAAAGAACTTATAAAGAGAACATTCTTGTTCAAAGCAAAGAGTAACTACGAACTCAAAATTTTTGCAACAATCATCCAAAATTGAGAAAAGCCGTGCAAAAAGGAAGTCAATTTAGGAATCACATAACAAGGCAATTGAGAGATAATTCAACAGCAAGTACAGAGACAGACATTCAAATACAAGGTAGTCAAAGATGAAAAGCATAACTAGACTAATAACCAAAATTCACCCAAGAGAAGTGCTAATTCAAGCAAAACAAAAAACTATGGACCATAAAGAAGTCCAGGTTTGGCTGGTTGATGTTAATCCCAAGTTAGAGGCCAAACAAAGTTCTCAGAGTTGCACTTTGCCACCAAATTGCTAGTAATCAGGCCAGTTTTCATTGATATCAATAATGATTACTGATAATCAGAAATGAAACATAAACAAAAAATAAAGAGAAAGCACAATCAAAACAGTGAAATATCAGGAACTACATTTACAAAAATTACATTACACTCCTGGGTTTAATCATGAAGTATCTCATATTTGAATTGAATAAGTAAATGTAAAAGAGTAGTGGTTTATACAAGACATATCGGAAGAATATTTGAAATATGCATCCATGTCAGAAGAACAAAAATAAGAAGTATCCTAGAATTCTAAATTAACAGGGGAGAACTTTGAAACATAGAAAAACATTTATTCGCTCCACAACACAGAGATTACAGAAGCAGAATTTGACAACTCTGTTGCATGAGCTTGGATCTGTATATTCGGCACACATAAGAAATGAAATTTGAACGTCTCAAACAAAGTGTAAGGGCAAACAATTCGTTCCACTTTTTCCGCAAAAATATGCAAAACATGGAGGGAGGGAGAGAGAGAGAGAGAGAGAGAGATATGAAGTGCGTGCAATCTCTACAACATAAACAAAATTTAGGGATGAAGGGATTCAACTCAAGCGCAAAAGATATACCCTGTACTTAAGATGGCCAATCATTTGAAGAAAATGACTCAACACAGTCACAATAACAATACAAGACATCTTGGTTATACAGCTTGGCATTGGACAACATGGTGGAATGGAACTATTACTTGTTGTCAAAGTCCAATAAATATTATAGACTGTGACAACGCTTTGTCTCCTGAGCAAACTTATGCCTAGTGATGTCAAAAAGTATTAGCTCTGTGGGTTAATGTTCTTAGCTTTAGGAGATTCTCAGGGTTGATTGCTTATCATGACCATTGCACCAGCATTGAAGGCAAAGAATTGGAGGGTTGCAGTGATATTATAAAATTCCATGTTGGCCAAGTATGGTCTAATTAAAAGGCCCAGTTTAATTCAAATAGAAAATATTTGCAAGAACATTAACCAATAAGTATGACAGCGGTAACTATAGAACGCTAGAGCAATCCCTCAATCTGGTTGATGCAAGTACTCTCATACATCCAAGCTGTAGAAGAAGTGATATCATGCCACTTCCAAATACTGTCATTTAACTGTAACTAGATAAATTTCATTTCCACACACTTCATTCTTCATGCAAATGACACAAAACAAAGGAGAGTATTATAACAGAAAAGGTCATTATAATATCAATGGTAGCATACCAATTTTTCCATCATGATCATCTGCAACTGCCAAACTAACTTCATCAACTACACCCAATTCAGCTTTGGCTTTCTTCTCAGCTCTCCTCTTCTCCTTTCTAAGCAATTTTCTAGTTTTCTTTTCCTTTTCTGCTTCAATTGACAAATTTGCTGCCAACAACAACAGGCAAACATTTTTAAGAACCAAAAAAAAAAGCGCAAAAACAAAAAGAAAGTATTTCTTAATAACTCAGCACTAAATTTGTTAAAGCCATTTTTACCTTTATCATTGACTTGATGATGGGCTCTATCATCTCTTCTTTGTTTCACCCTTTTTCTCCTAGCTTCACCTGAGGAATTATTCATCTTTCTCCTCTTTATCAAATACCACCTTCCTATAAGGACAAAAACACATAAATTAATACCCATTAATCATATGAATTAGAGTTTTTTTCAATATTTGAAGCGGTATAAATTGTGACCGTGTGGCATGAAGATGACCTATAGTGTAACCACCAGTCATGATCAAGTGATATAAGCTCTTGCCCCATGACCAATAGGTCCAGGGTTCGAGCAATCCCCTCTCCCCCAAAAGGGGCTTTGCCTTCCTTAAGATCCCCCCCCCAAAAAAAGGGGGAAAAAAGCCTTATTGTGTTTGACATACAGGTGTTCCCTATTCATGTGGCAAGTACAAATGTTCAGATATGAGTAGTTTCAAATACCAAGCCAGCTAAATAATCAATAATGGATAAGATTAGAATTTGAACGGGAAAAAGTGATCCAAAAAATATGCATAAAAATGAATGAATGATTTAAAATGAGAGAGAGAGAGAATGGCATGAATCCCAAAAGTAAAAATCGAACAGAAACCTTAACAACAACCAGACTTTGTCTCATGGGATGGAGGAATAAGAGAATTTACAACAGTATCAAAAGTTGGGTGGAGAAGAGCATGAAGGAAATAGTCATGCTCTCCTTATCCAAGAATGACACTATCATCGTCATCTTCCTGGAACAACATACATAATTTACTCAAAATGCAACAATTTTGTCTCTACCTTATATTCAGAGTGATTACTTCCACAATCTAATTGCTCCAAATTCTTATTATGTTTTAACAATCCATAGCAAACCAATAACTGCATGCCAAAAGGGAAAGAAAAACACGTGATGATCCTGCTTGGAAAAGGTTATCAAGCAATTGCCTACCTAAAGATCATTGAGGAAGTTCTATCAACATTAGAAGCCAAATTAAATAACTGAGCATCCACTATTTAGTTGAAATTGTATCCATGCTTTCCAATGGGTTCATGTCTCAGGGATTTATAAAGATTAAAGTACAGAGGAGTAAAAGAGACCAGAAAGCAGTTATTCATTAGGTTATGTATTATTCTTCTTTTCTCTGAGGATTGCAGATGAAATCCAACAATCAACCTCACCTATGGCAAGCTTAAAAACCATCCATTATAAATTTAAAACTTCAAAGGTCATTGAAATTTTAAATTAAAGTTAATACTGAGAGAAACGCTGAGAAAGATATTGGAGAGGTACATAAAACTTATCACATCAAAGCTAACTTACTTCAAATCAAGTTTTTAGAAAGGACTATAAGCCAAAGGGGAAACTATCGATGAGGGAAATTAGAGGAGAAACAAAATTTTGAACTTTCAACCCCAGCATGAGGTAAGAAAAAAAGGAAAATCATCTTTTCAGTTGATAACTAGATAGGAATGTGACCATGAAGTTCAGATTCCACAAACCACTAGCAAATGATACACAAAAGCATAAAAAAAATGTTTCCAAGTTGCCAAAACATTCTAGGGATATTTAATGTTGACCTAAAATGACATCCAAATTCCTGTTGACCTAAATTGTACATGTCATGTGACCCTACCACAGATCGAAATATTTCCAGGACAAAGATGAGGATAACTTAACAAGAAATATGGGAAAAAGCATTAGGAGGATCACTACCCACCCATTGAACCTATGGACATCCTACTGCAAGCTCCTACACAGATACTGTTTGTGGTTAAGAAAAATTTTCAAACGAGGCAATTTCATGGAAGATATTATTTATCAGAAACTTATAAGCAAGCTTTCCACAGCTGTTAGATTTTCTTGTGACGGTACATAAGAACTTTAGGTCAGGTTCTTAAAAGTAAAGAACAAGGAGAGCAACAATATTTTGCGTCAAACACATTTTAAATTTCTACCGACATCTAAATGATTAAACATTTGAATTCTGGGATGCTATCCAGCTCCAAATTTGTTTTGGAATGAAAATAAAGGCCTGTTGCAGATTGAAGAACTACATGAACTACTGCGGCTCAATATTCACATAATGACTCACATAAGTTACAGCAAAATTAAAATTAACTAAAAAATAGTATAGGAACTTATTGCACCATTTTTAAAGTATAAGAACTTAATGAAATAGTCTCGTGTACTTTATTACAAATACAAGCTCCTAAAGCTTTAGAATTGACAAAATTAGGAAGTCAAATCTGTTTTTTCATTTCCTGTCTTGAACTTTGTGAAGGTTTGATGTCCAAAAACAACAGTTAATTCCAATTGGTGATGAAGTTTCTGATCGAAGATCATTTTGTAGTGAACATTGAAAGAATATATGGTAGAAGAGATAGTGACAATACATTTTAAAGATAAGTTTAAATTTATATGTAATGTGAATTGTGAGTTATAAAAATAAAAATAAAATAAAAATAAAAATTTATATCTACTAGAAGATATCTACTAGATATAAAAAAATAAAAAAATAATAGGGTATGAATACATTTAAATACATTTTATACTATTAGAAAATATTTGATATAAAAATATAAATAAAAAAAATTTATATTTTGCTAAAGAAGAATGTTAGAAAAGCATAAAAATCAAACGGACCACGACATTTAGCGGACAGTTTCATGTAATTTATTTATATTAAAATAAAATAAATAATTTTTAGTATAAATAAAATTATAAAATATATAACCATTAAAAAGAAATAATAAAAAATGGAACATATGAACTCCTAACTAGAAATTGCTGCGTGTTACTTCCGTCACCAGTTAACACTTTGCTTACACACTAGTCTACGCACAATAGCACTCTCAAAAACTAATTAAGAGATAAAGTTCTGCCTATGCTTGAAGGATTTCCAAGTGTAGGTGACTTAAGGATTTCCTAACTAGAAATAACATTACAACAATAACAACAACAAAAAACTTAGTGATAATCCTAACTAGAAAAAACATTACTTATTATTAAGTTAGCTGTATTAAGTTTAACAAGAGCACAAAAAGTCCTTTATAGCATAAAACCAATTATATTTGTAGTTAAACAAAGAAACAAATTAAAGGACTGAAAGTATCAAAAATCCAAATAAATGGAAGGAATAAATCAACAAAAATCAATAATGTCAAACACACACTCACCCACACTCAAAAGCAACTTCAGGGAGTGCAAAAAATTTTTGATACTATAGTCCAGCTATCAGTCAAGTTAATCTCCTTCCAGACCATCCAAAAAATAGTTGAGGATAGAAATACAGACATTTCCCTATCTCTGGAACATTAAGGCCCTTCCAATATCCACATTACTTCTAGAACAGACCTTACATAATACCCATAAAGATAATAATATAGCAAAAGTTGTATCTACAAAAATTGCGCTACAATTGTGAGTCCATGACATAGCATTTATGCCACTCCAATATATTTGTTAACATTATCCTATTTTTTGTGACATCCTAAGAAAACTTTTGTCCAAGCTGCTTTCAAAATAAAGGCTGGTTCAATGATTTCCCAAACGATTCAATCAGTCTTGTTTTCAAAAATATAGCAAAAGTGAGGCCAAACAAATTCTGATTTTGATACACATTTTCATGAAAGGCACTAGTCCAGTGACAGAATAGTATTTCAATGTTCTGTCAGATATATCAATTTAGTTCTGTCAGATAAACTTCAGTGTTCCAGTCAATTTTCACCAAAATCAATCCAAATCACTACTCACAAGGTACAAATTTAACAATTCAACGAAAAGAGATAACAATCACAGTCACGGACATGAGAGAGAAAGAAGATGCAACAGAACATAATCAAAGCATAGGTCGAAGAGGAGAAAAAACAGTAAGATCTAAATCGATGAAGAAACCATCAGATCAATGCTTTGCATGCAAGGAAAGATCAAAAGAAAGAGAAAGAAGAGAGTTCGGCGGCAACTCACCTTTCGTGTCTCTGAACCCCCACAAACCCTAATTTTTCAAAAATGAAAACAGAAACATAATCAGAACACAGATAAAGAAGGAAACCCTAACTGAACTCTGAAAATTTTAAACCCTAAATCGTAACCAATCTAAATTTCGTGAAATGAAAAGGGAGACAAAACTCACCTAAGGAGAATTTGGGATAGACGATGAAGATCGCAAGGAATGCGAGCCGTAACCTGCTTCTCTCGCTCTATCTGAAGTAGAGAGAGACAATGCACATGAGAGAGAAGGAGAAGAATTGAACAGAGGTGAAGACGGCGATGAGGTGGAGAAGAGAAGAGAGAGGGAGAGAAGACGAACCTGAGAGATGAGCCGAAGAGAGAACAAGCCTTCGTCGATTTGTATGGAGATGAAGCTGAGAGACAGGGAGCGGGTGAGACGAAGAGAGAACAGGGCAGTGAAGAGAGAGAAGAGGGAGAGAACGTGATTTTTAGGTTAAAATGGCCCATACCAGCGGTTGAGTTACTGAATGATGATATGATCGGTTTTTTTTTTTTAATAAACTATTAGTAGATTAATAGGGTTAGTTTAAAAGTTTTACATTTTATTATTTTATTTAAAATTTGAAATTTGATATTGAAAATTTTTAATTAATATTTAGTGAATAATAATTATTGGTAAATTTTAAAATTTTAAAATTAAATTTATATTCATATATTGATGTGATGATATATATACTATATTTATATACACACAAATAAAAGATATCGTTATTTAAACCCCTATACAAATTTCAATAATTTGATCAAATTAAATAATCAAAGCAAATTAAATCCTTGATTTGATTAAATCGAATTGTTAGTCTCTATATGTTTAGTTAGGTTATAATTATGAGAATTGTATAATCGAATTAAAATTTATAATAGAAATTAAAATGTTAATTGAATGACGGATAAATTTGTGTCACACAAAAGAAAAAAAAAATTGAGTAGCTAAAATACTACAATATCTTTTGGTTTTATTCAAAAAAAATTTACTTCTTTTATATAATACTTATTTGTCGATACTTATTTGTGTTGACTCTCTTGTATTTTTCACAAGAGCCAAAGCATACAAGGATCATTGCATTGCCTATGGCATGTAAGACTTTTTTTTTTTTTTTTTTTGTACTATAACAATTGTTACTCATATTTCTATTCTAACTAACCATTATCACCCTTCCAACGTAATTTGTTTTCTACTCAACTCGCGAATCAAACTCAAAATATTAATTAAAAAATCTAATACCATTTCACTGAATCAGTAATAATAAGTTGTTACCAACCAATTGAAGCGAAGTTTTTTATATGGCCTATGGGTTAACGGGAGTAAGTGTCAAACAGAGAGGGCACTCCATTTTAGGGAAAACTGATACGTAAAGATTTTTATTTTTTAAATTGAATTGTTGGGCTTATGTTCTAAAAATTATAATTTGTCTCTATTTCATGTATATAAAATTTTTTTTCTTAATTATGTGCATTTATTATTATTTATATTCAATTTAAGAATATGATAAATTTTATATTACTGTTTAATTTCAAATATCACAATTAGTTTTGATATTTTTCATTATTTTTAATAGAAATATATATTGATTTACACTATATGTGAGGTTTCAAAGTTATACATAGGAGTATTTTTTTTTTTTTTTGTACCATGTCTTGGATACCGTCAGATATTCGGGATTTTGTCCCGATTAATCCGGATCGATCGTCACAGTGGCTCCTTTTCGGAGGGTCGGTCTGTCAACGGGGAACGCTCCATACACATGAGGATCGGATGCTCCCGATGGGAGTCAAACTTCGGTCATGTTTAGAAAACTCAACCCCATATCCAGTTGAACCAATTCAGGTCGGTCACAGGAGTATTTTATTGATGTACTTAAGGTACACTTTATAATTTGCCCGTGAGAACCGCAGGCACCTTTATTTTACTATTTTTCAAAGAGAGAGAGACATAGAAAGCAAGATGAAAGCCGGAGATCACCATTGTTGCCAAAGCAGCGGCTCTTCCCCCTCACAGGAAAAGAAAAAACCACTGAGGTTGATAGTCCAAAGGGAATGATCATTCACGCAGGTGGAAATTATCAAGCCAGATTGAAAGAGGGTGAAGGTTATGTGCTTGGAAGAAGGATTTCTCAGCCTAAAGTTACACTCGACTAGCACACTTTCATCGTCTGGCACATCTACCATCAAGTCCCACTTGAAGATACCCCACGTAAATGTTTGAGTGGCAAATGGTCTGTCATTGTATGCGCAATCAACTATGAGGGGCAAGTTTTCAAGGCCAAAAACAGGAAGAAGAGTCAGTGTGTAGGTTTTAGATGCCTGTGCTTTTGTTGTTGCACAAAGAAGTGTGAGGAAGACCAACCACAGAATGAGATTTTTGTAACAAAAGGGAGCCATTTTTGTTGACTTGGTGTCTACACCAAGTGTTTGCTCTATTGTTTATATAGTAATCCGAGCGTATCCTCGGATTGTGCATTCTTATGCTGATCTCAGAGATTAAGAAATCCGAGCGTATCCCCCACCTCCCGAAGCACAATCTATATTATTTATTACCAACTTTATGCTAATTTTTCAAATTAAATATTCTATAACATAGATAGGATCATATTATTGCATAAATTATATTCAATTTACTATAACAAATTCTTTGTAAGAGTCAATCTTAGTGGTAAGATTAGGAAACAAGACTTAATGAGAAACATTTGATGTTTATTTGTTTTTAGAGAGAGAGTGAGAGAGAGAGAGAGAGAGAGAGAGAGAGAGAGAGAGAGATTTGAAAAAGTAGAAGATCATTCTTTCACTCAGCATTAAAGTTGGTGAAATTTATTGAAGTAAATCAATTCATATTAATCTATGCTAAAGACATATAATTGCACAGAAATGAAAACGGAGAAACAGAAATGATACGAAATAATGCGGGGAAGCTATATTTTATAACAATAAAGAAAACGGAAACGTAAAAAAAATATAAAAATAAAATTATAAGAATTTTTATATAAATATAAAATATTTTATGAAAATAATAGAATAATTATATTTTATTTTGATAATTTAAAATGATTAAATATATAATTATTAATTATAAGAAAAATCATATAAAAATAAAAAATATAATTAAATAAGTAAATAATTTATTAAATATAAAAAATGAATAAATATAAAAATATAATAATTTTTAAATAAATATTAATTAATTTAACTTATTAAAATATTTTAAAAATGAGAAACATTTTATAAATAGGGAGACATTAATTTTGAAAAGTTTCTATAGATCTATATGACAGCCAAAGATTAAATACAAATTATTTGTTGGGCTGTGACTTGCATTTGGTCGAGCCCATTATTTTTTTTGGTATCATGTCTTAGACACCGCCTGATATCTGGAGTTTCGCATCGACTAATCTGGACCGACCGCTGCAGTGACTCCTTTCGGAGGGCAGGTCTCCCAACGGAGAACGCTCCATACACATGAGGGTCCGATCCTCCCAACAGGATTCGAACCCCGGTCATGCTTAAGAGAACTCAATCCCACATCCATTATGGTGGCAGTCTATTAACCACCATGTATCATGCCCCGATTTAGTTAATCTGGATCGACGGTTGCAGGATTTATTTTTGAAACAGATCTTCCAACATTATGACCCATTTAGTTATGTGACCACACTTCGCATTTTAGGGTTTTCTCCTAATAGGTTGCCGTGGATATAAGATAGAATAACCGTCTGCATGTTTGACCGGTATAGAGAGAGCATTCTTGTGATTTTTTTGAGATTTTTTTTTTCTTTTGTGATTGTATCGTAGTTGTATTTATAGGAGTGAGTACTATTTAATTAAAATCGAAAAAATTATTTTTTTCAAATTATTTTTTATATTTTTAGAGATTTATTCAGTTTTTAATTTCTATTTTGAGTAAAATCAAAATTTAATTTGATTATTTGAATGATTATGGATTTTAACTATGGTTTTTGTCCAAGTAGACCCCACTTAGGCCCTAGGTCAAACTGGGCAAAACAATGTCAAACCGGCTCAAACCAGGTTAAATTGATAAAATCAGGTCAAATTAGGTCAAGTCAAGTTAACTGGTTTAGCCTAGACCACTTGGTTCATGTGTGGGCTATGATTTAATTTATATTTGGAGACCACACCATGTTTTTGAGCCGCAAGGGCATAAGTGCTAAGCTCAACACTAGTACTCGGCCTAACAATTATGTATGGTCCAAAATACGTTTACAAACACTTAATTGGTTTCGTAACTGAATACTGATATTTTTTAAATAATATTTTGATTTCAATTTATATTTGGAGTCCGCACCATGTTTTTGAGCCGCAAGGGCCTAAGTGCTAAGTCCAACACTAATACTAGGCCTAACAATTATGTATGCGGTTTATCGACGCTTAGTTAGTCTTATAATTGAGTATTGATATTTTTTAAATAAAATCTTGATTTCAAATTTTGTGTATAGTAAAAATATGTATCGGGAGAATTTTAAACCTTTGCATCCGACCACATTAATAGGAGAAAAAAAATAAAACAAGAAGCCTACCACTAATATCATGCGCTAAAATGTAACCAGTTTGCCTAATTATCCTACTTTCTCCCTCGTCAATACTGGTTTTTACCCATCACAAATCCTAATAAAACCGCAGTTATAATATCTTAGATTGCAAATTAAGTTTCTCTACTCATATAAAATATACAACCTGGCTCAATAACATAATGTCCTAAATTTTATTTCACGTTAGTAAATATATATAAGGCAACTAATTTTGGCCTTTTTAGGCTTTGATTGATTTATTCTTTTCTCAAACTTTTGTTATACAATAATAAAGAATTAGAGTCATCTCAGGAATAGTTCAAGCGATAGAATTTTTCACTTCTATCATCATTTCTTTGATTCGATGTCACTTAGTTACGTTTTCTTATAAAAAAATGATAAAATGATTAGAAAGCATCTTGTTAATTGCACCACACGTTACCCAGTATTTGTATTTTAAGTATTGGCCACCAGCCCATCTTACGAAAGTAAGGTACTTTTCTTGGTCACAGGGGGAGGGGGAGGGCGTTATCCTATAACAAAACAACAACAAATGAGAAAACATGATGATACAGTCCATACCCTACCCAACTAGGACGCACAAAAAAAAGAAAATTATCTACCCAAAACAAGGGTCAAAACCATCTTGGAGAAAAAAATCTTTCTAATATATTAGATTTTTTTTATTATACAAAAATTTAAATTTAGAATCATTATATCGGGGAAGAGGATTGTAACCGTTAAACTGTTCTCTTGGAGACTACATTAGATGAATATCGATGAGGACTACCGGGAACACTCCCTTTGAAAATCCTACCAAATTACATTTTATATGTTTGGAATACAAGCTTATTCTTTTTTTTTTTTTGGTATCATATCTTGGACATCGCCCGGTATCCGAGATTTCGTTCCGACTAATCCGGATCGATTGTTACAGTGATTCATTTTTGGAGGGTGGGTCTCCCAACGGGGAATGCTCCATACACATGAGGGTTCGATACTCCCAGCGGGAGTCGAACCTCAGTTATGTTTAAGGAAACTCAACCTCACATCTAGTTGAGTCGACCTACGTTGGTGGAATACAAGCTTATGTACATTGATAATATAGAATTTTAAAATCTAGTGAAAATGTAACGTTTAAATTCGAGGGGATTCTTATATCACAAAAAAAAAATTCAAATCTTGTACCTAAGGACACCCAAGTCAAGTGTCTTTTCTAAAATCTAGTGTTCGAATTTTTGTGAATCAGTCACAATTTTCGCGACTCCTATATAACAAAAAAAAAAAAAATTCAAATCCTAGTAAAATCTCAATTATAATGTCTTAATTTCACTCCTTATATAAATACACAACCCATTAGATCTAATGCCCTCTTCTTTATTCTTTGAAATTAGTTTATAACATTATTGGGAATTGTTAGTGCAGTAACAGAATAGGTATATATTTCCTTTTTCTCCTCATTTTCCTCCTCCTTATCTTTCTTCATTGCCTTCTCATTGGTACTGCTATTATAAGTCAAAACAGAAGCAAAAGAAGTAGATAAGTAGGGAAGGAATGAGTTTGGGGGTGATGATCATTCAATTTGCTTTTGTTAACAAGGTAACTTCAATGCTTTTTCTTTGTATTTTCCTTAATTGGCCTTTCATTGTTAGCAAGGTAACATTTGATTTCTAGGTTGGACCGGTTATTTTTTTTTTTAATCAATATGATATTTGATTATTCGACTAATCCGATTTGAATACTGTGGACCCATTTTAGAGGATCTTTTATTGCTTTTCTATTTTCAAAACTCGAATTAAGTTGAACCAGTGATTATGATCGTAATGGTTTGAGGAACCTGAAAGGACCCTGGTAAAAGAGAAGGACTTCATTTGATTTCTTCAACCATTTGCTGTGGTAACTAATGCTTCAACTTTTACATATTCAAATCAACATTGGAATCATTCTACACAATTTGATGATTTTTTTTTTTTTGGTGGTAAAAAGGTCAATATCGAATAATTCTTTGATTTGGTTAAAAAAAAGGAAAGTTAAATTTTTTGACATTTCAAGTTATTGTAGAAAAGCTAAGCCATCGCATTGGGCAGGTTTTAGAAATTTAAAGAAAGAGCATTTATAATTTTTATTTAAAAAATATCAGTATCGAACCACTAGACCAATACGTTCTCCTAATTCTATTACAAAGGAATTCAAATTCAAATAAAGTCTTGATTAAAGAGTCCTAAACACCGAACCGATTTTATTTATTTATTTATTTATTTTACATATAATTACAATCTCACAAATCCAAGTAATATGGATCTCGAAAAATTTATTTATTTATATAAATAATTTTGATTTCTAATTATTTAATTTGTTTTTGTTAGTGTGGTAGATTAATTGAAAGCAACTAATTGTGGCTTTTTTGGGCTAAAAATAAATAACTATTTCCAACTTATTTCCAAATATATATTTTTTGGTTATTTATTTCCAAACATATTCCTAATAATAAAAAACAACTAGGAACAACTTCATGGCCGGCCGGCGAGAACAAAAAAATAAAAAATAAAATAACACCTCCGAAAACGCCAATCAAGAAAACATTGGACAAATGATATTTCCAACGTTAATTGATGTAATCAAGACAAGTGTTGCCTCTTTTTTGTCATCCTCCGAAATCCATTGATGATACCTATGCTTTTCTTTTTGACTTTATCAATCAACAAACATAAAAAACAATGCATTATGTAATTGAAATTTTATTCAAATTCCAATTTTTTTCTTTTCTTTTTTTTTTTTTGTTTTTAAAGATTTTGTTTTGTCTAACATTTTTTTTTTAAACTTAATCATTGATATCTAGGTCACTCGATTAATTTGATTCGAGTATTATGAGATTTAATTTAGGACAGAGTCTTCTGGAAAGTGTTTTTTTTCTATTTTTAAAATTCGAATTTGTGATCTTGATTAAGAGAGTGAAACGCAATTTTTGTTACAAAAAATCACTTTAAATAAAGTTAAAAAATTATTTTCTTCCTAAACAAAGGAGGGATGGGTTACTAGCATAGTTTTCTCCCTCCAGCGTTACCATAAGCATTTTACCTTCAATTAATATTCAATTTGAATTATTCCCATTTTTTGCTCACAGGGTTGTTCCCTTCGTAGATTTAGTAAATTATATAACTATTTATTAGAACTAATTCTTTTTTATTTTTTAGCTGATAAATTTTGTTAAGGTATTTCTTGCGAGATTTTTTTTCTAAGTTTGGTTGAGATTTGATTTTTAATATTTGTTAATAAATTTCTACATCATAAAAAAAAACTAATTTCTTTTTTTTATTTGTAATTTGGTATACTTCGGGATAACACCTAAATATTTGGGCTTGAAGTTAAATTTTTTCATACATTTATTTTGTATTATTTCTTTTTTCATATTTGACATTGTTCTTGAAGGTGATTGAATGAAAATTATGTTTGTTCTTATGCATTTGTCAATGCACACGCAAAACAATGCCCCACAATTATTATAAAATAACTAAACTTACACGAATTTTCCTTCCTAGAGATCAGAGTACCAACCCCATTAAATTCACAATCCTTCAACCTCCTTAGAGCAACCACAGTTGTGGGGAAGATCAAGTCCATGGCTAAAGATCAAGAGTCACTCTTGTGGGTTGAAGATGCCGATCTTTCGACATCAAATCTTGCAACCATCATGAAAGAATCCATTGAACTTCCAACAAAAAATACAAATTTCACCCTCAAGATCATAACCCTATTCTCCTCGATCTTGACACTTCTCATAATTCTCAATATTCTTGTTGCTGTTCCAATCTTGTATCACTTGAGGCATGTCAACTCAACCTACTCCGAAGATCTTAGGTACGAAATATTTCTCATAGTGTTTGAAATAATCTTCCTGGTGGCCCTTATGATGATCTCTATATGTGGAACGTTTTCAACGATCTACGCTGCGGCCATGACTCACTTAGGAAAGTCATCAACCATCAAGGATTTCTATCGTTGGGTTATATTCCAATCTTCCTGGAAAAAACCCATTATCACATGGATATATGTCTATGTTCTTAGAGTTGGTTTTGCAATATTTTCATTGATTCTGATTAAATATGTTTCTGAAATACCCACAACTTATTTTGGTGATTTATGGCATATTATCTTGGTGGGTATTTTGCTTTTGATAATTGACCTCAATTTGGATGCTATTTGGAATATGGCACTAGTGGCCTCAGCCATGGAACAAGATGTTTGCGCAACAAGAATGATTGCAAAGGCTAATAGTCTCATTAAAGGAAGAAGACTTCAAGGGTTTCTACTAAATCTGATTTTGCTTGTGGTAAGTGCGTTGATCTTAGTGATTTATCAAGGAATTAGAATGTCTATCCATGGTGGGACAGATCTTGGCCTCTTCGCTTTGACGTTCACCGTTGTAATTATTAGCTGCTTCAAGAAGTTTTTTGACTCTGTGGTTTTTACTATATTTTATTCTGCATGCAAGAAGACCCATGGTGAGAAAATTGAGATGAAGTTTGGACCAAATGCTTATGGTTTGCTTCCTACTGAAGTTTGAGGATATCTCGTCCTTAGCTTTGGCTATGGCTATTGGGACTAGTTCAATAAGTGTTTCTATAATATCTTTATGTTCTTTCTTTTTTTTTTTTTCATTTTTTTTGTTCTAGCACGTCGACTAGTTTCACTTTTGAAATACATCTCTACGGTTTCTGAAATCTACTTGTATAATAAGACGATGATGAGCATTTTGCTTACCTAATACATGTGTTTATTATAATGTTTCAATTTCTTGGTATTAATTTCATATGAGGGCAACATAAAACAAAAAAAAAATCAAATCATAATGTAAGTGCCGACTAATCAATTTGTTTAAAATTTATAAATTCAGCTCTAATATTTTAGATTTTAAATTGCAAATCTTATTACACTATTAAAAATGATACACTCTTTTTAGACATTAAATTATTTATCTTTACTTTGTTCCAAATGAAAAATGAGTTCAGTTAATTTGATATGAACCACGAAATTCATTTCCCAATGAACTCCGATATTTGTAATTATTTAAACTTAAGGGGTTGGGGGAGAGGGAATATGACTACTGTACTGTCCTTTTGGAAACAAATATGTAATAATCTAAGCGAATATATTTTGATCGATTATCAAATATGATTCGACTAATTTGACTTTATTTTATGAGTCGATTATAATATGTTATATAGACTATCATATCGGTATCGAGTCTACTTAATTCATATAACTTATTAGGTCTTTCTATCATTACATAAATCAATAATATTAACCACTATGGCTAACTTCATCATGGGTCCTGACCCTTTTATTTTACTTTTCATTTATTTATCTTTTAATGAGTTAGGCATGGGCGATGATTCCATTCCACTCTTGTAGTTGTGCAAGTTGTTTCTTATTTATAAATTTAATTACTGTAATACATCTGTCCCAGGGTTCGACTTTAGTTTAGGGCAAACAGGAGAGAATGGCAAGAGACTTGTGTTCTTCGTCTCCCCTCCATTTTGCATTTTCAATTAACATCAGGTAGCATGGAACAAACATGAGTATATTAAATTTGTATTCTAGAACATTTTTAATTAAAATAATCCAAAGTCCACCCACGAAAACCCTAAACAAGACTTGTTCAAAAATCACAGCCTGATGAGTTGTTGAGGTAAGATTTTCTCAAAAAATTATATGCCAAGTGCCAACAAACCCTTGTCATAATTCCAAGAACCAACAAGTAATCTATGGTCATCGCATTAGAAACACTTAATCAATGCTAGTAGTTTAATTTCTCTATGCGACATGCAACCAATGAAACTAATCGATCTCATTTCCTTTTACTTCTTCTATTCTTATTATCTATTTACTTATATGCGAATAGGTATATGAGTTCAAAACGGGTGACGTTGTTTGTTGGAATATAACTTGGCATTCGTGATTTATGTTTAATATGTTATTAACTATTTATGTATTGTTGTATGCATTGTGGCTTTTTTGGGTTACTAGCATAGTTATCTCCTCGAGCGTTACCATAAGTGTAAGGCCTCAAAAAAAAAAAAAAGTTATTATTGCTCACCACATGGCACATGCACACACCACACTTGTTATTATGCACTTGACACCTAACATGTTGGGCCCACACTTCACTATGGTATGTGTTAGAGAGAGTTAGAGAGAGAGAGCAAGAGAGAGAAGTCTACCTTTCTTCCAACTTTCGTCCCTCTCATTTTGCTTACAAAAACCATCCCAAAACTCTATTGAATCACTCATCTAAGCTTGGATTCAGCATCCTTCATTCAAGTATTGAGTGTCCCCAACATAAAGAAATGTAGAAAAGGAGTGGAATAACCCTAGGACAAGCTGAAATCACTTGGGAAGTTAGGGGTTTGGATGAACAAGCATATAAGAGAGTAAAATGGATTTTAAGCTTTCAAAGATAAGTACTTTGCATGCAATTGCCTCCGCTATATGCAGATTTGTTCTGTTCTGTTAGGGTATGCAATGTCTGGATAACGGGTCGTCACAATAAGCATTTCACCTTCAATTAATATTCAATTTGAATTATTACTACTTTTTGTTCATAGGGTGGTTCTCTTCGTAGATTTAGTAAATTATATAATTATTTATTAGAATTAATTCTTTTTTATTTTTTAGCTAATAAATTTTTTGTTAAGGTATTTCTCACGAGAATTTTTTTTTTGAGTTTGGTTGTAATTTGATTTTTAATATTTTTTAATAAATTTCTACAATGTTAAAAAAAAACTATTTTCCTTTTTTTTATTTGTGTTTCGGTATACTTTTGAGATCACACCTAAATATTTGGGCTTGAAGTTAAATTTTTTATACATATATTTTGTATTATTTCTTTTTTCATATTTGGCAGTATTCTTGAAAGTGATTGAATGAAAATTATGTTGTTCTCATGAATTTGTCATTGCACACGCAATACAATGCCCCACAATTATTATAAAATAACTAAACTTACAAGAATTTTCCTTCCTAGAGATCATAGTACCAACCCCATTAAATTCACAATCCTTCAATCTCCTTAGAGCAGCCACAGTTGTGGGGGAAGATCAAGTCCATGGCTAAAGATCAAGAGTCACTCTTGTGTGTTGAAGATGCCGATCTTTCGACATCAAATCTTGCAACCATCATGAAAGAATCCATTGAACTTCCAACAAAAAATACAAATTTCACCCTCAAGATCATAACCCTATTCTCCTCGATCTTGACACTTCTCATAATTCTCAATATTCTTGTTGCTGTTCCAATCTTGTATCACTTGAGGCATGTCAACTCAACCTACTCCGAAGATCTTAGGTACGAAATATTTCTCATAGTGTTTGAAATAATCTTCCTGGTGGCCCTTATGATGATCTCTATATGTGGAACGTTTTCAACGATCTACGCTGCGGCCATGACTCACTTAGGAAAGTCATCAACCATCAAGGATTTCTATCGTTGGGTTATATTCCAATCTTCCTGGAAAAAACCCATTATCACATGGATATATGTCTATGTTCTTAGAGTTGGTTTTGCAATATTTTCATTGATTCTGATTAAATACATTTCTAAAATACCCACAACTTATTTTGGTGATTTATGGCATATTATCTTGGTGGGTATTTTGCTTTTGATAATTGACCTCAATTTGGATGCTATTTGGAATATGGCACTAGTGGCCTCAGCCATGGAACAAGACGTTTGTGCAACAAGAATGATTGCAAAGGCTAATAGTCTCATTAAAGGAAGAAGACTTCAAGGGTTTCTACTAAATCTGATTTTACTTGTGGTAAGTGTGTTGATCTTAGTGATTTATCAAGGAATTAGAATGTCTATCCATGGTGGGACAGATCTTGGCCTCTTCGCTTTGACGTTCACCGTTGTGGTTATTAGCTGCTTCAAGAAGTTTTTTGACTCTGTGGTTTTTACTATATTTTATTCTGCATGCAAGAAGATCCATGGTGAGAATATTGAGATGAAGTTTGGACCAAATGCTTATGGTTTGCTTCCTACTGAAGTTTGAGGATATCTTGTCCTTAGCTTTGGCATCTTTATGTTCTTTCTTTTTTTTTTTTTTTCCTTTTTTTTTGTTCTAGCACGCCGACTAGTTTCACCTTTGAAATACATCTCCACGGTTTCTGAAATCTACTTGTATAATAAGACGATGATGAGCATTTTGTTTATCCTAATACATGTGTTTATTATAATGTTTCAATTTCTTGATATTAATTTCATATGAGGGCAACATAAAATAAAAAAAATCAAATCATAATGTAAGTGCCGACTAATCAATTTGTTTAAAATTTATAAATTCAGCTCTAATATTTTAGATTTTAAATTGCAAATCTTATTACACTATTAAAAATGATACACTCTTTTTAGACATTAAATTATTTATCTTTACTTTGTTCCAAATGAAAAATGAGTTCAGTTAATTTGATATGAACCACGAAATTCATTTCCCAATGAACTCCGATATTTGTAATTATTTAAACTTAAGGGGTTGGGGGAGAGGGAATATGACTACTGTACTGTCCTTTTGGAAACAAATATGTAATAATCTAAGCAAATATATTTTGATCGATTATCAAATATGATTCGACTAATTTGACTTTATTTTATGAGTCAATTATAATATGTTATATAGACTATCATATCGGTATCGAGTCTACTTAATTCATATAACTTATTAGGTCTTTCTATCATTACATAAATCAATAATATTAACCACTATGGCTAACTTCATCATGGGTCCTGACCCTTTTATTTTACTTTTCATTTATTTATCTTTTAATGAGTTAGGCATGGGCGATGATTCCATTCCACTCTTGTAGTTGTGCAAGTTGTTTCTTATTTATAAATTTAATTACTGTAATACATCTGTCCCAGGGTTCGACTTTAGTTTAGGGCAAACAGAAGAGAATGGCAAGAGACTTGTGTTCTTCGTCTCCCCTCCATTTTGCATTATTCAATTAACATCAGGTAGCATGGAACAAACATGAGTATATTAAATTTGTATTCTAGAACATTTTTAATTAAAATAATCCAAAGTCCACCCACGAAAACCCTAAACAAGACTTGTTCAAAAATCACAGCCTGATGAGTTGTTGAGGTAAGATTTTCTCAAAAAATTATATGCCAAGTGCCAACAAACCCCTTGTCATAATTCCAAGAACCAACAAGTAATCTATGGTCATCGCATTAGAAACACTTAATCAATCCTAGTAGTTTAATTTCTCTATGCGACATGCAACCAATGAAACTAATCGATCTCATTTCCTTTTACTTCTTCTGTTCTTATTATCTATTTACTTATATGCGAATAGGTATATGAGTTCAAAACGGGTGACGTTGTTTGTTGGATTATAACTTGGCATTCGCGATTTATGTTTAATATGTTATTAACTATTTATGTATTGTTGTATGCATTGTGGCTTTTTTGGGTTACTAGCATAGTTATCTCCTCGAGCGTTACCATAAGCATTTCACCTTCAATTAATATTCAATTTGAATTATTACTACTTTTTGTTCACAGGGTGGTTCTCTTCATAGATTTAGTAAATTATATAATTATTTATTAGAACTAATTCTTTTTTATTTTTTAGCTAATAAATTTTTTGTTAAGGTATTTCTCGTGAGATTTTTTTTTTTGAGTTTGGTTGTAATTTGATTTTTAATATTTGTTAATAAATTTCTACAATGTTAAAAAAAAAAACTATTTTTTTTTTATTTGTGTTTCGGTATACTTTTGAGATCGCACCTAAATATTTGGGCTTGAAGTTAAATTTTTTATACATATATTTTGTATTATTTCTTTTTTCATATTTGGCAATATTCTTGAAAGTGATTGAATGAAAATTATGTTGTTCTCATGCATTTGTTAATGCACACGCAACACAATGCCCCACAATTATTATAAAATAACTAAACTTACAAGAATTTTCCTTCCTAGAGATCATAGTACCAACCCCATTAAATTCACAATCCTTCAATCTCCTTAGAGCAGCCACAGTTGTGGGTTAAGATCAAGTCCATGGCTAAAGATCAAGAGTCAATCTTGTGTGTTGAAGATGCCGATCTTTCGACATCAAATCTTGCAACCATCATGAAAGAATCGATTGAACTTCTAACAAAACATGCAAATTTCACCCTCAAGATCATAACCCTATTCTCCTCAATCTTGACGTTTCTCGTACTTGTCAATATTCTTGTTGCTGTTCCGATCTTGTATCACTTGAGGTATGTCAACTTAACCTACTCTGAAGATCTTGGGTACGAAATATTTCTCATAGTATTTGAAATAATCTTCCTGGTGGCCCTTAACATGATCTCTATATGTGGAACGTTTTCAACCATCTACGCCGCGGCCATGACACACCTGGGAAAGTCGGCAACCATAAAGGATTTCTTTCGTTGGATTATATTACAATCTTCCTGGAAAAAACCCATTATCACATGGATATATGTCTATGTTCTTAGGGTTGGCTTTGCAGTATTTATTCTGATTAAATACGTTTCTGAAATATCCACGGCTAATTTTGGTGATTTATGGCATATTATCTCGGTGGGTATTTTGATTTTGGTAATTGACCTCAATTTGGTTGATATTTGGAATATGGCACTAGTGGTCTCAGCTTTGGAACAAGATGTTTGTGCAACAATAATGTTTGCAAAGGCTAAGAGTCTCATCGAAGGAAGAAGACTTCAAGGGTTTCTACTAAATCTAATTTTGCTTGTGGTAAGTTTGTTGATCTTTGTGATTTATCAAGGAATTAGAGTGTCTATCCATGGTGAGACAGATCTTGGCCTCTTCGTTTTGAGGTTCACCGTTGTGGTCATTTGCTGCTTCAAGAAGTTTTTTGACCCTCTGGTTTTTACTGTATTTTATTTTGCATGCAAGAAGACCCATGGTGAGACAATTGAGATGAAGTTTGGACCAAATGCTTATGGTTTGCTTCCTACTGAAGTTTGAGGATATCTCGTCCTTAGCTTTGGCTATGGCTATTGGGACTAGTTCAATAAGTGCTTCTATAATATCTTTCTGTTCTTTTTTTTTTTTTTTGGTTCTCGCAGGTTGTCGAATAGTTTCACCTTTGAAACACATCTCGATGATTTCTGAAATCTACTTGTATAATAAGATGATGATGAGCATGTTGTTTACCCTAATACATGTGTTTATTATAATGTTTCAATTCTTGATATTAATTTCATATGAGGGCAACATAAAATCAAAGAAAATAAAAAAAACAAATCATAATATAAGCGCCGACTAATCAATTTGTTTAAAATTTATAAATTCAGCTCTAAGATTTTAAATTTTAAATTGCAAATCTTATTACACTATTAAAGATGATATACTCCTTTTAGACATTAAATTATTTTTCTTTACTTTGATCCAAATGAAGAATGAGTTCAATTAATTTGAAATGAACCATGAAATTCATTTCCCAATGAACTCCTATATTTGTAATTTAAACTTAAATCTAGAATTCAATTGAATTCTTATATTTGGAAAAAAAATATCGAATTTATTTATTAATCTGACTATTTATTTAATTACCCTTAAGATTCTCTCCGTTTAAAATTAATTAGGATAAAATGATAATTGAGAATTAAAGTACGTGAAACTCGGGTAGAGTTCATTTACAAATTTTACCTTTATATTTTTTACTATTTTATAGAGTTAAAAATGATTTTTTTTTTTTAATTTCAAATAATAAAATTTGGATTTGGAAATAAACTATGGACTTTTGCTCGGCACTATATTGGCTCAGAGGTGAAGTAGATTAGAGGGAGAGGGAATGAGTTTGGTATTAATCATTGAATTTGGTTTGGCTAGTGGGTAACTAGCAAAAAGAAATAATAATAAGATAATTTGAAAGTAATTAATTTATATATTAAAATCAAATCAATTATTAAAAATACTCTGTATTAAAATAAATTAATAATTAACTTGATTTTAGTATATAATATTTTCTAACAGATGTGGTAGAAATGCAACAATTGAGGAGGCGAATTTACTCTTATAAATATCATTATTTTCTTTACATGGTTGAATTAAGAGAAATTGTAATATTGGAATTTTCTGCAATAGTTTTTACTTATGTCTCTCTCTCTAAAAGGAGAGAGTAGTTAAAAAAAGAAAAAGGAAACCATAAGGTTTCATATTTTATGTTATTTATTATTTCTTATAACTTTTTCCTCTTCTTTTACCTTAGTCCTCAATTACGATAATATTTGATTAATTTGACTTTAAATTAAATAAATTTTTGACCAAATAAATTAAAGGGGTATGTAATAATTTTTTCTTTTGTTACAACGAGATTTAAAACTCAAATCACGGGTGGGGGAACGTGACCGTGTGCTATCCCCTTGGAACAAGTATGTAATAATCTAAGCAAATATATTTTGATCGATTCTTAAATATATAATTCGATTAATTTGACTTTATTTAATGAGTTGATTATAATATGTTTACATTGACTATCGTATCGGTATTGAGTCTACTTAATTCATATAACTTATTTGGTCTTTCTATCATTGCATAAATCAATAATATTAGCCACAATGGCTACCTTTATCATGGGTCCTGACCCTTTTATTTTATTTTTCATTTATTTATCTTTTAATGAGTTCGGCATGGGCGATGATTCCATTCCACTTTTGTAGTTGTGCAAGTTGTTTCTTATTTATAAATTTAATTACTGTAATACATCTGTCCCTGAAGCCAGGATTCGACTTTAGTTTAGGGCAAACAGAAGGGAATGGCAAGAGACTTGTGTTCTTCGTCTCCCCTCCATTTTGCATTATTCAATTAACATTAGGTATCATGGAACAAACATGAGTATATTAAATTTGTATTCTAGAACACTTTTAATTAAAATAACCCAAAGTCCACCCATGAAAACCCTAAGCAAGACTTGCTCAAAAATCACAGCCTAATGAGTTGTTGAGGTAAGATTTTCAGATTTCTCTAAAAATTATATGCCAAGTGCCAACAAACCCTTGTCATAATTCCAAGAACCAACGAGTAATCTATGGTCATCACATTAGAAACACTTAATCAATCCTAGTAGTTTAATTTCTCTATGCGACATGCAACCAATGAAACTAGCCAATCTCATTTCCTTTTACTTCTTCTGCTCTTATTATCTATTTATTTATATGCAAAATAGGTACGTGAGTTCAAAACTAGTGACGCTGTTTGTTGGATTATAACTTGGGATTCACGATTTATGTCTAATATGTTATTAATTATTTATGTATTGTTGTATGCATTGTATGTCTTGAAAAAGGTACTTGCTCGATCGATCGTTGTTTAACCCCCTTTTTCGCATCTCAAGTGAACCTCGAGTTTGGAGATTCTAGATTCCTTACTCTTTTATATTTATCGATCCTTTTGAGCTACTCATGTATGATGATTATATGATGAATATACGTTTCATTTATATAACTTACGTATATTTTTTGTTGGCTTTGAGGGATGATAGGGTTAGATGATTTTGTCGGTGTTTAAAATTTTTACTCTTTTTTCTCTGTATTTTCATACACGCTGCTATCTCTAATATTGTATGCTTTATGATAATTTATTTTACGATTATTTATATGTTTAACCTCTTTTGTTATGTGACACTCAAATAATACACCATCACATATATGTTGATGAGAGTTGAGTCCATTATCTAACACAGAGCCTTCCATTTTATGCTGAAATAGTTTCCCACTGCAAATTTCCACTGCTCTATGAAACTTAGGTTGTGCTATCGATCAAAGTATATGTAAATTTTGACTATAAGATAGAAAAGTTAAGTGTTATGGGAATACCATCCCATTGTCCCTGCCCCGTTAGCTGCTAAGACTACAACGCCGTCACCATCTCTTTACTACCCCCACTAAGTTTCATAATATATGCTCGATATGCAAAGTGTTATTTGACTATAAGATAGAAAAGTTAAGTGCTATCGATCAAAATAAAAGATGCTACTGTAATCAAAAGTAAAATAGAGGGGACAGATTGCTATTTACCTAAATAGGTCCATTCGGGATTAACTTTTTCCTCCCAAGCATTCATTTTTTCAATATACATCATGAAAATTGTTTATGAATCCCTTTACTATTCGTAGGATAAGAGCTAAATTGCTTGGTATTTGTCACTGATGATGCAAATTTTAAAGAAATCATACACCAGAAATCAGTGGCAGAGCTACATAAAAAGGAGGGTGGACAATTGACCCCATTAGTTCAAAGTAATTCTATTAATTTTTACAATTCAAATAAATATTGCGCCCGTTAAACCCAAAATATTCCTCCCACTAGGATTGTCGGTCGACCCACTAAGATCTACCTTCTGTTCCATGAAAATATTTTGCCTCTACTGTTCTTGGGTCCTGGATCTGCCATTGCTAGAAATATAAAAATATGGGAAATAAAAATAAAAATACTATATATTCCAACATATGACAAGTAGGTATCTTAATTTGTTTCTTTTTTTATTCCACTAGTAACATTTTATTTCTGCACAAAAGCAATTATCATTATATATCACTAACTTTTAACATTAAAAATTTCACCTAATTTGAATTCAATCTAGTCTCAACTTTCCAAGAAGAACCCATAGCTTTGTTTACCATAATTGATCCACTATACCCTTAAACCAGGAGCAAGAGGTTTCTGAGTTTGTGTGCCATATTACAAAGGTTTCCAAGGATTTAAGATTAGTCATGATGTTACCAAATCAAGCTATTGTTGACGATCTATAAATCTTCCCTTGAGGATTCTGAAATCACATTCAAGTTGTAGTTCGTCCATTCTAAGTTCACCCTCTTGTCAACCATCTAGCCATGGAGAGAGTTGTGTTCAAATGGTTTTTCGTGCTTGTTCTTTTGGCTATTGCATCATGTGAGACATTTTTCCTTCTTATCTTCTTCTTCTTCTTCCTTCTTTCATGCACACATAGACATAATAAATTGGCATACCAACATGCAAATCAGCAATCATGAAAGCATATTAGAATCTCAATTATATATATATTTTTGTGTGACTTATGAGTAAAACTAATATATATATAAGTTACAGGCTTGTCGTGCTCAATTTCTACTACAGCTGATCAAAGAAACGGATCTGAGCCGTGTGACACACTACCGTGTGCAAGAATGTGTGGCAGTACTGCGAATGTTGTATGTAACAAGTATGGTACATGCGAGTGTGCTCTTGATTCCAAGGACATTGAGGAGGAGGGACGTGATTGCAAAACTGAAGAGGACTGTATTGCATATTGTGCCCCTAGCTGCAAGCTCCATTTCTGCTATTGTCGTAAGGCTGAACCTTGCTTCTGTATTTGCGATGATTGCTACTAGGGGAGATGTAAAATGGGCATCCTTGAGTTTCAACCCAAAACAATAAAATGTATTGCATTGTGTGCATTAATGGTGACATCAATAAACTCTACATATTTTTCCATTTTACAAAAAGAAATCCTCTGATTCGATCTCCCAAGTTAGATTGGCTGAAACGGCTTGATCTTGAATTGGGTTTGCTAAGAGGCTTTGATTTGTTAGGGACGTGGCCATGGGCTTGATGTTCCCGTAGATCTTGAACCAAGCAAAGAAAAGCCTAACATGGTTTAAAATGGAGAGAAGTATTAGTAATTACTTTGTATCTTACTACTTAATGTGATTCTCTCTCACAAACGCACAATCACTCTCACATATTTTGGAAAACTCACGACTCCTCATAGCAAGTCACTTTGGAATAATATACAAATACCACATTTATATTAATTAATAGAGATGACTTATGTGACATAGTTATATTAGTAATTAGTGGTTTGTCTTTATCTTGCACCACGGAGCATGCCACAAAACCATTTGCGACATTTAGTTTCTAGAATCGCCGGTCATGACAGTCAGCAATTGGTGACGCATCTTGCAATGTTTTTTCTTTGGCATAAAAATCTCTTAGATCCCAAAATCAATTAAATTATTTTGACAATATATTGCTTTCAGTAGCACTATATTTATAAAACCTTTTAAAATCCTAAATTTGCATATAATAAATTTACAAGAAAAAGTATATTAAAATTCTTCAACTACTACGATGAGCAATCTTAGTACATCATCTAATATGAATTACAACAATTTAGAAATCCAAGTATTTGTTGTCATTTTCATTTTCAAATTCACCTTGATGTGTGTCGTAACTAGTTGGATACCCTTCATCATCTGCATCATCTCTCTCAAATACAATGGCATTGATATCTGCATTGTTCATTGCACTAGTAGAATCTTGCAAATTAGGAATGTCATACAAAACATGTCTAGTTTTTTCGCTTGCCTCCTCCGGCTGATTGCCGTTTTTTTACCAATTTAACTAATTTATAAATCGGATGCACTCTTGTCCTTTTAAAAAGGTAAAACTTTTGGCACATGAACAACATACCTGCATTGGTGGTCTAGTCTACCTGCTTCATTTTGCGACGCTTAATGTATGTTGTCTAATACGGTCGCAAGATTTGCAATGCAAGATTTGCGACACTTACCGGGGATGTCTTTTAATGGGGGATCTAAACAAGATTAGAATAAATATCCACCAATATAGTTTATTTATATTATAACAATACAAAGTAATTATAATTCCCTTGTATCTGTGTCAAGTATGAGTGAAACTAGTTCCGATCACAAAAAACCAAGCTTTTGCTACCATGGAAGAGAGATAGCAACCAAGATCACCCTTGATATCATTCAAATACTCATTGTAACTAAGTTCATTTATGAAAATTGGGTAATTAGGATAAAAGCAATCCTTGGTGGAGAACTAGTACAGCATGTTGTTAGAGAGGCTTTGAAGAGCCTCGAGCTGCCACTAGTCAAAACGAGAAGAAAGCATGAGATGCTGTTAAAGAATGCTCTAGTCGAAGTCAATCTGTCTCTGTGTGCACACGGGGCCACCGCCATTTCCAGATAGGGACCAAAGCCGCTCTCATTGAGGGATTTGAACTGTTGAAGCCCCAAAGTCACTTGTTTCTGGCATTCTCAACCATTCGCAAGCAAAGTCTCATAAAGCTAAAATTAAGATCAATTAGAGACTTCGGCATCTCAGAAATATAAAATATGGGAAATAAAAATAAAATACTATATATTCCAACATATGACATGTTGGTGTGTTAATTTGTTTCTTTGTTTATTTCTACTCGTAACAATTTTTTTCTCGTCTAAAAGTATTATCATTATACATCAGTAGCGTTTCGCATTAAAAATTTCACCTAATTCGAGTCTGATCTAGTCTCCACATTCCGAGATGAATCCATAGCATGGTTTACGAGAACATGAAGTTTCTGTGTTTGTGTGCCATATTAAGAAGGTTTCGAAAGATTTAAGATTTGTTATGATGTTACCAAATCAAGTTATTGTTGATGATCTATAAATCTCCCCTTCAAGCTGTAGTTCTTCCATTCTAAGTTCAACCTCTTGTCAACCATCTAGCTATGGAGAGAGTTGTGTTCAAATTGTTTTTCGTACTTGTTCTTTTGGCAACTGCATCATGTGAGACATTTTTCCTTCTTATTTTTCTCTTCTTCTTCCTCGTTTTCACCGAGGCTTAAATTCACAAGCAATGAGGCGCGCATGCACACAGACATAATAAATTGGCATACCGACATGCAAATTAGCAATCATGAAAACATATTAGAATCTCAACTATATAGATATTTTTGTGTAACTTATGAGTAAAACTAATATTTATGAATTATGTCGTGCTCAATTTCTGCTACAGGTCCTGCTCCAGCAGGCCAAAGAAACGGATTTGAACAATGTGACGCACGACCGTGTGCTCTTGCTCCCAAGAATAGTGATGAGGTCAAAGGAAATTGCAAAGCTAACGTGGACTGTAATGCAATTTGTAAACCTAGCTGCAAGACCAAAACCTGTTATTGTCCTATCCAGGCCAAACCTTGCTTCTGTATTTGCGGTCGTTGCACCTAGGCGAAAATAATAAAATGGACATCCTTTAGTTTCAAGCCAAAATAATAATTGTCTTGTCCGCAAGGGCTATATTTTTCCATTTTATGAATGAAACCCTCTGGTTCCATTTCCCAAGTCAGATTGCACAACGCAAGGGCTGAAACGCTTGATCCTTATTTGTGTTTCCTGAGAGGTTTTGATTTGTAAAGAATGCGGCCATGGGCTTGATGCCTCTCCAGATCTTGAACAAGGCTGAAGGCTCTTGATCTCGAGCGGGTGTGGACCACGTGAAGCTTACCAAGAGATCAACATCTAAAGCTCAAGAATTTATTTGAATTTCAAATATCATCGATACCTCTTAAGAGAAAAAAAGAAAAAGATTACACACTTTGCTCAAATAGGGGGCAATGGCACCTATTTGTAAGCGGGCTGGTAAGGCCAAGGCCTCCCCTCCAATTTTTATTTTTATTTTTATTTATTTTATTTTTTGTTTGGTAAAATTTTATATTTTTATTAATATTCTATTGCTTTGGCTACCTTCCTTTTTTCTTTTCTTTTAGTCTTTTATTCCTTCTTTACTTTTTTTTTTGGTCACATTTCTCTCTCCTTTTTATTTAATGGAAGTGGCCCTCTAAAAAATTACTAAATTCTCCGTAGTTATTAACCACATCCCACATATCGATCTATAATCTTGAAATTTATAACTCAACCATTTTGAAATCTTAGATCATTTGTTCAATCACTGATTATTTTTTATTAGTTTAAAATATAAAAATATATATAATTATATTTTTAAATATAAAATATCAATCACAATATTTACAAAATGTAATATAATCATATAACAAATTAGGGTCAGAATCTCTCCCCCAATAGGGTTTTTTTGTCAAAAAAAAAAAATTTCTCAATCTCATTACTATTGGTAGGATCAAAGTATAGTTGCTTGCTATTTGTGATTGCAAAAGGATTAATGTAAAATCGGAGAAAATAGTACTTTAAATTATATAATATGAGACGATACAAATGAAATATCTTCTATATTCACACATGAAATGTTGGTGCCTTAGTCTATCTTAATTTGTCTCTATTTTATGTTACTATATTTGTACAATAGCAACAACAACAATCTAGAAGTTATTCCCAAATTTTAGTATTAGCATAAGAGACAAATATTGAAAAGATAAAAAAACAAAACTTTGATTTAATTGGTACGAATTCTCTTATAGCACTCATTCTTATTGAATACAATCTTTTCAACTAAACCCTTAACTATTATGTATTTACAGATAATTTACATTCAAGTTTTCAATGACTTATTTTTATATTTTACTAAGTCTCCTATATTTAAATTCTCGATTATCCTAACACTTTTTTTTCACAAAGATAAATTAAATTTCTCCATAAAAAGAATTATAACCATGTGCGAGTAAATAATCTTAATCTTCCCAAGATGGGCTCATAACTTGATTTACCATTATGAGATATTTACATATCAAGTCATTGAAATTTGCATCAAATTTACATTTGTTGATTTACCATTGTGCTTGCAAAAGGATTAATGTAAAATCTAAGAAAATACTACTTTAAATTATATAATATGAGACAATAGAAATGCAATATCTTCTACATTCAGACACTTGAGATTGGTGCCTCGGTCTATCTCAATTCGTATCTATTTTGTTTTACTCTATTTGTATTAATTAATTTGAATAAAAATTTTTAATAAAAAGATATAGGATTTCACAAATACAAATTAAGTTTCTCCATAAAAAAGAATTATAACCATATGTGAGTAAATAATCTTCATCTTTCCAAGATGGGCCATATCTTGATTTAACATTTTGAGATAATTAGATATTAAGTCACTGAACTTTACATCGAATTTATAATTAAAATTTTAAATTTTAAAACGCGATGGTGTACTTAAACTTGCAAAATTGTAGCAATTAAATTCTTTCGTCATTAACGGTATCAAAGTGGCTGCTAAGTATTGAATTGGTATGACATGGCACATGAACTGGACTTTTGCATTTTGATGTGGCTAACATGTTGAATCACTTATTTACATGTCATGTGCTATGTCAACATATTGATACAATACTAATAATTTATTGACGTGGCACATGTCATATTAGCAAGTGATGTGTGACACATTTCACACCAGCAAAGTGAAGGCATGGCGTGTGCTGCATATTTTCACAACGCTTATGACACGTCGTCAAAAGTGCTGGCGTAATAGGGTGGAAATTATGATTTATTGCAAGATTAAGAAACTAAATATGTAATTGACCATAAATTTATAATATTAATTTATTTGAAAACATTAATTCATCATTAGAAAAGTTCTTGAATTTAAAATATCATATAATTGAAAACTCTAATTTGATTCGAAACTCAAATTTAATTCAAATTCTAACTTGAAATCTTAATTAGATTCAAAATCTCTAATTTAACTCAAAACTTTAATTCAATTTGAAAGCATATTGATTTGAAATCTGAATTTAATTCAAATTGCCAATTGGGTTCAAAAACTCTAATTCAATTTGAAATCCTAATTTGGTCTAAAACCCTAATTTAACTTAATTCAAATATTTAATTTAAAATTTCAATTAATTTAATTTTAAACCTTAGATTGATTCAAACCCTAATTTAAATTGAAATCTTAGGTTAATTTGAAACTCTAAACTAATTTAAAACCTTTATTTATATAAAATCATAAATTATATTAAATTATAGATTAAATTAAATTAAATCCAGTATTTGAATCAAATTATGGCTTCAAATCAATTTGGACTCTCGAATTGAATTGATGTTTTCAAATTAAATTGTAGATTTTAATTAAATTAACATTTTAACTCAAATTAATTTTCAAATTGAATTCAAAGATTTGAATTAAACTTAGATCTCAAATTGAATTGCAGTTCGAATTAAATTTGATCTTCAAATCAAATTACGAATTTTCAATCAAATTGATATAATTAATTCGGAAACTTTATTAAAACTGAATTATTGTTTTTAAATAAATTAAAATTTGAAATTTATAGTCAATTATATGTCTAGTTGTTCACCTTTGCCCCAATTCATAATTTGCTCCTTGCCACAGGAGTATTTTTTTGATAACATGGCATTAAGTGTTGCAAGAATATATTGACATGACAATAATGTCATGTTAAGCACATGCCATGCTGGCAAGCGATTTTGCGTGTCATGGCACATCAGAATGCAGGAGTTTAGCTCTCGTGTCATGTCACGCAAACTCAAATGCCGCGTTAGTATCATTAGTGATAGAGAGACTTAATTGTTATACTTTTATAAGTTAGAGTACTCAATTGGTGTATTTTGAAATCTAGAGACTTAATTATGAATTCGGTGCAAAGTATAGGAATTTCACATCTAATCATCTCTTACCATAATTGATCTGCTATACCTTAGAGAAGTTTCTTAATTTAAGTGCCATATTAAGAAGGTTTAAAAAGATTTAACATTAGATATGATGTTTCCGAATCAAGCTTTTGTTGATCCATAAATATGCCACTCTTTGAGGATTCTAATGTCCCATTCAAGTTTTATTTCATCCAGGTTCAATCTCTTGTCCAACCAGCTAGGCTATGGAGAGAGCTGCTTTCAAATTGTCTTTTGTACTTGTTCTTTTGGCTACAGCATCGTGTGAGACTTTTTTCTTCTTCTTGTTCTTCTTTCAACATGATATTGCTCAAATACACAAGCAATGAGATGCACACATGCGTGTGCATGCCCCCACCCCACTCGCATATACACATTTATATTGTCATGAATGCACATTAGCAATTGTAAAAGCATATTAAAATAATTATATATATTCCTGTGTGACAAATGTTAAAAAATAACTCTTTGATGAAAATTATTATCTATATATTCAAAATCTTATCTTAAAACTATCAAAAAATTTTAGATTTATAAGTGAAAGTGTATCTGAATCCATAATGACCGATTGTTGTTTAGAACCATGTGGGTGTTCCAAATCTGCACATTTTTTCTAAGAAAACCATTTAACTTATTTCTTAGTTTTCTCTTTAAATGATAGGTGGAAAAAAAATGAAAGTTATGTGTGACTTGGGACCATAACTACGATATATAGATAACTTTGTTATCTCTTGGTATCGAGATATTAAAGGTCCACACTCTATCAGATATCTTAGAATTGAAATTATCTAAAATTTTAGTAGAACACTACTAAATGGATTCAAGCTTTTGTGATAATTTATAACACATAATTATTCACAAATGTTGGATCAAGGATTCAACAAAAAACAAATAAACTAATGTTTCTAATTACAGGTGTGCTATGCTCAATTTCTCCTGCTGAGCAGAAGGACATTGGTGTGCCAGAAGGTAATCTAAAAACTGATATGCAATTTGAAGTCGTATTCATTTCAAGACACAATTTGGATCACACAAGTCCCTTTCTTTCTACTAAATAAATTTGCATAAAAGCTTTCTTTATGATGGGAAAGCATGTTAAGATTTGAATTGTATAATATCCATTCATTCATTTATTTTGACATTATTTCCAACAGCAGAAGCAAGAAAAGAAGTTGGGGCAATCTGTGACGTACAAGAATGCATAAAAAAGTGTGGTCCAAATAGTTTCAGGTGTGAGATAGGTAAATGTGTTTGTCTTGCTGATCCAAAGGTCATCGATGGCGGTCCGAAACTTGTATGTCAAAGCGATGAGGATTGTAAGAAAGTTTGTGCTCCCCATAAATGTAAGCTCATAGGCTGCCATCATGGGGCAAATTTTGCAATTTGTACTTGCAATGATTGCTCACACTAAGGCGAAGACCACCAATTTTTTTCTACAACAATTCTTCAATAAAAGTTTTTCCAATATGATATCACCACATTCGATCAATCTTTGTGTTTCCAAATATGATAAAGGTGAGCCCTTCTTCGAATGGGATCTGCTCTGTGTTAGCATGAATATAAAAAGGGATATGACACGCAACACAATAGAGACAAGATGATACCAGGAAATAATGTTTATCGCATATGTATGCCATTAGGGTTTTATCGAACATATATATATATATAAATATATATAAAGAAGGTTCTGAACTTATACAAAGGTGCCTAGGATTACAAGGGAATATTTAACTTTGTATATTTAAGAAATTATTATGAGGTTCGAGTTTAATTTTTAATAAGATGGAAGAAGAACAAAGCGAGTATATTACATAATAAATTATAATTGGATAGACCAACAAAAGGAGTTTATAAGGAATTTGATTTAAAAACGACAATCTTTCACTCTTGAGCTCCTTTAATCTACTTGCTTATTTAATTCGTATCTCTCTTGTGTTCTTTCTCTCTCTTTATATATATTAAGTTAGAAATACCAATTTCTATTTGGTTAAGCGGCTGATTACAGATATTTCTTAAATAAGATTTGAATTCAAATATTATGTATATAAAATAGATGTCGGGAGAGTTTTGTCCCTTAAGATCGAATCGAATTTAATATAATTCAATATGATTACTAGATATCAATAATTTATTTCAAAAAATATTAATTTAGAAATTTATTTAGACTTTTTAGTTTTTTTTTATGTTAAATGTTTAATATTTTTTTATTAATATGGAGAAAAATTAATAACGTGTTGATTAATTTGTAATTGATATGAATTTATTATTTTGGTTTTTTGCACTTATTTATTCATTGAAATAGAAATTCTTTGGATATTCAATATTGATAAAGGAATAGACTATTGTAGTACTATGAAAGATCAAAAAGTTAAATTTAAATTTTTATTATTTTATTTAATATGTGTTTAATATTTTCATTATAAATTTTGTATTTTTATTTTTCTTTGACCTCGAAGAAAAAATCTTGCTTCCGAACGTGGGGCAGCTATTGCAACCAATGGCATTGCCCATGCACAATGAGTTTTGTTTGGTTTTGATTTAACTTAAATACATAAATCGAAAAAAAGCAAATAAAAGAAAAAAGAATGATGGGAAAAGGGGAATGCTCATAGGAATAGGGATGACAATCGATCGGTTATGGTTCAGATCATGTTAATATCATATTCGATTCTAAATTCCAACTTTAAAATTCATATCCGATCCTAATCCAACTTAAGTTAAAAAAAATAAAAAACATATCCAAACCTACAGATTTTTCTAAAAATCTAATCTGATCCAATATATTATATGTTTTTAAAAAACCGATCTAATTTGATCCTAAACCGACCCGTATTTGAGACATACCTAACTCATACACGACCTAAGGAAGAAATTCAATTTCAAATGTTTGTATAAAAAAAAAGTATATACCATGTAAATAAAAGAGTAACAAATAAATTGATTTGTTCAACATAAAGAATCTAAAATTGAGGTGAGAGAGAAACTTACAAATGTGACATTCAATAATTCTTAATGTATTCAATAATTCAGAATTTTAATTCCCTACGTTGGTATGCCCTTGTTTGCATCCAAGAGCATTTCTCCATGGACAAAACTCATTAAGAACATATACAAGAAAAGCATACATGAATAAGAACCGCAAAGAAGAGACAACCTAGAATTCAATTTTCATATTTTGATAAGTGAGAAACAATTCAAAAAATAAAATCGGAAATAAATCATCCAAACTTTAGTCAAGGCGGCGATGAAGAGGAAGTGAAGCTTGATGCTCGACTTTGGAATGCGGCAGAGACAGGCGGTGGGGGGTCGAGTGGTTAGGGCAAGGAAAAGCAATACCTATTTGAGAATGAAAATGAAACTTATAAGTTACAACAAACTCTAAAAACCTTTTTTCTATTTAGTAATATAATATTAGAATAAAATTTTATTTTATTAAAAATTGTTATTGGATTGAATCTGGTTAAATTATATATAATCTAAATCTGTATTTGAATCAATCTGATAACTCTGATATTACAACCTGACCTGAATCTAACCCTAACCCGATTTTAAAATAAAAGATCAGATCGGATCGGATTTTGCCACCTCTTCAAGAGAAAAGCATCGGGGAAAGGTGCATCCAACATTAATGTGAACGGCCAATTATTTTGGGAAACGAAAGACTCAATTTAACTCAAAAATTTTCTGATTTATCTTTATTTTAGTTAAAATCATATCTTTTGATTAGTAGTATAAATTTTTGCACGTAAAAATTAAATTTTTCAAAAAATATTAAACTATCATTATATCAATAATCTTTTGTATTAAAAATTTTATCAAATCTCAATTGAAAGTAAATAAACTTTCTGCATACCCCAATAGGGGATCTTCATGTTCCCTTCCTGGTGGAGATATCTTCGCAATTTTTTTCTGTATATCTTAGCAAAATTATTTCTCAATCTCATTATTATTGGTAGGATAAAAGTATAATTGCTTGCTGTATGTGATTGGAAAATGAATAATGTAAAATATGACAAAATGGTACTTTAAATTATATAATATCAGACAATATCTTCTATATTCAGACGTATGAGATGTTGGTGCCCCAGTCTGTCTTAAATATTCGTCTCTATTTTGTTTTCCTCTATTTGTAATAATTAATTAAAATAAAAATTTTTAATAAAAAGAAATAAGATTTCACAAATACAAATTAAATTGCTTCATAAAAAGAATTATAATCATATGCGAGTAAATAATCTTAATCATTCTAAGATGGGCCGATACGTTGGTTTATCATTATGAGATAATTACATATCAAGTTCTTGTTTTTCTCTATTTGTAATAATTAATTAAAATAAAAATTTTTAATAAAAAGATTTCCCAAATACAAATTAAATTTCTTCCTAAAATGATTGTAATCATATTAGAGTAAATAATCTTAATATACCAAATATGTGCCGATATCTTGATTTACCACTATGAGAAAATTACATAGCAAGTCGTTGAACTTTGCATAGAATTTACGATTAAATTCCTATGCATCAAAATGTAGCGATCGAAAATTCAAAATTTTAAAAGTATAACAAATTAAATCTCTTCGCACTAAAAAAAGAAAGACCTTTAATGACCAGAAATTTAGGAACGACCAAAATTCTAGTCATTAATTGTAGCCTTTGAAGACCACCATGACTATGTTTTTTTTTTTTTTGTTTTTTTGTTTTTTTTTTTTAAATTTAGTGACGACCAAAATTCTCGCCTTTAGTGATTATCATCAGTAATGACATCAAAGTGGCAGTTAAGTGCCGAGTTGGTGTGACGTGACATTTTGCTGGACTCTTGCATTTTGATATGACACATAACACATAGAGTCACTTCACTTATGTGGCATGACACGTCAACATATTAACACAACACTAGCGACTTGTTAACGTGGAGCATGCCACATCAGTAAGCAGTGACGTGGCACATACTACAAAAGCAAAGTGAAGGTGTGGCATGCGCCGCGTATTTTCACAACACTTATGACACTTCATCAAAAATGTTGATGTGATAGGGATGAAATTATGATCTAATGCAAAATTTAGAAACTAAATATATATTTGACCATAAATTTATAATATTAATTATTTGAAAATATTAATTCATCTTTAGTATAGTTCTTGAATTTAAAACATCAATTTAATTGAAAACTTTAATTTGATTCGAAACTCTAATTTGATTCAAATTTAATTTAATATGAAATTTTAATTTAATTAAAATCTTAATTTGATTCGAAAGTATATTGATTTGAAATATGAATTTAATTCAAATCTTGAATTTGATTCAAAATCTTTAATTCAATCTTAAATCTTAATTTGACCTAAAACCCTAATTTCATTTAATTCAAATCTTTAATTTTATTTAATTTAAGTTCCCTATTTAATTAAAAATTTTAATCTAATTTAATTTTAAACCTTATATTGATTCAAACCTAATTTAAATTGAAATCTTAGGTTAATTTGAAACTCTAAATTAATTTAAAACCTTTATTCATATAAAATCTTAAATTAAATTAAATCTAGTATTTGAATCAAATTAAGGTTTCAAATCAATTTAGAGTCCAGAATTGAATTGATGTTTTCAAATTAAATTGGAGATTTTAATTAAATTGAGATTTTAAATCAAATTAGATTTCAAATTCATTTCAAATTGAAAAGGAGTTTGAATTAAATTAAATTTTCGAATCAAATTAAAGATTTTCAATCAAATTGATATTTTTAATTTGGAAACTTTACTAAAAATGAATTATTATTTTTAAATAAATTAAAATTTGAAATTTATGGTCAACTATATGTCTAGTTGTTCACCTTTGCACCAATTCACAGTTTTCTCCATGCCACATGAGTACTTTTTCAATAACATGGCGTTAAGTGTTGTAAGAATATACTCACGTGACATAAATATTGTTTTAAGCACATGCCATGTTGGCAAGTGATTTTACGTGTCATGCCACATCAGAATGTAGGAGTTCGGCTCACATGCCATGTCATGCCAACTCAGAATGCCACGTTAGCGTCATTAGTGATGAAGAGACTTAATTGTTATACTTTTATAAGTTAAGAGTACCCGATTAGTGTATTTTAAAATTTAGGGACTTAATTATGAATTCGGTGCAAAGTTAAGGAATTTCACATCTTATTATCTCTCACCATAATTGATCCGCTATATCTTTAAAAGAAGTTTCTTTATTTGAGTGCCATATTAAGAAGGTTTCAAAAGATTTAACATTAGATATGATATTTCCGAATCAAGCTTTTGTTGATGATCCATAAATACGCCACTCTTTGAGGATTCTAATGTCCCATTCAAGTTGTATCATCCAGGTTCAATCTCTTGTCCAAACAGCTAGACTATGGAGAGAGCTACTTTCAAATTGTCTTTTGTTCTTGTTCTTTTGGCTATGGCATCTTGTAAGACTTTTTCCTTCTTGTTGTTCTTCTTTCTCTTCTTTCAACATGATATTGCTCAAATACACAAGCAATGAGATGCACACATGCGCGTGCATGCCCTCACCCTGCATGCAGACACACACATATGTATTGGCACATGAATGCACATTAGCAATTGTAAAAGCATATTAAAATAATTATATACATATTCTTGTGTGACAAATGTTAAAAAATAACCGTTTGATGAAAATCATTATCTATATATTCAAAATCTCTTGTAAAACTATTAAAAAACTTTAGATCTATAAGCGGAAGCGTATCTGAATTTATAATGACCGATTGCTGTTTAAAACCATGTGGTCGGTTTTTCAAATTTACACATTTTTCCTTAAATTCTCTCTTATTTTTTTTTTTAAATGATGGGATGTTTGAAAAAAATGAAAGTTACGTATGATCTGAGATCATAATCACTAAAAGATAACTTTGTTATCTCTTGGTATCTAGTCCCAATGCTATCAGATGCCTTAGAATCCAAATTATTTAAAATTTTAGTAGATCACTTTTAAAAATTTATATGATAATTTATAACACAATTATTCACAAACATTGGATTAAGGATTGAACAACAAAAAAATAACTAATGTTCATAATTACAGGCGTGTTATGCTCAATTTCTCCTGCTGAACAGAAGGACATTGGTGCGCCCAAAGGTAATCTCAAAACTGATATACAATTTGAAGTCACATTCATTTCAAGACACAATTTTGATCATACAAATCCCTGTGTTTCTACTAACGCACATGCTGAAACGTGTGACCCCATGCACACACACAAATTAAGATTCGAATTTTATAATAAGCTATTCATTTATTTATTTTGACATTTTTTCCAACAGCAGAAGTAAGACAAGAAGTTGGGGCAATCTGTGGCATACAAGAATGCATCAACAAGTGTGGTCCAAATAGTTTCAGGTGTGATATGGATAAATGTGTTTGTCTTGCTGATCCAAAGGTCATCAATGGCGGTCCGAAACTTGTATGTCAAAGCGATGAGGATTGTAAGAAGGTTTGTGCTCCTCATAAATGTAAGCTCATAGGCTGCCATCATGGGGCAAATTTTGCAATTTGTACTTGCAATGGTTGCTCACACTAGGGCGAAGACTACCCATTGTTTTTCTACAACAATTCTTTAATAAGAGTTTTCCAATATGATATCACCATATTCAATCAATCTTTGTGATTCAAAATATGATAAAGGAGAGCCCTTCACCAAATGGGATCTGCTCTGTGTTAGCACGACGTGACACAGTACCAATAAGATGATACCAGGAAATAATGTTTATTGCATATGTATGTCGTTAGGGTTATATCGAACATATATATATAAAGAGGAATCTCGACTTATACAAAGGTGCCTAGGATTGCAAGTAAATATTCAACTTTGTATATTTAAGAAATTATTAATAGGTTAGACTTTATTTCTCACATAAGATGAAGAAGAACGCAGCAAGTACACTTTCATTAATCAAAACTCAAAATACACCCATAATACAACCACAAGAGAAAAAATTCAAAAAAAGAAAATCACGACAATGCTCTTTCTTTACCAGTCAAATATGCAGATAGTTATTTTTTTCTTGTATCCACAGTAAACCCTAAAATGCAAAGTATGGTCACATAACTAAATGTGGGCATGATACATGGTGGCTAATGGACTGCCATATAATGGGCTCGACTAAATTCAAGTCACAGCCGAATAAATAATTTGTATTTAGACTCTTTAGCATTGATTAATATGAATCGATTTACTTCAATAAATTTCAACAACTCTAATGATTTTCTTCTCTTCCAAATCTCTCTCTCTCCCTCTCTCTCTCTCACAAAAGCAATTATACAAACGAACAAAGGTTAGCGTAAAGAATATGTTATAGTAAATTGAATATAATTTATGTTATAATACGATTCTATCTCAAAAGAAGAATATGTTATAGAATATTTAATTTGAAAGATTAGCATAAAGATGGTAATAAATAATATAGACGTTGCTTGAGAAGAGGGTACCGCAAGGGGGATACGTTCGGATTTCTATATAAACAACAGAGCAAACACTTTGTGTAGACCAACTCAATAAAAATGGCTTCCTTTTGTTCCAAAAATCTCATTCTGTGGTTGGTCTTCCTCGCAACTCTTTGTGCAACGAGAAAAGCACAGGCATCTAAAACCTACACGGTGACTCTTTTTCCTGTTTTTGGCCGTGAAAACTTGCCCCTCATAGTTGATTGCGCATACAATGACAGGCCATTCGTTAGTGAAACATTAACATGGGGTACCTTCAAGTGGGACTTGATGGTAGATGTGCCAACCAACGAAAGAGTGGTAGTCGATTGTAACTTTAGGCTGAGAAATCCTTCTTCGAAGCATATAACCTTCCCCCTCTTTCAATCTGGCTTGAAAATTTCCAACTGCATGCATGATCATTCCCTTTGGACTATCAACCTAGATGGTTTTTACTTTTCCTGTGAGGGGGAAGAGCGGCAGCTTTGGCAACAATGGTGACCTCGGGTTTTCATTTTTCTTTCTATGTTTTTCTCTTTAAAAATAGTTAAATAAAGGTGCCTGCATTTTTTTGGGGCAAATTATAAAAAGTGTACTTTAAGTTCATCAATAAAATACATAGCTAGAATATATTTCTCGCAAAATATTTTATGTTTTAATTAATTGATTTAATTTTAATAATATTTAATTTTCTTTATTTTTATATTTCGATATTTGTAATATTGATTTTTTTATATAAATTCAATTTATTATAACAGTTTAGTTGAAATAACGGACCATTAATGTTTTATATCATATATCGTCTCTCATATGAAAATTCTATGACATGCTATTAGAGCAATTGATTCCTATTATGAATTTTCTTTTGTTGTTCTTATCCATCTTCTCAGCAACTTTTACCTTATTTTTACATATGTGTAATTAACATATTTATCAAATCTATTCTTATCCACTTTTAAAGAGGGCGAATTTTGACACAACAGTAGAATTACTCTTTTGATAATCTTGAGATCATAGGTTTGAGGTATAAAAACAATTTTTTTGCAAAAATATAAGGGGAAAGCTACACACATATACGCTCACCCTCCCCTACCCCGCACTAGTATTTTGTATACTGAGTGAACAAAAAAAAAAAAATTCTTATCCACTTTAAATTTTACAGATGTTTTCATTCTTGATAGGTCTAAAAGAGGATTTTTTGGTTGTCTTATAGGCTAACAAATAGGTTTGTAAATATATCGAAAATTATTGTAGTTTTCAATTTTAAGTGATTTTTATCGTATTAAATTTTGTTTTAGAGGATATTAAAAAAAATCTTTTGCATCAAAATAAATAAGTAACTGATTTGATTTTAATAATATCGTACTTTCTTTACTTTTAAGTATCTATATTTCTAAAAATAGATTTTCTATAAAAACGTGTTGTTATAATTTACTTGAAACAATATATTATTAAGATTTCAAATATTATATTTTTTTCCACGCTCAAATTTTATCCTACTAAAAAAATTAAAATCAAGTAAAATTGATATTAATATAAAAAGTATATTATAAATAAAAAATATTACGGATAGAATAAAGACAAGTAGAGGACACATAACAAGAACATTATCTTAGGGGTCAATTATAAGCGTAAGATAGGATTTTTTTTTTTTCATTATAATACTATGCATATTTTGTGAAACTTCACCAAAATATTAAATCTTGTTCACAACCCATTTATATGTTAAATTGCATTGTGAATTGGGATTTATATATCTTTATTAAATGGATACCAAATTTCTCTTCTGCAATTGTATGATCAGATGGGGTTAAATAATGTTGAAAATATAACACCGACACTGCGATTTCCGTAGAAGAGTACCATTTTCGAAATATATATATATATATATATATAATGAGATATTCCTCAGTTCATTATATAGAGAGAGATTTTATTTATTTAAATTTGATTTTTTTATTTTGGGGTATTTAGCCCCAAAAATCAATAGAAGAACAATCGCCATCAATTCGAGATTTTTTTTTGGGTACCTTGGTTTAGGTCACCGTTCAGTATTTGATATTTTATCACGACTAAATTTCGACCGACCGTGATAGGGCTCATTTTTTGTGGGACGGGTCTCCCAACAAAAGCTTCTCCATTCTCATAGAGAGTCGAACTCTTGGATGGTTAAGGGGTAACAGACCCCACTATAAATACTTCTCCTATCTCTTATTTGGCGTATAGAGAAAATTGAAAAAAAATTTAGTGAATAATCTTCTCAATAAGGTGAAGCAATCTACTCCACTTCTCTCTCTCTCTTTCTTTCATGTAGAAAGGCAACCAACTCACTCTTCTCCTGTACAACTTTTTACACATATTAGGGCAATCATTCCTCACTTGTTCTTGGTAAAAGTCTCTCTTTCAATCTTTGTACATTTGTCGAAGGCCGATTGTCATCTCATCATCAACAAGGTTGGGGTTAATCAATCTCCAGATATTTTTGGCAACTTTGGATCCATAGATTTCTATTCATCAAATTCGAGAGGGAGTGTTAAAAAAATAAAAAGGAGAACAATCATAATCAATTCAAGACTGACATTAGAGAATAGGATCGGTGAAATCCAATTCAAACCCAAGGCCAACCCAAAAGGAAGCTCAAATCACAACTCAAGAAATATTCAAGGTGGTACTCAAAATCGGCCAGAAATACACTCTGGAATCTAGCCTAATTCACCTAGAACCCAAGCCCATGTTAGGGCAAGTCAGATCAAAGGCCTAGGTAGATGCTCAAGGCCTGAATCATTTCCGACCTATTTCAAACTCATTAAAATCTGAAAATAAAATCTCAAAGAAGTCCATAAAAGGCCCATAAAAACCCAACCTACCAAGAGCATTTTGAACAAAATTTCTAAACGATTAGTTTTTTTTTTCTCTCTACGGCTAGTTTTCTCTTTATTGGTTAGTTGTTGGGGTTCCTTGTCTATAAATTTCTCTCGTCTCTCATGTGGTGTTGGTGAAAATTGAGAAAATTTAGAGAATAATCTTCTCTCTAGAGTTGAAAAAATCTTACATGTAAAAGGGCAATCGACCCACTCTTTTCCTATGCAATTTTTTACTCAAAATAGGACGATCATTCCTTACTTGTTCTTGGGTAAAAATCTCTCTTTCAATCTTTATACATTTATTGATAAATACAAAGAAGTCTTTTGATCATCCTTCGATCATTTTTGTTCAAAATATTCAAAATTTCTTCAAATAAACATTTTTAATTCAAATTTGATAAAAAGAAATACACTTTTAGTATTTTAACTTGCAATCCTTATTAAATTAACTCTCATCCTCGCGCTAAAATGACCTCTTTATTTTCTTTTTCTATCAAAAAGTTAATTTAAGGCGCCTGAGGTGTAACCTTAGGTTGGAGTCAATATCACTGTTACTACTAGAAAATTGTTTGCCTCTGAGAGAGAGAGAGAGAGAGATTTGAAAGAGGAAAAATAAGGAATACTTGATGGCTTATATATATATATATATAAAAGGAAGATATTATTAAACCAAGCATGAGATGATAATACATCCACTAAGAAGTTGTTCAAGCTACCTCATGAGCAGAAGTATTCGCATATCTCCTAAACGACCGAAAGCTCATTGTAAAGTGGAGCAATTGAAAGAATGACAGTCGTTTATAATCAGCTCAAAGCTATTTGCTAGATCTTCAAATCACACATCATAATCAAACTACCATGAAAGCCCATACGCAGCATAATTTGCTCAAGAAATGACCATTCAACATGGTCGTAAGCTTTGGTCATGTCCGCCTTAAAAGCTGCCAAACCCACTTTCCCTTGAGTTTTCCTCTTCATCTGGTGATCTATGAAACTATCACGATACTCTCACGAGCCGCCAGGGATACAGGCACTCAAACTTTCGGAAATAACTGAAGTCATGAGATGTGCTGTAAAGACCGGACCCGCCATCTTTGGAATTCGGACAATTGTTGTTCCATTAAGGCCTTTAGGTGTAACATTTTCTCTAATCCATTTTGAGCATGATTTTCACCACATCTTTGCCTAACACGCTCTAGAATTTCTGATAAAACACTGGATTCATGCCGTCCAACCCTGGTGATTTGTCCCGATGCATACTCAACACCGCATCCTTCGGATCCTTCTCAATAAAACGAGCCATAAGAATGTTTTGCTCTTGTGTAATTTTATGTTCCACACATTGGAAAATAGGGAGAGCATTTGTAGCTGATGAGGTGAAAAGGTTCCTAAAATACTCAACCATAACTTCGTGTGAATCACTATGAGACTCCCGGCATATCCCATTTCAGTCTTGAAGATGTGAAATTGCATTTTTCTTATTGTGCCTTGATACTATAGCATGGAAGTATTTTGAATTCGTGTCCCCTTCACGCAACCAGAATCAAAATATTGACTTTTTTTTTTATTCTAATTGAAAGTTCAATTTCCTTGAGGAATTAGCTTCAGAAGGAAAGATCTGGATTTGGTGAAACCTATAGAAGTAATTTGAGTGGATTTAGCTAGAAACCTTGATATATACATTATGGAAGTTAAAATCGCATCAAACTTTAAAATATATTTATATATGTTAAATCCATTTTTTACATAATTCATCTTCATAAGGAAAACATGGGGGGGGGGGAGAGAGAGAGAGAGAGAGAGAGAGAGAGGTTTTAAGAGGAAAAATAAGGAAAACTTGATGCTTTTTCTTTTTTAACAGTACTTGAAAGTGCAATTTCCTTGAGGACTTGGCAAGATTTGGATTTGGTGAAACTTATGGAAGTAATATGAGTAAGATTTAGCTAGAAACCTAAATATGTATAGTAAGGAACTTAAAAGCCCATCAAATTAAATAATAATAATAATGATAATAATAATAATTAAATCCATTGTTTAAAATAATTCCTCTTCGTAAGGGAAGATATATATCTATATATATAAGGAGAAAGAGAGAGAAAGAGTATTATCTTAGCATAAAGATGGTAATAAATAATATAGATTGTGCTTCAGAAGATGGCATCGGATACTCTTGGATACTCTCGGATTAGCCCAAGAATGCACAATCCCGGGACGCTATCGGATTTCTATATAAACGATAGAGCAAACACATTGTGTTGAGCAAGTTACTCAAAATGGCTTTCTTTTGTTCCAAAAATCTCATTCTGTGCTTGGTCTTCCTCACAACTCTTTGTGCAACGAGAAAAGCACAAGCATCTATACCCTACACAGTGTCTCTTTTTCCTATTTTGGCCCCTGAAAACATGCCCCTCGCAGTTGATTGCACATACAATGCCAAACCATTTGTCAGTAAAACATTGACATGGGGTACCTTCCAGTGGGACATGATGGTGGATGTGCCAACCGGCCTAAAACCAGTGGTAGTCAATTGTAACTTTAGGCTCACTAATCCATCTTCTAAGCAGATAACCTTCCCCCCGTTTCAATCTGGCTCGAAAATCTCCAAATGCACGCAAGATCATTCCTATTGGGCTATCAACATTAATGGTTTTTACTTTTCCTGTAACGGGAAAGATTGGCAGCTTTGGCATCAATGGTGATCTCTAGTTTTCATCTTTCTTTCTATGCTGTTTCCCTTAATGGTGCCGTCATTTCTTACAGGGAAATCATAAAAAGTGTACTTTTAAGTTCATCAATAAAATACATTGCATAGTCTATTTTATGGATAGCCTGATATATTGCAAAATACATTCTAAATTAAAATCGTTAAATATATTTCTCCCAAAATATTTTATATTTTAATAAATTAATAATTGATTTGATTTTAATAATATTTGATTTTTTATTTTTATTTTTTCATATCGGTAATAATATCTTTTCTATATAAATTTAATCGGTTATAATAGTTTTAAGACAACGGATCACTAAAATTTTATATCTTATAGTATCTCTCATGTGCAAATTTTCTTACATGCTTTTAGGGCTACCGATTCTGATGGTCTTTCTATTGTGATTTTCCTATTGTTGTTCTTATAAATCTTATCTATATATTTTGAATCTATTCTTTGAATTTTGATGCCTGCAACTAAATTTTAAACCTCTCTATGCCCCCTTTTATTTTAATCATATTTTTTAAATCTATTTTGCATAACGGAAATCACGTGTTGCGATCTAAACGAATAATATCATATTTCAAGGTTGTTTTCATATAAACCAAACTTTGCCCTTATACCAATTTGAGTAGAAACCAAGTAAAAATGCAACAATTAATAACAAAAAATATGATAATTGCATGTAGAGATTTATGTGTTTCGATGTAAAGCCCACCTCTAAGAGCGAAAACAATGAAGAGATTTTACAATAAAATCAAGAAGGCAGGGAGAAATAAAGTTGTTTTTTTTAACTTGAAGTCTGACTTTAGGAAATACCTGAAGTCCGACACCCTTTTCTTTGCAAATTTCTTAGCCAGCATTTTATATATCACATTACATAGCCAGATAGGCATGAGATTTGCCATAAAGACTGGACCTGTCTTCTTTGGAATTAGGACTGTCACGCCCCGAACCGGGATCGTGAACAGCCGCCCGTTGTCCCTGGATGCCGGCTGGATTTTTACAGAAAATCGGCCAGAACCTCCCCATAAATCGGAGGTTTTCCCATGTACAATTTCACCTGTATATGACATTCATCCAGTACAAATAAACAATTGGCCATCCCGGCCTCTCCAAAATCAACAATATCCACAGCCAACATCCAGAACAACGCAAGGCTATAAAGTTTCTAACAGTCCTAGCAACAGACCTCTACTGTCATGCCCAACTAGAGCATGAGCAGCCGCCACACCGAGCGGACTTAAATTCTACGCATATATAAAATAAATTCCCAAGTTATTTTTAAATATTTACAAATGCCTCAATGCAATGAAATAAGTCAATACGAGAGTTTCAAGAATAAAAGTCCATAATTTATACAGTCATCCCATAAAACTTGGTAATTACATGGATCAAACAAAAATCTCCAATACATAATAATATCACCAATCATCGTAGCAGAAGAGATGGAAAATATCCATACCCAAGCCCAGTGATATCTCCTCGATCCAACACTAATCCTGTGGGAAACAAAGTGAGGGGTGAGTATCTATGGGAGGATACTCAGTAAGTGAGGGGATTGACATCATACTATCAATATCGGGGTGAATTTGGAGTGTCAAAATATAAGATAAGAAAATATCCACAGTGTGCAAACCGATTATGTTATTTCAAAATCATATATAATACGCACACATCAGAAAGCAAGATATGCATCCACTATTCACTTCAATGTCATGAAGAGCTGGCCAATGAAATATTCCCGGCAATGGTCTACCTCGACCAAGGACGGCGCATTGGGGGTTTTTTTCAAATGCAAGTATTAAAGAATGGCTCTCTGCCCCAATGTTGGCCACAGACTACCCCAACTAGCCTGTAAATAATAATAATGTACATATAACTAGTCAGCCGTGTATGGTGCCCCCGCCTGGTGCTAGACGGAGCCGTACTCAACGTCCTCTCCGATGAGGGTCAACCTGGGACACCCATACACACGACAATCTGGCGGATACCTCCGGCCGAAGCGTATCCGGACACAAGTGGTGCCTCTACCAGATGTCCTTCGTAGCTACGGATCACAATATCATATCAGCCGGGCACGTAGCCCCATGCATCCCATCACCAGATCAGCCGGGCATATAGCCCCATGCATAATATCATAACGTCAGCCGGGCATACAGCCCAATGTATAATATCATAAAGTCGGCCGGGCATACAGCCCAAAACATAATATCATAAAGTCGGCCGGGCATACAGCCCAAATGTATAAATAAATCCATTTAAAACCATGTGCCAATGCAGTGGAAGCATTAAAACATATCAATATGTCGAAAATGTGGCACAATATACGTTTATCAAAACTCATGGATGCATATCAATAAAGTCGGCAGTTAAGACACTCCAAAGGTCACAAAACATTTCATCAAATATTGGAAAGTCATAACAATCATACATTTTGCAGAAACATGTCATTTAAAAGATATTTTTGAAACATGGTTTTCAATCAATAGCGAATGTCAAAGTCCCACTCACTGTTTTACGGGAGGGAAGTCACTCCCTACTGACAAGCCAAATCGGATCTGACCGCTCGAGTCTCCAAAAGATCAACCTAAATCAGATCATCAAATTTCTGTAACATTCTATACTTAACCTTAAATTCATATATAATCATTTTATAAACTGTATTCTATTCGCATTCCACTTACACTCTAAACATATACAACACCTTTCATCTTAGATTCAATCATAGATTCATCCAATTTATCAATTAAAGTCGAAATCTCCTCACCTAGGGTTTTCTCGAAGCGCCGAGTCTCGTCCGAAAGTCGCTTCGGTCACTCCAAAGTCTGTAGGGTGTCCTATCAAAACAACATTTATTTGTTAGATCCAAACACATAGATCCGAAGCAAAACCCTAAGTCATTTACCTGCGTGGAGATTCGTGGGCTGTCACGGGCTCGTGGGCCGTCACGGGCCGTCGCGGGCTCGTGGGCCACGGGCCGGACTGGGCTCGTGGGCTACAGCTAGCGGGCTCGCTGGTCTGCGGGCCAGCGGGCTGGCGGGCCGATGGGCCGGTGGGCCTGCAGCTGATGGGCCTGCGGGCTGACAGTGCTCGCCCGTGTGCTGGCGCACGCCCGTGCGCTGCGCTGGCTCGTGCGCGCTCGCACGCTGGCTCGTGCGCGCTCGCGCGCTGCTGCGCGCCCCTGCGCGCTCGCGCGCTCTGCTCGCGCTCTCTGCGCGCACTCTGCTCGCGCGCCTGCTCGCGCGCTCTGCTCGCGCGCCTGCTCGCGCGCCTGCTCGCGCGCCTGCTCGCGCGCCTGCTCGCACGCCCTGCTCGCGCGCCTGCTCGCGCGCCTGCTCGCTCGCGCGCTCCTGCGCTCCTGCGCTCGCGCTCCTGCGCTCCTGCGCTCCTGCGCTCCTGCGCTCCTGCGCTCGCGCTTGCGGTCTGGGCTAGTGCTGTTGCTGGGAGATCGCGCTGCAGAAGGCCCTGCAGTCGCGTGTGGTGGCGGAAGGTAGTGCGCGCGGAGGCTCGCGGCGGTGTGCGGCGAGGCGGAGAGAGAGCGATCGTGGGAGATCGCGAGAGGGAAGAAGAAGAAGAAGAAGAAGAAGAAGAAGAAGAAGAAGAAGAATGGCGGCGGCGGCGGTGGCTGTGGCGGAGGAAGCCGAACGGCCGCGGGAGAAGGCGAACAGCCGCAGGAGAGGGAACGTCGGGGAGAGAGAAAGAGAGAGAGAGAGAGAGAGAGAGAGAGAGAGAGAAAGGGGGTTAGGGTTTTAACCCTAATCCCCAATTGGGGACGCAGCGTTTTGTCCCAAAACGCTGCGTCTCCAAATATTGTTTTTTTTTTTTTTTTTTTTTTTAAGCTTGGTGTTACATTTTCTAACCCCCTAAAAATAAGTTTCGTCCTCGAAACTAAAAGAAAGTAATACGCTGAACAAGTGGGGGTACTGTCTCTTAAGTCTCTTAATAGTCTCTTCGGTCTCTCAGGTCTCTTACTCGACCTGGTCACTCCTCCCCAAAACTCTGACCAATGAAAGTTATTTGCTCCGTAGCTTTCTGACCTATCAATCTAGAATAGCTACGTGCTGAGCTAAAACACTAAGATCCTCTCTGCCTGGCCGTCCCTCGTCAGACGTTGTTTGAGCTCTTGAAAGCTCGTCTCACAACGATCGTCCCACAAGAATTTGACTCCCTTCGTATCAATCTGGTATGTATAGCGGCGACTCGGGAAAATCCTTCTATGAATCGCCTATAACACCCCGCAAGGCCAAGGAAACTTCGCACCTTGGTCACTGTCTATAGTTCACACACAATCTTAGAATCCCGTCTTTCTACTTTACTTCACGAATAATCACCGGAGCACCCTAAGGCGAAGTGCTCAAATGGATAAAACCGTTGTCCAGTAATTCCCGCAACTAGACCTAGAGCTCTCTAAATTTCACTGGCGCCATTCAGTATGGCAGAATAAATATGGGAGTGATCCCTGGAGTTAGGTCAATCTCGAAATCACACTCTCAAACTGAGGGTAGTCCGGGTAGTTCCTCGGGGATATATTTAGGAAACCTGCACCACTGGGACCTTCTCAAGCTTCGGGTCCTCAACAGTGGTGTCGATAACATGAGTTGGGTATGCCGTGCAACCTCGCGACAAGGCTTACCCAACCCGTGGGCAAAAAGGCACTTCTCACATACGAATGGTACGACCCGGTGTCAAATAGGACACGAGTGTCGACTTCCCATTTTTTTCATAACTCCTAATGTGAGGAAATAAAAGACCAGTCGATAATTATAAAAGAAAATATCTATAGATATATATATCAAAATGTATGTACAACCAACATAGTTAAGCATCTACGGCTTTAACTAGTGATGGTTCTCAAAAAGTACATGGACATCTCTAAACATGGGGATCAGTGGGAGGAACACCAAAAATCTCATCAGGACTCGCCTCAGCGTCCTCCTGCGTCATCGCATATACACGGGCCTGTGTCCTCTGCTGCTGTCGTGATGGTCCTGGCACCGTGTTGCTCCCGGCTACCGTCCGTGGAGCGGTGTAACTCGAGTGCACAGGTGCTCCCTGCTGTCTTCCTCGGGGAACACTCGAGTGTCCACTAGCTGTGTGATCTCCAAATCCCAACTCAGGGCAGGTGCTCCTGATGTGCCCTTGCTTCCCACACCGGAAGCACGTAATAGGTATCCTACACTCTCCCAAAGGGTGGTGTCTACCACATCGGCGACAAGAGGAGTGCCATTGATCTGAAGTCTGAGTAGTGGCGCTAGAGGCCTGTGCCCTAAATCCCTGGGATGGTGATCCCTGTCCGGGATGTGCTTGTCTCGGCTGAAAAGAGTCTTCCTGATATCCTGAACTCCTGCCCTTCTTCGAGCCCTGGCTCGAAGAAGCCCCAGATCTCTTCTTTTGCTCCCTGTTCTCCCGCTGTCTGCCCTCAGCACGGACGATCTCCTCCGCCCTAAATGCTGAGTCCACAATCTCCGCAAGGGAGAAACTAGGGGTCACTGTCATGTACCTCCTTATGTTCAAGTTGAGGCCGTCCTCAAACTTGAACCGTAGCTGCGTCGGCGTCGCTAAGTCTGGAACAAAAGCAGCTAGTCGCCTCAACTCCATCTCATACTCTGTCACTGTCCTGGCTCCCTGCCGCAAGTGCAGAAACTCTGCCCTCTTGCGGTCCTGCTGGAACTCAGAGAAGTACCTGCGATCGAACTCCCGTACGAAGTCCTCCCATCGCAGCGGCTCGGTAGCATCATCACAAATCGCCTCCCACCAAGTGAGGGCGTCACCGTCTAAAAGTCTCTCTGCTATCCGAAGCCGGTAGTCCTCGCTCAACCCCAAATCAGTCAAAATTCTACGGGTGCGGTTGATCCAGTGTTTCGCTGCTGTGGGATCACCCGTCCCTGCGAACTCTGTGCAGCCTAACTGCCTCGCCTCCTTCACCAGCTGGGTGAGCTCGTGAATACGCCTCAAGGTGGAGGAGATAGTGTCGCTAGGTCCCGACACAGTAGAAGGATCAGCAACTGGTGGCTGATCTGGTACAACAGAAGGTGGTACGGCCGTAGAAGTCGGCACGGCCGTCGGTGGTGGTGGTGGGGGTGGCATCTGAATCCCGTGGGAGGTGTACCACTCGTACACCTGCCTAAACGCCTCAAGGGACGGTGGTGGAACCTCGGCAGGAGCAGCCGGCCGAGTAGGCGCTACAGGGGGCGCCCGTGTAGAGAAAGCAGCCTCAGGCACTCCAAGGGTCTCAGGCTCCCTCGGAGGGTCAGGCACGTGAGGGGTCGCGGGTCTAGCTCCGCGTCCTACTGGTCTACCGCGTCTAGGCGGCATAATTCTGCAAGGAGAGAACTTTCATTAGATATATTTCTAGAGTTTGACATGATTTAAAAATTAGGGCTAGTTATTCGTAACTAACCCCCTAAAATGAATGAAGTTTTGGATCTCAGAATTAAATCAATTAGGTTAGATACTAATCGTATCTAACCCCCTAAAATGAATAACTCATATGTCGAAAACCATATGCAGGGATATAAATGACTGTATGAAACTCTTATGCATTGAGGACTTTTAAAATCAAGTTACTTGGGAATGTTTTCAAATCATTTTATAAAATATAGCTCTAAACCAAGAGCTCTGATACCAACCGAACTGTCACGCCCCGAACCGGGATCGTGAACAGCCGCCCGTTGTCCCTGGATGCCGGCTGGATTTTTACAGAAAATCGGGCAGAACCTCCCCATAAATCGGAGGTTTTCCCATGTACAATTTCACCTGTATATGACATTCATCCAGTACAAATAAACAATTGGCCATCCCGGCCTCTCCAAAATCAACAATATCCACAGCCAACATCCAGAACAACGCAAGGCTATAAAGTTTCTAACAGTCCTAGCAACAGACCTCTACTGTCATGCCCAACTAGAGCATGAGCAGCCGCCACACCGAGCGGACTTAAATTCTACGCATATATAAAATAAATTCCCAAGTTATTTTTAAATATTTACAAATGCCTCAATGCAATGAAATAAGTCAATACGAGAGTTTCAAGAATAAAAGTCCATAATTTATACAGTCATCCCATAAAACTTGGTAATTACATGGATCAAACAAAAATCTCCAATACATAATAATATCACCAATCATCGTAGCAGAAGAGATGGAAAATATCCATACCCAAGCCCAGTGATATCTCCTCGATCCAACACTAATCCTGTGGGAAACAAAGTGAGGGGTGAGTATCTATGGGAGGATACTCAGTAAGTGAGGGGATTGACATCATACTATCAATATCGGGGTGAATTTGGAGTGTCAAAATATAAGATAAGAAAATATCCACAGTGTGCAAACCGATTATGTTATTTCAAAATCATATATAATACGCACACATCAGAAAGCAAGATATGCATCCACTATTCACTTCAATGTCATGAAGAGCTGGCCAATGAAATATTCCCGGCAATGGTCTACCTCGACCAAGGACGGCGCATTGGGGGTTTTTTTCAAATGCAAGTATTAAAGAATGGCTCTCTGCCCCAATGTTGGCCACAGACTACCCCAACTAGCCTGTAAATAATAATAATGTACATATAACTAGTCAGCCGTGTATGGTGCCCCCGCCTGGTGCTAGACGGAGCCGTACTCAACGTCCTCTCCGATGAGGGTCAACCTGGGACACCCATACACACGACAATCTGGCGGATACCTCCGGCCGAAGCGTATCCGGACACAAGTGGTGCCTCTACCAGATGTCCTTCGTAGCTACGGATCACAATATCATATCAGCCGGGCACGTAGCCCCATGCATCCCATCACCAGATCAGCCGGGCATATAGCCCCATGCATAATATCATAACGTCAGCCGGGCATACAGCCCAATGTATAATATCATAAAGTCGGCCGGGCATACAGCCCAAAACATAATATCATAAAGTCGGCCGGGCATACAGCCCAAATGTATAAATAAATCCATTTAAAACCATGTGCCAATGCAGTGGAAGCATTAAAACATATCAATATGTCGAAAATGTGGCACAATATACGTTTATCAAAACTCATGGATGCATATCAATAAAGTCGGCAGTTAAGACACTCCAAAGGTCACAAAACATTTCATCAAATATTGGAAAGTCATAACAATCATACATTTTGCAGAAACATGTCATTTAAAAGATATTTTTGAAACATGGTTTTCAATCAATAGCGAATGTCAAAGTCCCACTCACTGTTTTACGGGAGGGAAGTCACTCCCTACTGACAAGCCAAATCGGATCTGACCGCTCGAGTCTCCAAAAGATCAACCTAAATCAGATCATCAAATTTCTGTAACATTCTATACTTAACCTTAAATTCATATATAATCATTTTATAAACTGTATTCTATTCGCATTCCACTTACACTCTAAACATATACAACACCTTTCATCTTAGATTCAATCATAGATTCATCCAATTTATCAATTAAAGTCGAAATCTCCTCACCTAGGGTTTTCTCGAAGCGCCGAGTCTCGTCCGAAAGTCGCTTCGGTCACTCCAAAGTCTGTAGGGTGTCCTATCAAAACAACATTTATTTGTTAGATCCAAACACATAGATCCGAAGCAAAACCCTAAGTCATTTACCTGCGTGGAGATTCGTGGGCTGTCACGGGCTCGTGGGCCGTCACGGGCCGTCGCGGGCTCGTGGGCCACGGGCCGGACTGGGCTCGTGGGCTACAGCTAGCGGGCTCGCTGGTCTGCGGGCCAGCGGGCTGGCGGGCCGATGGGCCGGTGGGCCTGCAGCTGATGGGCCTGCGGGCTGACAGTGCTCGCCCGTGTGCTGGCGCACGCCCGTGCGCTGCGCTGGCTCGTGCGCGCTCGCACGCTGGCTCGTGCGCGCTCGCGCGCTGCTGCGCGCCCCTGCGCGCTCGCGCGCTCTGCTCGCGCTCTCTGCGCGCACTCTGCTCGCGCGCCTGCTCGCGCGCTCTGCTCGCGCGCCTGCTCGCGCGCCTGCTCGCGCGCCTGCTCGCGCGCCTGCTCGCACGCCCTGCTCGCGCGCCTGCTCGCTCGCGCGCTCCTGCGCTCCTGCGCTCGCGCTCCTGCGCTCCTGCGCTCCTGCGCTCCTGCGCTCCTGCGCTCGCGCTTGCGGTCTGGGCTAGTGCTGTTGCTGGGAGATCGCGCTGCAGAAGGCCCTGCAGTCGCGTGTGGTGGCGGAAGGTAGTGCGCGCGGAGGCTCGCGGCGGTGTGCGGCGAGGCGGAGAGAGAGCGATCGTGGGAGATCGCGAGAGGGAAGAAGAAGAAGAAGAAGAAGAAGAAGAAGAAGAAGAAGAATGGCGGCGGCGGCGGTGGCTGTGGCGGAGGAAGCCGAACGGCCGCGGGAGAAGGCGAACAGCCGCAGGAGAGGGAACGTCGGGGAGAGAGAAAGAGAGAGAGAGAGAGAGAGAGAGAGAGAGAGAGAAAGGGGGTTAGGGTTTTAACCCTAATCCCCAATTGGGGACGCAGCGTTTTGTCCCAAAACGCTGCGTCTCCAAATATTGTTTTTTTTTTTTTTTTTTTTTTTAAGCTTGGTGTTACATTTTCTAACCCCCTAAAAATAAGTTTCGTCCTCGAAACTAAAAGAAAGTAATACGCTGAACAAGTGGGGGTACTGTCTCTTAAGTCTCTTAATAGTCTCTTCGGTCTCTCAGGTCTCTTACTCGACCTGGTCACTCCTCCCCAAAACTCTGACCAATGAAAGTTATTTGCTCCGTAGCTTTCTGACCTATCAATCTAGAATAGCTACGTGCTGAGCTAAAACACTAAGATCCTCTCTGCCTGGCCGTCCCTCGTCAGACGTTGTTTGAGCTCTTGAAAGCTCGTCTCACAACGATCGTCCCACAAGAATTTGACTCCCTTCGTATCAATCTGGTATGTATAGCGGCGACTCGGGAAAATCCTTCTATGAATCGCCTATAACACCCCGCAAGGCCAAGGAAACTTCGCACCTTGGTCACTGTCTATAGTTCACACACAATCTTAGAATCCCGTCTTTCTACTTTACTTCACGAATAATCACCGGAGCACCCTAAGGCGAAGTGCTCAAATGGATAAAACCGTTGTCCAGTAATTCCCGCAACTAGACCTAGAGCTCTCTAAATTTCACTGGCGCCATTCAGTATGGCAGAATAAATATGGGAGTGATCCCTGGAGTTAGGTCAATCTCGAAATCACACTCTCAAACTGAGGGTAGTCCGGGTAGTTCCTCGGGGATATATTTAGGAAACCTGCACCACTGGGACCTTCTCAAGCTTCGGGTCCTCAACAGTGGTGTCGATAACATGAGTTGGGTATGCCGTGCAACCTCGCGACAAGGCTTACCCAACCCGTGGGCAAAAAGGCACTTCTCACATACGAATGGTACGACCCGGTGTCAAATAGGACACGAGTGTCGACTTCCCATTTTTTTCATAACTCCTAATGTGAGGAAATAAAAGACCAGTCGATAATTATAAAAGAAAATATCTATAGATATATATATCAAAATGTATGTACAACCAACATAGTTAAGCATCTACGGCTTTAACTAGTGATGGTTCTCAAAAAGTACATGGACATCTCTAAACATGGGGATCAGTGGGAGGAACACCAAAAATCTCATCAGGACTCGCCTCAGCGTCCTCCTGCGTCATCGCATATACACGGGCCTGTGTCCTCTGCTGCTGTCGTGATGGTCCTGGCACCGTGTTGCTCCCGGCTACCGTCCGTGGAGCGGTGTAACTCGAGTGCACAGGTGCTCCCTGCTGTCTTCCTCGGGGAACACTCGAGTGTCCACTAGCTGTGTGATCTCCAAATCCCAACTCAGGGCAGGTGCTCCTGATGTGCCCTTGCTTCCCACACCGGAAGCACGTAATAGGTATCCTACACTCTCCCAAAGGGTGGTGTCTACCACATCGGCGACAAGAGGAGTGCCATTGATCTGAAGTCTGAGTAGTGGCGCTAGAGGCCTGTGCCCTAAATCCCTGGGATGGTGATCCCTGTCCGGGATGTGCTTGTCTCGGCTGAAAAGAGTCTTCCTGATATCCTGAACTCCTGCCCTTCTTCGAGCCCTGGCTCGAAGAAGCCCCAGATCTCTTCTTTTGCTCCCTGTTCTCCCGCTGTCTGCCCTCAGCACGGACGATCTCCTCCGCCCTAAATGCTGAGTCCACAATCTCCGCAAGGGAGAAACTAGGGGTCACTGTCATGTACCTCCTTATGTTCAAGTTGAGGCCGTCCTCAAACTTGAACCGTAGCTGCGTCGGCGTCGCTAAGTCTGGAACAAAAGCAGCTAGTCGCCTCAACTCCATCTCATACTCTGTCACTGTCCTGGCTCCCTGCCGCAAGTGCAGAAACTCTGCCCTCTTGCGGTCCTGCTGGAACTCAGAGAAGTACCTGCGATCGAACTCCCGTACGAAGTCCTCCCATCGCAGCGGCTCGGTAGCATCATCACAAATCGCCTCCCACCAAGTGAGGGCGTCACCGTCTAAAAGTCTCTCTGCTATCCGAAGCCGGTAGTCCTCGCTCAACCCCAAATCAGTCAAAATTCTACGGGTGCGGTTGATCCAGTGTTTCGCTGCTGTGGGATCACCCGTCCCTGCGAACTCTGTGCAGCCTAACTGCCTCGCCTCCTTCACCAGCTGGGTGAGCTCGTGAATACGCCTCAAGGTGGAGGAGATAGTGTCGCTAGGTCCCGACACAGTAGAAGGATCAGCAACTGGTGGCTGATCTGGTACAACAGAAGGTGGTACGGCCGTAGAAGTCGGCACGGCCGTCGGTGGTGGTGGTGGGGGTGGCATCTGAATCCCGTGGGAGGTGTACCACTCGTACACCTGCCTAAACGCCTCAAGGGACGGTGGTGGAACCTCGGCAGGAGCAGCCGGCCGAGTAGGCGCTACAGGGGGCGCCCGTGTAGAGAAAGCAGCCTCAGGCACTCCAAGGGTCTCAGGCTCCCTCGGAGGGTCAGGCACGTGAGGGGTCGCGGGTCTAGCTCCGCGTCCTACTGGTCTACCGCGTCTAGGCGGCATAATTCTGCAAGGAGAGAACTTTCATTAGATATATTTCTAGAGTTTGACATGATTTAAAAATTAGGGCTAGTTATTCGTAACTAACCCCCTAAAATGAATGAAGTTTTGGATCTCAGAATTAAATCAATTAGGTTAGATACTAATCGTATCTAACCCCCTAAAATGAATAACTCATATGTCGAAAACCATATGCAGGGATATAAATGACTGTATGAAACTCTTATGCATTGAGGACTTTTAAAATCAAGTTACTTGGGAATGTTTTCAAATCATTTTATAAAATATAGCTCTAAACCAAGAGCTCTGATACCAACCGAACTGTCACGCCCCGAACCGGGATCGTGAACAGCCGCCCGTTGTCCCTGGATGCCGGCTGGATTTTTACAGAAAATCGGGCAGAACCTCCCCATAAATCGGAGGTTTTCCCATGTACAATTTCACCTGTATATGACATTCATCCAGTACAAATAAACAATTGGCCATCCCGGCCTCTCCAAAATCAACAATATCCACAGCCAACATCCAGAACAACGCAAGGCTATAAAGTTTCTAACAGTCCTAGCAACAGACCTCTACTGTCATGCCCAACTAGAGCATGAGCAGCCGCCACACCGAGCGGACTTAAATTCTACGCATATATAAAATAAATTCCCAAGTTATTTTTAAATATTTACAAATGCCTCAATGCAATGAAATAAGTCAATACGAGAGTTTCAAGAATAAAAGTCCATAATTTATACAGTCATCCCATAAAACTTGGTAATTACATGGATCAAACAAAAATCTCCAATACATAATAATATCACCAATCATCGTAGCAGAAGAGATGGAAAATATCCATACCCAAGCCCAGTGATATCTCCTCGATCCAACACTAATCCTGTGGGAAACAAAGTGAGGGGTGAGTATCTATGGGAGGATACTCAGTAAGTGAGGGGATTGACATCATACTATCAATATCGGGGTGAATTTGGAGTGTCAAAATATAAGATAAGAAAATATCCACAGTGTGCAAACCGATTATGTTATTTCAAAATCATATATAATACGCACACATCAGAAAGCAAGATATGCATCCACTATTCACTTCAATGTCATGAAGAGCTGGCCAATGAAATATTCCCGGCAATGGTCTACCTCGACCAAGGACGGCGCATTGGGGGTTTTTTTCAAATGCAAGTATTAAAGAATGGCTCTCTGCCCCAATGTTGGCCACAGACTACCCCAACTAGCCTGTAAATAATAATAATGTACATATAACTAGTCAGCCGTGTATGGTGCCCCCGCCTGGTGCTAGACGGAGCCGTACTCAACGTCCTCTCCGATGAGGGTCAACCTGGGACACCCATACACACGACAATCTGGCGGATACCTCCGGCCGAAGCGTATCCGGACACAAGTGGTGCCTCTACCAGATGTCCTTCGTAGCTACGGATCACAATATCATATCAGCCGGGCACGTAGCCCCATGCATCCCATCACCAGATCAGCCGGGCATATAGCCCCATGCATAATATCATAACGTCAGCCGGGCATACAGCCCAATGTATAATATCATAAAGTCGGCCGGGCATACAGCCCAAAACATAATATCATAAAGTCGGCCGGGCATACAGCCCAAATGTATAAATAAATCCATTTAAAACCATGTGCCAATGCAGTGGAAGCATTAAAACATATCAATATGTCGAAAATGTGGCACAATATACGTTTATCAAAACTCATGGATGCATATCAATAAAGTCGGCAGTTAAGACACTCCAAAGGTCACAAAACATTTCATCAAATATTGGAAAGTCATAACAATCATACATTTTGCAGAAACATGTCATTTAAAAGATATTTTTGAAACATGGTTTTCAATCAATAGCGAATGTCAAAGTCCCACTCACTGTTTTACGGGAGGGAAGTCACTCCCTACTGACAAGCCAAATCGGATCTGACCGCTCGAGTCTCCAAAAGATCAACCTAAATCAGATCATCAAATTTCTGTAACATTCTATACTTAACCTTAAATTCATATATAATCATTTTATAAACTGTATTCTATTCGCATTCCACTTACACTCTAAACATATACAACACCTTTCATCTTAGATTCAATCATAGATTCATCCAATTTATCAATTAAAGTCGAAATCTCCTCACCTAGGGTTTTCTCGAAGCGCCGAGTCTCGTCCGAAAGTCGCTTCGGTCACTCCAAAGTCTGTAGGGTGTCCTATCAAAACAACATTTATTTGTTAGATCCAAACACATAGATCCGAAGCAAAACCCTAAGTCATTTACCTGCGTGGAGATTCGTGGGCTGTCACGGGCTCGTGGGCCGTCACGGGCCGTCGCGGGCTCGTGGGCCACGGGCCGGACTGGGCTCGTGGGCTACAGCTAGCGGGCTCGCTGGTCTGCGGGCCAGCGGGCTGGCGGGCCGATGGGCCGGTGGGCCTGCAGCTGATGGGCCTGCGGGCTGACAGTGCTCGCCCGTGTGCTGGCGCACGCCCGTGCGCTGCGCTGGCTCGTGCGCGCTCGCACGCTGGCTCGTGCGCGCTCGCGCGCTGCTGCGCGCCCCTGCGCGCTCGCGCGCTCTGCTCGCGCTCTCTGCGCGCACTCTGCTCGCGCGCCTGCTCGCGCGCTCTGCTCGCGCGCCTGCTCGCGCGCCTGCTCGCGCGCCTGCTCGCGCGCCTGCTCGCACGCCCTGCTCGCGCGCCTGCTCGCGCGCCTGCTCGCTCGCGCGCTCCTGCGCTCCTGCGCTCGCGCTCCTGCGCTCCTGCGCTCCTGCGCTCCTGCGCTCCTGCGCTCGCGCTTGCGGTCTGGGCTAGTGCTGTTGCTGGGAGATCGCGCTGCAGAAGGCCCTGCAGTCGCGTGTGGTGGCGGAAGGTAGTGCGCGCGGAGGCTCGCGGCGGTGTGCGGCGAGGCGGAGAGAGAGCGATCGTGGGAGATCGCGAGAGGGAAGAAGAAGAAGAAGAAGAAGAAGAAGAAGAAGAAGAAGAATGGCGGCGGCGGCGGTGGCTGTGGCGGAGGAAGCCGAACGGCCGCGGGAGAAGGCGAACAGCCGCAGGAGAGGGAACGTCGGGGAGAGAGAAAGAGAGAGAGAGAGAGAGAGAGAGAGAGAGAGAGAAAGGGGGTTAGGGTTTTAACCCTAATCCCCAATTGGGGACGCAGCGTTTTGTCCCAAAACGCTGCGTCTCCAAATATTGTTTTTTTTTTTTTTTTTTTTTTTAAGCTTGGTGTTACATTTTCTAACCCCCTAAAAATAAGTTTCGTCCTCGAAACTAAAAGAAAGTAATACGCTGAACAAGTGGGGGTACTGTCTCTTAAGTCTCTTAATAGTCTCTTCGGTCTCTCAGGTCTCTTACTCGACCTGGTCACTCCTCCCCAAAACTCTGACCAATGAAAGTTATTTGCTCCGTAGCTTTCTGACCTATCAATCTAGAATAGCTACGTGCTGAGCTAAAACACTAAGATCCTCTCTGCCTGGCCGTCCCTCGTCAGACGTTGTTTGAGCTCTTGAAAGCTCGTCTCACAACGATCGTCCCACAAGAATTTGACTCCCTTCGTATCAATCTGGTATGTATAGCGGCGACTCGGGAAAATCCTTCTATGAATCGCCTATAACACCCCGCAAGGCCAAGGAAACTTCGCACCTTGGTCACTGTCTATAGTTCACACACAATCTTAGAATCCCGTCTTTCTACTTTACTTCACGAATAATCACCGGAGCACCCTAAGGCGAAGTGCTCAAATGGATAAAACCGTTGTCCAGTAATTCCCGCAACTAGACCTAGAGCTCTCTAAATTTCACTGGCGCCATTCAGTATGGCAGAATAAATATGGGAGTGATCCCTGGAGTTAGGTCAATCTCGAAATCACACTCTCAAACTGAGGGTAGTCCGGGTAGTTCCTCGGGGATATATTTAGGAAACCTGCACCACTGGGACCTTCTCAAGCTTCGGGTCCTCAACAGTGGTGTCGATAACATGAGTTGGGTATGCCGTGCAACCTCGCGACAAGGCTTACCCAACCCGTGGGCAAAAAGGCACTTCTCACATACGAATGGTACGACCCGGTGTCAAATAGGACACGAGTGTCGACTTCCCATTTTTTTCATAACTCCTAATGTGAGGAAATAAAAGACCAGTCGATAATTATAAAAGAAAATATCTATAGATATATATATCAAAATGTATGTACAACCAACATAGTTAAGCATCTACGGCTTTAACTAGTGATGGTTCTCAAAAAGTACATGGACATCTCTAAACATGGGGATCAGTGGGAGGAACACCAAAAATCTCATCAGGACTCGCCTCAGCGTCCTCCTGCGTCATCGCATATACACGGGCCTGTGTCCTCTGCTGCTGTCGTGATGGTCCTGGCACCGTGTTGCTCCCGGCTACCGTCCGTGGAGCGGTGTAACTCGAGTGCACAGGTGCTCCCTGCTGTCTTCCTCGGGGAACACTCGAGTGTCCACTAGCTGTGTGATCTCCAAATCCCAACTCAGGGCAGGTGCTCCTGATGTGCCCTTGCTTCCCACACCGGAAGCACGTAATAGGTATCCTACACTCTCCCAAAGGGTGGTGTCTACCACATCGGCGACAAGAGGAGTGCCATTGATCTGAAGTCTGAGTAGTGGCGCTAGAGGCCTGTGCCCTAAATCCCTGGGATGGTGATCCCTGTCCGGGATGTGCTTGTCTCGGCTGAAAAGAGTCTTCCTGATATCCTGAACTCCTGCCCTTCTTCGAGCCCTGGCTCGAAGAAGCCCCAGATCTCTTCTTTTGCTCCCTGTTCTCCCGCTGTCTGCCCTCAGCACGGACGATCTCCTCCGCCCTAAATGCTGAGTCCACAATCTCCGCAAGGGAGAAACTAGGGGTCACTGTCATGTACCTCCTTATGTTCAAGTTGAGGCCGTCCTCAAACTTGAACCGTAGCTGCGTCGGCGTCGCTAAGTCTGGAACAAAAGCAGCTAGTCGCCTCAACTCCATCTCATACTCTGTCACTGTCCTGGCTCCCTGCCGCAAGTGCAGAAACTCTGCCCTCTTGCGGTCCTGCTGGAACTCAGAGAAGTACCTGCGATCGAACTCCCGTACGAAGTCCTCCCATCGCAGCGGCTCGGTAGCATCATCACAAATCGCCTCCCACCAAGTGAGGGCGTCACCGTCTAAAAGTCTCTCTGCTATCCGAAGCCGGTAGTCCTCGCTCAACCCCAAATCAGTCAAAATTCTACGGGTGCGGTTGATCCAGTGTTTCGCTGCTGTGGGATCACCCGTCCCTGCGAACTCTGTGCAGCCTAACTGCCTCGCCTCCTTCACCAGCTGGGTGAGCTCGTGAATACGCCTCAAGGTGGAGGAGATAGTGTCGCTAGGTCCCGACACAGTAGAAGGATCAGCAACTGGTGGCTGATCTGGTACAACAGAAGGTGGTACGGCCGTAGAAGTCGGCACGGCCGTCGGTGGTGGTGGTGGGGGTGGCATCTGAATCCCGTGGGAGGTGTACCACTCGTACACCTGCCTAAACGCCTCAAGGGACGGTGGTGGAACCTCGGCAGGAGCAGCCGGCCGAGTAGGCGCTACAGGGGGCGCCCGTGTAGAGAAAGCAGCCTCAGGCACTCCAAGGGTCTCAGGCTCCCTCGGAGGGTCAGGCACGTGAGGGGTCGCGGGTCTAGCTCCGCGTCCTACTGGTCTACCGCGTCTAGGCGGCATAATTCTGCAAGGAGAGAACTTTCATTAGATATATTTCTAGAGTTTGACATGATTTAAAAATTAGGGCTAGTTATTCGTAACTAACCCCCTAAAATGAATGAAGTTTTGGATCTCAGAATTAAATCAATTAGGTTAGATACTAATCGTATCTAACCCCCTAAAATGAATAACTCATATGTCGAAAACCATATGCAGGGATATAAATGACTGTATGAAACTCTTATGCATTGAGGACTTTTAAAATCAAGTTACTTGGGAATGTTTTCAAATCATTTTATAAAATATAGCTCTAAACCAAGAGCTCTGATACCAACCGAACTGTCACGCCCCGAACCGGGATCGTGAACAGCCGCCCGTTGTCCCTGGATGCCGGCTGGATTTTTACAGAAAATCGGGCAGAACCTCCCCATAAATCGGAGGTTTTCCCATGTACAATTTCACCTGTATATGACATTCATCCAGTACAAATAAACAATTGGCCATCCCGGCCTCTCCAAAATCAACAATATCCACAGCCAACATCCAGAACAACGCAAGGCTATAAAGTTTCTAACAGTCCTAGCAACAGACCTCTACTGTCATGCCCAACTAGAGCATGAGCAGCCGCCACACCGAGCGGACTTAAATTCTACGCATATATAAAATAAATTCCCAAGTTATTTTTAAATATTTACAAATGCCTCAATGCAATGAAATAAGTCAATACGAGAGTTTCAAGAATAAAAGTCCATAATTTATACAGTCATCCCATAAAACTTGGTAATTACATGGATCAAACAAAAATCTCCAATACATAATAATATCACCAATCATCGTAGCAGAAGAGATGGAAAATATCCATACCCAAGCCCAGTGATATCTCCTCGATCCAACACTAATCCTGTGGGAAACAAAGTGAGGGGTGAGTATCTATGGGAGGATACTCAGTAAGTGAGGGGATTGACATCATACTATCAATATCGGGGTGAATTTGGAGTGTCAAAATATAAGATAAGAAAATATCCACAGTGTGCAAACCGATTATGTTATTTCAAAATCATATATAATACGCACACATCAGAAAGCAAGATATGCATCCACTATTCACTTCAATGTCATGAAGAGCTGGCCAATGAAATATTCCCGGCAATGGTCTACCTCGACCAAGGACGGCGCATTGGGGGTTTTTTTCAAATGCAAGTATTAAAGAATGGCTCTCTGCCCCAATGTTGGCCACAGACTACCCCAACTAGCCTGTAAATAATAATAATGTACATATAACTAGTCAGCCGTGTATGGTGCCCCCGCCTGGTGCTAGACGGAGCCGTACTCAACGTCCTCTCCGATGAGGGTCAACCTGGGACACCCATACACACGACAATCTGGCGGATACCTCCGGCCGAAGCGTATCCGGACACAAGTGGTGCCTCTACCAGATGTCCTTCGTAGCTACGGATCACAATATCATATCAGCCGGGCACGTAGCCCCATGCATCCCATCACCAGATCAGCCGGGCATATAGCCCCATGCATAATATCATAACGTCAGCCGGGCATACAGCCCAATGTATAATATCATAAAGTCGGCCGGGCATACAGCCCAAAACATAATATCATAAAGTCGGCCGGGCATACAGCCCAAATGTATAAATAAATCCATTTAAAACCATGTGCCAATGCAGTGGAAGCATTAAAACATATCAATATGTCGAAAATGTGGCACAATATACGTTTATCAAAACTCATGGATGCATATCAATAAAGTCGGCAGTTAAGACACTCCAAAGGTCACAAAACATTTCATCAAATATTGGAAAGTCATAACAATCATACATTTTGCAGAAACATGTCATTTAAAAGATATTTTTGAAACATGGTTTTCAATCAATAGCGAATGTCAAAGTCCCACTCACTGTTCTACGGGAGGGAAGTCACTCCCTACTGACAAGCCAAATCGGATCTGACCGCTCGAGTCTCCAAAAGATCAACCTAAATCAGATCATCAAATTTCTGTAACATTCTATACTTAACCTTAAATTCATATATAATCATTTTATAAACTGTATTCTATTCGCATTCCACTTACACTCTAAACATATACAACACCTTTCATCTTAGATTCAATCATAGATTCATCCAATTTATCAATTAAAGTCGAAATCTCCTCACCTAGGGTTTTCTCGAAGCGCCGAGTCTCGTCCGAAAGTCGCTTCGGTCACTCCAAAGTCTGTAGGGTGTCCTATCAAAACAACATTTATTTGTTAGATCCAAACACATAGATCCGAAGCAAAACCCTAAGTCATTTACCTGCGTGGAGATTCGTGGGCTGTCACGGGCTCGTGGGCCGTCACGGGCCGTCGCGGGCTCGTGGGCCACGGGCCGGACTGGGCTCGTGGGCTACAGCTAGCGGGCTCGCTGGTCTGCGGGCCAGCGGGCTGGCGGGCCGATGGGCCGGTGGGCCTGCAGCTGATGGGCCTGCGGGCTGACAGTGCTCGCCCGTGTGCTGGCGCACGCCCGTGCGCTGCGCTGGCTCGTGCGCGCTCGCACGCTGGCTCGTGCGCGCTCGCGCGCTGCTGCGCGCCCCTGCGCGCTCGCGCGCTCTGCTCGCGCTCTCTGCGCGCACTCTGCTCGCGCGCCTGCTCGCGCGCCCTGCTCGCGCGCCCTGCTCGCGCGCCTGCTCGCGCGCCCTGCTCGCGCGCCTGCTCGCGCGCCTGCTCGCTCGCGCGCTCCTGCGCTCCTGCGCTCCTGCGCTCGCGCTCCTGCGCTCCTGCGCTCCTGCGCTCCTGCGCTCGCGCTTGCGGTCTGGGCTAGTGCTGTTGCTGGGAGATCGCGCTGCAGAAGGCCCTGCAGTCGCGTGTGGTGGCGGAAGGTAGTGCGCGCGGAGGCTCGCGGCGGTGTGCGGCGAGGCGGAGAGAGAGCGATCGTGGGAGATCGCGAGAGGGAAGAAGAAGAAGAAGAAGAAGAAGAAGAAGAAGAAGAAGAAGAAGAAGAATGGCGGCGGCGGCGGTGGCTGTGGCGGAGGAAGCCGAACGGCCGCGGGAGAAGGCGAACAGCCGCAGGAGAGGGAACGTCGGGGAGAGAGAAAGAGAGAGAGAGAGAGAGAGAGAGAGAGAGAGAGAAAGGGGGTTAGGGTTTTAACCCTAATCCCCAATTGGGGACGCAGCGTTTTGTCCCAAAACGCTGCGTCTCCAAATATTGTGTTTTTTTTTTTTTTTTTTTTTTTTTTTTTTTTTTTAAGCTTGGTGTTACAAGGACAATTGCTGTTTCATTAAGGCCCTCAGGTATAGGACTTTTCCTTATCCATTTTAAGCATGATTCCACTATATCTCTGCCCCCCCCCCATTGAACTTCTGGATTCATCCCGTTAAACCCCGGTGATTTGTGCGGATGCATTCTCACATCCTTATCAGTAAAATCAGCCATTAAAATGTTCTTCTCATGAGTAATTTTCTGTTCCACTCATTCGAGAATAGGGAGAGCATTTGTACTTGATGATGTGAAAAAGTTCCTAAAATACTCGACCATATCCTCGTGTAAATCACTATCAGACTCCGGCCATATCCTATTTGAGTCCATGAAATAGCATTTTTCTGCTTGCGCTTTGATGCAATAGCATGGAAGTATTTTAAATTCGCGTCTCCTTCACGCAACCAGAAAATCAAAATACTGGCCCTTCTTTATTTTATTTGACTTTTTTTTTTTTTTTACTCCACCTGAAAGTTTAATTCCCTTGAGGACTTGGCTTCAGAAGGAAAGATTTGGATTTGGTGAAACCCAAGGAAGTAATGTGAATAGATTTAGCTATAAACCTTGATTTATACACTAGGGAAGTTAAAATCCTATCAAACTAGAAAAAATATTAAATCCATTGTTTACAATAATTCGGCTTCATAAGGGAAAATATGGAGAGAGAGAGAGAGAGAGAGAGAGAGAGAGAGAGAGAGAGAGATTAAAAAGAGGAAAAATAAGGAAAACTTGATGTTTTTTCTCTTTTAACTCTACTTGAATGTTCAATTTCCTTGAGGACTTAGCAAGATATGGATTTTGTGAAACTTATGGAAGCAATTTGAGTAAGATTTAGCTAGGAAGCTTGATATATATAGTATGGAACTTAAAAGCCCATCAAACTAAAAAAGTAATAATAATAATTAAATCCAATGTTTACAATAATTCCTCTTCATTAGGGAAGATATAGAGAGAGAGAGAGAGAGAAGAATTAGCATCGTCATGTGGAAAAAGGAAGAGATCTATTTAAACGAGAGCAAACTTCAACCGAGTTAATAAAAATGGCTTCCTTTTGTTCCAAAAATCTCATCCTGAGCTTTGTTTTCCTCACAGCTCTTTGTGCAACAAGAAAAGCACAGGCATCTAAAACCCACACAGTGACTCTTTTTCCTGTTTTTGGCCGTGAAAACTTGCCCCTCATAGTTGACTGCGCATACAATGACAGATCATTTGTCAGTAAAACATTTACATGGGGTATCTTCAAGTGGGACTTGATGGTAGATGTGCCAACCGACGGAAATGTGGTTGTCGAGTGTAACTTCAGGCTGAAAAATCCTTCTTCTAAGCACATAACCTTCCCCCTCTTTCAATCTGGCTCAAAAATTTCCAACTGCGTGCATGATCATTCTCTTTGGACAATCAACCTTGATGGTTTTTACTTTTCCTGTGAGGGTGAAGCTCGGCAGCGTCTTTATCAATGGTGATCTCTGATTTTCATTTTTCTTTCTGTCTTTTTCATTTTTTAAAAATGGTCAAATAAATTTGCCCGACATTTCTTACGGGCAAATTATAGAAAGTGTACTTTAAGTTCGTTAATAAAATACATTGCGGAATATTTTATGGATGGGGCGATATATTGTAAAATAAAATGAAAATTCTAGCACGATACGTCGATAGCTTGTAGAATACTGCAATCTGAATACACTAATAATTGATTTGATTTAAAAATAAATATTTTACTTTCTTTTTTAAGATTCTTAAGATTTTATATTTCACATTGCTTTTCAATCTTAAATTTTTTAACACTAAAAAAATTAAAATCAAGTAAAATTGTGAAACCCCACTTGGGGGAGGGATGCCGACCCTAATATATTAGATCAAAATAAAAGTACAAAGGAGGAGGACATAAACCTAACCTCCTAGAGAAAAACAAATATTTACGACCAATAAAAACAAACAAAACTACAGACTACGTGTGAAAGTTCAAACGGAGGGAATTCCAATTTTTCTACTTTTCAAAAAGCTTTTGTTTCCTAAGGAAGTTGGGAAAAGTCAAAAAAAAAATTATCTTGCACTACCAAAGTCTCAAAAGACCCCTGCTAATCTGCCGGTTTATTTGCTTCTCTAAAACAATGAGAAATAGATAATAAATTATGTCCATGCTGAAGTATGGAATCTATCTCACTCTGAATGTGCCAAGGAACTTTAAAAGCATCCTACATCATCTTAATGAGCAAAACCGAATCTGCTTCAACGTGAAAGCGGAGATACACCTGCTTAGTACAAACCTGGATTCCATAAAGCATAGCTTTGGCTTCAGCTTCCAGACTCAAGGCACACCTAAATTTGCAAGCAAAACCCATGACAAGATTTCCTCGATGGTCCCTATTGATGCCACCACCTCCCCGACTAGAAACAATATTAGCACTGCCATCTGTATTCAGCTTAACATGAGAAGAAGGAGATTTTCATAACACCAGTGAAACAAAGTTTTTCTCCTCAGAAGAGCAAGCATGTAACCATAAGCTATACCACAAAGAAAAATTCTAATCAACAGAGAACTTAGATTTATAAAACATGGAAGCACATTGAATGATTTTGCTGGTAGCAAAAGCCCAATTAATTACTGAATCCTCAAAGTAAGCCTCATTACAACCGAGCCAAATAAACCAACAAATGATAAAAGGAAGAGAAGACATAAAAAATTTTTCCTTTACTGATGTGGACTTAAAGTTTAACCATCTCCAAAGCTTTGCTCTTATGCTATTACCAGATTTCAAAATTTCTGGGGAAGCTTCAAAAAAATTCTAGATTTGACTAGCAAAATCTCCAGAAACAAATAGATGATCATTGGACTCTTCTGTCTCCGGATGATTACAACATAAACATTTAAACGGACCATCGATGCCCAATTTCTTTAGGTTTGAGAAAATGGACAACTTGTTACTAATGATTCGGAGCATTAAAAAAGAGAATTTTGTTGGGATATCCTGATTCCACATATGAGAAAAGAACCAAGAAGGATTAAAAGAATTATTCCACACCCTAACTGCCGAATTAACAGAAAATTCCAATATGATCTATCCTTTGGAAAAGAGCACCTGTTCCCAGCCAATTATCAAACCAAAAGTGAGAAGACCTATCATAAAGCAGCCACCGAATATGAATCTCCGCAATATGTGTTCCCACCATAACGAGTTTCCAAGCATTAGAGGCTCTTGCGGGGGTGTCGGCCGGGTGATAGTTCAAAGCATATTTGACCCACATAAATTTTGACCATAAAGAACTCTGACAATGAAAATTCCACCATAACTTACAAGAAGAAGCATCATATGGTGTACCTAATGCTCGAATACCCGTGCTGTAATACCTATATATATATATATATAAAAAAAAAAAAAAAAAAAAGAGAGAGGAAAACACAACGTTTTGCCCAAAACGCTGCGTTTTCTCCCCCCAATTAGATTAGGGCTTTCAGCCATAATCTCTCTCACTCTCTGCCTCTCTCCCGATTTCCTCTCTCGCCCGTCGCCTCTCCGCCACCATCTCCACCATCTCCGCCGTCCTCTGCCCCTTTTCACCATCGCTTTGTCTCTCTCTCACCATCTCTCAAACTCTCTCTCGTACTCTCTGTCTCTCTCACTCTCTGCTTCGCTCTCTGCTTTCTCCCTCCCACTTGCGCGCGACAGCTTCTCCCTCCACCATTCCAACCGCCGCAGCGCAATCCTCCCTTGTGCGAGTGCGCTACTGCGCGAGCTCGCCACTGCGCGATTCCCCTCGCGCGAGCGCACCATAGCGTGTGACTGCAATCCTTCTCGCGAGCACACGCCTCAGCCGTGAGCGTGCCAGCCCGCGAGCATTCTAGGCCGTGAGCACACCAGCCTCCGAGCCCCCTAGCCCGCGACGGCCCGTGAGCCCACAACCAGTTGTCTCCTTAGAGGGTTCACCTGCAATCCCCGCAAAAACCCTAGATCGCGGCTTCTTCACTGCAGGTAAAGGCTGAGTTGGTTGTGATTCTAGGGATTTGATTTCCATAGTGATTAGAATAAATCGCTGAACTTTGCTTCGATTTGGAAACATTGTAGGTCCCGAAATAGATTGAATGAGATTTAGACTGAATTTAGGATGAGAGGTTTTATATATGTTCTGAAAATGAGTGGAATTTGAAAAAAAAAAGCATTTTCCTGAAATTTGATATGTGATTTCGAGGGATAAGTCTAAATTCTACATGAATTTAGGTCAATTAATACGAAAGAAACGTGTTTGATAAAATTAGAAACTTGTTGGGTTGATTATAATAGATTTCCTTAGAATTTGAATTGAAATTGTGGATTATTAGTCTAAGTTGATCTTTTGGAGTTTGAAAGGAGATTTTTTGAGTATTGATAGAGTATAGGGAGTGGATACCCTCCCTAGAGGTGAGTGGATGGTCCATTGTGTTATAAATGAGCAAAATGAGTTTAAAATTATTTTATAAATGATTTTGTAAGATTTTTATATGTTTTATATAAATTGTTTTGTGATTGTGGGATGTCCAAACTGAATTGTGAAGTATGAATGCATCCATTATATTTATAAATGCATATGTGCCATATGTGATATGATATTCCTCTATGAATTGCTATGATATGAAATTGATGATTGTTTGCTAGAAATTATGGCACATGATTTGAGAAATGACATATTTGAGAAATGCATGGTGCTAGTAGTTAATGGCTATAGTCATTCCCTCCATGGAGCGACCTGACGGGGTAGCGTGGTTGGGGTTTCATTGCGAGAGAGATATACGCGGCCTCTTCTCTACCACGTCAGACTATCCGGATTGCACGTTGGGGAGGTCCGAGCCAATGCCAAGGAAGGGGGTAGTATTTGAAATACTGAAATGGAAAACCTCTTGGTGGGCTTCCATCTTGGTTCGGCCAAACGTAGGACGGAAGTGATTTCAATGGGACTCTTATAATTTTCTGAAAGAATACTTGATGTGGATGCATACTTTGTGAATTATCTGATTTATTGAAAATGTTTCGATATATATAAAGTGTTGATTGAGATATACTTTGACACTCCCATATTCACCCCTCATTTAACACACAATCATACCATTGCACTCCACTCACTGAGTATTTCTCAATACTCACCCCTCTCTTTAACATCTTTTAGAGGAACTTTAGGTTTGCAGCAAAAATTGGAATTTGGAAAGGTTTATTCCGCTGACTTGTGTAGGTACATAGAGATACAAGTTCATTTTGGTTGATTTTGAAATCCATGAAATGGAAGACTTAGTATAATTCTTTTGGTATGAATTAAATCAATACTTGTTTCATATATAGGAGCAAGTATTGATGGAATCCGTACATAGTTTGTATTGGAGTTTGTACGGAATTTGTTCATTTTCTTTTAAACTCTCATTTTTTGTTAGACTTATTGTTTAAATGTGACATTTGATTTGAACTGTTGGGATTTGTTATTTTCTTTCGATTTTGCGAAGTTCTGTACATCTCATACCATATGGACTTTACTGACGCTAACTCGTTTCTTCAGGTGAGTGTTTGTAAAATTCTGCGACTATGATTTGGGATTTCTTGTATTTTAAATGCTTTATTTGCGTCGAGAATTCTGGAACGGTTGGGATGGTCAATTTTGCATGCGTGCATGTACAGGAACTCTCACCCTATTTGTGTGTCGACGCATGCTCGTGTGTATAGGGATGGACCGGATGGATCTTTTGCATGTGTATTGTTATATGATTTTCCTATTTCTGATGGATTTGTGTATTGGATGAGTTGCTGTACTGATTTGTAACCTTACGGAGTCCCGGCATATGGGGAGATTCTGTCTGTATATCGAGACAACGCGACGGCTGTTGCGTGGTCGATCCGAGAATCGGGGCGTGACACGTGCCCCCTTGGTTATGAGGACGACACAGGTCCAACCAACTTATCCAACGAAATTTCTGTCCTTCCTCCCCCAACCTCCACAAAAGCCGGGCACATAAATTCTTAATTTTAGATAGGACACCTTTAGGGATGATAGCAGCTGAAATCAAATGAATTGGCATTAAGACGTGTTTAATCAAGACCAACCAGCCTCCATGCGATAAGAACTTATTCTTCAAAGAAGTCACCCTTTCAGCAACCGAAGAAATAATATTTTTGAAGAAAGCAAACTTTATTTCCCCAAAATTAATGGACATCCAGGATATCTAATCGGGAAATATTTTTCCTGGATTCCAGTTTCCTACGAATCAAACTCTTTTTAGCACTCGAGAGATTAGGATGACATGGGATGCAACTTTTGCCGGTATTAATTTTTTAACCAAACCAAGCTTCATAATCATGTAAAGCACCCATCACTAATCTCAAGGATCTACTACAAATTCCAGCAAAAATAATTATATCATCTGCATAAGCCAAGTGGGTAATTATGGGACAAGCTCTCGAAACTTTGAAAGGCTGAAATCCTCTCATTCAACTCCAATAATGAAAAGACTAGGAAATAGAGGGTCATCTTGCTTTAAACCCCTAAAGGACTTAAAAAAAACCATGGCTAGAACCATTAATATTAACACAAAACCAGCAATTGGAGATTAATCTCCAAAACATGTCGATAAAGCATTCACTAAATCCCATCATCCTTAAAATTTTGGTGATGAAAATCCAAGAAACTCAATCATAGGCCTTCTCAATATCAAGCTTAAATGCAACATTATTCCCATTATTGCCCTTCTTTAGGCCTGATATCGGTTCTTGAGCTAGGAGGTAGTTAGCAGAGATAGCATGACCTTTCACAAAATCACTTTGCTGCTGAGAAATCAATCACGACAGAAATCTGGACAGCCTCTCAGCCAAGATCTTAGAAATAATTTTATTGAAGCAATTACAAAGGCAAATAGAGCGGTATTGACACTACCAGAAAACACGGCTTCAGCGACGGAAAATTATCAACAGCAAAATATCCGTCGGTAATAACGATGGATTTACGACGGATTAACGTCGGATTTTTTACCGAAGGATTAGCGACAGATTAGCGACGGAAATTAGCGACGGATTACCGATGGAAAATTAGCGACGGATTAGCGACGAATTTTTTTTTTTTTTAATTTATTTTTTTAATTTTTTAATTTTTTAATTTTTTAATTTTTAATTTTTTAATTTTTTAATTTTTTAATTTTTTAATTTTTTTATTTTTTATTTTTTATTTTTTATTTTTTTAATTTTATTTAATAATTCTTATTATTTTTTTTCAAAGAGTAATATTATTTTATTTTTGCAAATTTTTTATTTTTTATTTTTTATTTTAAGTAAGAATAAAATTATTTTATTATTTTATAATAAATTATTTTTAATTTTTAATTTTTAAATTTTATTTAATAATTCTTATTATTTTTATTTTATTTTGCAAAGAATAATATTATTTTATTTTTTACAATTTTTTATTATTTTATTTTAAGTAATAATAAAATTATTTTATTATTTTATAATAAATTATAATTTTATATTATTCTAATATTAATAAGAAATAAGAAATAAAAATAATAAGTAAAAAAAAAAGAAAGATATATTAGTAGATGACTTGTTTGGGTTAGTGCATTTTTCTTTTCATAATTCAAATTAGTGACGGATCCTTGTCCGTCGCTGTTTTGTTTTCGTTTTTTTTTCTAGTTTTAGCGACGGATTTTTTTCCGTCACTAATATTAGTGACGGAGTTAATCCGTCGCTAATCTGACGCTGATATTTGCGACTAAAAAAAATCGGTCACTAAAAATTAGTGGGGTCACTTTTTGCGACGGATTTAGCGACGGAAAAAATCCGTCGTTGATGCCTTTCAGCAACAGAAAAGGGACTTTCAGCGATGGATTTCTCCGTCGCTGAAAGTCCGTTTCCTAGTAGTGTGAGAAAATTGTTGAGGATCACTGATTTTCGGAATAAGTATAAGAGCTGTAGTAGTCAAAGCCCGAGGTAAGTCCACACCACAAAAGAAACTAACCACTGCCTTGTAAACATCTTCCCCAATAACCTCCCATCCACTTTGGAAAAAGGCACAAGAAAAACCATCCAGCCCAGCTGCACTTTCTTTATCTATCTTCAAGATAGTTTCATGAACTTCTTGTAAAGTAGGGATGGCATGTAAAAAATCATTATCTTCTGAAGAGTGGGCGGGCCGAATAATTTGAGGAAGATTCTAAAAGATAGTGCCTATGTGATTAGTAAAAAGGTCAAAAAAAAATAATAATATAATTGACCACTTCAACTCCAATATCCTCCTCAGAGAAAACCCAATTGCCACTTCTAGTTTTTACTTTGTGAATAGCAACCCGGACTCTTTTCTCCTTCACCACAGCATGAAAATATTGTGTTTTGATCTCATCCTTTAGCCATTAGAACTTTGACCTTTGCCTCCACAGAAGCTCATCCACAATAAGACTCCTTCTAAGGTCAGCCTGTCAGCTTGTTAAGGTTTAATTCAGCCTTAGTGACATGCTGAAAAATATCTCCATACTCCTCCTTCGACCAAGTTCTAAGGATGATCTTAATATGTTTCATCTTTGCCATAAGAGTGTATAAAGGGGATCTGGTCACCTTTATATCCCAATTATCCTAAAGAATTTTTATGAACTTATCATTGCTAGTCCAAAAGTTTTTGAATCTAAAAGCTCTTGGCTTATTATCAAAATTCGACGAGACTGAGACTAGCAAAGGAGAATGATCTGAAGGATCACGGGATAGATGCTGAACATTTATTTTACAATTCTAATTAGCCACCAAATCATTAATGAGGACTCTATCCAGCCTCTTCCAAATATGAGCCAAGCCTTCTCTATTATTATATCAAGTACATCTCCTACCGAAAAGCCATCATCGATTAAAGAAACTTCAGACATGAAAGATAAAAAATCTATAGCTTCCCCAATAGTCAAAGGTCTGCCGCCCCCCTTTTCACTTTCATCCCAAATAACATTGAAATCCCCCCAATCATCCAAGGAAGATTCAGATCATTTTCTTGCGATAGTGATTCTCATAACTCCCGCCTTTGTCTGAAGGTGCATTTGGCAAGCACCTGTAAGTTTAAAATCACATGGCACCCAAGAATGATTAACAATTACTGACAAATGTTGCGGACTATCAGCTATCACCCTTAACTTAAAGCTCGGTAAACCCAACATCCAAACAGCCCTCTTCTGTTTCATTCGAAATCTCCTTTTTTTGGCTGACATCATTCCCTGTTTCATTCGAACCTCTTCTGCTTTGCTGACATCATTTTTTAGCTCCAAGACAATTAACAAGGATAAATTATGAAGATGAATGAGTTTTTTAAGACGCCTAAATTGAGGAGGCCTTAAAATCCTCCTAATATTCTAGAAGAGGATATTAATCATCGGAAAGATCAGCAAAAGAATTTTCTGAATTTTTGGCCATCGAACAAAAATTCCGATTAGAAGAAATAATTTCCTCTCATTTTTTGCTGTTTCGTCCATGCGTTATTCTGAAGTCGTTAGAATCAACTCTATGAGTTTTCACATCCACCAGAGAATCCAAATTATAGTTAACTAAACCCTGCCACTGGTATTCCTATTTTTCATCTTGCGTTGCAGCTAAGGGGGCTCTCGGAGATAGGCTGCCAGCAGAATTATGATGATTTTCTCCATTAGAGTCCAGTACCAAAACCACTTCTAAGACACCTGTACCGTCATGCACATTCGCACACCTGACAGCTTCCTGATCTCCTGCTCCCTCCAGGTCTTGGAAAGTCTCAGTCCCACCGTTTCCATATGATCACCAGAATTCTGGGTTCCCACTTCTGCAGGAGAATTTGTATCTTGAGTTTTTTGATATGGCTGGATCTCTTCCAGAAAATCTGTATTATTATGCTTCATTCTTTCCACAACATCAGATGTATTATCGCAACTCACAGCTTCCTTATTTTCCAAAACAACCTACTCTGTTAAATTATCTGCCTCTCAATCATCGCCTCTATTATTTTCTAGAAATTCTGTTTTGTCCTCTGCTTCTATTATATTTTCTTTAATGTGATGGGTACCCTCTTTGACCGTGACTGGAACATATTCCTTTTTCATCTTTGGCTTTTTAATATCTCCATCCAGCTTATCTGCAGTCTGTTTGGGGGGCTCTTCCTGATGATTATTTTCTCTATTTCCAAATTAACATTCCTCTGGATCATGACCTAGGTGCCAACAATTTGGAGAGTATTTGGGCAGATTCTCCATCACAATAGGCTGCCAAAAACCATTAACTCCTCCCACCACACCAACCCAATTTCTTTGCAGGATAGACTTGAAAAGATCCACTTCAACATATACACGAGCCACACTTGGTCAGGTAGTAGAAGTTTTAGCCGCATCAATGTATAGAGGTCTACCAATATGATTAACAATTGAAAATAAGTTGTGTCTATCAAAGAAATGAATTGGCAGGCACGGTAGCAAAATCCATACAGGGACAAAAGATGACTCTCAAGAAACATGGAAATTTGGAGACCCTCTGAAAGTTCGCATAGGAAACTTCCCCAATTTCTATAACCCCCTTGTCCATATTCGGAGAAAATCCCCCTCTTCGGTAAATCTTAGCAACAAGTGTCTTGCATCAAGTGTCCTACCATAATCGAGCCTCTTGAATTAAGAGTAGCAAAGAATTTTCTGATTTCTTCCGGTTTAAGTCGGCCATGGGAAAATGTCCCAACCAAAGAAAGATTAAAGTTTATCAATATCTTCTCTGGTGAAATAAACAGCCAGTTCCTCTTTAAAAGTTGAGGGATTCTTTATCTCAATCGGGGGTGGAGATGGAGAAGCATTAAACAATGAAGAGAACAGTTTTTTTGAAGGGGATATCGGCTTAAATGTAGGGCCAAATTAGGGTACAATCAGGGTACAAAACCTTCCACCGACATTCATTTTTGTGTGCCAACAACTTTTCCTAACATTTGTGTACCTAAATGTCTTCTACAGTCTTTTTGCCGATGTTCCCTATAAAAACATCACAAAAGAAATATATTGGCGACACATTGCTAAATGTTGGGAAAAACTTCGAGAAAGATTATACTTTTTGTAGTGTACTTTTACTGAATGAATAGGGGACACTCTATGTTTGAAGTTCCAATGGACTATAAGGAAGCCTAGTCCAATCAAGCCTAGTAAATCGAGAGATTATACCGTGGTCTTGTCACATATGCTCCCTTCTCTATTTTTATTTCAAAATAATAGTATAATTTATAATTTTATACTTATGACGGGTTATTTATTTGTATCTATTTGAGTTAAGTGAACTGTTCATTCCACTAGATAATTTGCCCATTGGACTTGAGCTACTAAAATTTGGTCTCGTCAGAGATCCAAAAGGGTGAAGGCAATGGTTTGTGCTATTTATGAGAGGATTCACAGAATTGGAATTGAATTTGATAAAAGCTAACTATGGGAAACCAATCTCAGAATTGAGTTAGATTACATAAGATATTTACTATACGCAACTTTGCCATCTAAAATTCAATGTAATATAAACTAGATAAAAAAATTAATTTTAAGATTCAAATCATACCTTCCAAATATGTTGTGTGGATAGTCCGTTGACAACTAAGGGGTGCTTTTTAAAGTGAATCGTAATTAATAATCGAATTGAAATTTATATGATTTGTTTGGATTAATGGAATGGAAATGAGACTTTGGAATGAAAAATCCAAATTATGGTATTTCTTAAATTCGATTGAAATCATGGGTATCTAAAACTTATTTTCATGATTTCTGATTTCAAATCCAATTCTAATTTCAAGTGCGAACCAAGAACGCCTAAGTATAGAAAACTGAGGGCAATAACTTCCGAAGGAAATTCAATACCCTCCCCCCCCCCAAAAAAAAAAATCATTTTGAACACCTCTAATCACATTTCTTAGGTGCACTCCGTCCCATTTACATTTTGAACCTAGCTGTCATATGGTATTGTAATACAGAATACATTATTATTATCATTTCTATGAGTATTGATACTTTTGGTTTGGTGCCTAGTAGAACCAAATCCTGATTATCCAAAATTTTTCAAAAGTTAAAAACTTAGAATGATCCAAATTTCATCCCAACTCATCTAATGACTACATTGATATATATATATATTTTTTTGAGTACTTACTACATTGATATTTATGATACGATGAACTTACCTTTTAATTAAAATTGAGTACAAAAATCCTCTCAAAAAGTAAATGTCAATGCCATGTAATGAAAAAAATTCTTACCTCAAAGAGAAAGTTGGAAAGCATTAACTAAAATTTTCTCATTATATTTTCAAATATTTAGCTATCATATACAATGTATGTTAGTTGGCTTACTATTACCAAGTGCGTGACACATAATACCTTTCTCCACCTTTTGGCTAAGATCAAGTGCGTGACACATATATGTGCTTTGGCCCAATTAGCCTCTAAAGGACCTTCAGTGCCCTATAGGTAATATGGTCGAAATTTGAATATCCATGGTCTCCCCATGGACTTACAAAGATAAGAGTCCCCATATGGGTATATTTCATTACTATTAGGTTCTGCAATATGAACTTATTTTTTAAGATATTTCTATAATACAATTCTCCAAGAAAAGTTTAGTATGCAATAGTGTAAGACCGCAAAATAGATAGAAATGATAGTAATCTAATCTAGTAATTAGTTTCATTAGGCAGTGCAAATTTTTAAATATAGTAATATGCTAGTTGGATTATACGACAGCAGCACGACAAAAATAATATTAGTTTCGGGCATAGTTGCCATGGAGTTCCTTTATTAAACAATATGTTTATCGGTATCTTTTGACTTATCCTTAATTGAGTTATAACTGATCATTAGCGTGCATTAAATTTTCATGATATAATTTGACTAAATACTTAGATGTACAAGAAATGCTATGTAAATTAAACTATTTAACGATCAAATGAACCCAAATTTAAGTGGTAATTTATCTCATTATATTTTATCCAATTTTTTTTTTTTTTAAATACTTAATCAATAATTGATCAAAACAATCTGACATGAACTAATACATAAAATTTTGTCTATTTTGTACTGATTCGATTCACTAGTGTTATACCATGTATACATTCGTATTTTAACCAATTTAAGTCAATGTTATATTCCCCTCCCCCTACCCAAAAGATTAGAATGTAATCCTCCCAAAATTTATATTATTTTTGCAGTGTTCACAGTGTGTAAAAGTTAACACCTATTATCTACCAACCCTGGATTTTCCATTCTCAAAAAAGAATTAAAATATGTCCAACAAAGGATGCGATTTTAAAAGATTTACTTATTGTCATTTAGAAGAGATTTAACTTTATTTATCACGAAAGATGAATCTACTCTGTCTAATAAATTTTGGTAAAAATTAATAAATAAACAAATAATATTACCATGTTAGCCGATCAATCATTATAAGAAAATATGGTATCAGCGTCGAAAAATTACCGACGGAAAAAAATCCGTCGTAAATAGCGACAGAATTATGATGGATTAATATCGGATGGATTATCAAGAGATTAGCGAAGGATTAGAAACGGAAATATTTTCATCGCTAATCCATCACTGTAGTGGTCTAGAGTAAAAAAAATTGTAAAACTATTAGCGACGAAAAATATCCGTCATTAATCCATCGTCCGTCGGTGTAGTGGTGAAGGGTAAAATATATACATATATATATATATATATATGTACAGCTATCAACGATGGATTAGCGACGGATATTTTAGAGACGGATTAGCCATGGTTTTTTTTTCCTTTTTTATTTTTTATTATTTGATAATTCTTTTTCTTTTTTCTTTTATTTATTTTATTTTTTCTTTTATTCTATTATTTTATTATTCAATTTAATGGGTAAATCAAAAAAACATAATTTGTTATTCTATCTTAATTAATCGAAAAAATATTTTTTTTCTTTATTTAGTGTAAATTTAATCAATGTCGAATTTAAACGGATAGACAAATTTAATGAAAATATTTAATGAAAAAAATTACCCTAAAGTAAAGGAAAAAAAAAGAGAGATGACAGTGTGATAAGAAAAAAATGTGAGAGTAAAATAAAATTTTTTTTAAAAAAAAGTAAGAGTAGATTAATAAAAAAAAGTGAGAGTTAGATAATAAATAAAAAGAAAAAACAAGATATTACAGAACGGATTGTGATATAATGGTTGGACAACTCATAATCCACCTTGCATGCACACGATTCCGAGTGGAGACATTTTTCGCAAAAAAAATACAAGACATGCACATGGGCTGGGGCATAGGCGCATGCTCCCTCATGTGCCAAGAATTAGCTACGAAAATTTTCCATCGCTAATAGCGATGGATTAGCGAAGGAATTTTTAGTGACGGAAAAATTCTGTCACTAATCCGTTGCTGATACTTTTATATATTGTCTTCCAACAACAATGAATTAACGACGGATATTTTAGCGACGGAAAATTTTCAACACTGATAGTTTAACGACGGATGTATTCCGTCGGTAATATTTAGCTTGAACATTTTCAGCGACGAAAATTTCTGTCGCTAATACTTTTTAGCAATGGAATCTTTACTATCAATGATGGATATTTCTGTCGCTAATAACTTGTTTTCTAGCGGTGAATCTTTGGACATATAAACCATGAAAATAACAAATGAAATTCAAATCCTCCTCTTAATTAAATTTTCTGATTTGTGATTTTAGTGCATTTGAGATTTCTTGTTATTGTAAGATTTTGTTTTGTGAGAAAATGGAGGGACGTGATAATCACAACTCCAATATAAGTGCAAACAGTCGGGCCCCTCCTCAGCCTCCATTCGCAGATATGGAAGCTTCTGGCTCGAATTGGGTACTCCCACTTGGGGACGCTGTGGGCACTACTTGCCCCGACCAGTCTGTAGTCGTTTATGACAACTCTATTGAGCCGCATGGCGTTATTGAGTCAAGTTTGACCCATTCTCTCTCTTTTGTTGGTGCAGCCTCTGCACCAACACCTGATGATCCCTTCGACTTGGGCAAGCTGCCCTGGGGTAATGACGAAGAGGATGACTTGAATCCTTTCAGATGCTTCTTGGATAATGACGAGGAGGATGAATTGAATTCTTTCAGAAGGACATCACGATCAAATATCTCACTGCCAGGTACACCATTACCTCCTCTTTCATATGATTCTGAAGATGCTCAAGGAACGCTTGAGATACCAGAGGGAACACCACCCGATTTTCCCGATGCCATTTTGCCTCCCTTCGTATCAACTCCACTTATGGTGAGCCAGTCAAATCCAGTGGCTGAACGAGAACAGTCAACACTATTAGAATCACTTTACTAACCACCTCAGACACCCATTGCCATACCTGTCCAGGTGCTCACACAACCAGATATCCCTTCTACGTCACCAGTCCCTATTCCTGTCAAACCAGTTCCGTCTGCAGCCAAATCTGGTAGGAGGAGAAATTTAAAAATAAGGGAAATTACAAAATGATTACCATAAAAACTGAGGATAAACAAGATATGGAGATCCAGTGCAAGTTGAGCCTCTTTGAACAGCCTAAGTGGATGCCAATGGGGTGGTTTTTTATTACAAAGGTTCGTCTAAGCGGGAAACAAGTGGGTCATATCGATGTGGTAAATAACTTCTCATTTTACACTTGCATAAGTATATTGTTGTATAAGTTACGTAGTGTTTCTCGATCTTACATGCATATTTTTGCTTATTGTGCAGCACTATTTTAGAGCAAAAGGAGAACGGTTTCGATCAGAAGTTGAAGCGAAAAAATACATAGCCAAACATCCAGATGATGTTGGCAATTCTCCGGACATATGTATAATCATTTATTCATATGGTTGGTTCATATTTCTTCCAAATTCATATTATCAATAGCAATTTATATGGCTTTGTATCTTATAGGACATTTCCAAGAAACTTGACGCCCGAATGCAAGCACATATTAGAAGGTGGCAAGGCAAAACAAAAGTAATCGCATGTTCCTCCTCTGCAGCTCGTTGGCTCGTTGGCACCAGGCTGTTGACAATCCAATGACAAGCAAGAGCGCGGATGAACTTTGGTGCAATTGTAGTTTCCTTATATCGTGCTAGGTTTTGTTTTCGATGTTTCTCCTGTGTAGCCCTTCAGCCCTTTTTCTTTTTTAAATAAAATTTGTTTGGTCCTCATATTCTCCTATCTAGTTTAATCCAACTCTATCATTTGGTGCAAAACTTGGGGTGACCAACAGAGTTGAACATCTTCATCCAACAAGGGGACTTGCACGTTCTTAATACCATTGCTTGACAAGTTAACAATGGAACCAAATCCTTTTTTTTTTTTTTTGGTATCTTGGCTTGGCTATCATGTGGTATTCGAAATTTCGCTCCGATTAATCTGGATCGACTGTTGTAAGGCCCATTTTGAGACGAGTCTCCCAATATTGTTTTTTCCATATCTAGGGAAAGTCGAACTCCCGACTTGTTTAAGAAATGAAGGTACACATTTTACCTACGCCAACTAGTGTTAGTGAACCAAATCCTTTAAATAAGCTAAATGTCTTAAGGTTCATTTGATCCTTTGAATTTACATTGAAAAAGTAGTTGTAATTAATATAGAAATCACAATTTTTAAAATAATATGAAAGCAGAATCAGACTATATCTAAGTTCTTACTCCTTAGTTCATGCGGTTGCGCATTTTAGGTTATATCAGAAATTATCAGAACGTAAGGCTGGTGAATTTAGACCCACTTGAGAGCTTTAGTTACCAAATTTATTTTTAAAAGAATCTTTCTGGCATTTGCTTTTAGAGTGACAATCAGCTCAGTGCCACTCTGCGTGACACCTAAGCTCAAAAATGAAAAAAGAGATGGATTAATTATATTTTAGTGCCTCGTGGTTTCCTTGAAACCAAATACTACCCCTATAGTTTAAAAATATCTACTTATCCCTTACGGTTTTCAAAAAATTCAAAAAATTGGAAAGTAACAAAAATGATCAAATTTCACAGAAATTAAGAAACACACGCGAAAAATACTTAGTTGACACACAAAATTATCCCAATCTTCTCACATTCTCTCTCTCCCCTCTCCTCTCCTCTCTCAACAGCACCAGCCATGGCCGCCATCGAAATCAAGCCCAATCTTCTCTCCTCTCCTCTCCTTTGTTGCCAACAACAGCAAGCCCCTCTCCTCTCAGTGTCAAAAATAAAGAGGCAGTCATTTGAATTCGAGGGGCCGATTCTACAGAAAATCAATCAGAGTTTTAAAGGATTCGGCCGTGTGAAATGGCTCCTACGATTAATGGGTTTTGGCATTCTACGATCAATCCAACTGTTAATAATCATTTTTTCCTTTTCCCTAATTAATTTTAGGGTTTGGGGATTCTTTTTGTTTACTGGGTTCTTGAGGACCTTTTTTGAATAGATGATCCTTGTTTGTGAATGTGATACACGGTGGGTAGGGAAGGAAAAATCAGAAGAACGTAGCTGGAGACGGAAGAAATCTTTTTTTATTTTTTTTCTTACTTGTGGGTTGACTAATAGAATGTTAATTGGACCTAAAAACATCTTCAAGAATCTATCATGATTCTTCCTTGGAAGGAAGGTCGTCATATCACTGTCTATCAATATGCATTTTGCCATGAACAACTCTTCATTGACTTTTTTAGTTTCTTTGGAATCGAGAGAGCGTTGTTTGACAGAAGAGGACATAGAAGAACTAAGTTTGTTAATCCGAAAATCAAGAGAGCGTTGTCATGTAGGTTAAATTATTTCATAAAATAAAGTAGGTGTTCTTAAGGGAGGGGAGGGGCTTTTTCTTGAAGGGGTCTGGATAAACTCCACGCCACCTCACTGCTCGTCACTATAAGAAAATACGAAAAATTATCGACAGAAAAAAATCCATCGATAATAATGATGGATTTACGACGGATTAATGTTGGATTAAATACCAATCGATTAGTGGCAAAAATTAACGATAGAAATATTTCTGCCGCTAATTCATTATTATAGTGATCCACAGTAAAAAAAATCTGTAAAACGTATCAGCGAAAAATTATCGACGGAATTTTTAGCAATGAAAAATTTTCGTTGTTAATCCGTCCGTATAATAGTGAAGGGTAAAAAAAATTAAAAAGTTAAAAAATTAAAAAATTAAAAAATTAAAAAAATAAATATAGCTATCAACGACAAATTAGTGATGGAAAAATTAGCGACAGATTATCGACGGAAATTTTAGTGACGGAATCCCGACGGATTTTTTAAATTTTTATTTAATAATTCTTTTTCTTTTTCTTTTTTATTTTATTTTGTGAAAAAATAATATTATTTTATTTGTTAAAATTTTGTAATATTTTATTTTAAATTATTATTTTATAATAAATATCATTTTAAATTATTTTATTATTATAAAAAAAAAAGTGTGATGAAGATAACAAATAAGAAAAAAAGAGTAAGTCAAGAGAGCCTAATGTGGGTGCCACATGACAGAGCGCGTGGAGCAGTGCATGAGAGCTCAAAAATCAGCGACGGAATTTTTTCTGTCCTTGATTTTTTTCCAAATTTTTTTTATATTTTTTTGTCAACAACGGAATTTTTTCCGTCACTAATCATCAATGACGGATTTTTTCTGTCGCTGATATTAGTGACGACAAATTTTTTTCATATTTTTTTTCGACAATGGATTATTTTTCGTTGCTAATCATTAGCGACAGATTTTTTTCGTTGTTAATCCGTCACTGATATTAGCAACAAAAAAACCCATCACTGATATTTAACGATGTCACTATTAACGACAGATTTAGCGACGAAAAAAATCTGTCGCTGAAAGTCCATTTTTTGGTGGTGCCTCCCAATTCTTCAAAAACTTGGTCCCCCAACTTGGGGCATTAGAGATGAGAGGTTTTAATTTTAATGAATTCTTAAAAAAAAAAAAGTTTAAATTTTAAGAGTACACGAAATTTACCTTTCTTTCCCTCTCCAAAATATTTCAACATCCAAATAAATAAAGGGGATGTTCAGTCCCCCTCATCCCATCCCTTTCCCTTCCCACCCTTTATGAACCGTTCCTCCCCTCTCCCTCAAAACTCCCAAAAAGAATACACAAATCTATTCTAATTAAACAAAAGAGGAAAAGCACAAAACTGGAGCAGGAAAGTTGATTATTTTTTTTTTTTGTTATACAAGGATTTGAATCTAGAATCTAGAATCAGTAGGCTGAGAAAGAGATTTGTACCACTAGACTGTCCCCTTGGGGACGAAGGACCGTTGATTATGGCATAGGAAAATGGTACAAAAAGGTTCATGCCAGAATAAGAACAAGCAATGGTCTACCTAACATTAAGAAATTTTGACGTCGAAGAGTAACAATTGAATGGCCTAAAACAAATCCCCTAAACATATCAAAGCTGTCACTCCCGCATATTTATAACAAACAATTGCGAAGTGGGACTCTCTTTGCAACACATCCTGAGGGTAGTTACAGAGACTGCTATCCCCATGTCCCTATCACCCACATACTTTCAAACCCAAAATTAAATGTCACACACCTAAAAATGCATATTGGGACTAAAAATCACCAAAGAGATTCAAGTCACTTTCTTAAGTAATACAAAAACAACAACAAACAACAAACTGAACCTTAATCTCAATATTTGTGATCGACTATTTGAGAAACAAATTTAAAAAAGATAGAGAAAATAAAAATGAAATAAATATATATATATATAAATAAAAATAAAAATAAATTAATAAATTAATAAATCAATAGATAAATATCTAAAATATATTGTGTTAATTTGTGCAGATTCTTCTACGCCATCCATTCCTATCCAAGACCATTTTCTCTTCTAAATCCTTAACTTTCATATCTTTACATATAATTTACATATAAGTTTTCAGCGATCTATATCTACGTTTTACTATATCTGCTATATTTAAATTCTCGGTTCTTCGAACCGATGCATCTTTGAATCTTTTTTGCATATGTCCAAACCATCTCAGACGATACTCTCGCATCTTATCTACAATTGAACTAACTCCCAACTTATTACAAATCTCTTCATTTCTAATTCTATCTCTTCTAGTTTTTTTCACACATCCACCTAAACATCTACATTTATGTTACAATCATCTTTTGTTCTTATTATTGTTCAATAGTCCAACATTCAGTACCATACAATAGTATAGGTCTAATCGCGATTTTATAGAACTTTCCCTTCAAATGTAACGGTATCGTACGATCGCAAAGAACTCCGGATGCCTTTCTCCATTTCATCCAACCCGCTTGAATCCTATGATTCACATTTCAATCTATATTGTCACAATTTTGAATGATAGAATTTAGATATCTAAACCGTTCATTTTTTTGTACATCTTGCCCATCTAATCAAATCGTTTTTTCATCATTTCGATAACCGTCACTAAACCCACATCTCATATACTCAATTTTCGATCTAGTCCAGTGATTAATGATTCAAATTCTGAGCGATCCCAAGATTCAACCCTAAAATCTGCAACTACCTTGTTCCTCCACTTTTTGGGGGAAAAAAAATGAATAGGCATCCATTCCATCAACTGCCTCAACATGAAAGCCAGTGATATTTGGCGATCCAGAATCCACAACACAGTATAGAAACCTCTGCAGTTGGATATCTAGGCATAATCTACAAAATCCATGCTCCATAACTTATTGAAGAAGACCCAAAAGTACTAATGACTTGTTTTATTTTTCAAATAACCTCTCTTGTCTCATTTGCTAGCCCTGATTAAATCAGGTAATCCATTGTTTGTCCTGTGACTCCTTGTTGCGTGAATTCATAAAGGGTTTTGGCTAGGGTTTATGGATTTTTCTGAATTGGGTTGTTCTTGTGATGAAACTGAGAAATATTTGCACTTTATTTCAATAGAGAATATGGGATTTCACTCAAAACCTAAAGCCCACCAAAACCTTCGAGTCACGTTCTCTGAGTCGGTACAGGACTAATAAATTCAACTAGTTTCAAATTTGAGCAAACAAGCACTAGAGTTTTTATACCCCTGCTGTATGAACACTTATAGAAATGAGTGCATTCATGTTGTGTCTGTCACAAACATATCCTTTGAACACGATTTGGTTGAAAAATGCATATGCTTATCAGCTAATAAACTGTCAATACAGAGGAAAATAGAACTCACAGAAACACAAAGTAAATAAAAAATACACGAAGGAATAGAATATACAATAGCCGCCCCATAATGAAACCATTTCCTTGACATTATACTCAAAATCTTCCAAAATATTAAAGTCATGTTCTAAACCAATAAATTATCTAAAAAAAAAAAAAAGAAATCAACCTCAGCCTAACAAGATGGCTGTCCAGACCACTGAATCTACGAAATGAATCCTTGATTCTAGTCCAGTAGCTAGTGCAAAGGCTTTTAAGTTGGTGATGTCATTGAATAAACAGCACTGTCAGCAATATGTCCTTTATGATGCACATTCTATAAGAATGCAAGACATGCATGATGCAATAAGATTCGGTAACTGATGGACTCCTATAAGATGGTGAAAGGAAAGACAAAACATCTGTGGTAGAATTAGGATCTCTTGCTCCATGATGCCCATGATATATGACTAAGGTGTCTAAATTCAGCATCAGTATAAAAATTGAAGCCATACAATTCAAAGAGCTATGACTGAATGATTAAGAAGCAAAAGAGTCATTACAGCCAAACCAATCCCATAATTGCAGTCAATACCCTCCGGCCACACGACCAGACCACATATTCAAAATCAAAATTGAAGTTCCAAATTTTCGAGAAGTTGCAGTTCAGTTACTTAGACAGGACAACAAACAGCAACCCAGCAGACATACCCACAATACAAATCAAAGAAACCCCATTAACCCTCACAAAGAAGGTATTCAAACTCTTAGCCATTTGAAGATTCAAAGTCAGAATCTGCAACCTACCTTGATCCTCCATCTTCTTAAAGAAGTGAATAGGCTTCAGCAACTGCCTCAACATGAAAGCCAGTGAAAATGGCAACCCAAAAGCCACAGCACTCTGAATCGAAACCTCAGGAATAGGTGATCCACGAGTAATATACGAAATCCAAGCACCATAACCTAATTGAACAAGACCCAGAAGAGCCAATGAGTTGCTTAATCCATAGACTGTCTTTATTAGCTTTTCAATAACCTCTCTTGTTTCGCTTGCCAGAGGCGATAAATCGCGTTCTACAGTTGGTCCCGTGATTTCTTGGTGCTTCAATTCATCAGGGTTTTGGCTAGGGTTTATGGGTTCTTGAGAATTTGGCTGATTTTCCGAAGAAGTTGAGAAGAATTTAGATTTTCCGTCCATTGGGAAAATAGGGTTTTGATTTGTGAAATTGACAATACTGAGTTTAGAGAAATTGAATCCAGGCTTCACGGGTTTTGTTAAATTGGGTGCATCTTGTGATGATGTTGAGAGAGATTTGGGCTTTTGATTATTAAAACTGGTAATTGAAGAAATTCGATTTGATGAATAAGAGATGGGTTTGGAGAAATTGAAGTTAGGGTTTGTGGGATTTGAGATTTCAGCAAAAGTTGGAGAAGTAGAATGTTTTGAGATTGAAATGAAGGAACAAAGATTTGAGGTTTTATCCAGAGGATTGTGTAAGATGAAGTGCAAAGATGGTGAAGAAACCGAAGAACAAGAAGAGTATTTCAACAGCTTAGAGCCAAATCTACGACTGATTATCACTGCCATTTTTGGATGTTCCAACTTGGGGGTAGAGAGAGAGAGAGAGAGAGAGAGAGAGAGAGAGGGATTGACTCGCGTCTGCGCGCTGTTTGAAAGCATGGCCTTCACTTGCTTACCAAAACGACCAGTTTCATATTTACTCCCTTGAAATTGAAACGACGATTATTCGAAAACGATGCGTACTTACCCTCTCCTAGAACCCCCGAAGAAGGTCATCGCGGTCCCACTAATGTTTCCGGTTAGAGATAGAAAAAAAATGATACATTTTTTAATTAAATTTTGAATTAAAAATTTAAAAATAAAAAAAAAAACTTTATTAAAAATATTTTCTCTTAAATTAGATCTAATAACGATCAAACAGAATCAGTTGAAATAACTCCAAATATTCATATTTATACACAAAAAAAAGAAAGAAACAGATAAAAAGTAATATGTTGTAATGTTGGAAAAACACAAATTAAAAAATTGAAACTATTTTGAACATGGGATATGTTCTATTTATCCTATTTTCACTAAACCAACACATTTTAATTTTATACGACCTAAATTCGAAATTTAGATTCAAAACATAAAGATGTTTGACTAATATTTGTAGGGTATATTACGTTCTTTTTTCATACTTTTCGAGATAATAAAGGATTTTGATGTCCCCACTTTGTTCATTTTAACCATTTATCTCTGTTAGAAAATATTATATATCAAAATCAAATTAATTATTAAAAATTTTATATATCAAAATAAATTAATAATTGATTTGATTTTGAAAATATTTTATTTTGTTTGTTTTCATATTTATAATTATATATTTCTATATAAACTCAATATATTATAATATTTTACTGAAACAATAGATCATTAGATTTCATATTATTATATTATTTTTTATTTTTATTATGATATTAGAATTATATTCAAACATTTTTAATAATCTCTCTCCTTCCTAGATAATATTTTTTCTCTTCAATATCTCAAAGTTTGAGGAAAAAAGGTGATGGGCCAAAAAGTAGAAAGACAACAAACCAAGAATAAAAGATATTCCTCATATTACACTATTAACAATAGTATTTGATCGATCATTTTACTTCCAAAAAAAAAACACTTAATTCATGGTGAAGACAATCTGATGGTTACAATCCTCATCTCCAACCTTAAATTTCAGGGTTCGAATGTTTGTGTAAAAAAAAATTGTGTAATGGGCCGAGGAAGCCTGATAGATATCAAGGATTGCCCAAGGAAACAAACGCCTTGTTAGTGTACTAATTTCATTTAGACAAGATTTAAAATTCAAGTTTAAAAATAAACAAAAACAATATCGTGACAGTTTTATTTCTTAAAAAAATTTAATCTAACTCGAATTGAAATTAATCGAATTTAACGTAATTAATGAATATCGATGGTTTATAATATAACAAAAAAAGGATTGCACAAAGAAGGTTTGTGACTGGGGATTAAAATAACTAGGTATGAGAAATTTATGGACGGCAGGTTTCGTCTTCTTTGCACAAAGAAATCCACAACTAATGGTCTAAATAGGAAAAGATCCTTCTCCATAAGTCTATTTGTCTTTGCTCAACCTTTATTGAGAGGGTATTGGCTGAACTTTAGGGGATAAAAGACTGGTCTAACCAGAGGGCTAGATACCACATGATTGAACATATTTCTGTTTTATTTTTTTGTTGAAGCTATATAGACAAATCAAGCAGAATCAAAAGCTTGGGAATGAATATAGGATGGTAATCTATATAATGCAAGCTAATCTAAGAATCAAACTCACCAGGTATTAAGTTTCTTACTTAAGCACCGAGGAGGTTGCTCAATTAGACACACACCGTGCATATGCCGACACTTCATAATTTGGTGTTTGAATTCGATTGATGGTAATTACTTAAGAGAATACCTTAAAAATTTTTAACATTTGATAGAGTTATGATTACAAATTCACTCGAATAGTGATAATTATATCTTTTTTGATTTTCACGGTTGATATCTGGAGTCATATTCTGAATAACTCGGTTCGAACGTATATCAGGACCCTATTTAAGGGTAACTCTATCAACAAATTTCAAACTTGAGACTTAATTAAAGAACTTGACATTTTATATTACTAACCCGACTGAGCATTGATAGCAATAATTATATCTCAAACAGTATTTTTCACGGCAGATGTAAACTCTTATTGTAATATTCAAAATGAGTTACATTATTGATCGCACTGTGACCCCTTTCTGCGTAGAAAAGGTAAGATCCATACAAAATTAGCCATAAAGATGCTCGTTTTTTTTTGGTTTGGAAGCAAATAAAGCTGTATTCTTAAAATTTAATTTGTGTTTTCCCTCAGAAAGGAAGAAGAAAAGAAAACACTTCAAAACTTGTCCTAATTATGTCCAAGCCATGTCTCACAGGGACCCAAAATAATGTCCAACTCTTCTCAAAGTTGTCCGGCGCATAGCTCAGATTTGCTCGTGATCCACATCTACCTTCTTCATCTACACAAAAAACAAAAGAGAAATCCAAATGAAATAATTATAATGAAAAGACCATAATTTTTATTTTATTCTGAAAAATGACAATAAAGATGAAAAGGAGCGCAACCCGAATTACTAAAGCATATTTACTTTTCCCTTCTTCATATTGAAAAGCATTATATTAACACCAGCTTTCCTCTCATTTTTTATTGTTTAGTAAAGACAGTAGGCGAGGAAGGCCCCAACCATGGCGCCAAGGGCAGGCAATACTGCGGTGGTTGCATCGCTACTGCTGGGGGCAGGTGCAGGGGCATGGACTTGCTCGTTGGCCAATGTGGAGCTCAAGTATGCCGTGACAATGAGGACTGCGCAGCAGATCTTTTTAAAGTCCATCATGAATTTTTTCTTGTCCGTATTGAATCAAGGACCTGAAAAGAACCGCGCCTTGGAAAGAACCTGTGAACCTGTGCTGCCTGTCCTAAAGGGAATAACGTGGTTGTTGGTGTGCTTCTATATAAGGTTATCTAGTGCTATTTTTGGTACCATTTAGTTGCTATTTTTTTGGGTTATTTCTCATTTTTAGATGGCATTAGGGAAATGGGTGTAATACTATATGATAAATGATGGGCTTAGACGTGTTGTTTGATTGGGTCTTGTGTTGAGGATTTGTTAGGAGTGGAGGGCTGGGGATTTTGGGGTGGGTGTGTGCTTGCTTGTTTTTCATTTCTTTCAAATACACACCGTCTCTCATTGGTAGGTAGTGAGATTTGGTGAATGTATTGTGGGTTGTTGGGATGAACTAAGTGTAGGAGTTCTATCCGGTGGATTCCAAATGATGAAATAAAATGTTGATTTTTTTTTTCTTTTTTGGTCTTAGCTGATTGATATTCGAAATTATAGTCTGATTAATCCAACTCAATGTACAGTCAAACTCTTTATAAAAGATCTCTCTCAGCGTAGTCTTTTCTATTCCTAAAACTTGAATTCAAATTCTTAATTAAGAGGTTCTAACACTCTTTTTGCTAAGTCGATTATCCGTCGGTAATGTTGATGAAGTTTAAGAACATATGAAGAGTGTTTTACATGCTTATGGCCAAATTCATCATGAAAAGACTATGTTAGAAGAACCTCCTGGGTCCGGTAGATGCTCAAAACGGATTAATATGACTTTGGACATCGGTGATAAGTACAAAAAAATAACTTCTAAAAAACGATGTGTTTTAGAAATCTTCTCAAAATGATGTAGTTTCTTTTTTATTTTTTGGTTTTAATTAATCGTAATCTAACTAATTTAATTCAAATACTATGGAATTCAATTTAAGAGATAACTCTTGTAGTGTTTTTTTTTCTATTTTCAATATTTAAACGAGATTTTAATTAAGATAGTTTACTGTTTTCTTATTAAATCAAAAAAACGTGGGTGGAAATGCAAGAAAGTCGGACCAAATACTAGAAATTTAGAAAAATTGAGTGGTTCCGGTTCGGAAAGTTATGAGTAAGGAAAGAGAATCATTGTATATGATTAACCAAAAAAAAATCATTGTATATGCTTCAATTACCTTTAATCCAAAAATTAAAAATAATAATAATCAAAGTTTTGTATTTATCAAGGAATATCAAAATTGAAGAGATACAGATGAGATGGTTACAATTATCCATTTCCACAGAGAAAGCAATCAATGTCATTTTCCTCAAGCTAATTAAGACAGCACAAATGTAAGTAAAGTGGGGAGTTCGGGTGTCCTTACCCTCCTCTTCCAATTTTTTTATTTAATTCAAGGTTATAAGAGTGATCAAAGTTAATCTTCCAATATAATCAATAAATAAGTATCGACAGACAATTGTTTCAGTGAAAAAAGTTTGACAGTAATTCAGATCAGATTACTCAAAATATAATTTCAAATATCTATTGTATTGATCACGGTGATCCGTTGATTTAGTCATATCCTATGGAATATAGACAATTCTGCGAATCTCTGGGTGACGAGCAACATTGACAAAACTTTTTTTCTCTTTTCAATTTTTCAACGAGAATCCACAGCTACATTTTTCAACGAGAATCCACGGCTCCATTTTTCAACGAGAAATGGGCAAATGGCCCATCAAATCCACAGCTCCCTTAAAATATTTAACTTTTCTAAAGAGAAAGAACGCAAACATCACTCCTTGTTGATGACACAAATTTGAATTCAAATTTTCTAATTGAGACCATCAACCATTTTGCTTATAACTTGTCAATGAACAATATAATAAAATAATAATTTATTATAAAGTAAAAAAATTATACAAAAAATTACGGGTTGAGACGAATATCTCGCTCTGGAAATTCGAGCCTTCTATGATAACCAAAAACTAAAAAATCGGTATAGTAGAATTCACTTGATTCGTCTCTTTCAAGATACAACACTCCAACAATTTATTGTTTGATTCAAAATAATTATGCAAAAATATTTGAAACCAAAATTCTACCAAAAGAATACATTTCTTTTAACTAATATTCTCTCTCTCGAATATTTATAAGATTAGATATTTTCAAAAAAAAAAATGAGACTCCTATTGATGTACAATATTCTTAATTTACACCTCATTATAATTTACACCGTATTATACCCGCTATTATATTATATGAGTTACACCCAATTATTTAAAAAGACCACCAATTATTTTATTCTATTGTTTTAACAATAAATAAAGAGAAAATTAAATAATAATAATAATAATAAAAATAATGATCAAAACGGACACAACGCCGTATTACTGAAGAACAGTGCCATTGACTTCCCCCTCCCCATATGGAAATGCATCGAAACTACACCGCCCTTGCTTTATTGTTCTAGTAATGATAGTAGGCAAGGAATGCCCCAAGCATGGTGCCAATAGCGGGCGGTGCGACAGTGGTGGCACCGCTGGTTGGAGCGGGTGCAGGGGCCTCGCTAGCCAATGCCGCGCTCAGGGATGCGGCCATGAGAAGGACTGCACAGGATATCTTCTTAAATTCCATGACGGATTTTTGCGTTGAAAAACTTAAGTGTAGCCTTCTGTGCCCTTGATTTTATTTTAAGAAAAATAGTTTAAGCATTGTGATTTAGAATTTGACAGGTTATATCTAATTATATGTCAAGTCAATCTTTTCTCATGTGACATGTTATGCATACTGCGCTAATGCACATAACAAGAGATCCCAATAGGGAATATGAATCACCGGTTTGGTCCGCTTTCCTTTCTTAATTAAAATCCAACTAATGTATATTTATATGTCAGTGCGGTATTGATTGTAAGTGTTAGAAATGAGTATCAGGTCGCCCATGAGGGCTTAACCCGATTCAGCTCATTTTGTTCGAATTCAAATAATAAGAGCGAGAGAGAGGGGGGGGGGGGGAGAGAGAGAGGGGGAGGGAGGAGTATTTTTCCAGAGAAAACCAGCTCTTAACTTCTTCCCCTTCATTTTGAATTTCCAATGTGTGTTTTATGAAAAGGATGAAGATGATGAACGTAAGAGAGTTGAGGAAAAATTATCATTCCTGTTTTGGATTTGAAGGGCTGAAAAAGTGAGACATTGAGTGATCGTTTTGCAAAGATTAAACAACACTTGAAGGCATTTGAATTGTGGAATGCTCCATTTTGTGACAATTTTGAAACCATTTTCATATGAATACATCAAAGGAAATATCAGTGATTCCACCATGAGAATCTTGAAAATTATCATTACATTTTTTATGTATGAAAATGCAAGATCTGAATTTAAATTCCATGAGTATGTCTCACCATAAAAGAGAGGTATAGAGAGAGGAAGATGGAGTTTAGTCATGATGATTGAACATGTGATATTCTGTAGATGTTTTAGAAGAGGATGGGACCATGGAGATAGGGGAGAGATGGGGCCATGGAGATAGAGGAAAGAATATAAGAATGAGAGAGATGGTAGAGCGGAGAGAAGATGTAGAATTAGATTAAAAAAGAAAAGATTTATGACATATCATTAAAAGATAAATACTTGCAATGGAATAAATAAATTTTGTGGTAATATAAGATATCGATGTGATATATAATATATCTACTATTGATATTTTATTAGAGGCAAAAATGTTGCGTTTTTAAAATTAAATTTAAGAGAAAAGAAAATGCTCCAAATTTTGACCTAATAATGCTCAACCCCATAGATAAGAGGGACCCCCAATAATGTAAAAAAGTTCTGGCAATAGCCAGATTTGATCGTAGCCCATATCTAATGACTTTATTTACACACAAAAAAGAGAAAGAGAACTACTAAGGATAACCAGTTTGGTAAGATGGAATGCTAAGCATATTAAACAAGTCTCAGATTTAAAACTTGAAAATAAAAAAATTACGTTGAAAGAGTCGTTCTCTAAATAGGGTTTTCACAAATACTCAAACCAAATTAATCAAAATATGCCTTGAATTCAAATGTAATACAAAAGTTTTACGATCACATATAACAACAAAGGCAACAAGACCAATATTTTTTATTTTATTGAATTACAAATGAAAAAGACAATAGTAAAAAGAATGAAAGAAATCAATGCCAAAATGCTGAAGCAAATTTGATCTTGCTCTTCTTTCTGCGATCCTTTCATGTTTTGTTCAGTGAAGATAGTAGGCAAGGAAGGCCCCCACCATGGTGCCAATGGCGGGCAATGCAAGGGTGGTGGCATCGCTGCTTGGACCAGGGGCTGGGGCCTCAGCGGCCAATGCCGTGCTCATGGATGCGGCAACGACGAGGACTGCGCAAGAGATCTTCTTGAATTCCATGACGGATTTTTTTCTTTCTTCTTCTTGGTTGGATGAAGGATTGAAAATCCGCTGGAACAAGAATGTCTGTTTTTGTTTTAAGACAACTCCGAGCGTCCTGAGGAAGAATGTGGGGGTTGATATGCTTTTATAGGTGAATTTGAGCTATTTTTGGTACTATTTTAGGAACTATTTTATTGGGTCTCAATTTTGGATGCCTATTTTTAATTTTGTGGGAATTGGGTGTTCTATATTGATGGGCTTAGGCGCGTCGTTTGACAAGTGTTGTGTGGACATCTTTGGAGTCAAGGGCATTTAATTGTGCTATAAAATTTTAGAATTTTGGTAAATGGGATCGTCCTTCCTTGCTTTGTTTTTCAAGGGTTCACATTTCTCTTTTATGCTGCGGTTCATATGTCAGCATGGAGTAAACTTGCGTGCACGTTCCGCCTAAGCATGAAAAGTAATTAAAAAAAAAAAGAAAGAGAGATTTTCTATTTTTTCACTAGGGCTCTTATTTTTATTTTTATTTTTATTTTTATTTTTATTATTTTTATATAACTATTCAGAGTCATATTCCGATTAATACTATCTTAACGTTATTAGATATAATTTAAGGGAAACTCTGTCGACGTAGTTTTTTTAATTCTCAAATCTCAAATTTCAAATTTGATTAAGAGATTTAATACATTTACCCACTAGACCGACTGTCTGTTGATTTATTTTTATTTTATTTAATAATACATTTAAGATAATTTTTTTCAAAGTAAAAAAATACTGAGCAACTAATTTAGAGGAGAGAGAAACAATGACAATTGCAGTTTAATAATCAATTGCAATGTGTATAGGCATAGAACTCTAGTAACCTAAATTATCATAGTTCCAAGCAATAAAAAGAATTTTTCTTTTTTCTAAAAGAATTATACAATTATAATTTATAAAATTATAAATTAAAATATTATTTATTCCGGTAAAAATTATAACTTTTGAAATTATCATTTGAATTGTATATGGAATTTTATGGCCGGTGGGGAATTAATTTGTGGAGAAGTAGTCCAAATGGGAAAACACAAAGAAGATGATGAACATAACATAATTACAACAACTATTAAGGTATTGACTATTGACTAGCCTGCATCTTTAGATGTCATTAGTAAATAATGTTCTGTATTTTAATATGATAATATTAGAATAATATTTTAAAATTTGCATTCGATATCATAACTTAAAGAGCCTGGGAAGATATACAAAAGAGGTAGATGAACATGATATTAAACCATCGGCACTTGATTTATTCAGTAATCGAATATTAGTATTCTAATATCTATTAAATAAGATCTTGGATTTTAATATTTTGTATTATAAAAACAAATACTAGCGAGTTTCCGCATTTAAACAATGTTTTTAAAATCAAATCGGACTAACTGATTCAATCAATTTGATTTGAAACCATTCTATAGTTTGATTCGTTTTTTATTATTAAATCAGAAAAAATCAAATTCGATCAAAATCGTTTAAAATCAATCAAAATTAGTAAATCGATGAATCATTCAAAATGATTCAAAAAATATGAATTTTATCTTATTTTAAAATATATAATATAGAAATTATATATATAATATCATGATAATATCATTCAATTCGTAAAATGATCAAATTGACTAACTAATAAATTAATATACCAATAAGTTTATTAAGCTGTTTATTAATTTGATTTTAAAAATATTATTTTTATAAATTTAATTTGAATCGAATCAGATTTAATCAAAGTGACGAGCGAAACAGAACCAACGGAACCTTTCGTGGCATGGACTTTTTCTAAGATTTGACAAACATTGGGATTGTACTTTAATCTAAAAAAATAAATTTTGATTTGATTAAAGAAAGTGATTATCGTGTCTGAAATGATTGTGTCGAGGGCAGCTCAGCTGTGTCTTTAGATTTGATAAGTCAATAATTCAAACCAAACAACAAAACAAAGCCCTCTTAAGCCCAATTTTAGGGCAAAGATTAAGTTAATTGAAATCACAATAGATTTCTTACAAGCTAAGACAGACCCCAATTAGGTAATCCCTACACGTGCCTCTGCCTCCCTACCCTACACTTCCGTACCCAAACGTCTGCACATCTGTTTACACCAGAGAGGGGGAGAGAGAGAGAGAGAGAGAGAGAGAGAGAGAACAGAGAAGGGAGACGTAGAAGCGTGTGGACCCCAGAAAGAACGTGGACAGCTGGCGACCGACATGCCACATTGCCTGGAAAGGAAGAGTAACAGTCCACGACCTCTCTCTCTCTCTTTTCTATAAATAACCCTCTCTGTTTCGAACCCTACCATCTCCAGCCTCGGTAACACAAATAAATCACTCTCTCTTCAAATATCTCTCTTTTTTCGAAACTCTTGTAATTTCTCTCGCATTCTGCAATGGCCTCCACAATGAAGACAATGCTGACGGTCGTTGCCATGGCAGTGTTCTTTGCGGCAGCAGTCTCGGCGCAAGATATGGAAGCTCCTGCACCGTCACCGGGAATGGACAAAGGAGCAGCTTACTCTCTTCCGATCTCCGGAGCTATGATGTTATCTTCGTTGATCATGTCTCTTGCGGCTTTGTTGAAGTACTAGATCTGATCTGATGCGACAAGAGCGTTTGGGAGGTTTTTCTCCTTTGGATCCGGCGGTTCCCCGGTCTCATATTATTCTTTATTGAATTATTTATTTATTTAGTTATAGAGATGAAAAATAAAAAGGATGTTATTATTGTATTATTTTATGTACCGATGTATATGGCGGTGGGATTTGTGTGTCCACCTTGATATATCATTTTTACTATTTTGCCCTTCTCTCTCTCTCTCTCTCTTCAAATTTGATATTTGGTCATAAATTAAGAAACGGGGGCATGGGCGTGCGTGTCCATGCGGAAGGGTATTTTTGGTCATAAAAAAATATTTCCGGAAATTGGGGTAAATTCATGATTCTAACCCTCGCAATTGATTTTATGGAATAGGCTTTAAGCTAAAGCTGGGAAGATCTTAATTAATTATTATTATTGCAAATTAATTTCTGCGAAATTTTAATTTTTGGGTTAAAAATTGGATTCAAATTCAAAGAGGGTTTTTGGGTCTGGGGTGGCGCAAGTGAAATAATTCGGTACAGATCATATTCAATTTAGTGGCTGAAATTGTCACTTAAAAAAAGAGATTTTATTATTATTATTATTATTATTATTAGGGGTTGTGTGGGGGTGTTGTCAATGTAAAGGTTGCCAACCTTTGTCGATGTAATGGGAGTTTAACGTTAGCAAAGGAAAAAATAAATAAATAAATATGTACATGGCAAAGGCAAAGAAAAAGGTTGCCGACCCTTTGGCTTTCCTTTTATTTTTTTTATCTTATTAATCCAATTCAAATAATTATAAAATATTATAAGGTTTAATTTCGGATGAATCTGATTCGAGTAATTATAAGGTTTAAGTAACTATAAAGTGTTATAGGGTTCAATTTATGAATATATTAATCCAATTTGAATAGGGTTTAATTTAGAATTCGATTTATTTGATATCTTATTTTTTTATTTTTAATATTTGAAATATCTGTTTTAAATTCAAGATTTTAATTGATTAAAAGAAATTAGTAACCATGTAAAGCCCATCTCCCATCCAAATATGCAAAGAGACCATTTCCTTTTCTCTATATTAGGAGGGTATTTGTTTTCTTTTATTGTGAACGAGGACTACACGAACTCAAAGGCAAAAGTTTGCAAATACGTTAGATCAACAAATGATGAAACATATGGTATAGTCCAACACGAGTACTGGACCAATGATCTGGTAGGTTGGGTACAATGATTACAATATAATTTTTATTTATATTAAAATATAAATAAATGATTCCTTATATATATAAAAAAATTATAAATTATATTATTAAAAAAAAATTGGAGAGTGGGTGAGTCTGCATCTTTGCAGCCCTTAAAGCCGTATAGTTTAGTGAATCTCCAACGAAGGAATTTCTGTGGACATGCAAGATGACCAAACCTCTGTTATCATTTGTATAGGACTTCTTTATACATTAACCACAACACAAGCGGCATAGAAACAATGTTAGTAGCCGAGTAGAAGAAATGGTCTCAGGCTTTTCACAGGAGTTGGACAAGAACAACTCATGAGCTTAATCTCTTAAACCATTATCTTTTTTTTTTTTTTTTGATATTATACCAACCGGTATCTGGAATCATATTCCGACTAATCCGGTTCGAGACTTGTAGTGGCCTATTTAAGGGACTATCCTCCCAATATAATTTTTTCCATACCCAAATCGCGAGTCGAAATCAAGAACTTGGTCAAGGGATCTAACACCACATCTCACTAAACTCATTGGTTTAAACCATTGTCTATTAGACCAATTAAAGGACGAATATTGACGCAATGGTTGAGTTGTTCTCTCAATGATCTCGAGACGTGGAACAATCTCTTTATAAAAAAATGTAAGAGAAAGATTGCATACATATACATTCATTCTATTCCTACCCCTACACTAAGCCGGGAAGTATTTTGTGTATTGAGTGAATCCTTTTTTTTTTACCCATTAGACTAATTATCCGACTGTAACATGGCATTCCTTTGTAGAACAACTACCGATTAATGAAGAAGATCCTATAGATTACTGGTTAACTGCCCTTCCAAGTCTGCAAAGTGTGCCCTTCCTAAGGAGCTTCAGTGGTTCTGAAATGAGAGAACTGCATCAGACCATATATCAAAGAGACCAAACTGGCTTCCCCAGCAAAAATAACAATGACAATTTACAGACATCCTAGTGCATAATTTAATGATTTACTGTATCCGCCCGAAGAAAACATACCGCACCGCAATTTAAAAATTCCATGGAGGGATTGACATAAAACTAGGTGTTAGCATTCCAAGATGGTAAAAAAATACCCACCATTCTACCTAGTTAAAAGTAATATCTTTGTCAAACAGAAAGAAAACTTAAAATAAATATATTTAAAAAGAATTTAAAAAGAATTTATTTATTATGCAGAGTTTTGCATATAGGGAAAATTGAGAGAAAAAGACTAGAGCGAAAGAGAGGGGAATAATGTCTAGATAATGCATTCCCATTGAGTAAATAGATTAAATTGTGAAATTAGGTCGTATTATTTTCTGTGTAAATCAATTAATATCTAGAATCATTTTTTAAATAATTCGATTCAAATATTATCGGATCTAATTTAAGAAGAACTCTTTCAGCGTAGTTTTTTCCATTATTAAATTAAAAATTCGAGATTTAATTAAGAAATTTAACAGTTTTATCTACTAAATTATCTGTTGTCATACTATTGTTAACTAAAATGAATAGAGAGAGGTGATCCATATTATACAGGTCATTAAAAAAATAAAAAACACTATAAAGATCATAGCTAATACAATGTTGACCACGACTTGAGGGAAAAATCAATTCAAGGTTCTTTCATATGTGTGGAATTAGTAAGAGGATGATAAACTATATGTAGAGCATGTTTAGTTTAATTTATAAATTAATCAAAACTTAATTTTAAGTAAAAAGTAAGTGATAATTTATATTAGACAAACTCAAGACCTTTACAAGAGGAGTGAGAATGGTGTCAGTTAAGTTATAATTCATTTATTAATATATATAATGAAAAAATATTTTATAAATTTAATAATTGAATATTTACTCTTACACTTTTAATATTTTTTAATTTAAATACAAAAGTTTTTTTGGTATTATGTTTAGGTCACTAACCCAGTATCTGGGGTTTCGCCTTGACTAATCTGGATCGACCACTTGCAGAGCCCAATTGAGGAGACAGGTCTCCCAACACTGATTTTTCCATTCTCATAAGGGATCAAATTTAAATACAAAATTGTTTGTAGAAAATATAAAATTCTATTAATGATTAAAATTATCCGTATATCAATAATTATTATATTTTTCTTTTACGTAATCTCACTCAAGTAAGACCTCAACTTTCCCAAGTTGGTTAAGAGGGTGCAACTAAGCATGTAGCAAAGTCTTTATTATGGTTAAATCAATCAACACCTAGTTAGTCTAATGATTTAACATTTATATCTTCCTTCAACAAGATCTCGTATTTGAATCTTATGTATAATAAAAACAGATATAATAAGGGTTTTATTTTTTAAGAATTCAACTCAAATTAAATCGAATTTAATAAAATTCAACGTAATAACTGAATATTGATAGTTTATATAAAAAAAAAATTATGTTCCCAAGAGGACAGTTTAATGGTATAAATCTTCTTCCCAATCTAGTAATCTCACGTTCAAATCCTTATACAACCAAAAAAAAAATCAAAAAAATATTATGGTTAAATTACAAATTCGTGTTTCACATTCCATAGGAAAAAGGGACAGTAAAAAATAAAATTAATAAAAAAAAGACTCAGTTTGCCTCAATTTGCTTTAAGTTATATTATTTTATTTTACTAGAGACCATATTTTATCAAAATAATATTTTTATAAGAAATATAAAATTGCAAATATAACGTAAACCATTCCCATAGAGAAATTTAAATTTTACCGGCAATACCATATATCAATATCAATTTTTTATTTTTTTAATTTTTCAAGCATTTTGATGCCTTGATCGACTCGAATTAAACAAATATGAAAAGACTCGTTAATATGCTCAAGGTGGTTGCCCTTTCCCTAACATTTTTGTTGCGTTTATGGTGGTACATAGCTTGAGCAGGTGATGTCCTCATTGACATGTCTAATATAAACCACATGTCCATTTATTCTCTAGATCTCATCTTGCTTAGCTTAATTATCATAACAATGGCTCAGCGATGGACAGTCAGCTTAATGGGTAAAAGTATTAGGTTTCTTAACCAAATTTTAATTCAAAAACAAGAAGTAAAAGATTAATCCACAGCCATGGGCAATATAAAACAAGTAGACCATCCAAAAAACCTGTAGCAATGTCACACAGGTATCAACTTCGCTGTGGTCGAAGCAAAACTGATTGATGATGTCCGGTCGCAAATGAAGCAATGGAGCAAGGCGTGGCACCGCTCGCATCCACCACCAGCTTTGCTCCGCCTAGAGCAAAATCACACCCATCAATAAAATGTGCATGGAGAGGAATCAAAACGCTAATCCTTGGAGTCCATGCAGCACCCAAGTACTACCAGTACCTTCAAAAATCTCACTGTTTGAAAGGAAAAAAACAACAAATATTTCCCTCCTAATTCCCAAAAGATTATGAATATTATCACCATAAATATGCAGAACCACAGAAGTATGTCGAAAACCATGTATTGAAAATTTTTATCGCATTCTATATTTGCTCACAATCACAGCAACCCAATTATTTACAAAAATGTACAAGTCTTGCATTTGACGAGGGGGACCAAGGAAAAAGCCAGCAGAGCCAACTGCAAGCCCATGTATCTAATTTGAATGTCTTTTTATTGTAGATTCTCCCCCCCCCCCCAACAAAAAAAAAAAGATATCATTAATTTGAAAGGGCCACCCATCAAATCGGATGAATCTCACCATGTATTTCCATATATTCTTCGGAATCACACGAGCAATTTCATTTAAAATAAAACATTCTTCTTTATTTCATATAGCTAGGCATGCCGTTGCTTCCATCCAGTATTTGAGTCCACCCAAAGTGCAATTTCTGCAGTGACATGAAAAAGGACAGGAAATAAGAAGAATGCCGATACAAAGTCCAAGAGTTTCAAACAGAAAAGAAAGCATTCTGAGAGCTGCAATTGTCAATAGCAATATCAAAGCATGGTAGGCAAACAAACATGCCCAAACTCGTACTTAGCTTTCTCCGGTCAAAATGAGATAATATAATTGCTCCCCCTTTCATCAAAGTAGACAAGCATAGAACTGTGTTTGCTTGAAACGGCACTCTGTAAAGCTTATCTCATGCTAGAACTGATACCTCCCCACGTGTTTAGAGCCAATCATAAATTTTCATTCTCAAAATATCCCTATGAAATGGTCTGATTGAGATATTGTAAGGAAAATTCATGAAAATAAATGCAATTTTAATATAAATCTAAATTTTTTTTCTGTAACTCCCAATTGATAACAACCCATTCAAGTAACTCTCCTTTGGTAACTACAAAGCACAAAGCTTCACTTTTTCCTTACTTTTCACATCTCCCCAACTTTTTTCACTTTAACCTGACTATTCTTTTTTAAAATTTACCATCTCCCCAACATTTTTCACTTTAATCTGACTTTTCTTTTTTAAAATTTACCCTCTCTCCAACTTTTTTCACTTTAATCTGACTTCTTTTTTAAAATTTACCATCTCTATCTCCATTTATTTTGCACATGCATCACCTTTACAGATGCTAGGCAGATAATAAACAGGCATTAAAGATGATAATTGTACCACATCACCCAAGTAGTTTCTATCTCCAAAGTACTTTCACTTGGAGTTCTCCCAGAAACCAAAAACCGAAAAAAAAACAAAAACAAAAAACAAAAAACAAGAAACAAAACAAAACAAAACAAAACAAAAAACAAAACACAACACAACACAACACAACAAACAAACAAAACCCAGAAAATGCCAGTAGCTCCAAAGTACCTCTCTGGACCACAAACTACCGCACAAAAAGGAAAAGGACTAAAGTCTTTCAGAAACAAAAAAGAAAAACCTGATAATATGAGCAGACATAAAACAGAGGTAGAGAAGCTACAAGACCCTTGTTTTCTACACTTAGATGAGGGATAAATAAATTAGCAAAGCAATAGCTGGAGTATGCATGAGGGAAACTCAACTCAAGCCCTATCTGGGTATAAGTAAAGAGCTAGCCCCTAAGCCAGCATTGCCAGCAGCTTTAAAATCAGGTCCATATCCTACCGGCAAGGTTAAAAAAGATAATTGTGAATCCCCAAATTGCATAATTTGCAATGCATGATGGATGCAATTTATCCACTCAGTTATACTCATAGCGAGATTAACATCATAAAAAAACATTATTAAACAGTCACAACAGTAAATACTATAAAATTTCGTTACAGGATAAAGCACCTTACCTTAATTAGTATATGAAACTCAAAAGAATTTCAGAAAGTATACAGTTATAGGTATGTCCCAAAATATTATTGCATGTCCTGCAAAATAAGAACAAGCAATCAGGAGAATGGGCTTGGCACAGGAAAGGACAGCTTTCCCCACCATTTACTTGACATGCTGGAAAATAGAAACGGAAAATAAGTACCTTGTCAGATGATTTTTCAACTAAGGGGTTATTATACACAAATAGACAAATGAATGGTCAAGTAAGGGGTTATTATGCACAAATAGACAAACGAATGGTCCAGGAGGAAGTGGGGAAAAGGAGAAGCTAAACAAGAAAATGCTACGACTGGGCACTCCACACTCGTAAGATAGGGTCATAGCCCAGATTTCCACACTTTCTTTGACAAAATACTGGAGTCAATTTTAACAATCTGCATGGCGCATCTTGGGTGCATTCTTTTCCTTACCAAGCAGCGAGATTATAACAAGAAGAATGATGCATGTAGAATGCTTACAACACCTAGAGACCTCTCTGGAACAAACACTCATTCATGTTCACAGACATCACAAAATAAAGATATAAGTGAAAGGATGTCATCCATCAAAACTTACTGGAAGTTCCAAAAGGCATTTTTAGCATCATATGCGCAACCTATCAAGGAAATCTGCAAGCCTGAAAGGCACACAGATTCATTATGGCCAAGATCAAGAAAAGATAAGCCAATAAACTTAAATGACAACTTCACTTAGCAGAAAGCAGAAAAGAGAATGGCACTGGAGACATAACCTAATGTTTTTAGCTATCACGGTGTGGCCATCTTCAGCCCCAAGATGACGCAGAACAACCTCCTCTAGACGACCATCACGGTATTGATGCTACAAAAACAAAACAATCATATAAATGCTTCAACAGGATCATGGGACTTGTGTCTAATTCAGCACTGAGGATATAACAGTAATCTGATACATCAACATCCCCAACCGGATTTAAGTGTTTCTACATTTTGTCTCTGGTATGCTTTGCACGTAAATCACATTTTAAGAAGTATCCAACACATTTTATAGTTCCTCCCTTAAAGAATCCGCAACATAGTTGAGATTGGAGATTTATATACAGAGATTTTTATCCAGCTATGAAAAATGGCAAACTTGTATGCAAATTGATGTTATAATAAATTTGCATCCTGCACATCATAGTGGTATAATTTCCTATTGTTGGCTTGATGTCTCATTTGTGAGCCATATCCTGATCAGAATTTCAGAGGTCAAAATGAAATTCCATGAAGGAAGGTTGTAGGAGTTCATTAGAGGGCACTCAGACATGACAATCAAGAAAATATTGCACTGAAGGAGAAAGGATATGGAAAGTACTTAAAGACAACTTTCCCCTTAAAAAAGCATGCCAACAGTTATAAAACAAGCAAAGCAAAGAGCAATAAATGAAGATTAAAATTATAAGCGACTAATCAACATTCAACATAACTACAACTGAGAAATCAAGATGATTAGGCTCAAGATTTCCTAAAACCAAATTTTTGAATCATCAAGACGTCAAGATACCCAAAATCAACTACCCCATCTAAACAAAATCCTGCAATCTAAATACGCCTATTGTCTCAAAAGAACTAACTTTCATCATCAGTTGAATAATCACTTGTATCAGAATCTAGCTCCATCATCAGGGGTAAAAAAATAAAAAAGAAGCCATGATCTCCTCAGGTGTCAGAGTAATTTTCTAGATCTTCAAAACAATCTAGCTCTTCCTCTTCTACCCTATGAGTGGCCTGTACAAGTGCTTGAATATCGCATACACAGCTTCCAAGACAACAGAGTTTTATTCCACAAGTATGAGCCCAGCTTGACCATGTGCTGGAATACAACAAACACAGGATCCATTAAAAGTCTCATAGTCTACACCTCACAAATAAATACAGACAACTGAAATTTAAGAATAAGGCATCTTCCGAATAGCCGTAATACATGATTAAACAAAATAGCTTATCCTCTAAAGTGTACCAAAGGATTAAGTTTTCAAGGCAGTAAATATCCACTCAGCCACCTAGTATCCTAGAGAGAGAAAGAGAAGGATGACGTTCCAAATACAAAGAAAAGCTACTTGAGAAGTTGGTGCAGCATCATATATGATTATCCATACACATTGCTCATCAAATTTGCATGTAAAAGGGGTAAAAACAAGCATTTAAATATTTTATTTATTTATTCTTTTACTTCCAGACGAGGAAGGGGTAAGACTCAAATCCAAGACCTCTATCACAAGCAAGGTAAGAAAAGGGATTCAAGTCATTTGGATGACCATTTGAGTCAAGGCTCTTAATCATAGCAAGAACTCATAAAGGTCCTGGTCCGCGTGATGGAGAGTTTGTCCCCATAAGTTTTTCCCTTTTCATGGACTCGAGCAACTTTTGACATGATCAACCCGCCTTAAACTAACACAGCAGAGAGATTGGCAAATCTTCCTCAGGAGAACAAATCCAATTAAATACAGTTCCCTGCATCTTTCTTGCCTAAAACTTAAAGCATGTGTAATTAAGACATACTATTGAAGAAGGGCATACATGTCTTTCTATTTTCACCAAAAAAAAAAAAAAGATATATAATTTTGGTAAAAGGCAAGAGAATAGGCTGAAGCATCCTCAAAAATGGAGGGGGCGATAAAAGAATAAGACAGTGAAACATATTAAAGAACATCAAATCCAAAAAAGATCATTGGGTTTAGCACCATAGAGAAAAAGAAACTACACCCACTTCATACAAGTTTGTTCCATGTAAACTTTGTTTTGCAAATTTGAACACTTCTTTCAAATGAAAAAAAAAAAAAAAAAGAGGCCGTAAGCTTCTTAACAAAATCAGAATCTTTGAACTTAATCTGAAGAAACTCATATACAACCCCCACAACAAATCAACTGTTCATCCAAGAAGCCAGAAGACTTTTTGCAAATCTCTGAAGACGGAACAATGTCAGCCTTCAGGGTCGCAATGGGGTGGGAAGAGGGATAACCCCTACCATCCTTATCCCCACCTCTAATGAGGTCCCTGTGATTCTACTGGGGAGGAATTATTGTGCCCCATAACCACCCCTATAGGGTATTGGCAATATTCATCAGATACCAGCCCCAAAGCTTGGGGTGAAATTTCACTTCTTCAATTTGAAAGAACATACCAAAGTTCAAACCACATTAAAATGGAGAGAAAATGGGTATAGAGCCTTTTTGTGGGGATCAGAAATGATAAAGATCAAAAAACTAATTACAAGCACAAAAATTCAAGGAGAGAAAAATAAATGTTCACAATATGACTTTATTGGATTTTAAAAATGACTCAAAAGTGATTTGAAACAAAATTGGTTTTGTGAGCAAAAGAAGAAATGCGAGCAAATGATGACACAACCAAGTATTGAGATTACATGGGTTCAGTGGTTTGAATCCTTTCAGTGGGAGTTGAATGTTCAGCAAGCGGAAGGTCCACTTGCTCCGAGTGAGACATGGCAAACTGGACACACTTTTGTTTTCCAAACAAGACAGAGAAAGCAAGAGAGAAAGAGAGAGAGAGAGAGAGAGAGAGAGAGAGCATGTGATTGGTTAATTTGATCTGGAACAAGTATGGGGGGTTTAAGAGTTACACTGGAGAAGAGAGGAGGCACTGCTTGTTGCTGTAGGGTTTCTGAATCTATTTTAGGCCAAATGTCTAAAACAAACTGACCTTAACAATGGCTATATGCATATACAACCACAATTTTAGAAATGAACTACAATGAATGAAATCCAGAATATTCGACCTCATGCAAATGGCAATGCCAAAAGCTTTTTCTTGTTCCCACAAGTTGGGATTTCTTAAGACCTGCATAGAAGGACCTTAACAAAGTACGAGCTCTCAAATTAGAGTTTCAGAATCTAAGTTTATATGATCTTTCATATTTCTTGGGTTCAACATGGGCAACCTAACCCTTTTGGATCAAACATGGGCTTCACTGATTCAAGATCCCACAATTGCTTGGAGTTGGCAAGACAAAGCATCTTCACATGGGCCTCAAAGTGACCTGTACTTCATTGAATTTCAAACACTCAACCAGCATACAGCAAAGTGCTTATTGCAAGATACCTATAAGCTAAGTTCACAGGCAGTGGTTCAATCTTGAATTTCTAATTCCAGACAAACTCCAAAGCAATTTAAATATATAATTTCTGGAAGTGGCAACAAATAACAGGGAAAAGATGCTGTCCATCTAAATTTGTACTAATTTCCTGCATACATGGATTACATGACCTGCAAATGATACATACATACAGGTTTCATGTAATGTATAGGAGATATGCCTGTGCTTATCACTGAAAGGACCTATACTTGTTACCAATCAACAAGAGAGTGAAAACAAATCCAATGTAAGCACAAGAATAGCAGAAAAAAATGATTTTATTTTTCTTTTCCTCTGTTTCAGCAGAAAAGGGCATGATATGCAAAGGTAATAATTAAATTCTCAAAAGTAGGCAAACGAAAGCTCAACATATGCATAACAGGAGAATAATGCAAACAAAAAATGTAGCACAATATCTATCAAATAATGAGGTTACCTTGTAGAAACAACTTGTCCCAAATGGACATGTCCCATTCCCAAAGTCAAAGTACTTGCAGTCAATTGAGCTGCAAAAGTAAGCCAAGTTGATCCTCAACCAAACAAAAGAAAATGACCATTGTATGATGAAATTCAAACTGCTTTCCCAGTTAAAACAGGCAAATATATGATTCCAAACTTTACATATAAAGAAATAATATTCCAATACACATTTCACAATCCATTTCAGAATAGAAGCTAAGAGCCAGGATTACTACTAATGCAAGACAAACTAGTAGAAAATGGAAGCATTATATGAACATTCTTTATAATAGATCAAAGGAACAAAGCAAATGCACAAGTAACTAAACCATGAGCTTTATGGGTTCCACAATTTAAAAAGTTCCAGATATTTGATATAATAGATAAACTAAAAACACCTAATCTAACTTTACCATTAATTATTTATCACACTCGGGAAAGAATCAAGACAAAAGTCTTCTTGACTCTTAGTCACCACACCACCAGGCCACAACGCACTACCCAATTGGACAAGTCCAGAGGCTATCATGTGTATCAAATTGCACCACTCCTAAGTTACCAATCATTTCATCTAGATTGTGAGATACATAATCTCAATAAAAGGCTCAATATAGTTTAATAATTAAGGATTCCATATGCAGGCTAATTTTAATGCTTCCGCACTTGCCAAGAGAAGAGCCTTTGTCTGTTAACTTTATCTTAAGCCTTTGTTCATCATTCATAACCTTTGTCCACACATGATATAATGTTTGCTTTTCCCTTTCTTAAGAAAGTATTCTTAGAGCCATATTCAATTTATTGCAACTATAAATTCCAAGACAGATAAATAAACCATGGCAAGGTTCAGTCTAAGACCATCTCCATGAAAGATCACAGTAAAACAGATTTTCTGGCACAAGAGAGATTATATATACATAAGGACACAAACAAACATAAGCAACAAACATACTGGGGCTACTCTTCGTTTTTGTTGATGTCCCGCCTTACATAATAAGAATATCAGAGTATTATATACAAATGGATCACCAAGATCAGGAATCCCAATGGCAATCAGATTAAGTGAAGGATAAAATTTTGCTCAACTTACCTGAGTTTTGCCTTGTAGCTATCTACAATTTCCTGCTTTTCTTCTTTTGTTGAATACCAAATGACACTAGGAATAACAAAGTATGAAAGCTTGCGACATATGGGGCATGCCCTTAATGCAGAATTGACATCCATTCCAGAGGATGGAGAACTACTACGCCAGTTCCTGATACAAGATATACAGAATGGATGATCGCATTCTGATAACAACCCGAACTTCCGCTCAGCTGCCGTAGGCTTTGATAGAACACGTTCCAGACACACACTGCACTCTATTTCTTGGCTGTGCTTTAATGCCTCAAGGTGCTTTTGTTTCATCTCACACGTTTGCATGTGTTCTTCTCTCTCCTCAGGTCTGAATGGGTGTAAACAATGCTTCCCACAAGTTGGACACAGGTTCCCATGGATATGAGGACATTTATCCCCACGTGGACAATGTCCAACAGCAGCAAAAGAACACATAGGCTGGTCAGCTGGTCTTGAGCTCCTTGCTTCCCCAGTGTATCCATTTTCTGAAAAATCAATTTCCTGTGTCTCTTGGTTCCATGCTGGCTTATTGGGAGGAAAGAAAGGTCTACTCAGAGCAGAAAGTTCAGTAGGGACACTTGAAATTGTGGTCCCCCCATTTAATACGGTCCTAGAGGGATGGGATTGAAAAGCAGGATCTGAGTTCAAAGACTGATGAGGTATTGGTGATGAAGATGAAGCAGAAGATTGAGACCGGGAAAGTTTCACATGTTCATATCTGCATCGGCTACCATAAGAGCACAAGCCTTTCTGGTAAAAGGTGCATACCTAACAATGGAAAGCAACCAAGGCAAGGGAACAATCACACATCGTGGAAGAAATAACATGACAGGAAAAATATCTTGGAGAGAAAATTATACATTGTTTGCTTGATCCCTCCAATCATGTGAAAATTCACAGTGCTCCCCTTTTAGACATGCTCCATGGATAAAAAATTTGCAAAGAATCCTGAATAAATTATGAAAAGGAAAAAAAAATAGTATCACCTATTGCTGATATAAAGCAGAGAGAACAATCTTATATGAACCTAATATCAACAGAAAAAGAAAAACGCACTTTGAAAAATCATAAACAACAATCTTAGATTCATACAGAGGAAATATAATAGTTGAGGAATGTAATTTCCATAAATTCCACACATAAGATGTGACACTGGAGCAACAACGGGGATCTTTTTCTCACATTTATGCAAATGACTGACTTATAATTGCACCTCCCATTGAAATAAATTTCAAAAGCATTCAGAGTCAACCCTATCCCCGACCCTCCAAAGAAACACAAAGTTAAAAAGAAACCCAGTCACTTTAGCTATTGGCAGGTAAAATGATTCATCCACAAAAGTGCTGGGCCAAATTACATCCATGCAAGAAGGTAAATTCTATGTGTGTATGTGTGCAAATATAATAAAAGGGAATATTAAAATACGATGGTGGGTTGGCTGCAGAGTCTATGTTAAAGTTCAAAAGAAATTAAAAGAAACAATTGTTTGCTAAACTAGAAATTTTCCCCCAAAAAAATCATTGGCTTGGAGAAGCCATTTGACACCACCCCGGAATGCGATTTCAAAATCTAAACCAAACAATAATCAACAAGAAATAACTTCAAATTGCAGCACCGCAGGAACACAAACAAAGAAAACTTAAAAAAAAATAAAAGGTGGCCAAGACAGCAAAACGACAGGCTAAATGAGACTCACATAACTGATCAGAGCATCGCGTGATTCTAATCAGGAAATAGTGGATATTCCTCAAGGCCACAATGGCCATCAAAGTCATATTACTGAGATAGCAACAGCAAATGGACAACTACAACAACAACAACAACAACAAACAAACTGAGCCTTAATGCCAATATTTGGGATCGGCTATTTGAGAGACAAATTTGAAAAATATTGAAAAATGAAAAATGAAATAAATTAAAATATATATAAAATAAAAATAAAAATAAAAAGGAAAAGGAAAAGAAAAAGAAAAAGAAAGTTAAAAGCAAATGGACAACTATGTACAAATAATCAAGTATAATGCTTGAATATCAGATTAACTCTGCATAATATTTATGCGGTAAAATGACCTATGTAGCATGGCATTACCCGCAACAGAAGCAAAAATATGGGGAAAGTATGGCATGCTTCAATTTTACACAAAATCTCATATTTACAAAATAAGTTGGTTTCACTGGCTTATCTGGAGCCTATCAGTTTTCAACTCAACCACACCCCCTAAACCTAAACAATCTAGGTAAGCGTACATTTTCTAACTTCCTAGCTTACACTATACCCATCACCCCACTCCTTATTATATTGCTATGATGTCCTATTACTCATTTTTCAGGTAACCTGTTGGGGAGAAAAAAGTGTTGCGTTTCGCACGCGCGCACCCGGGGGGAGGGGTGTAGGTGACATAAGGAGAAGAATCCGAAGAAGAGGATCAGAGGTGCTTGCAGGAAGTTTAACAAAAGGATTGGCAAGCATTTAAAGTTCAACAGATTCTTGGCTCAGATCGAAAACTTAAGAACCCCAAGTTCAGGTTCATTCTTGATCTTATACCTCCCTTCGTACTCAAGTTGCACCATGTTGGTGCGTTTAGTGCTTTCTTTGCCGTTTTCTTGATTAAAAATAAAGAAATTCAAAGGGAAAAAAATTCATAGAAAACAATCTCCGCACCATGCATTCCTTTTTCCCCAGGTTAACTTTAATCTCTCTATGCAATCTCATGTTTTCTTGAGTTTTTTTAAACACCTTAATTTAGTCATATACATTATCTCTTCCCCACCATTGTAGTTTCCAAAATGTTCCTATTACAAATTTAAGAAAACAACGACAACAACAATTAGACCTTAATCCAAAATTTTGGGGTCGGCCAGACAAATATAAAAAAAAATAAATAAATAATAAATAAAGTAAAAAACCCAATTTCACAAATCCCAAAACCTCTAAATTAACACAAAAAGCAATAAACCAATTCAACCGTCACAAACCTAGAATCCCGTTTTTCCATTTTCACAAGAATCGAACAACCCGGTTTCGGTTCTTCTCCCACAAACAAAATTCAAGCTAGGAATATTGTTGAGTAAGGTCAATCTAATCTTTCCTATTTTCTTTGAAATCAGGTCAATCTAATCTTCGTTAAACGTAAATAACTCAAAAATTCTCAAAGTAAGAACAGAAAACGCAAATAAATACAAGAATACATGAAGTGGATTCAATCAAGAGATGAAATGGATCAAGAACAAAAAAAAAAAGAAAAATTCACCTTTTCGACATCACGATTAGATGAACAAGAAGCCTTTAGAAAAGGAAATGATGTGCAAGAACCAAAGCCCTAAAACTCTGCTTCAGGAGACGAATGGTAGAAGAGAGAGAGAGAGAGAGAGAGAGAAGATTTTTGTGTTGGTAATTAAACGATAATTACGGGCTTGCACATGAAATATGCAATCATACAAATTTCTGATTTCTGTCTCCCTCTTCCTCTCCCTCTCTCTCTCTCTCTCTCTCTCTCTCTATTCAGAGCATCTAGGGAGAGAGATTTAGGGTTTTTTTGGCGGTCTGTGATCGATCCCAAGTGAGAACCAATGAAATGAACCTTTGTTTTTTTTTCTTACGAAACTGCCCCTACGTTGTGCGGTAGGTGAAGAATCGGACGCCATTTTGATCTGAATGGCAGTTCTGACATTTATTGAAATTCTGGTGTCAAAGATGCCAGTTACAACGTTACTCAGAATTTGAGATTCGGCGTACGGAAGTTTTTACTTTTCCCCCACAATTTTCCTAATATTGTAATTTTCTTTTTTTTTATTATTTTCAAACTTTAATGCTAAAAAAAAGCTAATATACAACTAGAATAACGACAAATTAATCGTTAATCTCAATATTTGAGTTTAATTATTTAAAAAATAAATTTAAAAATAATTAAAATAAATAAATATAATAAAAAATATATATCTAAGATATATTAATTTAATTTATACGGATTCTTTTATATCACTCATTTCTATTCAATATCATTTTTTTGTCTAAACTTTTAATTAATATTTAAATTTTCAATGATCTCTCTATATTTTATTAAATTTTCTATATTTAAATTTTTAAATTTTTTAATGGTAATATATGTTAATATACGTTAACTAATCAATAGGTTAAAAAAAATAATATATGTCAACTAATATACGTTAATTATTTTATAATTATTGGTTGATAAGGTTAAAAAAATCATAGGAAAAATCCTTTCGATAATAAAAATGAAGCTTATAAATAATCAAATCTATTAGAAATATAAATAAATAAAAATTAAATTAAATTAAACTGTTATTATTACATATCTGGATATCATAATATTATTTAAGTTAATTTATTTAATATGCTAATTATTGATATATATTATAATTAACTAAAACTATAATTAATGTTGGAGCCTTTAAAAATTGCGAGAATTATTTTGTGAAAGATTTTATTTATTTGTGGACCACAATTATTATTATTATTATTATTATTATTATTATTATTATTATAGGTAGAGATGGATTAAAGTTTTTTTAAAAAAAAGTAAATACATATTTTAAAAATTAAATAAATAAATAAACTTTTGTTGGGACAATAGAAATTTTTTTTTCCATTTTGATTCGTTCACAAAAAATAAAATTTTTTAAATTTTTTGAGAAATTGTATGGTTAAAAACTAAACTAATTATTATTTTGAGATCACTTGTAGATTGTTTCGGTATTTGGAGTTTGAACAGCCATGATCTGATGCCGAATGATTATTTTTTCAGATTTGTTATTTAAAATCACTGTAAAAATCTTTTAAAAAAAAAAGATTGTAGGCAAAAATCTAAAAATTAAAAGAAAAATAACACGATTGAAGGTAAAAATGTTAGATTTATTCAGATATATTGAAAGTGTGATAAATTATAAAAATTGATATGTTGGTTTCTAAAAAATCAATCAAGCAGCAAAATACGAAACCTCTCAATCTAAACTCTTGATCGGGACGGTGATTACAAAATTAAACTATCATAACAGATTCACAACACCTTAACCCAAAGTTCAGTTAATCCAATGATGAAAAAATTTCCTACTTGAAATGTTTTGATTTCTCGATATTTTATCACTCTAAACAAATTAATCTCTCATTTAAATTGTATTATTCAACATTTCAATCTCAAGCAATAATCAGAAAGAGTTTTCTCGTTCGGAACTCCCTCAAAAAAATTATAAGATTAAGTGATAATGATTGGCCAGTGAAATAACGAGAGTTATCATATTATCCCAAATTTAAATTTTAACTTTTTTTTTTATTTTTTGTGGTAAAATGGGGCATATTTACCAACCAAAAAAAATCCCAAAAAGAGAGAAATTAATAGAAGGCAAACCAATTTTGTCTAATTCAATTATTTCCCTCAATCCCAATGTTTGACTCTAGTTTTGTCACCATAAAAAATTAGACTCTTTCTTACACCTTGGTTCTTTAGCCGCTGATTTTTCTTCGGTCTGCGTTATTGATTATTGCTCTTCGATGTACCAACGTATGATAACTCAGATGATTCAAAAAATGATATCCCTTAATCATAATCGAGAGTTCGATCTCCTATGAAAACAGAAAAATCAACACTGAGAGATCTGCCCCTTAATTGGGTCCTACAAGCGATCGACTCAGATTAATCGAGCCGAAATCTCGGATACTCAGTTGTTGGATTAACCATGGTACCAAAAAAAAAATTATTGCTCTTCGATGTCGACGCGTTGATGGAGGAGTCGAAGAAGACGATGCGAGGAGGACACCGAGGTGGAAGAAGAAAGCAAGAAGGAAGAGAAAAACCACAAAAAAAAGGGTTGAAAGATTCACAATATGTGTCTATAATATTCTATTCCTTTTTGTGATTTTTATACATATTTGTCCCCTTGTTCTTGTTTTTTTTTTTCTAACTCGTCCTCCCCCACCCGTCCAAAAAAATTATCGTAGTTGCCTGGAGACTCAAGTTTTCCATTTCTCCAAATTTTTTTTGTGTGTATTTAAAATCAAGATTACTTCTAATTCGATTTATACTAAATTTGGAATAAAAATCCGATTTATATTACTAATACAAAGTATATTAATTCGACAAATGTTCTTAGTATGAACAAATTTGAATGTAGTTTCATGTTTTGAAAAATTTTCTCTTACATACACATTTCAATCGTAAAATCTTTGGAAATCTACTTAAAAAAAAAAGGGAAAGAATTTTAGCAAGATCAATCGGTGCAAATAAAACTATTTAATTATGGTCTGGATCCAACAATAAGACACAAGTCAAGGATTTTAACCACGGGGTCTCACCATCTTATCAAAGTATTATATTTGCATTTTTTTTATAGTATACCAATTGGTATTCGAAGTAATACTTAGATTAATTCGATCAAAAACTTACAATGACCAATTTAAGGAACTGTTCTCCTAATATAGTATGCTCCATACCTAATTCACGAATCGAATTCGAGATTTTGATTAAGAAACCTACCGTCACATTTTACTAAACCAACTGGCCGTTAATTATTATATTTGCATATATTTACATAGTTAGGCAACTTGTTTTTTTGGTTTAATTTCTAGATTGAAATATAACTTTATCCTTGAAACAAAAATTGTCGCAATTAACAGATCTATTGATCCTTTACTAAATTTTTATGATTTAAAATGATACAAATTTGTTATATTGAAAATATATATAATAAAACACAAAGAAATATTATGATTTTTTTATTTTTTATTTTTGGACAATAGCAAATTTTTTTATATAGATTTAGGCGCATCCATTTCAATAGGGAAAAATTTCCATCCATACATCACAAGGTGGACCATGCCCAAATAGACTAAATGGCCCTTCTTTTCCATTATTGGATAAGATAATTTAGCACCAAACAAATGTAAAACAAAACAACAAAAGAAAAGGGAGTGAAACAACCACAACCAACCAATCCACAACCCTCCCCAATGACAACAATTTTCTCACCCTACCCCATCCTCTCCTCCACCTGCACCACCACCACCACCTCCTCCACAACCCCTCCAAAACCATCTTTCACCAAGACCCAGCTCAGCATCCCGACATCCAAACCTCCATTAGCTAACTTAACTGTCACTCTGACCGCCACGGCAGCTGCCGCAACACTTTTCACTCTTACACCACCATCCTTTGCAGACACCCCTACCTCGTACCACCTATACTATGGCACTGCCGCGAGTGCTGCCAATTATGGTGGCTATGGAGGAAACTCAAGTAAGGAAGACTCCGCGGAATATGTCTATGATGTGCCGGATGGGTGGAAAGAGAAGCAAGTATCAAAGGTAGAGAAAGGAACAAATGGGACAGACAGTGAGTTCTACAATCCAAAGAAGAAGGCTGAGAAAGAGTACTTGACTTTCCTCGCCGGGTTCCCGCAACTAGCACCTAAGGATGTTGTGTTGAACAACTTGGCATTGTCTGATGTTAATTTGCAAGACTTGATTGCAGATGCTGATAGTGTGAGCTCCGAGGAGAAGAAGGATGAGAATGGACAGGTTTACTACGTATATGAGATTAACGGAGCTGGTGCCCATAGTTTGATTTCTGTCACTTGTGCTAAGAACAAACTCTATGCACATTTTGTCAATGCGCCCAACACGGAGTGGAACCGTGACAAGGATACTTTGAGGCATTTACACAAGTCTTTTAAGACTGTTGGGTCATTCTAGTTCAATTTTGGGACTGAGAGGAGGGGGGGGGGGGGAGAGAGAGAGAGAGAGAGAGAGAGAGATGTTGGATAATGCAAAACATGATTTTGCAAATGGGTACCATTTCTTTTTTGTATCTAGTCTTTGGATTCAACATAAAGGCATATGCAATTGAGCTAGATTTCTAGCTATGGTTCAAGTATGCATATAAGTGATTGAAAAGCTTATTATTATTATTATTTTGTATATATTGGGACTATTATATGGGGTAGGGGGAAGGTGCTACTTGAACCAAAACTCTTTTGACTTGAAAAGCTTATTATTTGATGAGAGATGTATTCATCATTAGCAATTTGGTATGACTGACTTGATTTGTATAAAGTGGAGATATAATTTTCTCTCAAGTCCTGCTTTTACAATATAAATCAACTATATAACGAAGCACATGAAACTCAGCAAGTGTTTTCCTCGTGAAAATAGCATTTCTATTTTCCGAACTTGATTAGCTCCTCCCAGTCCTCTATGAGATTTGACTTACTTGCTGCAGTTTTAACTACATCTAGCCTGTAGATGGTTAAGCAAGATGTATGCAGATGTTTCTATGTATAAAGGCAAACTGTTTGATAAAAGCTTAAAAGAATATATATCTGACCTTTCTTCAAGTTTCAACATAAAACTCATCAAGCAGAATCTGGAGCAAAGTTTCATCAGAAATACCTAATGGAAACACTTTAAAGACTTATGCAGGCAAACGCTTCTTTTCTTTGAACCACACTTTTACTTCATACTATTAACAATCATCCCCTTTTCCTTTCATGGATGGCTTTGTTGTTAGACACATGAACTGTGGGTTTTAAAAAACATACCAACAAATAAAATTCTTATGCATAAAGTTCCTAAAATCTTAAAATCGGTTAGAATCACTTATCTCTTTTCAACAATTGGATATTCTAGATCTAAAAGATGTCACATAAATCGGATCACCTTCTTTGTTCCACAATCCAAATGCCGTTTGACAAAGAATGATGAACCCTTCTTCAAAATCCTTTCTCTCTCTATCTTTATGTGCAAAAAATCTCTCTTCTAGTCACTTTTCTGCATACCACGAAGAATGCACTCCATTCCCCTCATAATTCTTATTTTTCTTATATTCAATACGTGGGGAGTTAGCAGGTTACACAAAGAGAGAATGCAAGGGATGTGGGAAGTTGGGGCAGTTTCCAAATAAAACCACTCCCATCTCATCTTTCAAATTCAAATTAAAATAGTGGGTTTGGGTCGGGTCTACCCTCATGGGTGGACCCGCACCCCCATTTTCCAATATGAACAAAGGCTGTTAAGGCATCATTTTGTTCCATTGCTGGAATTACAGAGAATCAAGCTGAAGCTGAGTAGATGGAACACAGAGAAAATGGAATGCTACTGCAGTGTAGTATTGAACACTTTAGTATGGAAGGAATTGACAGGATATATTTGGATGGTTGAGGGAATTAGAAATAGCCGGAGCTGAAGCTGAAGAAAGGAAAGCTGAGAGAAGAAGTTGTGTGCAGAAGAAATAAGTAAAGGATGGAACAATGTCACTTAATCTTCAAATATAGCCTTGAAGAAGTCTAAGCGTGGGCATATTGGTTTTGCCCTATGCATTTCACTAAGGATGCTAGCAGCTATTATAGAAGTGGGAAACCACAGTGGCAGGATAAACCCAATATGCTATAAATTACGAGCCCAAGTTTTAAATGGCTGTGAAGAAGCAATTTTGTGAAGCTCGATGTGAGGAAGTATAGATTGAAACACATAATCAGGGATCCAATGGTGCAAATGATGGCCAGAGCTAGAACATTGATCATAATTAGATTGATGATCTTATCATTTGAACTCCCTTTTGCCTTCATTCTGCTTTTAAAGTTCACAAGCATCAAAGCAAAGATGGGCACATATACCAACTCAATTGTGATGCCAGCCATCATTTGGCACATTGGATCCCTGGTTATGTGTTGCAATCTATACTTCCTTGTGTCAAGCTTCAACAAGTTGCTTCCTCAGAGCCATTGAAAACTTGGGCTGGTAATTTCTGGTATACAGGGTTTCTCCTGCAACTGCTGTTTCCAACTTCTATAATAGCTGCAGGCCTCTGCAATAAAATGCATAGGGCAAAACATGTATTTCTCAGCCTTCTATCCACTCTAAGCATGGCAGATGCCGTGCACTTAAGTGGCAAAGGAAAGTAAGATAAAACGCAGGTCCAAATATTCTATTTCCAATCATGGAATGCAAAAAGATTATTTCAGAATAAATGGGCAATCGTTAGGAAGGAGCACCATCAGGAAGCAGAAGCAAGGTTATTAGCTTGAATTTGATTCTTTCTAATTCCAGCAACTGAACAAAATGAAGCCCTAACAAAGGCAAACAAAGTTAACACAAAGTGAAGCCATCATCATGGGAGACGTGCCAACCTCGTCGACAAGGCGGGGCATTGGCATCATACTCTTGGCAACAGCTCCATCTTTTCTTCCAATTAGCACCACCAGTGTTCAGTCTGTTGCTCTTCTCATTCCAGTTGTAAACGATCGCACCAGAGTGATCAGTCCACTCTCCGTCTATCCCTTGTGTGGTGGAGCCAATGCAAATAATCCCTTCTCTCCTCCATAAACATTTAAAAACCTTTTGGTTCATAATAGTGACACCATAAAAATTCATATTGGTATATGCAATCCCAAACCCCGCAAAATGGAAACCTATCAAAGAGATTGCTTTGCAGAATTTAGACTTTTCAACCTTAAGCTTTTCTTCAGTTCAAGGTCATTCGAGATGAATATTTCCACTTGGGATATGCCATTCATGGCCAAATAGCAGTTATATTCTCATGTTTAAACATGGGCAAATCTTTGGGGTAAAAGGTAGTGCTCATTTCTCTGAATTTGATGTATTCAGTCCGTATAGGTTGTGATACACTTCTGTATGAAATTAAGTAATGTTTTAATTTGCAACAGCCAATGAAAAACATCGCATCAATTCTGAGAAAATCAGACTTACTTGTGTTGAATAGCAACTCCTTTTTGAAAAGTAGATTTACTTGCATAAAAATTGTGAAAATGAGACTTTTCTGCTCTTGAAAAAAGGGGACGGCTTTTGGTTACAAGGACTAGCGTTTTCTTTTCTAGTTGCTTTCTTTGCAAATGAACTCCATTGCTTTAAAAGAGCCAAATATCAAATTTGCTGAGGCAAGTTAAATAATTAAAGAGATTAGATGAAACTGAACCTATTCTAAATGTGTCGATGTTGAATTCACTTTTACCCTTTTGTCATTCAAAACTCTACGCTAGTTCAAAATTTTCAAATGCACTCCCTATCAATTCTTGGTTCCAACAAAAACAACAAGGTGGAAATATTTGTTCCTACCCTTAATTGAGGCAAACGCAATAGGCCACAAATCATGTGTATGGGTAGAAGTTAAAATTGTAACTTTTTGTAAGATTCAATCCATTTCAAGCACCTATAAATAAAATTAGTTTTATGAGAAAGTTTGGATTCATGTTCCCACACAAATTCAGAATTTAAACAACGTTGCCCAATAAAAAATTTCATCATACTAGATTCAGATGAGACACTACAATATCATACAAATATTGATAAGACTAGTAAGTTATATGACAAAACAAACTAGTGTTTCTGTATTTTCTTTAAATCAAACAGTTAGCAAATTAGCTTCATGATTTGTGTGGCAAGGATTTTTTCTAACATCTATGGTTATTGATGTCCAGAGGGTTGGTGACGATCCAACGATCACCCATCAATTTTATCATTTCATCCAATGGGAAATAATAGTCATGGAATGACTATAAAACGGTCACCAACCGACACGGTAGAATGATCACTGTGGTAAATACAATATCAAAGAAGAAAACCCATTTTCTCGTATGCCATAATCAGCAGTTTCAGGGAATTAAACACACAGACACAAAGAATGAGAATGGGGTACTGACCGATGGTATGGCCATGGAAGGAGCTAGCAACAGGGGAATTGTCAATGTCTATGTAAGGAGTGCTGCATCTCAAGCATCGCTGCTTCTCTGCTTTAATTTGAGTTGCATTTGGTTTTCTCTGATCAATTTTTGAGGATGACTTTACCCTTTGCTACTTTTGATTGCCTGCCACGGAGAAGAAGGTTTCGAGGCAGATTGCAAGCAAAACCCATAAGAATATTGAGAGGGAATATGAAGCTTGGTCTCTTCAACTAGTAAAGGGTCTTTTCATAAGTGGGCTCCATATCTCATTCTTCCAAGCCTAACTCATTAAAGGTCAAACACAAACACGATTACAGCTCAAATCTTTAGGTCTTTTGGACTAACTTTGCTGGTGGGCGTACTTTTTTCGAGGTCTAATTTGGATGAAGTTATTGTCATGAGCCTACTCCCAAGTAGGTGAGGCCTTTTTGGACCAAACTAAAAGGGCTTTGTTAAAACAAGACTCAGTACCCTACATGGCCCCCCTCCTAACAAAGAAGGGAAAAGTTTTTTTTTTTTTTTTTTTTTTTTTTTTTTTTGTGAAAGACAATTGAAATTGAAACAAAACACAAACAAGAATAACACCAACAAAGACGATGGAAGGAGCAAGCAATAGGGGAATAGTCGGTGTCTGTGTAAGGAGTGTTGCATCTCAAGCATCGCTTCTTCTCCACTTTAATTTGAATTGTATTTGGTTTTCTCTGATCAATTTTTTAGCACGATTTTACCCTTTACTACTTTTGATTACCTGTCACAGAGAAGAAAGTTTTGCGGCAGATTGTAAGCGATACCCATAAGAGAGAAAGGGAATATGAAACTTACTCTTTTTTTTGATCTAAAATATGGAACTTACTCTCTTCAACTATTAAAGGGTCTTTTGATAAGTGGACTCCATATCTCATTCTTCCAATCTAAACCCATTGAAGCTCAAACACAATCACGATTGCAGCCCAAATCTTTAGGTCTTGTGGGCTCCAAACTAACTTTGCTAGTGGGTATATTTTTTGTGGGGTCTAATTTGAAAGAAAAATTTGTTGTCATGAGCCTACTCACAAGTAGGTGAGGCCTTTTTGGATCGGCGAAAAGGGCCTTACTAAGACAAAACTCAATACCCTATATGGCCTCCCACCTTACGAAGAAGGGAAAGGATATATATATATTTTGGCAAAAGACGATGGAAATAAAACACAAACAAAAAAAGCCCCAAAAAAGAGAGCTCAGAGAACCCCTAAAAAACTAAGCTAACTCAAGGGGAGAGCATGCGTTTTCTCTCAACCCCTGCGTTGTTTTCCTTAAACGTTTTCCTTAAACAACTGAAGAATATAGTCAAGGGCTTATCTAGCACAACCACCCTCTTTGCTCTTGTCTGCCCCAACGATGCCAAGTGATCTACACAAGCGTTGTCTTCTAAAAAAAAAATGTTTCACCTGCTTGACATTCAAAGAGCTCATAAGATCATTGCACTCTTGAAGGATAAAGCTTAGAGAGTGTTCTTCTAAAAAATTCTCTTGCAGTAGCCTGACAAGAATGATCCACTTCCAAGTTGCTGATACCCTTTCTCTTAGCCATCTGCAACCTCTCCCTAGGACCCTATAACTCAATAAGCCAGAATTATTTTTTATGTCAATAATCATTTTAACGATTAACAAAAAGAAAAAAAAAAAAAAGGGGATGTGTAAATGAACTTACCTCACAGTTTAGGATAGCTGTCTTTATGGCATGGTGGGTGAGGCGGACATTATCAAAAGATCAAGGCAATTATTGATGGAAAATGACTGAAAACAGTGACATCTGGATTCCCCAAGAAGTCGAGTGCAGACTTGTCTTAATTATTTTTCTTTCCCTTCTCAATTTTTGAAATTTGAAAACACTGTGAATCTTTCGATGGGTACAACTCTTTTCATATATGTATAATATTTTTCTTCAAGATTTCATTATATTTTAAATTTAAGATACATTCATATATCAGATACATTAAGCCAGAATTATTTTTTTATGTCAATATATCATTTTAACGGTTAACAAACAAAAAAAAAAGGATGGGTAAATGAACTTACCTCACAGTCTAAAATAGCTGTCTTTATAGCATGCATAGTCGGTCTATGCTGGTGAGTATAGTTCAATAATATAGAGCCTCGCATGCCAAGTAGTTGCTCGTCTGGTTGTCATCGTTAATTGATTTGATTCTCTTTGGTTTTCTCTCTTCCCTCTCTCTCGACACCTGAAATATGTGTGGAATTTGGATTAACCAATAATGACAACTAAGCAATGTACCAAAAGCAACCACACGAGTGATAATTTCTTATAACAAAACCATATGAGTGATAAGCTCGTACGAAACAAAATTGACTTATGGTATGTGTAATAATTTCGTTTGTTGTCATCATTGATTGATTTTGTTCATATGTCGATCGTTCATTTCTGACTCTTTCTCTCTCTCATCTCTCTAATAGCTTAAATATATGTGGAATTCTGCAGAGACACCATTACTCTCTCTCTCTCTCTCTCTCTCTCTCTCTCTCTCTCTCTCTCTCTCTCTCTCTCTCCATCTCTCTCTAAGAAAAAATGTACAATTTGAAGCTTCAAGAGCTATGCCAGAAAAATGCATGGACTCAACCGGAGTATAGTCAACAGAGAGATGGACGAGAGCACAGTCCTAGGATATTTGCTTCGATGTTCATCAATGACCTGTATTTTGACACCCTTGGCTTCTTCAAAACTTCATGATTTGTGTGGCAAGGATTTCTCCTTACATCTATGGTCATTGATGTCCAAAGGCTTGGTGACGATCCAACGATCACCTATCAATTTTATCATTCCATCCATTAGGAAATAATAATCATGGAATTACTTTCCTCACCAACCGAAACGGTAGAATGATCACTACGGTAAATGCAATATCAAAGAAGAAAACCCATTTTCTCGTATGCCATAATTAGAAGTTTTAGGGAATTAAACAGAGAGAGAGAGAGAGAGAGAATGGGGAATGGAAGGAGCAAACGGTACTGTGTAAGGAGTGTTGTATCTCATGCTTTTTTTATTTTTGTGCTATATCAATCGGTATTGGAATCATATTTCGACTAATTCGGTTCTGGATTTATAGTGACTCATTAGAAACTATGCTCCCAAGATAATTTTTTTCATATCTAAGCTACAAGTAGAATTCAGAAACTTGATAAAGAGATCTAACATCATATCTCACCGGATCAATTATCCTTCGGTGTGTTGTATCTCAAGCATTGCTTCTTCTTTTAGAGAGAGAGAGAGAGAGAGAGAGAGAGAGAGAGAGAGAGAGAGAGAGAGAGAGAGAGAGAGAGAGAATATGAAACCCGATCTCTTCAACTGTTAAAGGTCTTTTGATAAGTCCATATCTTATACTTCCAATCCAAATCCATTGAAACTCAAACACAATCACGATCACAGCCCAAATCTTTAGGTCTTATGGGCTCCAGACTAACTTTTGCCAGGGACTCATTTTTTGTTAGGCCTAATTTGGAGGAAGAATTAATTGACACGGGCCTACTCACAAGTTGGTGAAGCCTTTTTGGACTGGCCGAAAAGGGCCTTGGTTTGGGTTGTTTGGGGATCAAAACCATTAAGGATTTTAGCATATTCTGAACGAAAGTAGTCATCTCTTTGCACCGATGTTGCTACGGGATGACTACGAAGAGTCGGTGTTTGGAAATTTCAATTTCTCTCGACTTCTTTAACTTGCATCAATTTATTTATATTTTATTTTATTATATTTTTAATATCTTTGAGGGTGATAGTGCGTCTGTAATCCCATGCACAATGCTAGATATGTGGGGGATATAGTCATGGTCTTGTACCAAATATTTTTAAATTAAGTGATCAGACATTCTATCTCACTAATCAGAGATCTCGAGTTCGAGTTCTGAAAAAGACGAAAAAGAATTTAGAAAAGTCAATCCCTAAAATGGATCTCACAATGTTTGAATAGATTAATGAGATAAAATCCAAATACCGATGATAAAAATCAATAAAAAAAATTAATCCTGTTCCCGCAAGTAGAGAGGCCGCAGGGGACTTTGATGACACAACCTTGTCTTTGCTCCAGAGCCCACCCTTACACGTCTTTACAAAAGTCTTATGTATCCTCTCCCGATCAAATTTAAATTCTTTCTAGGAAACTGCTTCTCCATAATAACTTGATCTTACCATTATCTATTCTGATATAATCAAAATCAACAAAGGGTAATGTGATTCAAACAAATGGTTTTTCTTGTAAGAAAAATGTTATTCAAACAAATGATCAAAGTTCAGGTTAACAGAGAAAACTATTCTTGCAACTGGCAGGAAATTTATTTGTCAAATTTCTTGCCACATTAATTTACCTTAATTTATTTTGATACATTACTTTTTTTTTTTAAACCAATCCAATATCTGAATATCCAACTAATCTAGTTCGAATATTATGAAATTTATTTTAAAAATTGACTCTCCCGGTATCTATTTTCTAATATTCAATACTCGAAGTTAAGATTTTAGTTAAAAAAATCTATTACACTGATACTAGACCCATAAAATGTTGATTTTTTAATACATTACTTGCACAATGAATAAGGTTAATCATGTTTTAAATAATAATGTTTTTGAAAAAATGAATAACTAAGTATACTTAATCAAAGTTGTGCAGAAGCAAGTTAAATTTTTGCTGTACAAACTTAAAGAAATAGTATTTTGTAAATCAGATAATTTGTATTTCGTCAATTTAAAACTTGTAAAAATCTACTACTGAGGTGGTTATAATTCTAAAATTTTAGAATCCAATTCAATTAAAAAAAAAAACACTTATGAGAACTACCCTTTGAAAGCACGAGTTATGAAGAATTTTGTAACACCTGATCAGTATCTTAGTGGAGCCATGTTGAAGGGCAACATTTACGAGGATGCTATATGGGTAGGCGTCCCCTTAGGGACAATCTAATAGTACAAATCTCTCTTTCTCAATCTGATGATTTCAGATTCAAATTTTTATATAACAAAAAAAAATATATAGCGGGTAGGCTATGAACACTTTATTCATTTGGTGACTGAATATTTAATCTCTCAATCAAAATATCATGTAGGCTCATTATAACAACGCTAGCAGTGTTTGCTCTCTCAACTGCCTCTTACTGTGTGGCAGAAGACTTCAAAGGACCCAATTTGTGGGGGGGGGGGATGTAGAGAGAGACCAATGCTAAAATACGACCACACTGAACAAAATTGTGGTTACGAATAAGTTCACTAGGCGTGCGTGAGTGTGGTTTGTGTGTCTTTGAATATTATGTGACTAATAGAATATTTGGCTATGTGTACTGTGCTAATGCGTAGGGACGTAAAATGGTCATGCTCAAAGGAGTTGGCGTGTTATGGTTTACCCTCGGCCACACTTCTGCCTTTGAAAGAAAAAGCCAGAATTTCATAGTTCACATGGTTAAATTTTTAAGTCAATTACCACAACCATTATGAGAGAACATGCATGAATCCCATTGATTATGCACAAAACATAGTAATGCTTACATAACACCTTTCACTTACTGAAAATGAACTTACATTCACATGAACTACCATCCCAGCTACTACATGTATAAATGAGGACGAAAAGGCTGAAAGAGATAAGAAAGAACAAAGAAACTAATGTCTCAAAGAGCTTCATGGGCACAAACTTTGTGAAATCACATTTTACACTTTGACAAAACAAAATCACCATATTTTGTGTGATAAAGGCACCAAATTCTACTAATTAACATTCCCCTTCCAATGGAGGGTTTAAAAATCTTGTTCAATCTCAGATGCAAGTTCATCTTCAAGTTCTTCTAAACAATCAATGCCAAAAGCCGCATGACCGCAACCAAAAGCCCTAATGTGATCCTTTAAAGACCTCTTGTGCTTGAAATCAGATCCACAAATGCAATGCCATATTTTCCCACAATTTTTCTCATGAGTTCTCCAATCACCTCTAACAGCAAATGGCTTGCCACATTTTCTACACGTGAAGAGTTTGACCCCATGCTTTCTCTTGTAGTGTGTTTGAAGTGTCCTAAAGTCTTTGAGCGGCCTTGACCGAGGATGATCAATGTTGTGCTTGCACCCTGGTGCACAACAATAACATGGGAGTCTTAACATTGCTTTTGGTTGTGTTCCTCTAAGTGACTCTGGTCCTTTTCTATATTGAGAACCATGCCCCCACATATGCATCTGCATAAGGAAATGAAATAGAGCTCTTATACTTGTGAAGAGAGAGAGAGAGAGTATATGAATAATGTTATTTTGAGCACCAACAATTCAATAACCGACCGGCATTGCGTAATCGGAGATTAGAAGCATAAAATCCAATCTTTCAACTTCCATTGAGAGATGTCAGGATAATTATTCTTTTTATTATCAGCTTTTTCTATTTAAAAAGCATACTTATTTTCCAACCAGTCCTATTTTTTTATGACTTCAATATAAGACAAGACATAGGTAAATAAAATCTAATCAATCCACCAACGGTCAGTTGGTTTAATGGGGTATGGCTCTAAATCTTGAGATTTAATCAAAATCCCGAGTTTGACTCACAATCTTGGTATGAAGCAGACTACGTTGAGAGGATAACTCTCAAAATAGATCACTGTAAGTCTCGGATCGGATTAATCAAAATATGACTCTGAATACCGGTCGGTAAAATATCAAAACAAAAAATCTAATCAATCCTAATAAAGCAAATTCAAACCCTAAAAAGATAATGTCTCTTTTGGGTGAACAGAATACCCTTTTCTATAGCTCAATATGAATGATTTAGAGGTCATTATTATACATTATTTGAAAAAATTATTGGCATACTTGAAAAATAATAGTTAAAATTGTTACAATTATTAAAAAAAATACTTTATGTTTCTTTTAAAATAATAGCCTTTCATGTCAAGACCACCAAGATAGCCACCTAATAGTACTTGATATGAATAAATGTATCCTAGAAATCCAAAAATCTGAAGCATTTGAATTTGAATAAAAAATCTAAAAGCCAAAACTCCACCTACACAATCTTAATTTAACTTCATGGGTAATTTAACAGTATCCTAGAAATCCAAAAACCAAAGAAACCAAATTTGAATTTTCAAGTGCATATGTATTTAAAATTAAAAAACAAGCAAAAGAACTTGAAAAAAATAATTAAAAAATATGATCTCAAACCTTTAAACTAGAAATCTCTGATTCAAAATATGCATTTGTATATAGGACTTGATATTTGGACCTAGAAAACTGCATCTAGACTATTTTTTCTTCACTTGAACACCGGTATTAAATTTATCTGACTAATTCAGTTCAAATATTGTTGCGTCAAATTCTCTCAATACCTATTTTTTCATTTCTAAGACTCGAACTCGACATCTCGATTAAAAGAGGCTAACGTCCTACTACTAGATCCAAGGGGATGTTGGTGCATCTATACTATTATCAGACAACTTCTCAAATAAGTAAAAATACCTAAAAAATTAAAATTAAGAACATAATAAGATTTGTCCTCATAGCTTCTTTGAGCGGACATTTTAAGTAAGAGATATGAATTATCCTCTGATGAAATTATCAAGTGTGAGAGAAAACACCAGTAATCTCCAAAGGCATACGATGGTAGTTGAGATACCAAATGCTGACACTAGATTTGTCGGAAGATCTCATGGATTGATTTGGTTCACTACAGACCGGAATGTTCAGAGAAACATCACATAAAAAAGCAATTTCTTTTTTTTAATAAATTTAATTAATTTATTTATTTTAATATTAATCTCAGCAGTGAAGTGACAGAGTCAATGAGAGAAACACTGTGTTTGGGTTATCGATACTTTTTTTTTTCACTTTTACCCACGGGCAAAATGGCCATAGCTCAAACTCCAAAGTGCCCTAAAGCCTGAGGGAACATTGCATGAATGGTTTAGTCAATTCAAGGAAAAAAAAAAAGCGACTGATCGAAGTCTCAGTGTGTAAGCAGAAACACACAGTGGCTAAATAATATTTAGGGAAAAAAAAACCAACAAGCTCCATGCAGAAATTAGGAATGCAATTAATTTGCCGAGAACAAGACCATATAACCCTAGTAAATTACAAAAAAAAAAAAGAAGAAGAAGAAGAAGAAGAAGAAAAGAAAACTTTAGTTTCTTTTTTCACATACAAAAAACTACTACAATACCCTAAACCAAAAGGGAAAGTCTGTGTAGGAAAAATATATTTCTTTAATAAAAAACCTTCTAAAGAGGCCAGGTTTCTAAGGTTTCAAAAGAATATAGTATAAGTGTCAAACAGTTTTGCTGCACAAGTTAAAAGGGTAATGATATATGATATGAAATTCGAGGGAGAAAAATTGAAGTTCCAGTTAGAAAGTCCTTTTAAAATCCCAAGATTTTGAGGTTGAATGGAGAAAAAATATAACACCTCTCTCTCTCTCTCTCTCTCTCTCCAGAAGGCACAAGAGAAAATAACGAAAGACAACAGTAGTAAATAAGAAAAATCTTTTTTTAAAAAAATACCTGCAAGTTGTTATATCTGTTGAAGGACTTGCAGCAAAGAGGGCAAGAGAACTGAGTATGACCAATAAGAATCTGAGAAGGAGTTGGAATCCAGTACTGTGCCTTGTGTGGTCTATTCAAGTTCAAATCCCCATTTCCAATATCTTCCTTGTCTGCACTACTTGTCTCTCTAGACACCAAATCACAACTCATATTACAAGGGTTGTTTGGAAGCCCTATGTGAAGTGCCACAGTCACACCTTCTTCTTCTTCTCCTTCTCCTTCATCTCCTTCGTCTTCTTCTTGACTTCTTCTCAAAAGGGTTTCCTCACTTTCATCTTCTATTGAACTATAAGAAGGTTGCTCACAAATTTCCACACGGGGTGTGCTTAGGCTGTTGAGGAGTGGAAGAGCTTCTTTTGGTGAGGTAAGTGAGTTGTTTGGGAAGAAATTATGAGGGCATGAAGAAGAAGGAGAAGATGGAAATATATTGAAGGGTTTAGTAGCAGAACAAGTGTTGGAGTTGGAAGAGGGCAAGTGAGGATGGAGAGGGATGAAATTGAGCCATCCAGTAAAGACATTGTAGTAAGGGTTTGTCATTTTAGGAGAAAAAGAAAGAGGGATTTTAGGTTAAGAACTTATTTAGGGAAGAGTTTTGGCTTTGATGGTTACAGTGAGATGGACAGAATGGGAAGGCTATTGAGTGTTGATATATAGGGGATAGAGAGAGAGAGAGAGAGAGAGAGTTAAACGTGTGGGGGAGGTATGGCTCCTCAGAGAAAAGGAGGGTGAGAGTGACGGTGAAACATATCAGCTTATTTTTATTTGTTTTGCAGGAGAGGACCAAGGGTTACAACCGCACATGAATCTTGACCTGGTGCCGTTGATCTCACTGTTTAATATTCTACTCAAGATCGATCAGGACATATGATTATATATTAATCATATTCTAAACAAATTATATAATTGTTGTGAATACAATTATCAAACTTTGTTTTTCGAAATGCTTACAGGTAATTAAAAATCTGGGTCTTTGATCTTTTAACTCAGTGGCAAATAGCTCATTTAGTTTAAGAACCAAAAAATAGCAAAGCATTAAGATAAAAAAACATCAATTTTCCCAGGTTGCTCCATTCTTTCTCAAAGGCCCTCCATAGCTATACCTCCATCATCTAAGTCTTTTCTTGGACCAATTCAAACCTTAGGAGAAAGTTTTTGGTTGTAGAAATATCAGAGTAAAATTCTCCAAATTTTTTCTGTTTCTATTATGATTTCTTTCTTTAATTTGCAGCGCGTAGTCATGTCAATTTCCTAATCAATTCTTCTATTTTTTTTAGGCTCCCAGAGCTTGTGGGTTCTTGTTGTGGTTTGATCTTGAAATGCCCGAACTTCGAAAATTGTGATTGTTTGGTTGTTGAAAAAGGTCGGAAGAGAAGGAGATTGACAATCAAAGTGAGAAGGAGATTGACAATCAAAGTGGGATATAACAAACATTTTTAAATAAAATATTCAAATTTCTTTTAATTAAATAATCGAATACTATAATTTTTTTAATTAAAAATATCAAATTTGATTTCTAAAATGATAAAAAAAAAATTTAAGAGAATCAATTCTTAAAAATAAATTTTATAATAATCGAATTAAATTAATTAAATAAAATATAAATATCGAGAACCAAAAAAAAAAGAAAAAAAACAATCAAAGTGGGAAATAAGACGATGGAGTCGTTGTTAGTGTTAATGGTGCAAAAATGTAAAAGTTCATCGACCGACCTACGTCTCGTACGACGATAAGACCAATGTATCTCTTAATTAAAATAAAAAAAGAATTATATTAAAAAAATAAAAAAGATTAAAAAATAAATTAAATTAAATTAGTCAAAATATCACTTCATATATTAATAGGTTCAAAAAAAATACATGTAAAACTTCTGACTTTGATGTTGATCTTAGTTTGCATAAAATTTTATGAAATTAACATGTTTGTGATAAAATGTTCTTAATTATGCCAAATTTGAAGCGGATGCCAATGGGAAATGATCATTTAGGATTTGTGTTAATTCTTGAAATCTATCTGCATTTCGTGTTGAATTTGATTGAACGAGTTTGTGAGTATTGTGTGTGTATTAGTTTTAAACTTTTACCGATATTTGTTGGTATAGATGGGAAGAGTACCTTCGTTTCTTAATTAGGTCAGAAGTTTGACTCTTTCTATATAAGAAAAAAATAATATTGAAAGATCTTTCCCTTAAATGATGTTCGACAGTTAGGTCAGTCCAGATTAGTCAGAACAATACCTTGAATACTGGACGGTGGTCTAACCATAGAGATAGAAAAAAAAAAAAAAAAAAAAAAAAATAGACCTTTGTACGGACGGATTTTTCTATTTGCTCACGTGGGCTATCCTGCTTTATTTGCTCAAGAACCGTGTAGTGAAACCCCGAGATAATCCAAAAAAGGTAGAACCCAATTTACTTATGGGGATTATGATTCACTTATGAACAAATCAATTGGTCAAATAGTGGTCTGCAGGGAAATTGTAGAAATCAATTTTTAAATTTGATGTAAATGACTATGTTTAAATTGTTCCCTTAATTAAAAGTTTCAATCTCAATTTTAAGAACAAAAAAATAGAGTAAGGAGGGTAAGTCCCTTAATTAAGTGCAATGTTCTAGTTTAGTGTGTTCTTATGAGTATACTTTTAGAGTCAATTTTGTAACTCTTGAAAGTAGTGAAATATTTGTCACGTTTAAACATTTTAATAAATAGAAAAAAAATAATAGATAGTCAGTTTAGTAAAATAAATATCAGGTCTTTTAATAATCTCAAATGTAAAACTGAAAAATAAAAAATATTACGCCGGAAGCAACAGTGGAGCTACATGGAAAGGAGAGTGGATAATTGTCCCCACTAAATCAAAATAATTCTATTAATTTGTACATATCTTTTTTTTTGTCCCCTGAACTTGATCTACCGTCGAATATCCGGAGTTTTATTTTGATTAATCTCGACCGAGCGGCTGTTGAATTCTAATCAGAAGAGAGCTCTTCCAATATCATTTTTATCACTATCAAGACTCGAACTCCGGTTCTTAGTATGAGATATTAGTGCCCTTTCTACTAGATCAACGAGACGTTAGTCTTGGTACATGTCAAATAAATACTGTCATGTTCAAACCAAGATATTACCCTCACTAAAATATCATCAATCCACCCAACGAAAATATTTTGCCTCCGGTGCCCTTGGGTCCTAGATCCACCACCGGAAGAGTTGCTTTTTAAATAGCATTTAGATATTCAAATCGGATTAAATACAATATGATTTCGAATACTGATATTGAAAATAATAAAAAATAACTTAAAAAGAAAACCCTCTAAAAATAAATATTTTTACATAATAATCGTAATCAAGATTTGAAAGTTCAAAATTTCAAAACTACATGCACAAAAGAGTCCAATGACTGATTTTTGAAAAAATATAAACGAAACTAGTTTTGTAAGAAATAAAGGATAAAAATTAAGGGAGCCAACTTCCTCCCGGCTTGCTCTCTTCTCCGAGTTGGGATAATTTTTTCTCAAAATGTTCGATAGTAATTTAAATCATATTTTTTAAAATTTAATTTTGAATATCGAATGATTCAAGTATTAAAAAAATAAAACCAACACAATATATTTTTTTTAGAAATAACATATGTGAATTTCATTTTAGTCTATATTTTTAAAATTTTGAATTTCTCGATTTGTGGTAATTGTTGTTATCCAAAATATTTTTTGAGAGATGATGGGGCAAATGCCCTACCAACCCACTTGATAACTACGCAGCACAAAGGAGAGGGTGATGTGAAATCAGGACACCATGTGGTTTTTTGGGTTCCATGAAGAGACCATAGACCCATTTGACTATTGGTTTTGTATTAATGCTTTGCATACATGCCAAGAATGCACGAGTGTGTTTGTGTGTGTTTTTCAAAATCCAAGTCTTCGTTTCGAAATCTCCAAACATCCCGAGTCTCGACTCCATATGAATTAAGTATTAAAAAAATCACATAGCTATATTCAATTCAAATGGTGGAATTCATTTTTCCTTTTTTAAAATTTTTTTGTTTTTTCCTTATTTCTTTTATATACCACTGATATATAATAATTATATTAAATTCGATTAAATTTAGTTCGAATCAAATTAAATTCTTAAATCATAAATCTCTCCCGACTTTTTTTTTTTCATATATAAAATTTAAATTTAAAACTTTATTTATAAGAAATTGATATCCAATCTATAAATCAATTAGATATCAATATTTCGTTTCTCCTTATGTATTTATTGTTGTTGATTTTATCCCAAAGTTATTATTATTATTTTTGTTATTCGAAAATTTTCATGACCAATCACCTTTTATGTTTAAAAATAAATATTACCGTATTTTAATTTTTATAAATTAAAAAAAAAAACTTTGAGAAAATTTTATTATTTTTAGCCTTAAAACTAAATTGAATTTTGCCTCAGAGGTAGCATTTACGATTAGTTTCATTAAAGTGATTTTTTCCCCATTTTTATTGTTTGAAAAGGAGACCAAAATTTAAGAATACCCCCGCCGAGAGAAACCAAATCCTACCTATCTTTCCTAGATTCAACCCTAAACTTAGCAAAGGCCTACACGATATAATGAAACCCAGAAGCAAAATTATGGGTTTAAGAAGCTAATCAATCTAACATATACGTGTGTGTGTGTGTGGCCGTGTGCCCAATCACGCACCGATACTTGATTGGTTCAATAATTGAACACTGATGTCGTTTTAATAAAATTTTAAATTCAAATTATATATATATATAAAAAAGGAGGTGCAGAAAAGTTTTGTGCCTGAAAATCTAATCCACCTCTAATCGAATTTAATAAAATTTAATATGATTATCGAATTCCGTAGTTTTATTGTAAAAATCAAAATGTGTGCGCGAAAACTTTATCTTGGCCAATTTCGGAAGCACAAAAAGAAATGTCTATTTCTTTTTAGAAAAGGAAATTGTTTTTCATGTTCTTGTTTGATGAGAAAATGACCTATCATTTTTCAATAGCCAAAAGCAAATATTTATTAGCTTAATTAAAAAAAAAACATTGGAAAAAAAAATCTAAAAGACTCCAATGATGAGAAGGAAACACCAAACCAATCCAACCCAAAGACATAAAAAGATATTAATGAGACGGTAAAAAGAGAAAAAAAAAATTCTCATGTTCTTCCAAAGTGTTTGTGATGCGGTACTTTGAATCGCATGTAATTTATGTTTTCATCATAAATTTGGAAATAAATAGTATTATCATACCAACGATTTTTTCTTTGACAACACCTCATATAGTCCCCAAAACTAGAATTTAAGGAATTCCTAATCCAAAACAAAAAATGCAAGGATTTTTCTTTTTCTTTTGGGTAGTGTCATGGAATTTTTTTTATTGATCGGTATCCGAATTTATATTTTGATTAATTCGATTTAGGAAAGATCTCTCTATATAATTCTTTTTATTTTCAAGATTCAAACCTGAATCTCGGTTAAATATATATATATATATATATATCTCTCTGTGTTGTTAGCACAAACAATGAAAGCCAGAGTAGAAAATGAGAAAATGGGTGCACCAGATCCTTCTCTTCTCTAGAATAATTTGTAAGAAAATCCTTCTATTCTTTTTGCAGCCAGATTTGGGGCAAATACTTAATCCTATATCTGTAGCCGTAGCCACAATTCCAGTACGACCACAGCATCAAACTGCACACATTGAGAGACTTTTGACTCTTAAACCCCCATATTAAGCTGACTGGAGAAAGCCCTTAATGTTATGGTCTAAACCTGCTAGCTCGCTCTCTCTCTCTCTCTCTCTCCTGAGACTCTGCTTTCTACTTTCACACTGGGTCGGGACATTGGGGCTTGGACCACTGAGAGTCTGGACCATGCAAATGCAGTGGCACACATGAATCCAATTGGCATTTAAGACATTGGTGAATTCAAAAGAGTGGAGGGATGATGAAAGAAAGCAAAGGACAGTAGTAATGATTGGAACTCACTGTTCATGTCCTGATATGATGTCATAAATTGCATTTTCATGTGTAATTATTACCAAGATGAAAGTGATGGAATTAACTTCTCTGCTCTTTGGGTTGGAAACAGGTCCCAACAAACAAGCCATGAAAATCTTCCCTTGAAATTAGATTCGAAACTTCATGAACATACATTCAATCATTTAGCATGTAGACCAGACCTTGTTTGGTTTGCAAGGAAAAGAGGATCTTCCAATATTATTTCATGCCAAAAGAAAAAATTTTTGTGCTGCAACAATTCCATATAATCATCCTAGTTTATTGAAACCCTCTTATTCATTGTCTTGTAGCTTTAGCATATTACATCCTAAGACTTGTGAACCCTTTGTACTGCAACCAAAACCTGCTAAAATAGTCCTTTTTTTTCCCTCGGTGCCTAAAGAAATGCAGAGAAATTCCCTACATCTATAGGACACAAGAAGGTGTGTGTCAAAAAAGAAAGAGCAAATCAAATTAAATCTATAATTTACCAGGGTTACTAATTTTATACAGTAGATTCCATTGTTAAATCTATACTTATAAGACCATAAATTGTAAGAAAAATACTTTAAAAAAATGCCTACGAAAATAGAGAAAAATTTGTCAGATACTTTATAAAATGATGTGCACAAAAGACAGTTGCAAAACGATATTTTATTTAGTTGAATACTAATATCATTTATACACTTCAGACACAAAGCTTCATTCCAATGAGAGAGAGACAATATGGAAAAGAGCGGGTAAGGTATCTGTGGTTCCCTCTTTGGGATAAGGTTAATACAAGAGATATAAGGGCATTGTAACGAAATTATATATACAGAGAGAGAGAGAGAGATTGATTTATATCTATACATCACATATTAACGATGGTACTGGGAGGGTGAAAGAATATGTATCAAAGAATTAGTATTTGCAGGTTTTGGTGCGCATGGTACAACAATTGATTGTAAATTCTGGCCACCCAGATCCCAAATTAAATATGTACATCATAGTTTTACATTTTGGAGCTTACATTGTAATCAACAACATACCATAGATCTAGTATATAGAAGACAGAATCATGATTTTGAAACACAGACCATGGCTTGGTTCATGGATGTATTGAGAGAGAACGAGTGTGTGTGATCAAAGAGTTTGAACTCCTAAAGGTGCTATTGAAATTTGATCCTAAATCTTTTGCATAGATAATACTCTGATCTAATCCAGAGCCAGAGCTGCAGATTCTAATAGGGGCCTAAGGAAAATGAACCCGGTAGATATGCACCCTCATGGAAAGAGGGACAAAAGGTTTAGTTACGGTGAATGTTTATGAGAATGGTTGATCAAATAAAACGAATTGTAGTGGATAATAATTGTTCAAATGTATTGATTTATTAACTCTGATATTTGACTTATTTTTGCTGCGCACACATATTTTCTTTGCAGACTAATTTTCCCTAACAGATTCTATGGTTCAAAGAATCAAAACATGCGTAAATAAATGAACCAAAGAGTCCAGTTTAGGGCCCTACAGTTATTTCTTCCGTGCAGACAAATTGTCCACCAAAACTGCATGTCTCTACAAAACCTATCTAGATTCTAAGCATTTGGAGCTTATTTTGGGTGTCCCTCAGTCCATTCTCCCGTGAATCTAAGGTTAGGGTATTGTCCAATGTATCTACTCATATCAAATATTATACCTAAAGTACAAACATTAATCATATGAGCTGATAAACTTGCATCAAACATTAAAGGGGAAAATGTGAATGAATTAATCACGTGGGCTGCCAAAATATGTAGGCTATGCAAGAGCAATGTGCAAGAAAATATTGCAGTATGATAAATCTATAGAATAAGTCAATTAAGGTTATTCTACCATCTCGTCTCTGGATATTAATACAAATGGATGTAGGTATTGGTACTCAAGAAGATAGTAAAAATTTTCGAAAAATAAACGAGGAAAGGACAGACCTGGGAGATAATTAAGGTGCCATCTAACTTTGACATCATTTAGTGGGGAAAAGGGACTATGCCGAGAATCACTTTCACTGGACGGCCACTGCTATGAAGAATATTGGAACGGAAGGATAGGGGGAAGGAAACTGATCAGACAATGAGAGCCATGGACTAGCAGAAAGAATGGGGACAGCTTCCATGCAGTGCACTTACAAGCCATTCAATCACTTCGTCTCTTGCAGTTGGATCACCATAAACCTCGAAAATTCCAACCAAAGGTGACCTTTGACATGTATAGATAAGACAGTAAAAAGATTGACTGAGAAACTTTAGAAGTTCGCAACACGTACAAAGAGCACAAGTAATATTCAGTTTCTCATTTTCATTTTCATTTTACCAATTAGAGTTGCTGTGCAACTAGTCTACATAGAACAACAACAAAAGCACACCATTTCACCACTGTCTTTTCAGAAAAGTATCTTCATCTGCACACATGCGTATTTGAAAATAATAAACTCATGTAAACCTTGCAAGGAATATCATTAACCATATGCAACATTTTCCCCCACTATATGCATACCAAGTGCTCCTTGAGAAAAGGCAAATCGCAAATATCCAGTGTGAGCCAGAAAGTTGAACGATCAAAGCTGGATCAAAGCTGGATTCAGTTATGCAAAGCTTGACAGTCAACTCCAATATCAGCATACAATGCACATTTCATAATGCACCAATAATTGATGCATATGGTAGCAATAGGGCATGAACAAAAAATTATAGTTAGTAAGTAAAAAGAATGCAAATTATGCCATTTGCTCGTTGGTTGCTTGTCCTGGCCTGGATTCATCGACCCAAAATACCATTGCTGAAAATTCTGTACAGAAAAACAATCATTTTTATGTTTGATTTGAATTTCCAGAACTAAGAATTTTTCACATAATATTTTCCATCAAGACAAGCTAACCAAAAGATGGTAACTCAAATTGCACTCCTTGCCTTGTATAATTTAAGGTTGGGACAAGGAATCTAACCATCCTGAGCCTACCAGCAGTATTAGTCCAAATTGTCTCATTACTGGCAACGGGTCACCACCAAACGAGGACTTGAAGCTATGAAGACCTGTGGATTAAAATGTCAGTGATCAGTAATTTTGAAGGAGAGAGAAAACTCTGACAGAATTGAACCATCAAATACTGCAAACACTAAAAATAAGCATCAGGACATGGACTGGTTGTAAACTGAGTAATAAAGAAGAAAACATGTGAAGCATCCAACGTCAATGGGATGATGAATAGCTTCACCTTTTATGCGGGCGCATATGCAGGAGACAAAGGATGGGAAATATCCATAAAAAGCATCTGCAAAATTAATTGTCACAAAGCTTCCTATCAATATTTTATGCACCATAATTTTCTAGAAATTTGCCGGTAAAGAGTAAAGTACAATCAACATACAAAAGCTAATGCAACACCATGTCATATATAATAAGACCTTGCAGCCGCTCCCAGATTTTGCTACATTTCTGATATGCTACTGTTCAACGTTTCATGACTAAATCTTCTTGTCTCTTGATATTATTTTGACAGAAATTTCTTGGACTGCATTTCAAGTGCAAGTGCAAATTGAACAAATCAAGGAAGCTGATTATAATGAACCAAACCCAATGTCCTTATTGACAAGAACCATAGGCAAACTTGTATGTAAACAGTCTGCTAGCTATAATTAGGTTTGCCACGAGATTGAAATGTATAAAGGCATATAAGCAATTTGCAAGAGAAACAGGATTGACCAAACTAGTAATGTTTATAACAGAGAATAATGAAACATAGGACCAAATCATAGAAGTTTCTCTGATCAGAAATTATGAAGAAATGACTCAAGCATATAGAATAGAACAAGATTTGCTTGTTCTTCTGACATTGACCACTACAACCACTTTTAGAAATTCCTCCACTTTTGCACTTTCACCGTCTTTGGAAAGAACAGGAATAATATATGCCATCCATCCCTGAAACAAAAATATTTGACTGCAAGAAATTGCCTCTTTCTCACATAAATCCTACAAATGAATAGCCTAATGACAGTTAAGATTTATTCATAAAAGGGCCAATTGATGACAGAGAAGTATCGAAGTAAGAGCCAGTTGCAGAGAAGTATCAAATCAGGGCAAGAGAGAAGTTTAAATCAAACACCTGAAAGATATTTACAGCCAGCCATAAAATCAAGGGCACCCGAAATCACCAGGGACCAAGAGGCCCGCTATGCTCAATCTTCAAGAGAAGAAAATCAATTATACAAGAACAAACGCTTTCATCTTCACTATTACTTCTTGTTTCTGCATTGAAATTATAGACAATGGTGTTCCATCTAAACACTTAATTAAAGAATCGGTTTTTTCTACAGATGCACTTATGTAAATTATTACATTTAGACAAAAAAAAATACATACCGAAACATTGTTTTTAAGAAACTTTTAATATTTGTCTTGTTTGATAAGAAAATAACCTGTTTTTTGGAGAGGATATCAAAAAAATAAATTTTTGATAGAAAAGTTGCAATAAGAAAACAAATGTGTTTTTGTCTGAAGAGATTTGTTCAATGATACAAAGCAGACATGTTAGGGAACTATACACCTATTTTCCCCTTTCATCTGCAAGAAATTATCAGTATATAGATCTATAACCATCTAAAATCTGACAGCCAAAATATCAAGGTAATAGATTGAGAATCTCATCCTCAGAAGTGTCCTGCATTGCAAACCCCAGAGAACTCCAAGTTCACACAGTTTCTCTAACTTTGACATCAATGGTTATTCATCAACGAGAACCAATTTCCAGGAAGATCATTCTAAGACCATGCTCTTTGTAGTTTCTCAACCCTGTGAACCATAATATCGACTTTTGCCCATTCATGGCTGATCATAACATCATAACTGATGCCAGCACCATAAAGAGATGAAAAAAAACAGAAATTCTTGTTATTTCTAACTTGATAAACATAAGATGAAAAGCTGGAAATCGGAAAAATTTTCACAGCTTTCCATTTATAAACGCTGATGGAGAACAGTTCGACTTCCACTTTGGTACATGCTTCAAATCACTGCAATTACCAGTAGTCTCCACATGAACAGCTCCCATTCTCAAAACAATGGAACCTGTTTGAGTCCCTGACGATGATTCTCCTCTGAGCAATTTTTGAGATAAATTTAATGGCAGTGTGGCAATCTACACAAGTTCGCAAATTCTTGAAAATCTTCAATGGAGTTCCTGGAGGAGTAGAAATAATACCGAATGCAACTGCAAGCTTCTCACTATGATATGATAAGTGTTGTTCCTTTTGCTCCTCCTCTACATCATGCAGCACAAAATTTGTATTGGGAACATAGCCCTCCTCCATCATCTTTGTTGACACCGTCTTCAAATAGTCATGAATTTCTTTAGATTGCGGATGAGAGTTATCTCCCACCAAGAACACATGGACTTGTCTCTTTATCTCTACCCAGCTCAAACCCGGTTTCTTCACTAGACCTCTATCATCCATAAGCTTCCTGATCTTTGCCACTTCACTCCACTTTCCTGCAGTGGCATAGATGTTGGCCATAGTCACGTATGTAGCTGGGTTTTCAGGTTCAATTTTAAACAATGCTTCTGCCGCTCGCTCAGCCAGATCAAGATTTCCATGAACTCGGCAACCACCAAGTAAAGAAGCCCACGGAAATCTATCAGGCTCCACAGGCATTTTGTTAATAATATCTTCAGCTTCTTTAAATCGGCCAGATCGTGCAAGAAGATCAATCACACAAGAGTAGTGATCAGGAGTATGTTTCAACCCATGTTTCTCTGTTATTGAGTAGAAATACTCAAGCCCTTTATCTACTAATCCAGCATGCACGCAAGCTGATAGTACCCCAACGAAGGTAACATGATCAGGCTGCATACCCGATTTTAATAACAACTCAAAAAACTCAAAAGCCTTATTGGGTTCACCATTTTGAGCATACCCGGCAATCAATGAAGTCCATGAAACCAAATCTGGTTTTGGCATCTCATTAAAAACTCTTTTAGCACATTCAATATTTCCGCACTTTGAATACATATGAACAAGGGCACTGGCTGCAAAAGAGACTGGATCAAACCCCAGACGAACCATATGAGCATGAACCTCTCTACCGAAATTTTCCAGAGCATGATCTGCACATGTATTCAACACCCCAGCAAAGGTAAACTCATTCGGCCTAATCCCAGACGTCAACAAATCCGAAAACAATGTGAACCCCTCTTCCTTTCTCCCATCCTCAAAATACCTGTCAATCATGGCCGTCCACGACACCACATCTCTCTCCAATGCCCCATCAAAAACTCGCCGACCTGCATCCAAACTCCCACATTTTCCATACATATCAGAAAGCGCACTCCAAACAACCGCATCTGAATCCAACCCAATTCTTACGATATGCCCGTGAATCTCCTTCCCAAGCCTTAAACATTGCATCGCAGATGAAGCAGCAAGCACACTAGAAACGGTGAACTTACTACATTTCCCGTTCCCACTTTTCTGCATAGACCTAAACAACTCCAAACCCTCCTTGGCCATATCATGTTTAACATAACACGAAACCATTGCGGTCCATGAAAAACTGTCTTTCTCAGGCATTTCATAAAACAGTTTACGAGCCTCTTCAATTTTCCCAGCTTTCGCGTACCCGTTAATTATTGTGTTCCAAGAACACAAATCTCTCTCAACCATTGCATCAAACACTTGTCTAGCATGAACTAAACTGTCGCATTTCACATACATGTCAATAATACGATTTGATATGAAAATCCCAGGTTTAAAATCAGATTTTTTGATGTGGGCATGAACCAATTTGCCATCTAAAAGGGATTTACGTTGAAGACATAATTGAAGCAGAGTCGAGTATGTTGAAGCGGGAAGTTGATTCACATTGTCTAATAATTGTATTGCTTCTCTTAAACGATTTTGTTGGCAGAGTGTTGCAATTGTTTCCCTGAACTTGTTCTCTTCCGGGTTTGATTTGAAGAAGGATTTTTGAATTTGGGGTTTTATCAAATGGGTTTGAGAAGAAGAAGAAGAAGAGAATGAATTGAGGGGAAGAAACAGAGAGGATGAATTAGGAGACAATTTCAGGATTTTCTTCATTGCTAGAAGTGAATCACAAGAAACATGAGAGGAAAGGAGGATATCGAAAGTCAAAAATCTGGAAACATTTGGAAAACCCGAGGAAACAAATTGTACAAGGAAAGCCTTGTTTTCCGGACTGCTCTTCCTTACTGCAAAGTGTTTCCGATTTTCTTCGAACCGAACTTGTTCTCTTCTCGGTCTGTTTCAGAGTGTTTATGTCATTTTGCTCCTAGGGCTTTTACCCATTTTCTTGCGACAAGTTTGAACTCACTAGATCTTTTCGACGCTAAAATACACATCAACTACATTAATCGGTATGAGTGTGTTTCAGAATAGGAATTTTGCTTTATATGATTTGGTTAATTTGGTGGATGAAAGAGAGGAAGATCCAATGGATTATTTCTGTTCTTTTATATTGGCTAGTGAATCAACTCCATGCTCTATTTTTTATGATGATTTTAAGTTATTTAATAAAATATTTATCATTCTTTCAAATAAATATACACTTTTTCAAGAGACAGTCTAGTGATTATAATCTCTCTCTTCAACACAGTAATTTCAAGTTTGAATTTCTATAAAACGAAAAAGAACACTAATTTCTTCTGAGTAATAGAAAATGCATGAAATTATAAAAAATGGAAGTGAATCATAACCATTTAGGAGGAAAAATGTAATGTTAGAAATCGTTTTTTTTAATCTTTTTTACATACTTAAAAGAGACTATTAGATTGTGAAGTTTGTTAAACCTAACCGTTTTAAATTTAAAACAAATAAAATATGAATCAAATGTATATAATATTCTAAAATAATCGATACGATCATGTTTTAATCAAATTTTAATTAAATATATATTTTAATTAATTTAAATATATTTATAAATATAATATAAGAAACAACTGTCGACATTTATAAATATAAACTATCATATAAAATTTAATTTATTATTTAACTCATGGTTCTAAACTTTAAACAAGTGAAGGAAGAAGGGTGATGGCACCATTTGGTCAAAAATGTAAGTGGGATCCTCTCAAATGCCCTATTCATTTATATACAATTTTGCAGCAAATCATCTTTGCCCTATTTCCATTTTTAAATTCAAATAGCAAAGGCTAATTGAGAATTTTTCCTTGGTGACCCTTCTCATCAAAAGCCCCCCGCCATCCCACCTTCTGTATCCTCTTATCATGAAGCGCAAAGATCTTATGATGACTGCTGACCAATCCTCTATAGTTCACATAATTAGAGAGGGGAACAGGTGTGCAGATCACTCGGCAAAAATTGATCACTTGAAAGTTCCTGGACTACATGTTTTCTCCACCCCTCCATGGTCACGGGCCCTCCTTGTCTAAGGAGCTGTCCCAGGCTCTAGTCTCATTGTCTCCTTTTGGGCCCGCTTTGGGCTTTCTTGTAAACCAAAAAAAATGACTTTTCTTTAGTAAGGTTGGATTCTAATTTGGTCTCTACGTGTAGTTGTGTACTAAATAGCTCTTCTCTTGATTTTATGTTCCTTTCTACAACTCTTTCCTTTTATATATTTATATATATATTAAATCATATTTTGACAATAGGGAATAGAGATTAGTAAATAAAATTGAAACTTTCTATTAGATAATGTTTTTTCTCTCTCCATATATATTACCACAATAACAACGATCAAATTTTTATCTCACTAAATGTGATCGATTATATGAATCATTTTATATTATTGTATTTTATTTCATATCTCATGTTTATCTATATTATTATTTTTTATACAACAAGATGTGATATGACTCCAAATGATGAATCTGATATGGATAATTTCGATAAGATTTCATTCTTAAATAAAAATCTATTTTTTGATTTTTTTTGTTCATTTATTCCATGACTATAACACGAAGGATACATTTTATATCTTGATTTTGAATCAAAAGAGATATTTCAAGAAATGACAAATATATTAACTCTATCAATAATTGAGTTGGATTTGGTGTATCATAAGGAATTTGTCTTTTTTATTGATTCCTACGAGTTGGATCAAAAATAATTCTTTATTAAGTTATTCGATTTCAGGGATGAATTGAACAAGAAATGTTTATTTGTTCTACTTCCTTTATTTTAACGAAGAGAATGAATCTTTTTATAAAAAAATTAGAAAAAATGGTCCGAATCTCTTACAGAAATGATTTGGAAGATTTAAAACAGAAAAAAGTTACATTTGCTAGCAACGATATAACGGAGATAGTCGGTCTATGCAGGACGTTATGCAACTAATTGGATTATGACCATAAATTTTATTAGCCTTTAAAATAATTATAAATTAAATCTTTTAATCTTTTAAATAAGTTAACTCATGCACACATTTAGTATTATTATTTTTTTATATTGTTCTAATGTATTAGAAAATAAAATATATAGTTTAATTAAATTATAATTATAAAAAATATTTAATAAATGGTAATATTGACACGAATACTTACCATAAATCAAAATCATACATAATAATGACAGATGATACGTAAAAAATTAAATAAATCAAATTCCATGTATTAGTCTATTTTAATATTTTTAAAATTTTCTTTTTTAATATAATTTTAAAAAATTGAGCAATTTAAAATAACTCATATTTAAAAATTCAAAGTCATGACTCAAAGTTTTTCTAATATATTTATAAAGGAAAAAAAATCACCAAACCCCATTTTGGCTCTTTCTTTCCAAATAAATTAGAAAAACAAAAAAAAAAACAAACAAAGAAACGAACAAAATGGTTGGCCCAAGAGGATCTTAGGAAGGAGCGTCCTAATTGGTTCATGAAACCTAACCAAGATATGGAAAAGCCATGTACCCCTTGATTGCCCAATCACGTCCCTCCACGTGTCGAGTAATGTTGGGTCCCACACAACCTCGTATAAAGGCGACCTTTTGCATTTCCCCTCCTCGTTCTTCTCCTCCATTTCCACCTTCCCCCCTCTCTTTCACAAGAAGAGGTCGAAGTTCTTCTGATTTTGATCAAATCCAAAGGTAAAATACGATCATTAGATTTCAATCTTTTGTTTCATATTCTCCATTTCTTACGCAAGTAATAATATTCGAAATTTATTTATTTATTTTTTTGGGTTTGATAGTGATTTTTAGATCCGTAATGAGACGGTGGGTACAATGATTTGCTCAATCATTTGTATCTAACGTTGCTGATAGGATTAATGTTGGTGTTCTTTTACTATTTTAAGGTTAGAATTTTGTCTATTGATTGGTCTGAGATCTATATATGTTTCCCGGTGATTGTTTTTCTTTCTAATTTAATTGTGAATCCATGCAAATTCCAAATCACTCATTTTAAAATATTTAATTTTGATTTTTTTATGCAGTCTGGATCACTTAAAAGTTTTGATAATTTTGACCTTTTTTTATTCGAGGAAATTCATGTTCTAGTTTGATCCAATGAGCCCGGCCCGGTGTCCTTTTTCCTGTATCCTCGTAGGAGTATCAGCATCTCCATGGATATCAATATTGAAGGGGATCGTAACATTTTTTGAGTACTTTGCCCTGAATCCACTTACAAGTTTGATAGATTTCTAGCTATTCTGTGGCAGATTTATTTCCCATGTAATTTGAGTAGGTATAACACTATATATTAAATCATGATCCTTGAAGAGGTTACTGCTCTACTTGTCATTGGCCTGGAGCTCTTTGACACTATCACCCAATTGATATAGTGTCTGTGCCGTATTCCTAGTTTAATGGGTTGAATTTTTTGCTTGTGTATCTTAACCGTATGAAGTGTACCATTAGGTTTTATTTGTGTATGTTCAGTCTCCTATAATTCATAGTTAAGACTCATATCTCAAAACCTCTTTGCCCTTCTGTCCAAAACATTATGATGGGGAATCATCCTTCAATCTAGAGGTGGATAAATACATGTAAAACTAATCCATTAAATTTGTGGCGCTCTTTACACGTATATACAGACTGAATTTTCAGATAGATATTTGGACTTGCATATTGAAGAATCAATCACGTTTAATTGCTTGGGGTTGAATGATTTTTTTGGGGGGGGGGGACTTAAGCTGGTGAATCTGGTTATGCTCATCTATAGTTGTTATGAACTTGTTTTCATTTTTCTTGTAATGAATGATTTTTCTTGTAATAAAGTTAGTTAAAAGTGTAAGCCTATGTGTCTCCCTATCTCAAAGTTCTTGACTGTTGCAGGGAGAGATACCATGGCCGATCAGATTCAACACCCAACTGTGTCTCAGAAGGTAGCTGGCCTTCACCTTCTTCGATCCAGCAATCATCAGGGTCTTCCATCTTATGCTAGTGGTTTCCCACATTCCACTCTCCAACAAAGGCACTTCTCTTATGGAAACTACACCAATACCATGCAAGCATGCCAAGCTACATTTGATCTTTCTATGGTTGCAACAACGCCGTCCCCGATTTTTGTCCAAGCCCCTAAAGAGAAAGGCTTTTCAAGCTTTGCAATTGACTTTCTCATGGGTGGAGTGTCTGCTGCTGTATCCAAAACTGCAGCTGCACCAATTGAGCGTGTTAAGCTTTTGATCCAGAACCAGGATGAGATGATTAAGGCTGGTCGGCTCTCTGAACCCTATAAAGGCATTGGAGATTGTTTTAGCCGAACAATTAAAGAGGAAGGATTTGTGTCATTGTGGAGAGGAAACACTGCTAATGTTATTCGTTACTTCCCCACTCAGGCCAGTATTCTCGTCCCTTATTTTTGCATGCTAGTTTCTAACAAAGTGAATAGCACATGGAAATGTTTTGACATATTGATATGTGGGTTTATGCATGCTCTTAAATGAGCTGTTGGCTTTTGAAAACGGAAATGATGTGTTGGGAATGTTAGAATCATTTTTAATATATCCACCTATGATGGTAAAATCAAGCAACTTATTTTATTATTGGTATTTTCTGATATCCTGACATGGATATGTGCTCCTGAAAATTTCACCAGGCCTTGAACTTTGCATTCAAAGATTACTTTAAAAGGCTTTTCAATTTCAAGAAGGATAAGGATGGTTACTGGAAATGGTTTGCCGGCAACTTGGCATCTGGAGGTGCAGCCGGTGCATCTTCCCTCCTTTTTGTCTATTCCCTTGACTATGCCCGAACCCGTTTGGCAAATGATGCAAAGGCTGCAAAGAAGGGAGGAGAGAGGCAATTTAATGGTTTGATTGATGTCTACAAGAAGACACTTGCATCGGATGGCATTGCTGGGCTTTATCGTGGATTCAACATCTCATGTGTTGGAATTATTGTCTACCGTGGTCTGTACTTTGGAATGTATGATTCTCTGAAGCCAGTCATTTTGACTGGAAAGTTGCAGGTAATGTTCTTCTTTTCCTTCATTTCCTCCTATTTTATTTTATTTTTTTCTCCTTTTGACACAGTAACAAAATGGGTGCCCACTTTGCGTATTCAAGAGGATGATTAGTTTCATATAGGATTTGGTTCTCGTTAGTTGTTTTTTGATTTTTTCATTTCCATTTAGCTACTGCATTTTAAACATGAGCCACTATGGAGCTTTGTTTAGTTAAGTTCCTTAAATTACTTTGAGCTACTTCTCCAACTCTAGATTGACACTAGTGCTTTTTGCTTTTTATTTTTCCGTCATCCATAATGAATAAAACAAATAAATTTGTTTACATCCTTGTTGCAGCAATTGTACCAACATGGAGGATGTCTAATGCTCCATTATGTGTTTCTACTTTGCGACTATAATTGTCAAAATCTTGATTTCACCCATATGATTTGATGATTTTTCGAATGATTTAATTTAACTTTTTGTAAAATCCCTACAATTCTTCCTTTGAGACCAATTAGGTAAAATCCCAATTTTAGCAACCATTCCAAGTATTAAATACCTTGAGCAATCCCTATGTTGCCATCTTCAGTATTCTAATTGTAAAAGGAGGACAGTGTTTAGGGTTTTTTGGAAATATCTCTCGGTTTTTTGGAAATTTAATTTCCATGGTGCAATCTGATTTATGACTTTTTATGTCAATTTTTTTTTCTTGCTTCTTTCAAATGGTGTTGCATTTTGTGCAAGTTTCTCATGCATCTTAGCATTTGCAGCATGCAATACTCCAAAACTGGTTGCTTACAGTATTTGTTTCTGATAAGCAGTTTCTACAGCAAATGATAGTCTTTGTTTGCCTGGAAATTTGACTTTGAATAGATCATGGATGGTGGGGTTGAGCATGTTTACTAACTTGTTTCGGTTTTTTGAAAATTTAATTTCCATGGTGCAATCTGATTTATGACTTTTTTTGCCTTTTTTTTCTTGCTTCTTTCAAATGGTGTTGTATTTTGTGCCAGTTTCTCATGCATCTTAGTATTTGCAGCATGCCTTGAATACTCCAAAACTGGTTGCTTACAGTAATTGTTTTTGATAAGAAGTTTCTACAGCGAATGATAATCTTTGTTTGCTTTTGAAATTTGAGTGAGTTTTGCAAATTTGAACAGATCATGGACAGCGGGGTTGAGCATGTTTACTAACTTGTTTCTTAATCGCCCTATCAGGATAGCTTCTTTGCTAGCTTTGCTCTTGGTTGGGTCATCACCAATGGTGCTGGTCTTGCATCCTACCCAATTGACACTGTTCGCAGAAGAATGATGATGACTTCCGGTGAGGCAGTCAAATATAAGAGCTCAATGGATGCCTTCTCTCAGATCTTGAAAAATGAGGGTGCCAAGTCTCTCTTCAAGGGTGCCGGCGCCAACATTCTACGTGCTATTGCTGGCGCTGGTGTGCTTGCTGGGTACGACAAATTGCAGATGATTGTTCTTGGAAAGAAGTATGGATCAGGTGGAGCATAAGCCTTCTCTACTTATCATAGCATTAGATGGTGATGAAAATTGAAATCTGAGTTCGATATCTTAAATGCGGCCTTTTTTTATCATTTTCAAATAATTCATTGTTTTGATTTTGAAGGATGTTACGCCCAAACCGATTCTTCTCGTGGGATTATGTTTTTTGATTCCACAAACATTTGATTATTATAATTTATTTCAATGTCATTATTGCTTCATCTATAGTTTCCTAATTTTTGATTCTTTTGCTCTTCATTTATATTGCTACTTCTCCTCCCTTCTCTGTTACTACTTTATAGGGGAGAAAGTACATTGGGGTTTTAGATTTGGAAAACCATGTCTTGAAGCCAAAACAGCTCTTTTTTTTTTGTTGTATAAGAATTTAAATCTGGGATCGATTGGGGAGAGAGGTTTGTACCACTAGGCTGTCCCCTTGGGGACGAAGCCAAAACAGCTCTTTGAATTGCATTGAGGTATTTTTATGAACAGTGACTACCATATAAAGCAACAGACTTGAAATGGGATCGTTTGTACTTTCTAGGGTATCCTTATGAATCTGGGGCTTGAAGCAATTTTTTTTCCCAACTTTTGCAATTAAGCTCAGGATGTGACCCCTTAGATCATGGTCAGATATGGCATCTTCCTATTGATGGTATATGATCCATGCCATTTTCTTAAGATCCCACATGGCTATTCACTGATCCTCATTGGAGTTGATATAAATCAGGAGCCCTCTTAATAGTTTTATCCAAGTTTTATCCGGAATTTTCATCTTAAGAGGCACTGGGTTGCCTTATTGAGAAATGTTTTGCGGTGAAACAGGTTTCACAATTGAGATCTGGAGCTTCATTCGTTCATATATAGAGCCTAACTTGAGGGGCTACCAACGAGAAGAAAATTGCCCCTTTCATTAGCAATTTTATACACAAGCAGATAATCGGTTTAGTGGGTAATAGTGTTAGATCGCTTAATCAAGTTTTGAATTCAACATTCAAACAAAATTAATTAGAATATGATTCTGAATAACGATTGATTTATATTCAAAAAATTAGCAATTTTTCATTTTAAAGACCGGAATTTTCATGGATTCCACGTAATCATACGATTAATCTATATCAATGGTTTTTATTCCAATAATATGGTATTCCTCATCGTCTACTGATTCTTTCTAAACTTTCAATAGCTTTACTAGTCTTGAATTGACTTCACAAGGCACAAACTGATCCGACTTTAAGAAAACTGGAACGTGAAGAAACTTCTTTAGCATGACCAATTTACCAAATTTCTCCTTAATGAATTTATGAAATGCTGTGTCTTTCCTTTAGGCTAATTTTTGACCAACTTTAATATCAAAGCCAAACCCTCCATTCTGATCCTATAAAATTCTTCTCTCTCTCTCTCTCTCTCTCTCACACACACACATAGAAAAAAGCATGGCATGTCTGTAGAATAAAGAAAAATTAGACCCAAGAAAGATTAATGCCTTGCTTGAAGACAAGGTCTTCTTTGGTCCCATAGATCTCATGACACTTCCATCTACTTTGCCCTTAATTGATTCTCTCAACTCTCTCTCTCTCTCTCTCTCTCTCTCTCTCTCTCTCTCTCTCTCTCTCTCTCTCTCTCTCTCTCTCTCTCTCTCTCTCTCCTCTCTCTTTATGAACTGCTGAACCTAATATGAGTTTTTCTCTCTCTTTTTTAGTAGGTTTCAATTTATGACTTACTTTTTTTTATGGAATTAATTTCTTACCAATATTTAGACGTATAGATTTATCTATTGAGTTAAGAGTTTTTCTGACCGAATAACTTAAAACTGTTACTGTAAAATTTTATTGTTTGAAATAATTATAATTTATCTTCTATGCTCCGACAAATTTCCTATTCTTAGCGATTAATTTTTATTAAATATTTTGAACTTTGTGATATATTACACTATTTTGTTATTACTAACATGCACAAAGCTAACGGATGGAACTGCCTAAAATTTTTTAAAAAAGAAAAATATGTATGTTTTAGTTGTATTTAAGTAAATGCTGCAAAAAATTTTTCAAAAATTTATAACTTTATACCCCTATTTTGTGCATGATTAATACGCACATCCCATACCCACACCCCACACGTACAAGCTAGATATGTGCAAAGCCAACCCATATCGTTTTTTTTTTCTTTGTTATTGTTATATCAATCGATATTTGAAATCATATTTCGATTAATTTGGTTCGATCGCTTGTCAGACCCATTTTAGGAATAGTTCTCCGGACATAATGTTTTTCATTTCTAAGTTTAAGCCAACCCATGCTTTAATTAAAGACATTCATGGCATGATATGCCTAGTCCTCCTCACGGGAGTCATGCCACTCTCCACCATCTACCCTAACTTGTTCCCCTACCAAAATCACACTCATTCTTTGCTTTTATGGAGTCATGCCATGTACAAAAGAGTAGGTATTTAACCCGCAACTTTTTTTTTTCTTTTTCATTGGAAGTCTTGAGTGTTAAATTATATATCATATACAACGAGTAAATAAAATAAAATTATCATTAGGATTTGAATATTTTTTTAATAGAAATTACCGACTATGCTAACCGTTAAACTATATATACTAGTGCAACTAAGCATAACTTAGACTGCGAGAGATTATTTTTTCTCTAAATTAGATCTGATTGAGGCCCTTATTTAGAAAATTAATGTTAGATGCAGTCCAGAGACTTTTAATACAAAAGGAAAAAATTAATATAATAGTAATTACAATTTTTTTTATAAAAAAAATTAATTTTTGTCCGCAAAACTTATTTTTTTCTATAAAAACTTTCGATCTAATTAAAAATTTTTATAAATAAAATAAGATAAAATAGAATTAATATTAAAACAAGTTAAAAAATCCTATGGTAGTCGGTAGATTAGATCACCCCGCTAGGAGTTTCCCATTTATGGGTTCCCTTTGCTATTGTAGAAAGGAATGTTCATTCACCTACTTTTCCAACCTGTGACCTACACATTTCTCTGAATGTGCAGAAGTGGCTGAGCTATCCACAGCAAACTTATTGGTAATCTACCCTAACACAAAAAATCTCTTAATATTGTATTTCATAACAAATTTCTTGGGTGACAATAATTTTGAAGAGAGAGAGAGAGAGAGAGAGAGAGAGAGGTAGGTTGAAAGAGCATAAAGAATTGACATCGGTAGCTATCGAGAATTATGGTATATGAAAACTTCTTAATATTAATATTTTTTTATTTTTAAAATATTTTAATATATTAAATTAATTAATATCTATATATTTTTATATTTATATGTTTGTACATATTTATTTTTCATATATTTTTATAAAGGATTATTTTTTTATATTATTTTGTATCTGTTTATGTTTTTCATTTTTGTTTCCGTGTAATCTAGCCGGAGAGCAGCAAAGCATCAATACAAGCTTTTACCTTTTTTATGGGACTATAGCTAGCCTTCTCTTTCTTCTTCAAGAAATTTACCCTATTCATTCAAACACCTCTGCCACATCCTACCAAACTACCTACATTTCTTCATAAACTTCTTTTGAACAAAGACCCAAAAACATTATATGTTTTTATAAATCTAAATTTGGTCAATTTTTGTTGGGTCACACAATCAAAAATGTCATAAAAAATATTTTCGTTGGCATTTCTAATTTCACTATTATATCATATTACACGGTCGTTAATTAAGGATTAATAAGTTCTTATTCAGACTCAAAGCAAAATTCAACAAATTAGTTTATTACTCTAAATGCCGATGAAGATCGTAGTTGTTATTTTCATTTTTTTTAATTAATTATATAAATTTTAGATACTATCTTTTGATCGTATATTAATAAATATATCAGACATTTTGATACTATATATTAATCGAGATCAACTATTAAGTACACATTTAAAACCTTTCGATTATAATAAACAAGAATCATAATTAACAACATAGAACAAGTATTGATGATAAAAATTTTAATTTTAAGTTATAATTAGGAAATTTTAATATAATCAATCGATATTTAAAATTATATTTTAATTAATTCAGTTTGAATATTATCGGATTTAATTTATGAAAACCCTCCCAACATAATTTTTAAAATTTTTAATTTTTAAAATTGATAGTTAATTAAAAAATTTAATATTTTTATTTATTAGATTGATTATCGATCGATATAATTAAGATATTTATTATGAATAAAATATGTTAGAAATTAATTTATTTAATTATTTAATGTCATACCAACTCTAAAAGATAATTTATTTTGATGGCAAGTGCATCGTTTTTGGTTTTGCGAAGGACATTCGTCGTGGAGAAAGGACCCGAAAAGAATTCTATTTGTACAATTGTACGGAAATGATTATGCATGGAAAATGGCTGTTGTACTTGTGCAGCTGAAGAGCATTATGCTTTTTGTTGTTTCCTTTTTTTTTTTTAATATTTTTTTGCAGAAATATTTTCTACCAAATAAATTAATAATAAATAGATGAAATTGATTGTTTCAACAAAAGACATATCTTTTCTTAAAACGATATTAAAGAGCAATTTTTGGACGACCAAACTATTCCAACCATTTATTATTTATTTATCTATCTAACTATTTAAAGGGTTTATCCGATACGTAAAGTATTCTCCGATTTAATACGAAGATAAAAGAAAGATGGATATATATGTAGAGTAGTTTTTTCCTTATATTTTTTTTTATAAAGACATTGTTTCCACATTTCAAATTTATAATTTTGATATCATTAGAAGAACAACTCAGTTATTACGTCAAGATTCGTCATCTGTTTATCTCTTATAGTTTTTGAAAGAATGTGAAACCAAGGAATAAATGCGAAACATAACCCCATAATTTTTTTTGTAAATTATTGATATTCAAAAATAATATTAAATTTAATTAAATTCCATTCAATTCAAATTAGGTATTTTAAAAATGAAATTTTATTAATATTTATTTTTTTATATAAAACTCGAACGATATAGGGGTTTTTTATTTATCTCTTTTATTTTTTTTTACCATGTCTTGAATACCGTTCGATATTTAGAGTTTCGACCCGATTAATCCGAACCAACTGCTACAATGACTTTTTTCGAAAGACGGATTTTTCAATAAGAAACGCTTCATACATATGAGAATTCGATATTTTCAACGAAAGTTAAATTTCAATCCTATTTAAAAATATTCAACTAAATATTTAATTAAACCAATCTACGCTCTGTTTATCTCTTTTATTCACCCTCTTTAATGGTCCCAAGAATTTCAAACCTACCATATCGAAACCCAATGATGCGTGTTCCTTTCTTTGATGGAAAGTCAAGGGACAAGTGGATAATCTTGGCTGCATCTCCAAACGGCGCCGTTTGGTTCTGCTTGTAGTCATAATTATTCGAGAAAGATGCACGGGGAGTTGAACTTGCCTGTTTCTTAAACCCCTTACAAGAGCACCCGAACCAAACAACAAAACACTGAGAGAGAGAGAGAGAGAGAGAGAGAGTGAATGGATAAAGAGAGAGAAAAAAAAGGAAAAACACAGTGCACTGTGTGACTTTTTAGAGGAAGAGGGAGAGAGGGAGAGAGTCCATTTCTCTGCTTCAAGAATGCCTTCAATGTTAGTTATCTCTCTCTCTCTCTCTCGCTAGCATTTAATTAGTATTATCTTTTCTAAGTTTGATCTGCAATCTCTTTCTCTCACGTCGTTTCTCAAGCTTTTTTTTTTCTGTTCTAGCAAAATCTTGATGTGAGTGCACAAATTTCCTTGCATTTTAGCCCTAGAATTGAGTTAATCACTTCTTCATTTTGAGCTTTATCAGCCTCCCTGTGATTCACGAGAATGTGCTTCTCAGCTTTCGCTGAATCAGGTACTTCTGATCATTTTCATTCTCGAGAAGATTCTAGAAGCTTTTTGCTTTTTTCTTTCTTTGGGAGTTCTTTGAATTGCGGTTATGGTGGATTTTATCGATGATTTGGTGTATATTGCAGCTTAATTGACAGTTTTGTTGGGTTGAAGATGAATGGGAGTAGTAGTAGACAAATGGAAGTGCATTATATAAACACAGGATTTCCATACACTGTTACTGAGAGCTTCATGGATTTCTTTGAAGGCCTTTCTCATGTTCCTCTCAATTATGCTCACCCTCCTCCAATTCATGATCAGGTATATATATATTTGAACTTTTCATCATCTTCTTTTTTTTTTTTTTTAATAAATTATATTCAGAAGATATCCAAAAGCTCACTTTTGATTTTTTTGGAGTTAATTTTATGGATTGTTCATCGTTGCCACCGGCGGCACCATTTCGATAGAAGAGTGGGTAGAATTCTTACAACTTAATTATCCCCTGGAATGGGGTATTGTAATTGGTAGCGTAACCTTACTATCCACTACGATTCAACCTTCTGTTGCTATGATTCAAATCACAGTGTCAAAATGATAAAATTTTATATATGGGCGCATTGGTTATTGAAAAACATCTCATGAAATCTAATTATAATACAGCTGCACCAATGAAACGGTTCAAATGGGATTTCTTATTTTCTTGTGTGATTTACCCTTTTTTCTCACTATTTTGAAGTGTTATCTATGTTATTGCAAATGCTTTTAGTTGCGAGAATTTTAAGCGAGATATTTTTCCACAGTTTGAGTGTCAAACTACCACTGGATTATTTTTTTCTGCCTACTAGTCATCACGTTCAGAGTTATCCAATAATCACTACATATATAACCTCATGAAACATTTCATGGGGAATTTTCCTGGCAAAAATGCATTTTCCATTTTTTTCCTTCTTTTGTTGTTGTAGAAACTGTTGCAATATTGGTGCAAATTTTAGATAGCTTTAGGTGAGTGGAAGATCTTGACAAATTGCAACTTTGTTGGTTCTTCGGATATCAAGGTTGACCTACATTGACTTGGATCTATGAAATAACAGATGCCCCATCTCTAAGCTGCTGGCGTACCCCTATAGTAAAATGGTACTATAGATGCACGAAATGGGAGAAATGACCTACATGGACTTGACAAATGCTACTAGATAGCTCTAGGCTAGGAGAAGATCTTGACAAAGTGTAACTTTGTGGGTTCTTCGGATATCAAGGCTGACCTACGTGGACTTGGATCTAAGAAAGGATAGATGTCCCATCTCTATGCTGCTGGCCTATCCATACAGTAAAATGGTACTAGAGATGTACGGAATGGGAGCAATGACCTACATGGACTTGACAAATGGTACTAGATAGCATCAGGTGAGTAGAAGATCTTGACAACTTGCAACTTTGTGGGTTCTTCGGATATCAAGGCTGACCTACATGGACTTGATCTGAGAAAGGACAGATGCCCCGTCTCTAAGCTGCTGGCCTACCCATACAGTAAAATGGTACTAGAATTATCCTTAGTTTATTGTCCTGTATGCACAAAAATGGTGGCATTAAAATTTGTTGTCCTGTATCTTTAGGGTGTAAGACATGAAACAACTTATTAATGGACTCCTTCTCATTGGTTTGTGTTGAGGAAGTAGTACATGAGATCATATAGGTTAGAGTTCACTGGTTTCTTCATTTGTTTGTACTTTCTAGTGTCATGTAACTCAGAATTATTCTTGAGTATATGAAGGTGTATGTGTTTTTAACCCTTGGCGGTAAATATATCTCCATGACTATGCAAGATGTCGTCGATGACTTCCATTATTCGTGTATCTTATTTGAATTTCTTGTACAGACACTGATAGCATTTTATTTGATTTATCCAGGAAAGCATGTACTGGTCAATGAATTCAAATTCATATAAGTTTGGATACTCGGGCTTGGGGAGTACTTCTTATTACAGTTCTTATGAGCCAAACGACCATTTACCAAGAACGGAAGTCAGCAGGAGGGCATGGGAGTACCCTTTAGCAATGCAAATTGTAGAGCCTAACACTGTAGAAGTTCAGTCAGGAGAGAATGCAGTCACAGGCGTGGATCCCATACCCGAAGAATGTCAGTAGGAGATTAATTCCGGTTATATTATCAGTTAATTACCTCAGATTTCTAACTACAAGACATAAATTGGAGATAATACTAATTCAATATTATATAATAACTTTTTCTGTAAAAAAAGCCACAATAACGGTAAAAATACTAATTTGGCTGTGTACTGTTATTAAGGGTCCAGCATTCCCAGAGCGTTGATTATCTATGTGCTTCACAATCATGTATAATTTTTGTGCCGTTTGCAGGAGATGTTCAATCCTTAATTTATACTTTTTTTATTTGTGAACTTTTAAAATTTAGGTTGCTTGTGCTGAGATCTTGACTGGCAATCATAGTAAGTACTATCTATCTGATCTTAATGTGTTGCTATCATCTTTTGCAGGCATTCTGAGTTCTCAGAGCTCTACTTCTTCTCAGGTGCGGATCTTGCCTGCTTGTATCAACTGGTGCTAGTGAAACTTGCATTCGTTTGATCCTAATTCATATAGGTTTTGATTTTATCCTTTGGTTTAGGTTAGAGTCTATTTCTTTGGCCCTTCCGCTGCCCTCCTTCAAAAAACCAAGACAACATGCACATGCATGCATACACCTACAAAGAAAGAGAACAAGTGCAAGTTACCTTAGGTACTAGCTTATGTCTAATCCCAATAATGCGGTAATACTCTAGTGTTGTGCTGGTTAGTTAAAAACAATTTTGAAAAGATTTATATGAATTTATAAACCATGCATAGTATAAAAAAGTTATTTATCGGAGGAGATTTAAATGAAAATATAAAAGAGAATAACGAAAGGTTTGAAACCGTACATGAAAACTTTGACTTTGGTAATAGAAATGAGGCTGGAAATACTATTTTAGTATTTGTCACATCATTTGATTTGATATTTATAAACACTTTGTTTAAGAAAAAGAGTCGTACATAGTTACATATAGGGGTGGATCAAATGCTAGTAAAATAAATTTCTTTATCACCAGAAGTGGTGATAGAATGATCTATAAAAATTGCAAGATTATACCATAAGAAAGTGTAGTAATTCAATATAGACTTTTAGTTATAGATGTGTGTGTGCCTAAAAGGCAAAAAGAATATCGTCCATTGGTAGAGTCAAAAATTAAGTAGTGAAAACTAAAAGAAGAAAAAGTGTCGACTTTTAGAGACAAATTAATTAAAGTAGTAATCTGATTACTAAAGGACTTTTAGAAACATATACGCCCACCCTTCCCCTACCTCCGTACTAAGCCGGGGAGCACTTTGTGCACCAGGTGAGTCCTTTAGTAATCTGATCTCTTAATGATGATTCGAAAACTATGCAGGGACAAAATGTATAATAACATTAAGCATATATTTATAGATGTTCTTGGTATATCTAGAGGTCGTGCTCCAATAGGCAACGAGTCATGGTAATGGATTGAGACAATCCAAATTGCTATACGAATCAAACGAGAGTATTATACGAATCTTAAAAGTAAGAGAAGTAACGATACGCTTGAAAAACACAAAAGTGCAAAAAAAGAAATGAACAAGATTATCCACGAACTAAAAAGTAAAGTATATAATGAATTATATAAAAAACTAGAAACTAAAGAGGGAGAAAAGGAGATGTATAGAATTGCCACGCTAAGGGAGAGGAAGGAAAAAAATCTAAATTGTATTAGGTGTATTAAGAGTAAGACCAATAATATACTTATAAGGAATGAAGATATAAGGAAGTATTGGAACAATTTAATATACTTAAATTGTTTCTTTGACAAACTAATGTATGGTTTGGTTCCCTGTATCTTTGTTTGCAGGTCTTATGGCAGGACAACATTGACTCGGATAACATGACCTATGAGGTATGCAATGTTTAGTTTGTTTACTGCCAGTCTTCTTATTGTATTGCCTGATGCACTTTTGACTCAGACATGATATGTAAATGCGGATCCTATGTTATGAAGCTCCTTAGGATCTGAAGCTCTATGTCAGCATGTTGGCTAATTGTTATACTGGATTAGTTTCTTCTAAGCTGGTCAATAATTTAAGTTCCCATCCTTACAAACACTGTTGGTTCTTGCATGAATGGAGATGCACATCGTCAATTTGCTTTGCATGTCTTGTTAATATGCCAAAGCACATTGAGTTGTCTGTCAACAGGAGCAATGGAAGTCAGATTTGAGTCAATTGCATCAAGCATGTTAACAAATTTTGTGCAATAAACAACTGTGAAAGTTCTTGCTTAATTGTTACACTAATGCCAGATTCAGACAACTTGTTGGATAGCTACCAGCGAGGACTAAGGTATTAGGCAATACATATTTTATTTGGAAAGAAGAGGAACATAAATTTTACGTATTTGAGTGATCTATCATCTGGCACTAAATTATCTTTCTTATTACCAAGGCTCCCATATACAGGGTGACTTCTTATTGGTTTTCTGCAGAATCACTTCTGAAATTCATCATTCTTTACACATGGCGTGGTTTCAACTGAGATAACACTGTTCCCTTTATGTTATGCTTATGAGAATGTTGCTTTTGTTGCACATATAGTATGACTTCCTCTTTAAGCTTGTTATTTTTGTTATTTTGTTGGATCAAAGTTGTAAAGTTTGCTAGTGGCTTTATTCAAGCATGGCTGTAATTAGTACTGATGTTCTTATATTCTGCAGGAATTACTAGATTTGGGTGAGGCAGTGGGAAGTCAAAGCCGAGGTCTGTCCCCAGAACTCATAAGTTTGCTTCCAACCTCAAGGTATAAATCAGGTGGATTCTTCTCAAGGAAACGATCTGAAGAGAGGTAAGATTATGTTCAACGTGATTTCTTCATACAAAGTTATCTTCTTGTTGTAGGCTATAGTTGCATGCAAACATGATTGCACCATCTTTCACTCTTGTTTTCTTTCCCTGAATCACAAGCTCACACAAGAAAATATGCTTTCTTCATGCTTTCCTGTGACTGCTGTGTGGCTAAAGTTAAGATGTTTGCATCACCTTTCATGTTGCTTCCCCTGGTCCTGGATCACCGAAAAGAAATGTTGTCCTGCCTTGAAATCAGACAAATGTGTTCCTACTTGAGCTTAGGTTATCATGGTGAGCTAGGTGGGCCAACCCTATTTCTAATATTAAGAGTAAGCTAAGCATAGTAGTAACACTAAGTAAAGCCTTTCTTTCTGTAGGCAATAAGCCCTCCTTGTACCAAGTCAGCCAACCCTGGTTCAATGGATGGTTCAATGAGGCATTAGTCCAGTGCTGCTCGTTTGAGTTCTTATGTGATAACTAAATGGTGAGCTACTCCAAAGGAAATTGAACCAAACATCGGACGAGATGTGATAATTAGTCTATAATAACCTGACAAACAACTGTTCACACAGTTGTGGGCAAGTATTGCCACACATCTGCTGCTGAATGCTCACTCTGGTTTAACCGCTGTTCTTTTGATTACCATTGTTACCTTCTTCATATCATAAAGTGCAGTTCAAGATTTTAAGATTGTCTCTTAGCTTACCAATTAAATTCTAACATTCTGTTTTTTGTGATCATCTAAATTCCAACATTCTATGAGCAGTTGCTTACGGCCAATATTGATTTTAATATCTGTAGTTCTTGTCAAAGGTTAATATTGCTCATCAACTGTCTTTTTGCATGAGACACATACAGGATATGGTACCATGGTACATGTGGTTTGTTGATAACATTGTCTTAGTGGATGAGGTACACGAAGAAATAAAATGTTAAACTCGAATCTTGAAGGGAAATATCAAAAGTGAAAGGATTTAGAATTAGTAGGACAAAGACAAAATATTTGGAATTTATGTTTAGCAATACTAGCGTTAGTGAGATAATGATTAAAATAACAGATAAAGAATTATCTGTAAGTGAAAACTAAGTATCTGGAATTAATTTTACAAAAAGACGGAGGGATTGACAAAGATGTACCGTATAGAATACAAGTAGGATGGTCAAAATGCAGAACCTCATCTGGTATTCTATGTGATTGACAATTACCTTTAAAACTTAATAGGGAAGTTTTATATGATAGCGATTAGACCTGTTTTGTTGTATGAATTAAAATGTTGAGCAATGAACCAAAAGTACAAATAAAGATAAGAGTTACAAAAATATGGATATAACACACAAGAATGGAGAAGATAAGAAATGAGTGTATTGGGGAGAAAGTTGGGATTGCTCCTATTGAGGAAAATTTGAGGAAAACATGATTAAAATGGATGGACACATAGATAAGCGATTGGTAGAGGCTTCAGTTAGACGGAATGAAATTATAAAAAGTACTCAACAAGGGAGAGGGAGACCTAAGAAGATCCGGATAATAATAATAAAATATAATATGAATTATCTAAATATAAATGAAAATATGATACAAGATAGAGTACGATGTCATAAAAGTATCTATATTACCGACCTCATTTAGTAGGATAAAAGCATAATTATAATTATCGTATAAAGAAAACAACCATATAAAAGAGCATGCAATATAAAATAGAGTACAATAATATAGAATGGTCCATATAGTCGGCTCCTCTTAGTGGGATAAAGTATTGGCGGTGATTATTGTTGTTGTGGTTCTCATCAATAACTAATCAACTCTTCAAGTATTGTCATCTTTTTTAAGGAATTAACCATCTGCAATATCTTCATACTTATATGCGGTAATATTGAAAAGAGGTTGACTGCATTGCAAGTTTGTGAAGGTTTGAACACACAATTAATGAATTAATGCTCATCACTGCTAACTAGCTTCCTTATAGGCCGTAACAAATCTATAATAGGAAAGAACACATGCATTTTGGAGCCAATATAATGCAATCTGCTGTTAGTGGCCAACTTTAGTAATTCTGATTCTATTCTTGGAGCATGACTCCCTTTCTCTTATTTAACAGGGTAGTTCCATTTTTCACTGTTCGAATTGACATTTTGCCTCACTACTGTTTGGCTCCATACATTTTGCAGCTTGAAAAGAAATAAGAGCCGATACAGCATTCACTTTTCCGGGAGCAAGTAAATAATTCACCACAATCAAGTGTTATTCTAAGCACCTCATCCATTACCCACAGTGGTGCTATAAAGTGGACTCAAAGGCCCCCTTTTAATCAAGATTAGCTCATGGGGCTGTACTTGGAGTTCTTAAAAAATTTTATTCTAGCATTTAGTCGCCTAGATAGTCTTGTGCTATCAGCCCCCAGGAAGAAAGAGTTCTACAAATGGATTATGAAAACAGAACCCCTCCTGAAGTGGTATTCACTCCTGGCACTCTAAAAGTCAACTTCCTTTCAAAATCATTCTTTCTTGTCTAATTATTAATCCACCAAACTTAATTTTCCAAGTAGGTACAAATTGTTATATGAGCCAACTAGCAAGATGCTCTAGATTTGTTAATTATGAGATCATAGTTTGTTTAACTTTTGGGACAAGGCCAAAGAAGCTTTGGACAAGTTCACCTTAAGTGTCTCAAGTAACTCATATTTCTCTCCAACAGTTACTGCCATTGCTATTTTGCAAAAGGTAGTCGAGTACCCTAGAGATTTTAGGCGGAATATCTCTCTTTTAATATGCTGGTGCTAATTGGAGTTTCTGCTGAACTGTAACTTGAAGAATCTTTTTTTTTTTTCCTTTTTGATGGGCATGCATTTGTCAAAATGACTACTCAGTATGCTGACACTTTCCTATGTAAAGCAGATGCGTAATATGCCAGATGCGATACAAAAGGGGGCACAAGCAAATAATATTGCCATGCAAGCACGTTTACCATACTGACTGCGGCAGCAAATGGCTTAGCATCAGCAAGGTCAGGCACTAACTTTGCCTCATTTTCATGTAAACAAACTTGTATTTGTTTTTTTGACCTTCCTGTCTCAAGTTTTCTTCCTCTTGTTTAACAGACGTGCCCAGTTTGCAACTTAGAGGTATTTGGTGAGGAATCAAGGCTTTGAAGTTTTAAGGATGAAAATAACGATACAAATTCCCTGGTCCTCTCTCTCGCTCTCTCTCTCTCTCTTCTCTCACATACATAGTTTCAAGGACAATGTGATCAGTTTTTTCTTCCTACATGCTTACATTTTAGAATTCTTTCACTCAGTGTATGTGAACTGTTGATTGTATTCTGTTGGAATTGGTTGGTTTTTGTACAATATGGCTTCTGATTTCTATTTCCAATGGCAGTCTTGCTTTTTCTGATATCCTAGTGTTCTAATCAAGTTTGAAGTTCACCTGGTTTTGTTTCTGGCCAACCATGTGATGTATTCTTGTTAATTTGGTTGGGCCTAAGCCTCATTTGATCTTTTAAGACAAAAGATAAGGCTGGCTGTAAATGTGGAAGTTGCTTAAAGATAATGTACTTAGCTTGCATATGGCTCGACCTTGCTCCATTTGAACAAGGAGCGAGTTAACACATGGCACATTGTGATTACTCCGCCTGAGTAATAATTTGTGTGTCTCCTCAGCGATCAGTGCGAAACCTACTTGGATTACCCTTGTGAAATCTAGGCATGTACTTTATTAGGCGTCATCTTGCTCGAAAAATAATTTGAGCTATTTTCTTAATATGCTCTCATTTCAAACTTCTTTTTTCACCCGATTGTGGAGTTCAATTTAGGGATCGACTTTCCTAATACTTAAATTTTCATTTCTGGGTCTTAAACTTGAGATTTTCATTAATAAAGTCTAGTTTCCTGTTCTGGTGTTCTAGACCCACCGGACGTTGTCTCATTTCAACCTTTCTATCTATGTCAGTATTGCGTGTGTTTCTATGAGTGCTAGGCAATAGAAATATTTGTTTGGTTATTAATCATGAAAAGTATGAAATGGGTTGTAGGGTTTGGCTTAAATGGTCTTATGAGACTAAGGGGCTTTGAATGGTCCAATCCTATGCCTTTGCATTACCATAAGAACAGGGACTTCATATTTCATCAAAATATAAGAGGGTCATTTTAATTTCTTGTTAAAAGTACAAGCCAATGCCAAACAGGTGACCAAGTCTAACTTAAAAAATGAATGTGAAGAAAAAAAATGTCTCCATGATATACTTGTTCTTTTGTTTCTATGCCTTCTCAAGATGAAACTAAACTACTTGGGATGAAGATCAGATTAGAATTGAATGCAGTTCCTATTATTAACATATTTTTTTGTGTGTGGTTAGAATTATTATTATTTTTTTTGTGTTATATTAATTTGTATTCAAAATCATATTTTAACCGAGTGTTTGTCGAGCTTATTTTAGGAGGTTAGTTCTCCTAACGTAATTCTTTTTATTCCCAAGCTTCGAATCTAAGATTTGGTTAAGAAATCTAACCAGTAGATTGACTATGCGTTGGTTGTGTGTGGTTAGATTAGCCAGAGCAATTTATGGTTCATCATATACCTCAGAAATTGGTATTTAGGTTCTGAGATCGCAATTAATTTATTTGTTGAATTTCATTTCCATTCTTCCCTCAATTCTTTTTTAATATAATTAGACTTGAATCTGGGTTTTCTAAATTTTGACTCTCCCTGTTCACTTCAATCTCTATTTTTAATATAATTTATTTGTTTATGTAAATTGAATTAGTCTGAGATGAAAAAACAGCCAAAACTTGAATTGAAATTAAGAATTAATAGAATATTTTAAATAGTTAATTTTATAAATAATAGCTATTTGCAGTATCTATTCAATATGAGATGCCAATTCATAAATGATTTTCTAACAAAATCCCAAGTATTGGATTTTGGTGTTTTGTTGTGTAGGTTTTTCTCAGTCAAGTTCTTCCGCCCACCTTGAACAGACTCAATTCAAGCATGACATTGAATCATTAAAAGCCACCAAAATTATATATTTTTTTTCAAATATCATCTCATAATCGCGTGGGAGTTGGTGGCGAGGCTACTCCACCCTACCCGGCAAATATTCCCCTCCCCTATCTACCTTTTCTTTCTTTCTTTTTTTTTTTTGTTTTAATACTTGATGACTCATATTTAAAAATTCGACTGATTCGATTTGAATATTTTATAACCAAATTAAGGACCGACTCTCCTAATACTTATTTTTTCATTCCAAGACTCAGGGACAGAGTAAAAAAGAAAATTTAGTACAGTCAAATGTACAAATTAAGTGGCGTGAAATTTACATATTTTATGTATTTAATAAAAATTTTTAAAATTTAAATGGGGTCATTTGACGCCACCCAATATACTATAATCCATTTTTATCAAAATTTGAATTCAAAATCTTAATTAATAAAATCTAATACTCTATTACTAGACCCGCAAGAGATCCTCCTATGTCTCCTTACGTTCACAATAATACATTTATATCCTAGAAAAGGGAAAAAAAAATTGAAGTTCCTGGTCTCATTCATACCTTGTCCAGGGCTCAAAAAAAATACATAAATTATGGAAAATTAAAATTTAAAAATATGTGTATATTTAAATTTTAAAAATATACATATATAAATATTTGTGTATATTTCAAAATATATATACATCATTATCGAATACGCTCAACGAGCTAAGGTTTTGTATGTAAATGGCAGAGAATATCATTTTAGAGGTTAGTATGAAAGCAAATCCCACGAGGTAACAGGCAAATTATGAAGAATTTTGAAATCTAATATTATGAAAATCATGTTTTATTTTTGGATTTGTTTGGTCCAACGTATGTATTTGTGTTTGAGAATGGCCTTCTCCTTGTTGGATGCAAAAAAAAAACAAAACAAAAATAGTCTCTCACTACCCATTTTACACGAATTCGAGAGAGAGAGAGAGAGAGAGAGAGAGAGAGAGAGAGTATTTTTAACTCCATGAGTCATTACAATAAATAAGATTGACTGAATAAATTGAGTGTGGTTGGTGGTTTGAAAAATTCCTCTTTCAACTTTTAATATATTTTCAAATAATGCTAACAACAACACTACCCAAATGTAGATTTGATTTGATTTTTTTTTAATAAGCTACCGATTAAATCTTATTCGAATCAAATTGGATGTTTAATGAATAAAACTTTTTCGATACATATTTTAATCATATATAAAATTCAAATTCAAAATTTTATTTAGATACAAATATCCAATCACCGAACAACTAAACATTGGTCAATCACTTCCATTCCTAATAAATTGCATTTTTTTTAAAACTAATTTATGATTGTCCTTGTGAAAAATAAATTTATATAAAAAAAAAAACTTTTCATTATGATTAGAGTTGAATTGGGATTATTAGCTAGTGTTGGATTGATCTAATGTACTAAGTCTTACATTTGGGCTAGCTAATGCTTGATTCTAATTTCTCTGTCTTTTTAAGAAAATAGATACACAACGGTACTAGAAAATCACATTTTTTAAGAAAAACAAAAACATGAAAATTATATAAATATAAATAATATAAATAATTTTATATAAATATTAATTAATTTAGTTTGTTAAAACGTTTTGAAAAAGAAAAAATATTAAAGTTGAGAAAATTTTACATATCAAAGTATCTTTTTATATGATATTTATCAATTTGTATGCTTAAAATCATTCAAAATTGTTTACTAAATCAAACCCTAAAGTAAACATTAACCCCACCAAAACCCAATTGTCAATTCATCATCAAACCCTAATCGAGACGGCTTAGGGCAAATGGTTTCTGAGGTTGAACAATTTGACCTTTAAAATGTCCAAGTAAATGGGGATGAAACGTGTCAATACGACGCCGTTTCATAGTACATGACAAATGCAAATGCATATTCCAGGAAAAATCTGAACTTAGACCATTGAATGCCCGTAAATAGGGTAACGTGTTATGCATTTTTCAAACAGCCCCCAAACAAATACCATATTCCAAACATACATGAAAATTTCTGTGTTCTTTGATTTTAGGACACCCCGGGGGGAAGGGGGGGAAGAGAGAGAGAGAGAGAGAGAGAGAGAGAGAGAGAGAGAGAGAGAGAGAGAGAGAGAGAGAGAGAGAGAGTTCAAAGCCTAGCCTAGTCAATTTGTAAGAAAAACTTTGTTGTTAGTTTTTTTATGACCCAATAAAGGATTGTGGACCTATAAATATAGGTGTATGTAAAACCCCCTGGTAACATCAACTTTCAGTCAACAAAAATCCCCACAAAACATTCTCTCTCTCTCTCTCTCTCTCTCTCTCTCTCTCTCTCGTTAGGGAAGATAAGCACCCACTTTACAAAAACACATCCTTGATTTTTTTTTTTCGTAAGCACATGAAAATGATGGCCTTCGTAAATTCGAAAACACTCTCAAAACGCATCTTATTATTCATTTTCATATTTCTCGTTTCCACTTCATATTGTCTACAACCAACCATGGCTTTGAGGCCTTTAAGTGGGAGTCGAGAGAAATGGTTGAAGAAGCATTTTCCGGTGCTAGAGTCATTGTCAAGGACACCAACGCCACCAACCGGCCCCTCGTCCTGCTCTTACATCCCGGGGGGATCCGGACATTGTCCCTGAGGGATGAGTTGCTTCTTCCATCATTAAGGAGACCAAAAAAGCAAGGAGTTTGAAAAGATTGAAAAATCATTTAGGCAAACACTTCCTTGTCTTTTAGTTTTTGACTCCCACGTTGGTTAGGGTTCTTTGATAGTACTGTTAAAGCTTTTGCTTTTTTTTTTTTTCTATTTTCTTTTTTCCTTACTCAGCGTCGAACATAAAATCAAAAATATTAAATCAGAAGTGACATACTTTTAAGCTAATAGAAATCGTAGGATATATACTACAAATATCAAATAGATGATATTTATTTAGATGTTTTCGATATCTTTGGCATTACTCATTTAGTGATGTTTCATGTAATTGATATGAATAAGCCTGCATGGCATTTGAAGTTGAATCATTTGTTGTATTTTCCTTTCATAATGTTTCGGATGAATGAAACAAATGATTGTACTACGTTATTACATGCAATAAAAACGCTTGATATTTTTTTTTGAATTACAATTTCTTGACGTGGTGTGGGATTATTGGAGACAGAAAGCCGAACCTCGATGATCGATTATTTCAATTAAAATATTTTAATAAATTCAAATTATATAAAAAATTATATTTTACAAATATGAAAATATAAGAATAAAAGAAATTCAATATTCTCATAATATTTTCTAACAAAGTCAAATATTTTGAAAATATGTGATATCTTCTGATAGGGATATCATGTTAAATTTAGAATAAGAAGAACTCATGAACCTCCAAAAGTATATAAACCAACTTCAAAACAAATCAATAAACTTCTGGGTCAAGTCAATTCAAAATGTAAGAGACTTGTAAAATAGGGGCATCTAGCAAAAACATGACCTATAAGAAATTTCTTGTGGGTATCAATAACTCAAATTTGAAGGAACGTGACAATGATAGCGATGCGCCTCGAAGGTGCAACACAAAAACATTAGGTAGATAAATTTATCGGGCGAGTGAACTAATTGGATTTGTAGGTGCATGCTCTTGAAACCCAGTTTTAAAATGCAATTCTCATTGCGAGGAATTATGGCATTTGATGACAAAAGATCTTAATTTTTATTTAGAAGAATTTTTCAAGAGAAATACAAATAAAATATTATGATTATTAAAAACTCAACAGACAGAGCTTACTTTTGATTATCTGATTCAAGGGATATCGATTATCTCATTTAAGGGATATGCCAACATTTCAACTCAACTAAGAGTGCGTTATGTTAATGTACTTTGATGATTCATATCTCAAGATAAGACATTGATAAGCACATTAAAGTATCCATAAGATTATTAACAAACAGTTAATTTAATGGGTAAGAATATTAAAATTTTTAATTAATTTTTAATTTTGAAATTTAAAAATAAAAAAAAAACTATATTGGGATAGTTTTTTTTAAATTAAGTTTAATAATATTTAAATTAAATTAATCAAAATCTAATTTTAGATATATTATATCCAAAATAAATAAATAAAACTATACATATCGCCGAGAGTCCTCCCAACTAAGGCACAAGGAGACAGTCAAAATGTTTCATAAATAGGAAGCGTTTGATAATCATGGTCAAGAAGAATATTATTGAGAGAGCTTATCCTGCATGCCCCGCCAAGACGGGAATGTCTACATTCTAGTCAAATTATAATAATTTTTTTAATGGTTATCCTTCTTTCCTTTGCTGCCTGGGAGACAAGAAAATGCCTGCGCCGTACTTGGAAATTTTTCCTGTTCAAAAATCAACAGGGGACACGTCTTTCTGTGACCCCTAAAAAACAGATGGAATATTTTATTTATTTATTCATTTACTTTCTTATTTTTAATGATGTCAGGTTGGTCATGCAATTCTTAGGTCAAACTAAATATGCCACCTTGTTCAAAGTCCTTGTACAATTTATCCATTTGCGTAAGTACGACATAAAAAAAAAAAAAAAAAAAATTTGGTCCTTCCTACTTTTGCAACATCACAAAAAAGTGATATATATATAATTCAAAATGTCAAAAAAAAAAAGAATAAATTCATTACAGGGTGAGTTCTTATTGGTTGTCTGCAGAATCACTTCTGAAATTCCTCATTCTTTATACATGGCGTGGTTTCAAATGAGATCACACTGTTCCCTTTATGTTATGCTTATGAGAATGTTGCTTTTGTTGCACATATAGTATGACTTCCTCTTTAAGCTTGTTATTTATGTATTATTTTGTTGAATCAATGATGTAAAGTTTGCTAATGGCTTTATTCAAGCATGGCAGTGATTAGTACTGATGTTCTTATATTCTGCGGGTATTACTTGATTTGGGTGAGACAGTGGTAAGTCAGGCCGAGGTCTGTCCCCAGAACTCATAAGTTTGCTTCCAACCTCAAGTTATAAATCATGTGGATTCTTCTCAAGGAAACGATCTGAAAAGAGGTAAGATTATGTTCAATGTGATTTCTTCATACAAAAATTATCTTCTTGTTGTAGGCTATAGCTGCATGCAAACATGATTGCACCATCTTTCGCTTTTGTTTTCTTTCCCTGAATCACAAGCATACACAAGAAAATATGCTTTCTTCATGCTTTCCTGTGATTGCTGTGTGGCTAAAGTCAAGAAACGTGTTTGCATCACCTTTCATGTTGCTTCCCTGGTCCTGGATCACCGAAAGGAAATGTTGTCCTGCCTTGAAATCAGACAAATGTGTTCCTACTTGAGATTAAGTTATCATGGTGAGCTAGGTGGGCCAAACCCAGGTCTAATATTAAGACTAAGCTAAGAATAGTAGTAACACTAGGTAAAGCCATTCCTTCTGTAAGCAATAAGTCTTCGTTGTATCAAGTCAGCCAACCCTGGTTCAATGGATGGTTCAATGAGGCATTAGTCCAGTGTTGCTCGTTTGAGTTCTTTTGTGATAACTGAAGGGTGAGCTACTCCAAAGGAAATTGAACCAAAACATTGGACGAGATGTGATAATTAGTCTTTACTAACCTGACTAACAACTGTTCACACAGCCGTGGGCAAGTATTGCTACACATCTGCTGCTGAATGCTCACTCTAGTTTAACCGCTGTTCTTTTGATTACCATTGTAACCTTCTTCTTGTCGTAATGTGCAGTTCAAGATTTTAAGATTGTCTCTTTGCTTCCCGATTAAATTCTAACATTCTATTTTTTGTGATCATCTAAATTCTAACATTCTGTGAGCAGTTGCTCTCCACCAATATTGATTTTAATATCTGTAGTTCTCGTCAAGGGTTAATATTGCATATCAACCGTCAGCATTAAGTCCCTTTTTTTTTTGACACTAGTTATGGATGAAGGTACTAGATACATCAAAGACATGGTACCATGGTGCATGTTGTTTGCTAATAACATTATCTTGTTGAATGAGATATGCGAAAAAGTAAAATAATAAGCTCAAATCTTGGATAGAAACATTGGAAGTGAAATGATTTAGACATAGTAGGTAAAAGTAGAATATATTTAATTTAAGTTTAGCAATACTAGTATTTGTGAGATAATAGTTAAAATATGAGATGATTAATTATCTATAAATGAGAGATTTAATTATCTAAAATTAATTTTATAAAAAGACGGAGGGATTGATAGAGAAGTATCAAATAGAATACAAGAAGGATGATGGAAATGGAGATATATATCCGGTATTCTATATGATTAAACGATAAATCCAAAATTTAAAGAGAAGTTTTATATGACGGTTGTGTGGATTAGAATGTTGAGCAATGACCTAAAAGTACGAGCAGAAAATGAAAGTTATGGAAATGAGACTATTAAGATGAATATGCGGATATACAAGAATGGACAAGATATGAAATAAGTGTATTAGAGAAAAAGTTAGGGTTACGTCTATCTAAGAAAATTTGAAAGAAACACGATTAAGATAGATGGATACGTACATAGGCGATCAATAGAGATTTGAGTTAGATTATAACAAGCATTTATATTAATCGAGAAAGAAGGAGAATTAAGAAAGGATAATGATAACAAAATATGATATGAATTATCTTAATATAGATAAAAATATAATATAAGATAGAGTATAATTGTATAAAAATATGTATATTGCAGGCTCCAGTTGGTGGGATAAAATTATAATTATTATTGTCGTATAACATTCACATTTTCTAGAGCAAGTAAATAATTCACCACAATTAAGTGTTTTTTCTAAGGACCTCATCCATTACTCACAGAGGTGTTATAAGGTGAACTCTAAGGCCTCCTTTTGATCAAGATTAGCTCAAGGGGCTGTGATAATGTATAGATTGTCATTTTTATTGTTGATATTAAGGTTTGATTTTCGATTGGTTAGTGTCTTAATAATTATTTTTATGGCATTTTTATTTTTAGAGATAAAAAATGGAGATTGGATCAAAATTGGCTTAAAGAGACATTTTTGGAACTAAATGATTCAAAATATCAATTAGGTCTACAAAGGAAAAGAAGAAATATAAAAAAGTGAAAGATTTTATTTTAGAAATTTTTACTTTAAGTAAAAATTGTTGTTAGGAGTAAAATTTCTAACTTTTCCTATTTTGGTGGATCTTTTTCCTATTATTTTGGAAGAATCTTGAAGAGCTAGAGCATTAAAAGGACTCTCCTCATTAACCCTAGAAGGTACTATTCACGTTACTATTCATGACACTATTCATATATATATATATATATTCACAAGTGCGCGGCTACATTCATCTCTTTTTATGTTTAGGTTTTATTTTTTTTCTTTGAAGAATATTGTTTTTTCTTTTATTCTTTTTTTTTTGTTTATTCTCAAGAATATGGTCACCATGAATGGCTAGTTTTTTTATTCTGATTCAAAGGGAACTTTAATCGATTGTTCTTCATTGTGAGGTTATGTTCTTAATTTAATTTCTTATCTTTTAATTCAAGTATTTGTCGATTTTTGATTTATTTTTATGAAAAATTGGTATTGGTTAATCTAACAATTTAATTCAATATCAATTTTTCTACTGCTTCTAGAATTTCAGTGATCCATAATTATCATGAATGAATGATACTAGTAGCAAATAGGTTATTTATATTTATGGGTCATTGCCGATATTCATTTTAACCTAAGGAATAGATGGAACAAAATCAAATAATTGTACGACTATCCTAATTATTTGTATTTTGGTTTAACTGTTTTCATAGAACTTAATGTTGTCATTATTTGATATGGAACGCTATCGTGCCTAGTCGATTAATGATAAATTTTGATTGGATGCTAGGTTTGGTCAATTATTTTTGGAAAACGTAAGATTTATTATAGGTATCCTAATAGATCTAAGGTTAAATGCTTGAATTACAAAAATAATATTTTCAACCAATAATTAGTAAGACAATCGAATATATAAACTCTTGGATCGGAATTTGGTAAATTGAATTTCTTCCTTAAATTTTAGTATTTTACATTGTTAATTTGTTTCTTATTTTTAAGTTATTAATTTTTATTCGGTAAATTTTATTTTAGCAAATTGTTTGAAAACTCCCAATTTAAATTTTTTTACATTAACTAAGAGATTGAATTAACTAGTTCCCTTGGAATTCGATCTGGTAATCACTATTGCTACAGTTTGTTGCATTGGGAAAATCAATATTAATTTGAGGGATTCGACAACGCGACCAAATTTTGACGCCGTTGCCAGGGAACTATTTTAATTTCTTAATTTGTGATTTTCACTTGTTTATTGATTTTTGGAGAGGAAAAAATAGAAAATCGTGAAAGAATTCTGAGTGAGTTAGTTACATCAATTTTGAACCAACATCCCTTGTACATCGAGAACCCAGCTTATGAGGTAAGTCACTCGAATCTTGAAAATCAAATTTCTGAATTGATTGCTTTGGTTCGTCAGATGGCTGTATGGCAAATACATGCAACCAAAGTTTACGGCATATGCTCGATACCCGGACATCTTATAGATATGTGTCCATCTCTGTAAGAAGATTCTACTCATCAAACAAATGCCGTAGGAGGATTTCCTAGCCAATCTCAGAAGAAGTACGACCCCTACTCTATTTATTATAACCCTGGATGGAGAGAACATCTAAATTTGAGTTGCGGGAATCAAGGAAGACAAACAAGATATTCTCCTCAGCAATTCAATAGGCCAACACATGCACCGATACAATCGTCTAATTCAGATATGTTCCTAAAAGATATTGTGAAAACTCTCGCGACTAACACTCAACAATTTTAATAAGAAACGAGAGCTAGCATTCAAAATTTGGGAAATCAAATCACTCAGCTAGCCACTTCGGTTAGCAATTTGGAGGTTTGAATCTCAGGGAAATTACCTTCACAAATGGTAGTAAACCCTAAGGAGAATGATAGTGCAATGGTGTTGCGATCAACCCCACCATCGCCCAAGAAGGTAGATGAAAAGAAGGATGAAGAAGAAGAGGATAAGGCCATCGATAAAAGTCTAATTAAATTTGAGAAATCCAAGATGGAAAAATACGAGAAGGAAGTAGGGAAAATAAGAGGTGATGAAATAGGTGAGAATGTGTCTGATATTATCAAGAGAATTCTACCCAAAAATGTACAGATTTAGGTATGTTTACTATATCTTGTATTATTGGTAAGAAAAAAATGGAGCATGCCATGTTAGATTTAGGAGCACCTATTAATATCATGTCTTATTCAATTTATAGTTCTCTAAAATTGGGTTCATTAAAAGAAACGGGAGTTATTATTCAGTTAGCTGACCACTCTTATGCTTACCCAGAGGGGATTGTTGAAAATGTTTTGGTGCAGGTTAACGAATTAATTTTTCCAACTGATTTTTATATCTTGAAAATGGAAGGAGACACTATCACAAATTCAGCTTCACTTCTATTAGGACAACCATTCATGAAGACAGAAAAAACCAAAATAGATGTGGATGAGGGTACTCTTTCCGTCGAGTTCGACGGTGAGATTGTAAAATTTATTATTTTCGATCCTATGAAATATTCAAATGAGTGTCAATCAATTTGTTCTGCTGATATATTTTATTTAATTGTGCAGAAAATTTATGAAGAAAAATGTGATATTGATTTTGAATTGAATGCACAATTAGATATGGAAGGAAAGTCATATGAGTCTCATAAAGTAAAGTTGAAGCCTCCTTGAAGAGAAACAAGTGAAAACCGTCGAGTATAATGACGTTAAATAATTGCGGTTGTTGGGAGGCAATCCAAATTTTTTTTAAGAGTTTGATTTAATTTTTAGTAATTTCATTTATTCAATTTTAAGTGTTATTTATCTCTTCTTTTAATTTTTGCAGGTGTCCAATTCAATCACCTAAGTTATAGTTCAACACAGAATTTTCATAGGCAGAAGCAGTCTTGGCATTAGGGTGTGATCACGTGGTTTCAAAAGTCAAATAAAATTTTTGGGCAAAAGCACTCTCACTCTTAAGAGATGATCACGCAGTTTTGGGTTCAAAAAAAAAAAAGAAAAAAAAATATGCTGGTTGCGAATGCCCAAACCGAAAGATTTATAGAGGAGACCTCGCATTCTCCACAGCACCCGCCATCACCTTAGGGGAGTTCTCTCGTTCTTTATCTTTCTTTTTATTATCCTCTTTCATTGCTTAGCATCTTTCATTTCTGAGATTAGTTTTCAATTGTGCTAATTGTGAATTTCTTTAGTATTGTGTTTAAAATTCTCATCTTTTGCATACATTGAGTACAATGTAGTATTTAGGTGGGGGGAGGATTTTCATGTCAATGTCATTTCTTCTATTTTTCTTTGGAATTTCATACTCTCTGGATTTTGTCGGATAATGATTTTGAGTTAGTATACATTGTTGATTTGATTTTGAAATGCATGAAAGAGATAAATGTGATTAGTTATTTTTTTTGGATAAATTATTTTAAAGTGTCCCATTGATCTTGATGATTGAATCAAATGAAAATGTGATAGATTTGATACAAATTAAACACATTTTGTGAGCTTTTGAGCCTGAAAAGCATTCATCATCTTACTCTAAATTTTTTATGAATATTTATCGATCATAATATGTTTATTGTAGAACTTACTTTGCTATACTTTTTGAGACCACATCAATGAATTTATGCATTGATATGATGGGGGCAATTAGGTTTACACACTTTATCTATCTTAAAAGACCTTCCCATGCATATTAATCCCCTATGGAACCCATTTGAGTTTATATCCCTTTTCTTTGCTTTAAGCTCATTAATTAACACATAGTTTTCTTTTACGCTTAACCTTCTTTTTGGTCCTTATATTAAAAAAACATGTGATTTGAGCATATATTAAGTGGTTATTTGCAAAGGAAATTGGATACTTCTATTGTGGAATTTATTTTGGGAAATCGATTATACAATTGGGGTGGATTGTATGTGCGCAACATTTTCATTGATCTTCATTTAGTTTCCTTATTCAACAAAAAAAAGGGGAGAAAAAGAAAAAAAAAAAGAGGGGAAAAGAAAAAAAAAAAGAAATTCCCAAAAATTGAAATTGGGGAATTTGAAGAGAAAATGTAAAAAATTTGATTGAGAAATGATAATAATCTTGATTGAAGTATCTTTCTTTTGACTTGATTGTATTTCATGATATGAGATATAGGGGATATGTTCTTGGTATGCTTTTTTTATATATTTATTACACGATACATTTATCCTTTTACTGTACCTTTACCCAAGCCACGTTACAACCCTTATAAAGACCTCCAGATTTTTGTTTTGAATTCAGATAAGTGGTGGTGGAGATTTGATAAATAAGCAAGTTTATGGTAATAACATACATTGATTTGATTTGAGAATTATTGATAAATTCCCTTAAACACTTTGAGTATATACAGTGAAATCTTTGTAAGGGTATTGAATCTTGATACATTGAATTTGATAAGATTATCGAGTTTGATAGGAAGTTTATATTTTCTTTTAAAGTTATAAAACTATAATCACTTGCTTTCCGAATTGTTATTTTTGCTTGAATTTTTCGATATGTGCTGTTTTGAAATTATTTGAAGATGAATTAAAGAAGGGGAATGAGTGAAGAAGAGAATTATTGTGTGACATTAATCTAATTAATGCTTGATGACAAGCATTGGTTTGGTGTGGGGGAATTTGATAATGCACAAATTGTCATTTTTATTGTTGATATTATGGTTTGATTTTGGATTGGTTAGTGTCCTAATAATTATTTTTATGGCTTTTTTATTTTTATGGATCAAAAATGGAGATTGGATCAAAGTGGGGTTAAAGAGATATTTTTGGAACTAAATGGTTCAAGATATCAATTGGGTCTACAAAAGAAAGGAAGAAATATAAAAAAGTGGAAGATTTTATTTTAGAAATTTTTACTTTAAATAAAAATTGTTATTAGGAGTAAAATTTCTAACTTTTTCTATTTTTGTGGATATTTTTCCTATTATTTTGGAAGAATTTTGGAGACCTAGAGTATTAAAAGAAGGACTCTCCTCGTTAACCCTAGAAGGTACTATTCACGTTACTGTTCATGATACTATTCATATATATATATTCACAAGTGTTGTGGCGGCTACATTCATCTCTTTTTAGGTTTAGGTTTTATTTTTTTTTCTTTGAAGAGTATTGTTTTTTCTTTTATTCTTTTTTTTTTTGTTTATTCTCAAGAACATGGTCACCATGAGTGGTTAGTTTTTTTTATTCTAATTCAAGGGAAACTTTAATCGATTGTTTTTCATTGTGAGGTTATATTCTTAATTCAATTTCTTGCCTCTTAATTCAATTTCTTGCCTTTTAATTCAAGTATTTGTCGATTTTTGGTTTATTTTTATGAAAAATTGGTATTGGTTAATCTGATAATTTAATTCAATATCAATTTTTTTACTGCATCCAGGGTTTCAGTGATCCGTAATTGTCATGAATGAATGGTACAAGTAGCAAATAGGTTATTTATGTTTATAGGTCGTTGCCGATATTCATTTTAACCTAAGGAATCGATGGAACAAAATCGAATAATTGTACGGCTATCCTGATTATTTGTATTTTGGTTTAATTATTTTCACAGAACTTAATACTGTCATTATTTGATATGGAACGCTATCGTGTCCAACCGATTAATGATAAGTTTTGATTGGATACTGGGTTTGGTCAATTATTTTAGAAAAACGCAAGATTTATTATAGTTATCCTAATAGATCTAAGGTTAAATATTTGAATTGCAAGAATAATATTTTCAACCAATGATCAATAAGATAATCGAATATATGAACCTTTGGATCGAAATTTGATAAATTGAATTTCTTCCTTAAATTTTAGTATTTTGCATTGTTGATTTGTTTTTTATTTTTAAGTTATTAATTTTTATTCGACAAATTTTATTTTAGCAAATTGTTTAAAAACTCTCGACTTAAATTTTTTTACATTAACTAAGAGATTGAATTAATTAGTTTTCTTGGCATTCGATCTGTTAACCATTATTGCTACAATTTGTTGTATTGGGAAAATCAATATTAATTTGAGAGTTTCGACAACCCGACCAGGCTGTACTAGGAGTTAATAAAAAAATTTATTCTAGCATTTAGTCGCTTCGATAGTCTTGTGCTATCAGTCCCCGCTGTTAGAAAGAGTTCTACGTAAGGATTATGAAAACAAAACCACTCCTGAGGTGGTATTCACTCCTAGGACTCAAAAAGTCAACTTCCTATGATTCTTTCTTGCCTAATTATTAATCCACCAAACTTAATTTTCCAAGTAGGTATAAATATTAGCCAACTAGCAAGATGCTCTAGATTTGTTAATTATTAGATCAACCATAGTTTGTGTAACTTTTGGGACAGGCCCAAAGAAGCTTTGGACAAGTTCACCTTGAGTGTGTCTTTAAGTAACTCATATTTCTCTCCAACAGTTACTGCCATTGCTATTTTGCACAAGGTAGTCCAACTATCCAAGATATTTTAAGAGGAATATCTCTATTTTAAATTTCTGGTGCTAATTGGAGTGTCTGCTGAACTGCAACTATAAGAATCCTTTTTTTTTTTTTCTTTTTTGATGAGCATGCATTTGTCAGAATGACTTCTCAGTCAGCTGACACTTACCCATGTAAAGCAGATGCGTAATATGCCTGAAGAGATACAAAAGGGGGCACAAGCAAATAATATTGCCATGCAAGCACGTTTAACATACTGAGAGCGGCAGCAAATGGCTTAGCATCAACAAGGACAGGTACTAACTTTGCCTCATTTTCATGTAAACAAACTTGCTTTTGTATTTTTGACCTTCCTCTCACAAGTTTTCTTCCTCTTGTTTTGCAGACATGCCCAGTTTGCAAGGAGCGAGATAACACAGCACATAGTGATTGCTCCACCTGAGTAATAATTTGTTTGGCTCCTCGGTGATCAGAGCGAAGCCTACTTGGATTACCCTTGTGAACTCCAGGCATGTTCTTTATTAGCCCTCTTCTTGCTCTAAAATTAATTTGAGCTAATTTATTATCAGTATGCTCTTATTTCAAACTTTTTTTTAATATATAACTTAACCACTGGTATCTGAAAACTCAACTAATTCAATTCGAAAAATTGTAAAATTCAATTTAAGTGGCTTTCCTAGTGTCTGCTTTTTCATTCATAAGTCTCAAACCAGAGACTTTCGTTAATGGCCATCTTATGTTGTCTCATTTCAACCTTTCTATCTATGTTAGTATTGCGGGTGTTTCTATGAGAGCTAGGCAATAGAAATATTTGTTTGGTTATTAATCATGGAAAGTACGAAATCGGTTGGTTAGGGACTTCCTATGCTATTGAACGGTCATTGTAATTTCTTGTTAAAATTTTTAGCCAATGCCAACCAGGTGATCAATTCCAATTTAAAAAAGGAATGTGAAGAAAAAATGTCTCAATAATAACAAAGGTTTGAACACGGGATTTGAGAAACACATCTGAGTAAATTTTTTTTTACCATTTGGGTGTTCTTACAAGGACTTTTGTGCCTTCTCAAGTTGAAGAAGCTACTTGGGATGAAGATCAGATTATAATTGAATGTAAATTAGCCAGAGCAATTTATGGTTCATCATATGCCTCACAAATTGGTATTTAGGTTCTAAGATTGCAATTAATTTCTTTGTTGAATTTTATTTCCATTCTTCCCTCAATTCTTTTTTAATATATTTAGACTTGAATTTGGGTTTTCTAAATTTTGACACTTTCAATTCAATCTCTATTTAGAAAAAAAGAGAAAAAAAAAAGAAAAAGAAAAAGAAAAAAATTGCTGCAATATGTTCTTGACTAGGATACCAAGTATTTGTTTATGTAAATTGAATTAGTCTGAGATGAAATTGGATTTTGGTGTTTTATTTTATTTTATTTTTAGTATTATACCGATCAATATTCGAAGTCATGTTTTGATTAATTCGGTTTAGGATTTACAGTAGTCCATTTAAGGAGACTACCATTTTAATGTAATTTTTTTCATACCCAAACAGCAAGTTAAATTTGAGAATTCGATTAAGGGATCTAACACCATATTTTACTCGGCCCACTATCCATAGGTTTTGGTGTTTTATTGTGTGTAGGTTTTTCTCAGTCAAGTTACTCCTGCCTTGTCCAGCAAACTATTAGACTCAATTCAAGCATGACATTGAATTAATAAACGACTTCAAAGTTCTATTTATTTTTTCAAACATAATCTCATAATCGCGTGGGAGTTGGTGGCAAGGCGACTCCACCCTACAGGCAAATATTTCCTCCCATGTCTTTTTTTTTTCTTTTAAATATTTGATCATCGATATTCAAAAATTTGATTAATTTGATTCGAATAATTATTGAGTCCAATTAAAGACTGACTTTTCAAATGCCTAAATTTGTATTCCCAAAACTCGAATTCAAAATTTTGATTAACGAAATTTAGCACCCCAAAACTCGAATTCAAAATTTTGATTAACGAAATTTAGCACCCTGTCACTAAACCCACAAGTCATCCTCTCATGTCTCCTTATTTTTACAATAATATATGTATACACACACACCAGAAAAGGAAAAAAAAAAATTAAGTTCCTGGGTCTTATTCATACCTTGTCCAGGGCTCAAAACAAATAAATATATATATATATATATATATATATATTATGGGAAATTAAAATTTAAAAATATTTGTATATTTAAAATTTAAATATAGATTTAAAAATATACATATATAATATTTGTATAAATTTCAAAATATATATACATCGTTATCTAAGTTATCTAATACGCTCAACGTGCAAAGGTTTTGTACGTAAATGGTAGAGAATATCATTTTAGAAGTTAGTATGAAAGCAAATCCCACGAGCTAACAAACAAATTATGTAGAATTTTGAAGTCTAATATTATGAAAATCAAATAGTCTCTCACTACCCATTTTACACGAATGAGAGAGAGAGAGAGAGAGAAAGAGAGAGAGAGAGAGAGAGAGAGAGATTATTTTTGACTCCATGAGTCATTACAATAAATAAGATTGACCGAATAAATTGCGTTGCGTGTAGTTGGTGGTTTGAAAAATTCCTCTTTCAACTCTTAATATATTTTCAATTGATGCTAACAACAAAAAGTATCCAAATGGAGATTTGATTTGATTATCTTTTTTAATAAACTACCGATTAAATCTTATTTGAATCAAATTGGATACTTAAAGGATAAAACTCTTCCGACGCATATTTTTGTCATACACAAAATTCAAATTAAAATTTTTTTTAGATATCAATATCCAATCATCAGACCCACTAAACGTTAGTCGGCCACTTCCATTCATAATAAATTGCATTTTTAATTTAAACTAATTTATGATCGTCCTTGTAAAAATAAATTTATAAAAAAAAATAACTTTTTATTATTATTTTTATTATGATTAGAGTTGAATTGACTAGGTATTAGGATTATTAGCTGGTGTTGGATTGATCTAATGTACTAAGTCTTACATTTTGGGCATGCTTGATTCTGATTTCTCTGTCTTTTTTTTTAAGGTTACATAAAAAAAAAAAAACAATAAAACGAAAATAGATATGAGACGATATTAGAAAATGACATTTTTTAAGAAAAACAAAAACGTGAAAAAAATATAAATATAAAAAATATAAATAATTTTATATAAATATTAATTAATTTAATTTGTTAAGACGTTTTAGAGATAAAAAGATATTAATACTGAGAAATTTTTGTGTATCAAAGTCTTTTTTTATACGATATTGTTCAATTTGTATGCTTAAAATCATTCAAAATCGTTTACTAAATCAAACCCTAGAGTAAACATTACCAAAACCCAATCGTCAATTCATGACATCAGACCCTAGTCCGGACGGTTTAGAGCAAATGGTTTCTGAGGTTGAACAATTTGACTTTTAAATTGGCCAAGTAAACAGGCATGAAACGTGTCAATACGACGTCCTTTCATACTACATGATAAATGCAAATGTATATTCCAGGAAAAATCTGAACTTAGACCGTTGAATAAATAGGGTAACGTGTTACCGGCGTCTGATGACTCAGTCGGATTGACGTCTCTTAATCATGGTCAAAAATTCGATCCCCCATAGAAATAAAAAAATCAGCGCTGAAAAACCTACCCTCTGAATTAGACTCTATAAATAGTCGACCTAGATTAGTTGAGACGAATCCCTTGATACTGGGTTTATGTCCAACCATGATAAAAAAAATAAAAAAAAAAAAAGGGTAACGTGTTATGGGTTTTTCAAACAGCTCCCAAACAAATGCCATATTCCAAACATAAATGAAAATTTCCGTGTTCTTCGATTTTAGGACACCCGCGGGAGGGGGGGAGAGAGAGAGAGAGAGACAGACAGAGACAGAGAGAGAGAGAGAGAGAGTTCAAAGCCTAGCCAAGTCAATTTGTAAGAAGAGAGAGAGAGAGTTCAAAGCCCAGCCAAGTCAAGTTGTAAGAAAAACCACAATTTGTTGTTGGTTTTTTATGACCAAACAAAGAATTATAGATCTATAAATATAAGTTTATGTTAAACCCCCTGGTAACATCAACTTTCATTCAACAAAGAACCCCACAAACATTCTCTCTCTCTCTCTTTCTCTCTCTCTCGTTAGGGAAGATAAGCACCCATTATTTTTTTTCGTAAGCACATGAAAATGATGGCCTTCATAAATTCGAAAACACTCTCAAAACACATGTTATTATTCATTTTCATATTTCTTGTTTTCACTTCATTTAGTCTACAACCTACCATGGCTTTGAGGCCCTTAAGTGGGAGTCGAGAGAAATGGTTGATGAAGCATTTTCCGGTGCTAGAGTCATTGTCAAGGAACCCAACGCCGTCATCCGGCGGCTCACCCTGCTCTTACATCCCCGGGGGATCCGGACATTGTCCCTGAGGGTTGAGCTGCTTCTTCCATCAATAAGGAGACCAAAAAAGCAAGGAGTTAAGATTAGTTCTCAATTAAGAATTACTTTTAGATTAATATACAATTGAAAAGATTGAAAAATCATGTTAAAGCTTTTGCATTTTTTTTTTCCCTTACTTGGAGTCGAACATAAAATCAAAAATATTAAATCAGAAGTGATATATATTATAAGCTAATAAAAATGTAGGATATATAATACAAATATCAAATAGACGATATTTAGACGTTTTTGATATCTTTAGCATTACTCATTTAGTGATGTTTCATGTAATTGATACGAATAAGCCTGCATGGCATTTGAAATTGAATCATTTCCTGTATTGTCCTTTGATAAGGTTTTGGATAAATGAAACATATGATTGTACTACATTATTACACGCAATAAAAACGTTTGATATGTTGTTTTCGAATTATGATTTCTTGATGTGGTTTGGGATTATTAGAGATGGAAAGCTGAACTCCGATGATCCATTATTTCAATTAAAATATTTTAATAAGTTCAAATTATAAAAAAAAATTATTTTTGCAAATATGAAAATATAAAAATAAAAGAAATTATATATTCTTATAATATTTTCGAACAAAGTCAAATATTTTGAAAATATGTGATATCTTCTGATACGGATATCATGTTAAATTTAGAATAAGAAGAACTCATGAGCCTCCAAAAGTACTGCTTCATCGTGCTCCATAAACCAACTTCAAAACAAATCAATAAACTTCTGTGACTTGTAAATTAAGGGCATCTAGCAAAAACATGACCTATGAGAAATTTTTTGTGGGTATCAATAACTCAAATTTGAAGGAACGTAACAACGTAAGCGACGCACCTCGAAGGTGCAACACAAAAACATTAGGTAGATAAACTTATCGAGTGAGTGATCTAATTGGATTTGCAGGTGCATGCTCTTGAAACCTAGTTTTAAAATGCAATTCTCATTGTGGGGACTTGTCGTATTTGATGACAAAAGATTTTAATTTTTTCTTAGGAGAATTTTTGGAAAGAAATACAAATAAAATATTATGATTATTAAGAGCTCAATAGAGCTTACTATCGGTTATCTGATTCAAGGGATATCGATTATCTGATTTAAGGGATATGCCAACATTTCATCTCAACTAAGAGTGCGTTATGTTAATGTACTTTGGATGATTCACATCTCAAGATAATACATTGATAAGCACGTTAAAGTATCCGTATGGCTATGAATGGACAGTCAGTTTAATAAATAAGAGTATTAAATTTCTTAACTAATTTTCAAGTTTGAAATTTGATATTAGAAAATACTATATTGGAATAGTTCTCTCTGAATTGAGTTTAGCAATGTTCGACTGAATTAGTCAGAATATAACTACATATCGATAAGTTATACTCAAAAATAAATAAATAAATAAAACTATACATATGGCCGAGAGCCCTCACAACTTAGGCATAAGGAGACGGTCAAAATGTTTCATAAATTGGACGCATTTGACAATCATGGTCAAGAAGAATATTCTTGAGGAGAGAGCTTATCCTGCATGCCCCGCCATGAAGGGAATGTCTACATTCTAGTCAAATTAGAATAACTAATAATAACTTTTTTAATGGTTATCATTCTTTCCTTTGCTACAGGGGAGACGAGAAAATGCGTGCGCCGTACTTGGAAATTTTTCCTGTTCAAAAATCAACAGGGAACACGTCTTTCTGTGACCCTAAAAACTGGAATTTTTTTTAATATTTTATTTATTTATTTATTTGCTTTCTTATTTTTAATGATGTAAGGATGGTCCTGCAATTCTTAGGTCAAACCAAATATGCCACCTTCTTCAAAGACCTTGTAGAGTTTATCCATTTGCGTAAATATGACTTTTAAACAAAACACAATTCTGGTCCTTCCTACTTTTGCAACATCACAAAAAGTGATATAGATATATATATATTTTAAAATTTCAAAAAAAAAAAAAGAATAAATTCATTTCGTATTTGGGCGATCTGTCATTTGGCACTAAATTATCTTTCTCATTACCACGGCTCCCATATCCAGGGTGAGTTCTTATTGGTTGTCTGCAGAATCACTTCTGACATTCATCATTCTTTATACATGGCGCGGTTTCAACTGAGATAACACTGTTCCCTTTATGTTATGCTTCTGCGAATGTTGCTTTTGTTGCACATATAGTATGACTTCCTCTTTAAGCTTGTTATTTATGTTATTTTGTTGGATCAAAGATGTAAAGTTTGGTAATGGCTTTATTCAAGCATGGCAGTGATTAGTACTGATGTTTTTATATTCTGCAGGAATTACTTGATTTGGGTGAGGCAGTGGGAAGTCAAAGCCGAGGTCTGTCCCCAGAACTTATATGTTTGCTTCTAACCTCAAGGTGTATCATGTGGATTTTTCTCAAGGAAACGATCTGAAAAGAGGTAAGATTATGTTCAATGTGATTTCTTCATACAAAAATTACCTTCTTGTTTTAGGCTATAGCTGCATGCAAACATGATTGCACCATCTTTCACTCTTGTTTTCTTTCCCTGAATCACAAGCTTACACAAGAAAATATGCTTTCTTCATGCTTTCCTGTGACTGCTGTGTGGCTAAAGTCAAGAAACATGTTTGCATCACCTTTCATGTTGCTTCCCCTGGTCCTGGATCACCGAAAAGAAATGTTGTCCTGCCTTGAAATCGGGCAAATGTGTTCCTACTTGAGATTAGGTTATCATGGTGAGCTAGGTGGGCCAAACCTAGATCTAACAGTAAGACTAATCTGAGCATAGTAGTAACACTAAGTAAAACCTTCCTTGGACCAAGTCAGCACCCTGGTTCAATGAGGCATTAGTCCAGTGTTGCTCGTTTGAGTTCTTTTGTGATAGCTCAAGGGTGAGCTACTCCAAAGGAAATTAAACCACTGTTTACACAGTTGTGATAATTTGTCTATACTAACCTGACTAACAACTGTTCACACAGTTGTGGGCAAGTATTGCCACACATCTGCTGCTGAATACTCACTCTGGTTTAACCGCTGTTCTTTTGATTACCATTGTAACCTTCTTCTTATCGCAACATGTAGTTCGAGATTTTAAGATTTGTCTCTTAGCTTCCCGATTAAATTCTAACATTCTATTTTTTGTGATCATCTAAATTCTAACATTCTGTGAGCTGTTACTCACTGCCAATATTGATTTTAATATCTGTAGTTCTCATCAAGGGTTAATATTGTATATCAACCATCAGCGTTAAGTCCCTATTTTTTTTACACTAGTTATGGATTAAGGTAGTAGACACATCCAGGACATGGTACCACGGTGCATGTTGTTTGCTAATAACACTATCTTGATGAATGAGACACATGAAAAAGTAAAATGCTAAGCTCGAATCTTGGATGGAAACATTGGAAGTGAAAGGATTTAGATATAGTATGGAAAAAGCAGAATATATAGAATTTAAGTTTAGTAATAGTAGCGTTAGTAGAATAATTGTTAAAATAGAATATAATGAATTATCTACAAATGAGAGATTTAAGTATTTAGGATTAATTTTATAAAAAAATGGAGGGATCGGTAGAAATGTATCACATAGAATACAAACAGGATGGTGGAAATGGAGAAGTATATCAAGTATTCTATGTGATCAAAAGAAACCTTTAAAATCTAAAGGGAAGTTTTGTATGAAAGTTGTGTGGATTAGAATGTTGGGCAATGACCTAAAAGTACGAATAGAAGATGAAAGTTGCAGAGATGAGGATATTGAGATGAATGTGTTGACACATAAGAATGTACAAGATAAAAAATGAGTGTGTTGGGGAGAAAGTTGGGATTTCACCTATCTAGGAAAATTTGAGGGAAGCATGATTAAGATGGATGAATATGTACATGGTGACTGATAGAGATTTCAACTAGAGATTATGACAAATACTCATATTAATCGAGGAAGAGGGAGACCTAATGAAGGATAACGATAATGAAATATGATATGAATTATCTAAATATAGATAAAAATATGATATAAGATAAAGTACAATGACATAAAAATATCTATATTGTCGATCCCACTTAGTGGGATAAAAATATAATACTTGTTATCGTACAAAAAAAAATAATCATATAGAATAGCACATGATATAAAATAGAGTACAATGACATTGAAGAATCCATATAACTGACTCTACTTAGTGGGACGAAGGATAATGCGATCAGTTTTTCTTCCTACACACTTACACTTGTAGAATTCTGTCACTTAGTGAATGTGAACTGTAGATTGTATTCTGTTGGAATTGGCTGGTTTTTGTACAATATGGCTTCTCATTTCTATTTCTAATGGCAATCTTGCTTTCTGATAACCTTGTGTTCTAATCAAGTTTGAAGCTCACCTGGTTTTGTTTCTGGCCAACCATGTGATATATTCTTGTTAATTTGGTTAAGCCTAAGCCTCACTTGATCTTTTAAGACAAAAGATAAGGCTAGCTGTAATTGTGGAAGTTGCATGAAGATAATTTACTTAGGTTGCATACGGCTCGACCTTGCTCCATTTGAACAAGGAACGAGTTAGCCCGTGGCACATTTTGATTACTCCACCTTAGTAGTAATTTGTATGGCTCCTCAGTGATCAGGAAACCTACTTGGATTACCCTTGTGAGCTCTAGGCATGTGCTTTATTAGCCCTCTTTCTTGCTTGAAAAATGATATGAGCTATTTTCTTATTGGTATGCTCTCATTTCAACCTTTCTTAGTATTCCCTGTGTTTTTGTGAGGGTATCCACTCGTTGTAAATTGTTCTCTTTGAGCTAGGCAATGTAAATGTTCATTTGGTTGTTAATCATGAAAAGTATGAATTGGGTTTAGGGTTTGGCTTAAATGGTCTTATGAGACTAAGAGGCTTTGAATGATCCAATCCTGCGCCTTTGCATTACCCAAAGAATAAATAATAAATAAATAAAAGCTAAGATTTAAGGAATTACAATAATATGTACATTCCATCATAATATAAGAGTGTCATTTTAATATATTTTCTCAACAAATCAGTGGTTAGATTAAGCTAGAGCAATTTATGGTTCATCAAAGGCCTCACAAATACCAACTTCCTGTGGGTTTAATAGCAGTGCACTAAAGTTCTTTAATGAAGGTCTCAACTTCGAATCAGGAGAGTCAGTCCATATAAATCGGGTTTCTAAATATATAGGCCTCGCAAATTGGTATTTAGGTTTTAAGATTGCAATTAATTGCTTTGTTGAATTTCGTTTTCTTCATTTTTCATTCTTCCCTCAATTCTTTTGTAATATAATTAAATTTGAATTTGGGTTTTCTAAATTTTGACTCCCACTGTTCACTTCAATCTCTATTTTTTAAAAAAAATAAAAAGAAAAAGAAAAAAATTGCTGCAATATGTTCTTAACTAGGATACCATGTATTTGTTTAACTAAATTGAATTAGTCTGAGATGAAAAAAAAGGCCAAAACTTGAATTGAAATTAAGTATTAATAGAATATTTTAATAGTAAATTTTATATGTATTGGCTTTTTCCAGCATCTATTCAATATGAGATACCAACTCATATATGATATTCTAACAAAAGTCCAAGTATTGGATTTTGGTGTTTTGTTGTGTGTAGGTTTTTCTCAGTCAAGGTCCTCCTGCCTTGAACACCAAATTGTTAGACTCAATTCAAGCATGACATATTGAATCATTAAATGACACCAAAATTATTTATTTTGAATATACAATTCAAGTATATCCCTAAGGAAACAGTCTAACAATCACAACATTTCTTCCCAACTCCGATGTCCCGGGTTTAAATCTTGATGTAACCAAAAAGGAGTCGGTGGCGAGGCTATGTCTCCTTTTCTTTTTATCCTTGATCACTGCAATTTGAAAATCTGATTAATCCGGTTCATATAATTGTGGGGCTCAATTAAGGAATCGAATTTTTCGATATTTATTTTTTTATTTTCAAAATTCAAACTCGATATCTTAGTCAACGAAGTCTAATATTCTGCCATTAAACTCACAAGTCGATCTTCCTATGTTCATTACCTTCACAATAATATATATAAAAATATATACTAGAAAAGGATAAAAAAAAAATTGAAGTTCCTAGGTCTCATTCATACCTTGTCCAGGGCTCAAAATAAATATATACATATATATATATATATATATATATATTATGCCAAATTAAAATTTAAAAATATTTGTATATTTAAAATTTAAATATATATTTAAAAATATACGCATATAAATATTTGTATAAATTTCAAAATTTATATACATGATTATCCAACATGCTTAACGTGCAAAGGTTCTGTACATAAATGGTAGAGAATATCATTTTAGATGTTACAAATCCCACGAGGTAACATACAAATTGTGAAGAATTTTGAAATCTAATATTTTGAATATCATCTCTCACTACCCATTTTACACGAATTCGAGAGAGAGAGAAAGAGAGACAGGGAGAGAGTATTTTTGACTCCATGAGTCATTACAATAAATAAGATTGACTGAATAAATTGCGTGCAGTTGGTGACTTGATGAATTCCTCTTTCAACTTCTAATATTTTTTCCTTATACGCATCCCACCTCGTCAAACCTTAAAACCATTTTTTAAAAAAATTAAAAACTCCAATATTTTCATGGCATTTTCAATTAATGCTAACAATAAAACTACCCAAATGGAGATTTGATATTTTTTTCGTTATAAACTATCTGCTAAATTTGATTCGAGCTTAGCTGAGTTTTTAAAAAGAGCAAAAACTCTCTCGGCGTTTGTTTTTGCGATACATAAAGTTTGAATATAAAATATTGCTTAAGGGACACTAATATCTATCTAAGTCTAGACCAACTAAATGTTAATATTTGATCTCTCTAGCCCTAATTTTCTTGAGCTAGATATAGAACTATTAATTTATCAAATTATTATTAAAGAATATATGATACTAATTTTCCGTAAATCGAAATTTGTCCTATTTTTATCTGAAACAAATACATAAACGTGATAGATAATTCCTAATAAATAGCATTTTTTTATTGAAACTGGTTTATGATTGTCCTTGTGAAAAATAAATTTACAAATAAACTTTTTTATTATTACTTTTTTTTATGATGACTAGAGTTGAATTGATTTGGTATTAGGATTATTAGATAGTGTTGGATGGATTTAATGTACTAAGGCTTACATTTTGGGCCAGCTAATGCTTGATTCTAATTTTCTTTTTTTAGGTTATACAGAAATAGAAATAAGGAAACGGAAATGCATACAAAACGATATTGAAAAATGACATTTTATAAAAATAAAATAAATGAAAATGTGAAAAATATATAAATTAAAGAATATAATGCTTTTATATAAATATTAATTATTTTTTAAAAATAACAGAATGACTATATTTTATTATAATAATCTAAAATGATTAAATATATAATTATTAATTATAAGAAAAATAATATAAAAAATATAAATATTTTTGTATAAATATTAATTAATTTAGTTTGTGAAAACATTTAGAACAGGAAAATATTAATCTTGAGAAAATTTTTTGCGTATCAAAGTCTTTTTTATATGATATTATTCAATTTTTATGTTTAAATCATTCAAATTTGTTTACTAAATCAAAACCTAAAGTAAACATTAACCCCACCAAAACCCAATCCTCAATTCATATCATCAAACCCTAGTCCAGATGGTTTAGGACAAATGATTTTGAGGCTGAACAATTTGACTTTCAAATTGTCCATACAAATAGGCATGAAACGTGTCAATACGACGTCGTTTCATAGTACATGGTGATGGTTAATGCAGATATATATTCCAAGCAAATTCAGAACTTAGACTGTTGAATGCCCGCAAATGGGGTAATGTAATAAATACCATATTGCATACATACATGAAATTTCTGTGTTCTTTGATTTTAGGACACGGGGGGAGAGAGAGAGAGAGAGAGAGAGAGAGAGAGAGAGAGAGAGAATTCAAAGCCTAGCCAAGTCATTTGGTAAGAAACACCACAATTTGTTTTTAGTTTTTTATAACCAAACAAAGAATTATAGACCCATAAATATAAGTTTATGTTAAACCCTCTGGCAACATCAGCTTTCGTTCAACAAAAATCTCCACAAATATTCTCTCTCTCTCTCTCTCTCTCTCTCTCAAATGATGGCCATCAAAAATTCGAAAACACTTTCAAAACGCATGTTATTATTCATTTTCATAATTCTCGTTTCCACTTCGTTTAGTCTACAACCTACTATGGCTTTGAGGCCTTTAAGTGGGAGTCGGGAGCAATGGTTGAAGAAGCATTTTCTGGTGCTAGAGTCATTGTCAAGGCAACCAACGCCGCCGTCCGGCGGTTCACCCCCCACTTACATCCCCGGGCCCTTGGGGGAGATGAACTTCGTCACCGGCCACCATGGTGGTGTTGTTCCTGCACCACCTGCTTATCCTGAAGGAGTTATGAATTTTGGAGCTGCTTCTTCCTCCAATAAGGAGACCAAAAAGCAAGGAGTTATGATTAGTTCTCGCTGATTGTAATACTCTTTGCTAAATTAAGGATTACTTTTAGATAAACATACAACCGAAAAGATTGAAAAATCAATTAGGGAAAACACTTGTTTTATTTTTATTTTTTTTCCTTTTTAGTTTTTGACTCTCATGTTTTGGTTAGGGCTTTTTGATTGTAATGCTAAAGCTTTTGTTTTTATTTTTTTTCTCTTACGTGGAAGTCAAACACAAAATCAAAAATACTAAATATATTTTATAAGTTAATAAAAATCGCAAAATATATAAAACAAATATCAAATAGACGATATTTTTTTAGAGTTTTTCGGTGTATTTTGTATTACTCATTTATAATGTTTCATGTATTCGATACAAATAAGCCTGCATGGCATTTGAAGTGGAACATTTCCTGTATTTTCCATTTATAAGGTTTAGGATAAATGAAACAAATGATTGTACAACATTATTACATGCAATAAAGATGTTCGTTTTTCTTTTTTTTCCGAATTGATAATTTCTTGATGCGGTTTGGTATTATTAGAGATGGAAAGCTAAACCGTGATGATCCATTAATTCGATTAAAGTATTATAATAAATTGAAATTATATAAAAAAATCTCTTTTTACAAATACGAAAAAAAAAAAAAACAAAAATAAAAGAAATTAACTATTCTTATAATATTTTCTAACAGAATCAAATTTGAAAATATACGATATCTTCTGATAGGGATATCGTGTTAAATTTAGAATAAGAAGAACTCATGAACCTCCATAAGTACAGCTTCGTCATGCTCTATAAACCAACTTCAAAACAAATCAATAAACTTCTGGGTCAAGTCAATTCAAAATGTGAGAGACTTGTAAATTAGGGGCATGTATCAAAAACATGACCTATGAGAAATTTTTTGTGGGTATCAATAACTCAAATTTGAAGGAACGTGACAACGTTAGCGATGCACCTCGAAGATGCAACACAAAAACATTAGGTAGATAAACTTATCAAGCGAGTGAACTACTTGGATTTGCATGTGCATGCTCTTGGAAGCCAGTTTTAAAATACAATTCTCATTGAAAGGATTTATTGCATTTGATGGCAAAAGATTATGATGTTTACTTAGGAGAATTTTTTGAAAGAAATACCAATAAAAAATCATAATTATTAAAAACTCAATAGAGCTAACTATCGTATTTGATTCAAGGGACACTAGAAATTTTTTCATCTCAACTAGGAGTGCGCATGTTAGTATACTTGGATGATTCACATCTCAAGACATTGACAGGCACATTAAACTATGCATATGGCTAAAAGCCCTCACAGCCCAGGCATAAGTAGACAGTCAAAATATCAACTGAGAGTTGATCTAGTAGAAAGACCCCTTAACCAAAAGTTGAATTCAAATATTGATAATAGAAAAAATTACATTCGAAGGGTTTTCTCTATAGGGAATTTAACAGAAATTTAATCTGAATTATTCATAACTTAAGTTCAGATACCGACCAGTCAAGTTAACCAAAAGAAAAAAAAAAGAAAGGGCAATCAAAATGTTTTATAAATAGGAAGCATTTGATAATCATGGTCAAGAAGATGAATATTCTTGAGGAGAGAGTTTGCCCTGCATGCCCCGCCATTAAGGGAATGTCTACATTCTAGTTGGTCATCATTCTTTCCTTTACTCCTTGGGAGACGAGAAAATGTGTGCGCCGTGCTTGGAAATTTTTCCGGTTCAAAAATCAACAAGGACATGTCCTTCTGTGACCCTAAAAAAATATAATTTTTTTGAATATTTTATTTATTTTTTTATTTATTTACTTTCTTATTCTTAATGATGTCAGGTTGGTCCTGCAATTCTTAGGTCAGACTAAATATGCCACCTTGTTCAAAGTCCTTGTACAATTTATCCATTTGCGTAAATATGACTTTAAATAAAACACAAAATTTTGGTCCTTCCTACTTTCGCACCATTACAAAAAAAAGATATATACACTTCAAAATGTCAAAAAAAATAAATAAATTCATTAGCTATTATACTAGCATATCATTCTTCAAAATTCAAAATTTTGAATCATCTAGTTGATTCGGTGATTCAACATTAATACCTCTTAAATAAGATATCGGGTTTCAATTTTATGTATAATGAAAATAGACGCACAGAGCATTTTAACCCTTATTGGATCAATCTAATTTGAACATGATTTAGTCAGATTTAATATAATTATCGGATATCAATAGTTTATAAAGAAAAATAGTATATTCTCCAATACTGCGCAACCAATAAATCTGTCACATTTAACTCGGTTTTTTTACTAATCTATTTTTTTAATACATCTCACCTTACTCTTAGAAAAGAAATAAAAAAAAAAATCAGAAGAAAAACCTTTTATTTTATTTTTTTCCTATGAAGTTTGCTTTGACGGTTTAGCAGCATTTCTTGTTCTTCGTCAATTTTTTTTTTTTTTTTTCCAAATCTCTATATGTTGACCCTTACTTTGTAAGTTTTAGTTTCAATTGCCATTTTTCTGTCAATCTATGTTTTTAGCTTCCATATATGAATGCTTTCCCTGTCATAATCCAGTAAGAATAACAAGTCTACAAGCAAATTTCAGTCAATCCTTTTTTTTTTTTTTCAAATTCCCCAAACAAAATTCTGCATTTCAATGGTGAAAATGGCATTCTCAAAAGCCATTTCAAGCCACGGTGGACTATAATTGCACATATTTATTATTGTACTTCTTTTATATTTATTATTATTCGTTTTTTATACAATGATTTAATTGATCAAAAAGCAATCAATTCAAATGACCCTAATATAAACAGGCCATCAACCTTAAAATTCATTTAGCTAAAACATTCTTGTTGTCTATGTTGTTGGTTTTGTTTTTTATATTATTATCAGAAATTTAAAATTATATTCCCATTAATCATATTTAAGTTTTTGTGAGGACTCTATTCATAGAATAACTCTCTCGCGCCTTCTTCATTCAAAATTTCAAACCTTAGATTTAATTAAGGACTAATATTTCATCCCACCAAATTGACCGTCCATTTATAACCTTCGATATTGTCCTACTTACAAAAGCACCATAGTTACGAGATTGAGATGTCAAATCACTAAATCCCCTTAACAAAATTTTCAAACACGAGTCTTAAAAATAGAAAAATATACATGGATAGAAGAAATAGAGACATCAAGACAAACAACCCCTAAATTGTCACAATATTCGTATTGAATTAATAGAATAACTCGAATACCAATTGTTAAAAGAAAAAAATAAAGAGTAACCAAAAAGCTAAGGTAAGAAGGGATTTGAAGACTTGGAAAATTCAGGAGGCAACCGACCACTGCTGAACGGCTAAAAGAAATTGAATCCAAGCAAATACATTATCGTTCAGCTTTACATTATAGATATTTGACAGTAAATTGTAACAAGGATATAATGTTACACAACTTTAATAAATTAGACTCGGTCACAGATGGAATGGAAAACACAGGCAAGAAATCTCCCATCATCCCTTCTCAATCTTTACAAATTACGCCGACATCCCCGTTTCCCTGGCCAGAAATCAATCTGTCTTCACCCACGCGAATCTATGTCACGCCAATGGGACCTCTCTGTCTGACTACATGCTCACCAAAACTATCGACTGACAATACCATGCATGATAAGGATGATCAGGCATCAGTAGCATTGGTTAGCTGAAGCGTCAGTTTAATGTTCATAGCTGCTAATTCTACAGCCAGATATCTAAAGACAAAGGGCATGGCAACAGTCTCCATGCCTTTACTTGTCCGACAGGACAGACAGGTAACCTTTTTGGGAGCTCTAGCAGGGGGCAGCCCGCCTATCTCTCGAACTGCTCTTTGTCGCTCCACAGGAGATGTGGTGAGAAGGCTTCCGCAAAGAGAGCACACATCAGCAATATGAAAATCGGAACATGTATGGAGCCTATCATGCAACAAATATGCAGCTCCATGAGCAAGAAGAGAGTCTCGTTCCATTTCTCCAAAACGTACACCCCCACCACGCTTTCTTCCTTTTATAGGTTGTCGAGTAATTTGATCTACTGTTCCAGTGGATCGAACCTGCACGGAAAGATACAAAAGAAACAAATAGATGAGAAAATACATCCATCTCCATAATACCGAGATTTAGATCCACAACCATATCTAAACTTAAGCATCAAAATGTTACAATTGGTCTATGTACTCAAATTGAACTTGTTTTGTGTGCTAACACAAATATTCCTTTATACCTGAAATTTATCTGAAACCATGTGCCGAAGTCGTTGATAGTAAACAGGGCCAAGAAATATCTCACATGTAAGCTCTGTTCCATAGACTCCACTGTATAATACCTCTGTACCACCATAATCAAACCCACGGGAGACCAGCATGGAACCAATCTCTTCAACTAGTGAACTGGATTCAGAATCAGTCTCTCCATTTTGTTTTCCAAGTGAACCAGCAAATGGAGTTGCATCAACAAATTTTCCCTCTAAGCTACCACGCTGCAAAAAGACACAACCAACAGCATCATAACACAAGCACAGGAAATGTAGGCATGCATCAAATGCCTAAAAATGTAAAAAGATTTATATTAGATAAAGAGCATTGATACTCTCCTCACAGTGCAACCACAAGCCTACCCTCTGTATCCTATAGTTTCACATTAGGATTTATCATTCAACTTTTTCTTGGAAATTGGTAATTTTTTGGTGGGCTTTAAGACAAAAAAATTTCCAAAACGGAAGAGCAAGAATAATTGAAAATTTAATCAGGAAAGTCCAAGTGATGGAGAATAATGTCATAGGGTGAAGGAGAATAAGATACCAGACTAGTATCAGGAAAAATAGATATAATAAGAGGTATTTCCAACAAACTTGACCTGAAAAAAACAATGGCTATTGTTACCCACTGTATTAAATATAATTGTAGTACCTTGGCAGCAACAGATTCCAAAAGCATTGCAATGGTCATCCGAGAAGGAAATGCATGCGGGTTGATAATGAGATCTGGACGCATTCCCGTTACTCCTGAAAATGGCATGTCAATATCTGGCCACAGCTGAGAGCAAACACCTTTCTGCCCATGCCTACTGCTAAATTTATCACCAATAATTGGATTTCTAGAACGTCGGAAGCGAATATTAGCCTGCTCAGAGACCAAATGAATGGGTAAATTTATATTTGAAACCTACTCCTAGTAATCACCACAATAATATCATGCCAAATCAATAAAAAGTTTCTCAACACACAATCATCAACAATAATGATTCTTGGCTTGTGATCGTCCGAAAATGAACCAAAGAAAGAACCGCTTGTTAAAGTCCATTGACCAAAATTGTGCAGTTCAAATCAGAGAATTGCAATAAAGGCCAAAAGCATCCACTAACCTTCTGAAATCCCTCCTTCTTGCTGTTTTTCACGTCAACGGATACAAAGTCCACATAGACAGGTTCTGATCCTTTCACTCTCAGAGTTCTTGTCTTACCTGTTAGTTCATTATAGATGCTACAATATTCTTCATCTGGATGTAGCAGCTGAAAGTAGAGATCATATTTTTGGTCAATCAATCAAAATAATTGTGAAAACACAGGCATGATAAGTTAGAAGCAAACCTGCCCAACATAGGGAAGTCCGTCTGCATCAATTGATGAGGCAATAAACCTGTTATTACTCCTCCTAAAGATTCTGGTAGCACGGTCAGCAGACTTGCTGCCTTCCTCAGCCAAGTCAATGGTTTCTGTCTGCAAGCACATGTAGTGAAGAAAAAATAAGTAATGCACCAACCACACAAGCAATATAAAGCCAACCTCATTAAAACTTTACAATGACAAAATACAAAATAGCTGGTATCAAAACCAAGCACTTTTCTGATTCATGGCATGGCTTTTGATAGCCACATGCACATAGAACACATATCTTATGGTATCGTATTTATAAACAAACCCAAATCCAGAGCTTTTTTCATTTAAATTAACAAAATCACAGTTGCACTTCACTTATGAAAGATAAGTAAAAAGATATCAAATTGGATGCCATATCATATGTGGAAATCTAGTATTATTTTATAAGATCCTTTTTTCTTAATGCTCTTCATAAAGATAATTGTATCTGCTTAAAAAAGAGATCCATATGGGCAAAATCGGGTCCATTATTAATGCCTGGTTAGTACCCTTATACCTAAAGCTATTGTCAACAACTTTAAAGATGAAAGGAAGAAACAAGGTTTTGTGATATAGAAGTCATTTAGGTTTCCTGTTCTCTATTGGCATAATTCTTCGGGGCATTTAGTCGTCTCCTTTTTGAAATGTTCCATTTCTTTACTTTTTTTTTCCCCTCTTGTGAACAACTTAGAATATTTTTTGCAGCTAACACCCACAAATGGACAGATGTTATAATCCCCAATATAAGGCTTATGCTTTATAATGCCATGTGCTGGCACAAAATCAAGCACCAAATGTCAATCATTCAAAGCTCCAGCAATTCACTATGAACACCCACAGGATACCTTTTAAAATTGTTTCTCTCTCAATAAGAGGAACAATAGTGAAAAACAATACGCTTGCTAGAAATATCAAGACCAGTTAACAAGTTTATTAATACTTTCTAATGCTTAGCATTTCAAGATGTGAACAAATTTGCCGTTCTTGTTTCACTTTGCATATGTAGATGGATGGAAGTTGTTCTCCAAAGACATCTCAATGGAACAGATCTTAACCAACCGGCTGCAGCTCGAGCACCACAAGTTTCGAATGCATCCAACAGTTACCCCAACATTACTTGACAAAAAGGCAGGGTAATGTCCCCAACAACAAGCCATCAAAGCAAAGGATAATCATTCTCTGTATCACCAAAAGCAATTTTCTAAGAGAATGTTATAATCCAATGAAGGAATTATGAAATCCCCATTCAAGCAAGCAATACACAAACCACATTTCAGGATAATCCCCAATCTGATCTGGCAGCCTCAGATTTCATCTGACAGTTTCTCCAATGCTTCTTCTCAACCTTGTATGCATTTTCTAGAGTTTTACCTTCAATATCTCAACTTATAGAATAAAAGAAAGAAATTAATGATAAGAAATTAAAGTTGCAGAAATTATAAGAGAACAGGAAAAGGCATCCAAGTGGAGGTAAAAATGAAGGGAAAAGGAAGAAGAATAGATAAAGGAAAAAAAAAAAAAAAGGCAATTGAAGCTTGGGTTCTCCTCAAGGAAAGAAAATTCCCCGGAGTAATGATAGAAAAATTGTCTTGTCTCATTATGAGTGCTTGGTAGGTATTATTCCTTGAGGTTGACATTCCTCTAGTTCCCTTTTGCTAATTGCAACAGATAAAGCACAAAGCTCGATAATCTCTGAATCTCCTTATTTGTTCTAAAACCTTGAAACCTTTGGATATAAAAGGAGCAACACTTTCTAGATCAACGCATTCCTCAGCAACAACTGAAACAGGCCTCTACCCTATATCGCTGCAAAGTATTGCAGAAAGATTAAAACTGAAGTTTTTAGTGCACATACCACAAATATCTGAAGATAATATCATTGAACCAACTCAAAATTTTGTTTCTAGGCATTCTTACTCCTTAATGATGCTTGACTAACCAAGTATAAACATATCTGCCTAGATGCTTGTAAGATTCACCATTTCAATGTTGTAAAACTTAGAATGATCCATATAACCTCATACTTCCAGTAGAAGGATGAATCTACTCTAAATTAAAGAGACTTTGCTTAAAATGTTTATCTGAGGAAGTCTAAACCACTGCAGCCGACTGAAACACTAGAGAAACCTCATTGCAATGCATAGATCCAGGAGCTGGGCTTGTGCATGTGTGCATGAGCAGACAGGTGATGACGAATGGAACATTTATAGAGAATAGAGATATAAAAGAACTATAACACTTATAAACTAAAGACTGAATAATGAACTGTTATTTTAAAAATTCCAGGAAGACGGGAAAATTACTTGCTCCTTCAAACAGAGGTATAATAGACCTGGCAGATAATCTAAAGAATTATCATCATAATATTAATGTCATCCCGTAAAGGTTCATCATATTAGTTCCTCCAGGATGTCTACATCAAACATTGAGGAAGCTGCCACTGGTTTTCCATATCCTCAAATTTCCCGGCTAGACAACAAAGGCACGTTAGGTTCTTTGTTATCAAAATCACCTAAGGTTAAAATTTTCCTCCAAGATCCTGCTCATCCAAAGAAGGCAATGTTCTTCAGGAATATTACTTTTCCACATAGCTATCGAAGCGAAAAGCTTTCCCCCATGTAAAGACTACACAAAACTTGTTCCCACAAAGTTAAACAAAATCAAAATTTACTGCTCCTATCTCCCATGAAAAAAGATTCAAACTCAAGCATTGTTCTCCGGTAAATATCCAATTTCCACTATGTAAAGGGCAAAAAGCCAAAAAGGATCTCCTATCCTTAGTAATAGCCCTTTTCTCCAGCCCTGTTATCAGCAACAATAAGAAAGAAAATGGGAAATTGAATAGAAGTCATTCTTCACTATAGACCTTCATCCTGTAGGGTTCCTTATGCCGATGGCTTGGATTTAAACAACAAACAACAAAAGATTACTCTCTACCAAATAATAAGTATACCAATTGCAAGATTCACACATTGTACGTGATGAGATTTTGTAATATAGGCAATCCCAAAATCCTGCCCCCCTTTTTTAACTTCTCCCTCCCGAATACAGAAACTGTGGTGTAAAATGTGTTCATTCATGAACAAGAAAACGCTACATTTTGACAATATGCTGCATCACAGATTCTAGCTTATCATATACTGTTTCAGATAGCAAGTAAAACCTGGTATATCTGCCCATGAAACATCCCCCGCTCTACAGAAGACTTGTTCAAAATCATGGCATCTTCCATGTCATATCTGGATTAATTTAAAAAAAAATAAAAATAAAAAGGAAAATTAAAATTAAAAATAAGAAACATTTTTTAAGTATAAAACTGAAAATACCGCATAGCTTGCCTGATCCATACCCCGTATAAGACAAAACAGCAACAATTGCATTGGTTCCTGTTGGAAACTCATCAATGTCGTACTTATTATATGCACTTGTTCTTACAATGGGGCTCTGAGGAGTCTGAAGCAAAAAGTAAAATGAGGTAGAATAAACGTTAGATAATCATGTTTTAAAAATCATAAATAATAATAAAAAAAGCATCCCAATCCAAGCAAATAACACCGACTCACACTGACTTCTTAAATATTTTAACTCAAGAAACAAAAAACTAACAACCGTACATGAATAATAACTATAGCTTGGGGATATAACACAGTAAGCCAAATTTGACATAGACGTAAGTTGCAGGTTATAGCACATGCTATCCAAAATCCAAAGAGGTGGTATTCACTAAAATCAGAAAGTGAAAAGGCACCCATTTGTATCAAAAGTTACAAACTTTGGACATCCCAAAGAATGCGGATAGAGATATACAAATGACGAGAAAAGTAAACTAATGTACAAATGACAAGAAAAGTAAACTAAGTGCATCTTTGCTAAACAAGAGTAAATAGCACCTGTGCGCAACTAAGAACAGTTTATGCATAACTCATGATATTCACAGACCTGAAGATGGTAAAGCTTTTGATCTGCGCGAAATTGAATTGATTGAAGAGAGAATGCCATTGTTTGTTTTGCCATCTACAATAAATCCACAAAGGAAACATTGGATTGGACATTTAACAGTTAGAAGTACCAGAAAAATTTTTAATGCAAAATAAAGGGTCAAAAAATACCTGGCATTGATACATGTTGCGAGGACTCTGATTGTGATCTGACCAAGGCGTAAGATTAGCAACCACACTGAGTAAACCAGTTGGATGAATTTCCTCATGCGTTACAGCAGAGTCATCACACAGGCCCCCGTCACCGCCATCAGGACATCTTATTTCCATGTGAACCTAATAATAAAAAATTAATGACTTAACCACGAGAATTTTAATTACAGTTGAGTGCAGATACCAGAGCAACAAGTATCGTCAAAATTATTACCTGTTCAAATGGTCCAATAAGTTCAATGTCATGACCGGAAGGGGCAGAAATATTTCTCACTGGCCGAACAAATCTTGAAGGTGAGGTGGAAAGGTACAAACCAGGATATGCACCGCCCATGCTTAAAGGAACATATCCTACCTCAAGATCCTCTGGTATCTGCCGAATGGCACATAAAAAATTGCATCAAGGACGGAGGTATTTAGAAAATGGGTCAAAAGAAGTTTAGCAAAACACGAACCACTGCAGGTGCCGATAGCTTCAGCCTCCTCAAATGATTGACTGCCTTTTCAACTTGACTCACAGGGATGGATCCCACTACTCGACCATCCAAAAGAACAGAAAGAACTTCGGGAGGACCTGCTTGAATAAGCTTTGGCACAGAAGATACCATCCCGATATCAGCCAAAACATGGACTATGGACATCCGGACTTTCATAAAATCTTGTATATTCCCCTGTGAATCGTAAGATGATGTTACCCCTGGCATCAAAAGGGAACGAAAATTAATGTACCTCCTCAAGAGTTCATTGGAAATGTGCAGTTAATCATTGACCCACTTCTGGATAACAAAAGGAGAAAATAACTAGTTTCCACAGATTAATCGGATCAAAAAGTGGTTGGGCTTAGCACCAATTAGTAAAATACAATTTGCAGCATGGACAGAGTAAAGAGAGCAGTGACACTAGAGGAAATTAGAATTTCATACGGTTAAAGAAATAAGAAAATTGAGGGAGCATGAACAAATTGAGGTACATAAAAATTATGGCAGCATCTCAAAATTGAAACTGAAAGACAGGAAATGGTGGAAGGAAGAAAATAAATCACTTCATGCTCATCAATCTTGCCAGACATATGGAAAAGATTGGCTCAAAAGCCCCTGAAAATGGCACCAAAAGAAGCAAAGAAAGCAATCTCTTCCAACAAAATCAACACTGTTAAACCTTGTGTCAAACTAAATCCTATCAGCTACACATTTCATTGTTTTTATTTAATCCTATTCATTGCCATCTACGTGGCATAAAGGGCTACAAAGTGCTCCCCGACTTAGTGCGGGGGTAGGGGGAGAGTGGGCGTATATGTACCCAACCTTCTACTTGCATTTTTGCAAGGAGGTTGTTTCCACGGCTCGAACCCATGACCTCAAGGTCACCAAAAGAGCAACTCTACCGTTGCGCCAAGGTTCGCCCTCCCATCTACGTGGCATATTATATAAAAAGATATATTTTCTCACTTCTCCAAAGTTGATGCAACAAAGACTGACCACTTAGAATCCTTCACCAACTATATGAATGAAGCCATAGCAATTCGTGAGGTCTGTTGGCCTCCTTATGCCATGGTAAAGGCCCCCAAATCTAATTACTAAAAACTATCCCATTTCAAAGGGGAATCTTACTGCTCGGAAAAACTCCAAGAAGGATATGCCAAGTTGCATAAGTTATTGCGGAAAACATTGAATATGGGTCAAACTGCTACTGGAGAACATAAGAGAAGTTAAGCTATTAGAAAAACAAATGAATTAAACTAGGTTAACTCAAAATACATCATTGTTCCTTTTTTTTTTTTACTTTTGCTTTTACATTTCTTTTTCTTTTTATTTTATTTTATTTATCTATTATATATTTATATATATTTTATCTTCTTCAAATTTGTCTCTCAAATGGCCGACCCCAAATATTGTGATTAAAGCTCAGATTGTTGTTGTTGTTGTTGTTGTTGTTACTTTTGCTTTTACGGGCACAATAAATTTTCAGTATGAGATCCTTATTAATCCCATCCAGATGATGGGACCAACTTGTAGCAGTAAATGTTTTTTGTAAGCTGAGCTACTGCAGTTCTGCTGCACACTGCATGACATTAGCAAATGCCTAAGTTCTCAGATGTTGATCTCTTTTGTAATCATTATGCTTGCAGGAGAATGGTGGAAGATTAGCTCCTTTTATATATTTTCCCAATACCATTTTCCTCCAACAATGCAAGGGGAAGGCTGCATACATATACGCCCACCCTCCCCCTAGCCCCGCACTAAGCCATGCACCGGGTGAGCCCTTACCATTTTCCTCCAACAGAGAACAGAGTGAATTTCCAGAAACCTGGTGAGAGAAGTGTGAATTTCCCGAACGGCAAAAAAGGAGAACTATGCAACAAGATATTTTGGCATAGAAAATATAGACTTACGACAAGCAGCAGTCATATGATTCAGCAATCCACAAGGCTCCCCATCAGGAGTATGCACTGGGCAAAGAAACCCCCAAGATCTAAAGCAAATATCAATGTCAGAATGACAGAGAATGTATCACGCTTTTGTTCATTTAACCAGAGTAGTTAGCAACAAAATACTTACTCAGGTAGCAACTTCCGCACACTTGTAGTGCGAAGTCCAGCAAAGGATGCTCCTCGATGGACAGCTCGAAAATGTGAAAGGAATCGAAGAAAATTAAGTCGCTCTGCCTGAACGGTCATGCCCACCCTCTAAAATAAAAAAGTTCAGCTTAATAACAACTCAAAAATCTGCAAAGGCTATTGATGATGTATGGGCAAAATATTATTTTTATTTGGATTGTAGTTCATCATTGTATGGGGTACTCATATGGGTAGTAGGCTAGAACATACCACAATACATTATGGGCAGCCGTAGTTGTCAAGTAAACTCAAGCAAAAAGAAATTTTTAGAAAAAGAATGCAAAACAAGCATTTACGTCATATTAGGTCCATTATTATAAATGTTTTGATTTAATTCTTGTCATTTGCATTTGATCACTTGCTTCAACTCCATAAACAATCTAGATCATCCATTCTAGCGATTTGGATTGCTAGCACAATTACATTTTCAATTGCACGAAATGTAGATCCAATGGGGATAGAATGATCATCCTCACATTAGTTACATGCTCACATCACATATGCCATTGCATAAATGAGATGATACCAAAAAAAAAACAAAAAAAGAAAACATTATGAACAAGAAGCAAATAAATTACACAAGATAAAAATTTAAGTATCTCAATACCAATTCTTGTAATTAGAAGAAAAAATAAAATACAAAACAAGTGCATTGATTATCATGTAATTATATTTTTTACTGTGCTTGGTTATAAGTTCCTATCCGAGACTGTACTATAGATGTACCAGAAGTGCTATTAGGTTGAGACAAGTTATATACCCCGATCTGATGCCATGTGTGATTCTCATATGATGCAGTCATAGTCATTTAAGTCATTGATGAGGTGCATCATGGAGCATGCCCTAAAGCAAACTTCTAATAAAATCCCCAAAGGCAGAAAAACTTTAAAAAATATATATGTATATTCAACCAAGATATACATCATGCCCAAGGAGCTTAAGCATGCACTTTCAAGTGAGGCAAATGCTTTCCTTTTTAGAAGCTCAAGCTGAAGAGGAAGAAGAATTTTAACCATTTAACTATGAAAATTTAGAAATGATTCTAGAATTAAGCTAAACGGAGTGGTTTCTTTTTCTGTGAGAAAGGCTGAATAGGTATAAAAAGTCAAGACTGGAAATAGAAGAAAAGGATTGAGGGGAGGGAGGGAGGGAGCATACTAGAAAATATCGATTCCAGCTTTATTGAGGACCAAAGTTGCTCTAACTTGCTTAAGTTCCAGCACAAGCCAGTTTCTTTTCTTTGTTAACCCCTTTCTGAAGATTCCTCTCTTCCCTTAAGGTGGCTCCCCACACATTAAGCAGCTGACCATTTTTTGAATAATTTACTTATTCAGCTACCCGCATTAGAGTGACATTCTTTTCTCTTTCATTTTTTATTGCACATACCTCATATTTTACTGCTATACAGTTACTATTTCAAAAGGAAACTGATTTTACTATGCTTACCAGGAAAAAAAGAAAAAAAATTGTTTTTACTACTTTTAGCTCTTTGTGGCTTACTTGCTTTCATTTATTGTTTGAAAGTACTCTTGGACTTGATACTAAAATATGATCATTCTTTCCAGGCTGTAACATGCATACAAAACATTGACCTAGTAACATAACAGATTTCCTAATTCATAATATATATTCAATTCAATCATAATGTATTTTATTTGATTTCAAAAACTTTATGCCTTAACACCTCAAGGCTTGTGCCTTGTCTCATAGCATGCAAAGTGCATGCATTACATTTTCACAATTAAAAACTACAGATCATAAATTCTATGTGAAATAATCAATTAAGGAACGCATTCGAAGTATTACCTGCTGTAAGTCTAAACTAGATACAGTGGCTATCCTTCCCGTCCTTAACAGACTCTCAACAGCTGTGCACAATTGCCGTGCAGAATTTTTGTCCATGACCTTCTTCACATTGGGTACTGCTCAAACAAAACAAAAATTGAAAAAAAAAATGGTGCAAAACCAACTTGACAAACGGACATCAAAATTTTGAATATATGATTGCAGAACAGTGAGGTTTAGCAAGTGCAAGGTAAAAATATTATTCGATATGAAATAATCTTTTCCTTTGAATGGCTTGAAGATGTCCCAAATTTACAGAACATGCATACTGTACCAAGTTTCAGTTAAATGAGAATTAGTCTCACAACTGAGTCGCCTTAAAACGCATACACCACAGCTCCAACAATGACAATGATAAATGCTCAACTCAAAAATTTGAGAACATAAGTTTCATCTCAATAGACCTGACAGTAAATTACCACATGTCATAAATCATGTCAACAGAAAGACCTAGCAGTAGCACCAAACAGTTGATGTGAAGAAGGTCATGCTACTGAAAAAGAAATGGAATACTGGCAGTATTAATTGCAAGTAAAAATATCCAGGGTCAGAAAAGGAAATGCAGGAAAACAGACAGGTCTTTGTATATGTAGAGTGTCTTGATGTACTTGAGGCTGATTGGAGAAAATAGAGTTTCCAAAAACTCAAGAGTAACACATGGTAAGCTTCAGCTACTCTGGAGTCCAAACTAATTCCTGGTACCATTCTTCTACAAAAACTCTTATTTTTCCTAAGGCCAGGTTTAAATCTTTTCTGTATCAAAAACTCAGGTGTAACACATAGTAAGCTTCCGCTACCCCAGAGTCCAATATTTTAACTGACTCCTGCTACCATTCTTCTCCAAAACTCCTATTTTTCCTAAGGCTGTGATTAAATCTTTGCTGTATCCCCCATCACTTCTTCCTCTTTATATAATATAATGACAACCTGTTTCTTCAATAACCATTATTATTATTCATATAAGCAGAGACAGATTCACAGGATGCAAAAAGGAATACACAGCTGAGAAAGAATTTGCATCTACAAGCAGCACTAACAGAGGCCCTCAAGACACTATCTAGTTTCTGTATGGCATCTTCCAGCAGCACAATGTGTGACTTACTTGGGGGAGGGTAAAACATCTAACCTTCACATCAATCACCTTAAGACTTTTATAAAACTAAAGGGTAAAATCCTTAAGAAGCCCATTTGGTATTGCCTTCCACTCTATATCAAATGTGTTTCCCTACCAATCCCTCTCTTTGGCCGGCCTATCGATGGAGTGAGAATAGGGGTTCACCCTTTTAGTATTTTATTTCCAGTTGCTTCTCTCTTTTTTGGGGAAAAAATGTAGTTGATGGGCAAGTAATCTATAAGCATGTATATGAGTTTAGTTTATTAAGCTTAAGCTGGGCTTAAAGCTTTCATTGGGTAAGAGAATCTCCCATTTCTTCGTCAGGCAACTTGACTTTCAACATTATATACTGACCTCTTAAAGGGCAACGAATAAAAAAATTTTAAAAAAAAAATTAAGGCTGATTTTGCCCAAGTAATTGTGAAGGTTGGTACGCATGCATAAATAGCTGTGGTCAGTAACAAGGTGACTAGATTCAGCATATATAAGTTTGTGAATGCATAAATACCCATTGTCATTAACAAGGCGAGTAAAATTTTGCACATATGCTGATCAACAAGCTTTCATGAATTGATACCGACTACATTTATGGCTTTTCATTCTTCAATGCAAACATTAGGAACCTAAGAACCCCAAGTCTCATCATATATGTGTGGCAGTCTATATCATCATACCATTAAACGAAAGTAAGCAAGCTGAAATTAAGTATTATCTAAGAAAGGATGAGATCAATGTTTAAGCATAATGATTACTTCAACAAGAAAATAATAAAGCAAGATCCACAGAAAATAGGTAGCATGTAACTGAGAAAAAGCAAGAGATAAAGGATGAAAATTACAGAGAGCCAAATCAAAATTTTTGCTTTTATTGTTTATCTCAGCTTCGAGAAGATACTTCGATCTCTGTAGCCACTCGTGCATTTTTTCCTAGAACCACAATTGTAGAACAGTGAAATAGTCCGTAAGTTTTCGAATAGAAACCCCCAAAGTAAAGAAATAAACTAATATAAATCAGTCAGAACTAGTAATGGGATGAAAGTGCAAGTCCCTGTGACTGCAGATAACTGGAAAATCAGGGGGAAAAAAGCATAAGGATTGCCACCAAAGAGCAGAAATTAAGTATTACTAGATGCAACTAATATTTTGCTTCCTCAAGGCTCAACCATGAATTCTGCGTCAACAACGTATGTCTAGAATCCAACATGCACAATATCCCCCATTACATTTAAGTCTATAAAGTTTACCTTGAGATATATTGTAATTAAGTGCCCAGGCAGAAGCACTTCCTGATTATGCAAAGCATCAGGGTTGTCTGGTACAGATGTTTGATCTATCAGAGAGAAAAGTTTCTGCACCATAAAGCTGAAGCAGCAACCTACCATTATAATTTGGATAATAGAGCAAGCTCGCTAAAAGTAAGGACTTATTATTGGAAGTAAATTTGTGAAATGCAAAAATACAATAAATTAGGAAAAATGTAAGGAAATGGATACAAACTGACATGAGAATATTAAACTTGTCAAAATTGTTGTCAAGGTGAACAAATAGGTAGTTCTTTATTACAGCATCTGCAACCTACACAGATAATAACAGCATGACAAACTAATCAAGCAACAAGAAATTTTAATATTTATTTTCCTCATATTTAATGCGACATTAAGGGGACAGAGACAGGGAGACAGGTAACTTACAACAGAATAATTTTCATCTTGTAGTCCTCTCATCACAGGTTGGAAATGCTCTCCTGATTAAAATGAGAAGAATTCATTTAAATAATTAGCACTCAATAAATCAGTTCTTTCTCACAAAGAATTGTTTCAGAATTCATCATTTTATTTTACGTGAAAGAAATAAAAGTACCAATATGCTGATGACACTGCTGGTGAGTAAAAAGAGACAAGTCCCGTACTTCATCAAGTATAATCTTTGCCCTTTCATGGACAAGCTGAGTGCCAACTGCTCCCTTTTCCCTTTCATACTTATCATTGTAGAAAGATGTCAAACTCACATAGATTTCATGATCGGTGGTATCAACAAGGGCCTGCCAATAAGACATATTAGAAACTCCTAGCCAAGTGTTACAAAAACAAGTAGGTAATTATCACTTAAATTTTGATAGATCTTAAAATCCACCCCCCTCTTGCACACACGCACATACTCTGCCAGAGAGTGAGTAGGTAATTATCACTTAAATTTGATAGATCTTAAAACCCACCCCCACCCCCTCTTGCACACACCCACATACTCTGCCAGAGAGTGAGAGCAAGACAGAGACCCAAGTGAAAGAAACAAAATGTAGCAGAAAGGGTTTTGTATGGTAAATAGAAAAGGCTAAGCATAAGAAATGCAATAATATTTGTAAGGAACACCTTAAGGACAACACCCACAGGAAGCAAGTATTCCCTATTTCCCATCCTGCAAATTTTGTCAAGAGAAAAATATGAAAGTCAGTTCCGTTCTAACTTCATGACAGAGAGAACAAAGAAAAATGGCAGATTTTTCCTCACCAGAACCCAACCCTTGCACTTCCATTCAGCAGGTAATATAATCTAACAGTTACAGCAGACATATCCTCCCTCACACATCTGGAGCAAGAGGTATTAGACAGATAATTGCCACATAGCATAACCACGTGATGAAATTAAAGGCAAATAACAAGTAAATACTGAAACAAAAAGAAAGTTTGATAAACCATGACAAAGGATGAAGTGCATTACATAGTTCCTTTCTTGCAACCAAAAAAAAAACAAATAATATAATAATACTAGTAATAAATTATCAAACAAAAAACGAACATAAAAGAAGGAAGAAACAGAGACCACTAATGGCAAATGATGTCCACCTTTGCATGTGGGAAATGCACCTCTCTCCAAATAAGATCCAAAATTCAGTTTTTGATAATTGCATTAGAAAAGTTTGAACCAACACACAAAGTTTTGCCCAAGATACTTGTCTAGTGTATATCATTTATCATTTGTGAGTTATTACACATATGCTATGGGTTTACGAGTGCACATCACAGCTGTCACATAGATAGCACATAAAGTAACAATTTATTCTTTGACTCATAATGTATTATATCATACACCATAAATATTTTTATATAATGAAAAATGATTTTACAAAACATAATATTCTTAAGAAATCTACTAGTAATATTAAAATGCATGAGTAAAACTATTGAAGTAAGCTAGGCAGCACTTTTATAGCATAATCACTCTCCTCTTGCCTGGAATGTGTCTATTTTACTGTTATTTTTTAAGTTTCCCTGAATTAATCAAACTTTCTAGGAAGAGTCTAAATGATAAAATATAATTCTATGTAAACCATAGCATTAAAGATCCAAAAACAAAATATATTTTAATGCTCTTAAATCAAAAAAGTTGAAAGAAAAAAGTCAAAAAGGGTTTAACTGTTAACCTAAAAGATGAAAACTGACAAAGGTGGTTTAGGAAATACCATAGACTCTATAAACTGCTACAGATTTTCTAAGAAATATCATAAATGTTGTTAAAGATTCTTTGAAATAAAAAGTTGTGGCAGAAAATATAATAAAATATAATATGCAAAGAAAATTCATAATGTATTGTACATTGCACACCAGAATATAAAAGATTCACTTAAAATACAAAGATAAGATACAGATGAAATGCCTGTATTTAGATACATATCACTTATCGTAAGTTTTTAACAACTATGGTGCACAACCAAATAGTAGTGGTCCATGAGAATGCCAAGGTCTGGCTGGGGTTGAGCTAGACTTATTAAAGCTACTAAGAAAAAATGGGCCAGATAATGGGCCTAGGAATTAGACTCAAGCCCAAACCCAATACATGGCCAGACCAGGCCCAGTCTTTCCTAGCAACAGTTGGCATGGTCAAACCAGGCTTCTGAAGGGATCAAAACTCAGGTTGGGCCCTAAAATTTTCAGATAAGGAGCCGGGCCAAATTTTGAAAAATATGAAACATGCCAGCCTAGGCCAGGCCAACTGAGGCTGGGCAGCTCTGTATAACTACAATGATTAGAAATTGAGGGACATGTTTTGAAGTGATCTGCATTGCAGTAGGAAATAGAATGACCACATACAATGATGATGGAGAAATTAAATATTATTTACTGAACCAACTAAAGAAATAGTAGCTAACAGGAAAACTGTACAAGCAGCAAAAACCTTATCACAATCGCTTTGTCTGTATAACCTTCTCGTTTCTCACGAAATGAACTCCGGATCATACTCACAGGCTGGAACATCAAATGCGGTGTAAGATTAAAAACTAGTGAAAGGAAAATAAGTAATAAAAAATTAATGCATCTGATACTGGTTGGAAATAAAGCAGATACTCTAAAGAATTCTTTATAAATGATGTTCAAACACAAAACAGCTGTGCTCCATACACAACAAAATGGCCATTTAGTTTTGTCTTCTCCATAAAAATTATAAACATAAAAACCTCAAAAGAATGCAACCCAATCCTTAAGAGAAAAAAAAATGCATGTGGCACAGTTTACTTACATAGTTCCGCTTTGGCAAGATTAGGAGCCGAACAACTCTCTCTATCCCACCAACAATAAAGTAACTGTCGGAGAAAAAAGGATAATTATAAGCAAAGGTAAAAAAGATGTTCAGACACTATCTGAACTGTCTAAATTAGTTAGCTAATTCATGCGTCAAACTCAAATGAGGTAAAAGGCACTTAATTTCAAGCAATTAGGGAAGAAAAGAGTAATGAGGAAGATGAGAAATCCATAAAATAGAAGAAAAAGATATTAAAAAGTGAAAAAATATATTTTAGACAGAAAAAGAAATCATGGCCCTCCATTGGAAGAATACCTTCCAAAGGCCTAGTGGATATAGGCAACCAAAGTGATGCAAGGAAAACAATCTGACCACATAAAAAAGACAGAGGACCGAATTGGATATCAAACCTCCTATGCTCTAGTCCATCCATATAGAGCACAGTACACTTCTAAACAGATTGGCACCCTAATTACTGCCTTACAGTTGGAAATTGATCCTTAAGATTCTTTGCATAAACCCAAGATTACCTAGCTACTCTAAAAATCTTATTCTGGAGTTCCAGGACTATGGCAACACAAAGTGGAAAAGTATCAAGTCCTACTAAATAACAATAATAAGTAATCAGTTGCTCTAAATAGCATAAATCTCAAATGCCTAAATTTTGATAATATGTGCAATCTATTTTATTAAGAGATAAAAAAAAACGAAATTTTATTAGATAGGAAAGAAAGACGAGTACAAAAGGAAAGATATGATGTCCTTTGACATGACCAGAGAATCTTCCAATCCCATTAATATTTCTCTAAAGACACTTCTTACAGAGTGCACAGAGCACCACCAATAAACTAAGAATGGGGGGTGTTTAAACTTTACGAAATACACACATGCCCACTTGGGTTAAAAAAAGAAAAGACATCAAAGCTAAACCAAAACTAGAGAATTCAGCAAGCCATTGTTGGGAATACTTACCCACCCATTTCTGAAGCCTCTTCTCTGTGGGATACTAGTTTTTTGGGATCTGCACCTCTCAAATGACAAATCTTTGACTACAAAAGTGTACAACCCCAAATGTCAAGAATAGAAACCAAACAACAGATCATGTGGGATCAAGCAACTTCAGCTACCATAATAGTTAACCAAAGAGTGACCACAGTATTAAAAACTAAATATCATACACCGGAAACTAAAAACAAAAATTTCAGACATGACAAGTACCACCTGTTAGCATCCAACACTATGTTGGACACAACAACCATCCAGCAACTTATGAGTATGCCAAGTATTAAATCACCTCTCTTGTCATTTTAAATTTCTATTGATTTTTTTATTTTTTAACCATATACATATATATATATATATATATATTCATCTCTCTAGTATTCGCTTCTCAAATGACCGACCTCAAAATTTGGGATTAAGATCTAGATCATGGTTGTTGTTATTGTATCTTTTCAGGTACAGATAATTCTTAAACATTATAGACACTTGAGATACCTTACATAATCATAGTCAACATGCTGAAATGCTTGTATTATTTAATATATGTGTAAATAATGTGATGAAAAATATAAGGGGTTTGAGACTCATTGAGAGGATGGGTAAGATGGCATTTAAGTTCGCTGGCTTCTTGGTTATTATTAATAGAAAGCCAAAAACTTGATTCACAGTGCCACGTGGGTTAGGGGAGAGGCACCTTCTTTCTTATTTTCTTTTCACTCTTGCAATAATTAAGTTGTTAATCGACAAAGGATTTCGTGCTAGTATTTTTTTTTCTGGTCTAAGATCAGGGAACAAGAGGTATGTGTGTCACATCTCCGGTATGCCGATATTATCATCTTTGTTTAAGAGGATAGTAAGGGGTTTATGGATATGATCATCCGTCTTAATAGTTTTGAGAGTCACTAACCTTAAAATTAATATGCCTAAGAGTGAACTTCTAGGCATTAATGTTTCTAGTGAGACTTTTAATCATTTGGCACAGATTAGTAATTGTATGAGGAGAGAGTTACATATTTCCTATCTAGGCATTCCTTTTGGAGGTAATCCTAGAAGTTGTATAAAGGGCTTCAGGGGGACACCACCTAAAAGGAAATTACAAAGCTAGAAACTCAATGCAAATTAAAAAAAAAAAAGCTACATTCACGTGCATAGAGTCTCTAGAAACCCAAAAAGGAAATGAAGATAACCACTTAGCTTTTAATTGATCTAAAGTACGCTCTCTACCCTCAAAAACTCTAAAATTTCATTCTCGCCAAATGAGGCAAAAAATAGATAAAAGAACCAATGTCAAAAGACATCTCTTTGCCTTATGTATAGGCAGATAAGACCAAGTCCAAACTTCATCTTCAATACTTCCCATCACCACCGCAGAACAACCAAGAACACCAAATACCATATTCCATAACTCCCTCACACAAGCAATGTAATATAAGATTACGAATAGACTCAATCTCAGATGTGCACATAAAACATCTATTCACAAAAAACTGTACCCTCTTTTACAAATTATCCAAGGTAAGAATATTCCCTCACACTACCTCCCACCCGAAAAAAGAAACCCAGAGGTGAGCCTTCACATCCACTCTCCAAGAAAAATGAGTGGCTAACTCCCGCAGATCCAGCCGTTAAAAGAAAGAAAAAGGGCTTCACATTAAACTACCATTCTGGCCCTGCCACCAAACTGAATTGACCACTGTAACATCAAATTTCTGATGTTGTAAAAAAAAAAAACAAAAAAACAAAAAAACAAAACAAAAAAACAAAACAAAAATCAAAAACAAAAAATCAAAAACAAAAAAACAAAAACAAAAAACAAAGAACTCAAACACTCTAAACAACTCCCAATCATTCACATTGCACAAAAAAACAATCCAATGTAAAAAACCATCATCTGGCACATTGAAACAATCACCAACTACACCTTCCTTCAAACGAGCCAACCTATAGATATCAAGAAATTGAGCTCTCAATGGCGATTCACCACACCAAACATCGTGCCAAAAGAGAACCTGATCCCCCTTTCCACTCTAAACTGAACAAACAGAAAAAACTGTCCAACCCTTACTAATCCACTTCCAAATTCCTACACCATAAGGAGCCCTACTAAATTTGGTTTTCCGCCATATAGAGTCGTGCGCAATCATAAACCACCACAACCACTTTTCTATCTATTCCTTATTAAAATTCATCAATGGCTTTAAGGTTAACCCACCCCTTTCCACAGGTTGCGGCATAATAGCCCATTTCACCATATGATACTTATATTCATCACTCACCCCACCCCCACAAAATCTGCGCTGAATTATCTCCACCTGTTTGGCCACACGACTTGGAATGGGAAAATGGACATTAAAAAAAAAATAGATAAGCTCACCACAACACTCTTAATCAAAGTGAATCACCCACCTGTTGACAGATAACACCCTTGCCATCTTGCCAAATGCTTCTCGAACCTTTCCATAATAGGATTTCATAAAGCAACCTCGTTAGCCCATTCTCCGAGTGAAAGCCCAAATGTGATCAAAAGGGAACCAAGTCGACACCCTACCACCTCTGCCAACCATGGCCAATTAATACCATCACCAAGAGGAATCAGCTCACTTTTCCAAAATTAATTTTCAAACCAGAAACCGCCTTAAAACAGACCAACAGGTATCTCAAATAAAATAATTGAATAGGATCAGCACTACAAAAAATAATAGTATCATAATCAAAGAGTAAATATGAGATTATCTCCCTTTGACCTTCTCTACCAACTTGAAATCCACTCAACATACCTTCCTCCTCTGCCTTTTTCAACATTGTAGACAGAACATTCATAACCAAAATGAACAACTATGACAAAAGTGGATCCCCTTGACGAAGACCCCCAAAAGCATGAAAAGATTTGTTGGACACCCACTCACCAAAACAGCAAAGGAAGTGGCAGAAATACAAATTCTGACCCATTCAATCCAGCAGGACCCAAAACCCATTTTTTAAAACACATACAAGAGAAAATCCCAACAAACGTGGTCATAGGCTTTCTCCATATCCAGCTTACAAATAACCCAATCTCTCCACATCTCATAAAATAATCAACCACCTCATTGGCTATTAAAACTCCATCCAAAATTTGTCGAACCTTCAACAAAGGCATTTTGGGAAGAACCAATCAAATTAGGCAAAACATTAAGCCTATTAGCTAAAACCTTTGCTATAAGGTAGGTGATGGTTCTCGTCTGTTGTTTCAGGAGGATCAACAGATTCAGAAATTGCCATTGTCCATCCTTTGCCTTAAAGGTTATGCTGTCACTCTCCTCCTATCAAATATTTCTATTAATGGGAGGGACACTCGATCTCTTGAGATTTTCATTTTTTAAGGAATCTTAATAATAGATAAGTTATTGAGTTTTCTTCTTCGATCTCCCTCTTACCAGAAAATGAACTATCTCCTTGTATTCGTGATAATAGGGTTTGGAGTCTATGTTTTTTTGGGGTCTTTTCATATAGATCTCTTTTTCATCATCTAATTAGTCTTTCACAAAACCCTCCATAACATCCCACATCGATTAAGGATATTAAATATCGGTGTGGTGGATGTTGACTCCCACATGACTAGCGTAAGATTAATCCTTAGCCATATACATGTTACAAAATTGAGAGGCACCTTTCAAGGATAAACTGTGAGACCTTCGGGTTAAGGCAGACAATATCTTACACATTAGGGGAGGTTAATATATTTGGTATCAGAGCTGGCCACTAGCATGTGCCAACAGAGACATGGGGCTCTTGAAATAGGAGAATTTGTCACATCCCACGTGAGTTGAGATGTTGATGTGGTGGATAAAACCGTAAGCCCAGTGGACCAAAGTGGATAAAAACTTAACCATGGGGGAGGTCATTACACCCTCCTTTTCACGTTAATAGTTCTATCTGGAAGGCAAAATTTTTTACCGAGGTAGCTTATTTGGTCCATGGTTCTTAACAAAATTAATACAAATGATCTATTTCAAAAATGAGACCATATAAAGCTATATCCACAGATGTTTGGTGTCATGTGTTATACCAATTATGAAACTCGAGGTTCTACGATATTCAATTGCAAGGGAGATCTGGAACCACCTCTTTGTTGTGTATGATAATATTTGGGCTTTCCATAGGGGTCTTCATGACTTGTTCTTCATATATTTTAGAGGTTTTAAAGGTAAGAAAAATGATCAAATGTAAAAATGCATTTTGTTGTCCATCCTATGATATAACTGAAGAGAGCAGAATGCTCGTATTTCCTGTTAACCAGACTACTGGCTCCTTACTTTTTATGGGACAAAATTATTTTTTTATACTTATCTAAATGCTCACACTTTGGGGATTTACAAAGACATTTAGAAGATTTAAGACAGATTAGAAAGCAGTGGTACATTAGTTTTCATTTTGGACATTTTTTCATTCTTCTAATAAGTAATTCTTTTTCTATCAAATATATATACACACACACATAAACATCCACCCATGCCACATAAGAGTCTCACTTTGCATTTCAATAGTATATTGCTTATTTACTGATTTTTTAAAACATTTGTAAGGAAAAACTCATGTAACAAAAACTTTACAATCATATATATTAAAAGAAAACCAGTACTCTTGTGTACCAGCTATTTCATATCATGTTCTTTAGATATCATGCTAATTCCTATAGCTTGCCCCAATAAATGTGGGGCATATGTGGGGCATATGGCTTAGTCAAGTTAAACCAAGTTAATCCTCCCCCCCCCACCAAAAAAAAAATTTGAAACAGGTTTCCAAAAGAAAAAATAACAACACTCGCAACATTTGCCATACACTGTTCAGATAGATGTTAGGCGTTGGGGGATTTCAAGTAAGAGGCATACACTAAAATGTGAAATGTTCTTAATAATTTGAGGGCTTTAACAAGACAGATGTGAAAATATTACCGCTATATCTGTTGATCATGGTGATCTGATGCATTTTGATAAAAGGGAACAAAAGGATTTTTAACACGAAATACATGTCACTATAGTTACTTCAGGACAGAATTTTTCTCTTTGCTTCTTTTGACTTGCAGACCATGATCAGTTTCTGAAGCTTTTCAAGATATTAGGACATACTCCACAGTTGGCATACATCACCTGCCTAATCATTTAACTTAGGTTGATCTAGGCCGGAGGCAAACCTACATCAAGATAACAATAACCCTTCTTTTGGAAGATTCCTCATCTTCCCTAAAACCCAGCTCTTTTATCATTCTTCTTAACAAAATCCCTCCTTTTTTCTATCCAAAAGCTAAAAATAAAATAATACAGTGCACCTGATAATGATTTGACATTTCCCTAACTTAATCAATTAATTAAATGCAGCAAAAAAAAATTCTTCTTTCCTCAACCATTAAAATTCCAAAATCTCACAGGATGCAACATCACTCAAAGGGTTGATCCAAATTCACCCTCCATGAAATTATGAGCAGAGAAGGAAGGGAGCCGTACGGGGATGTAAGCTGTCTCTCGGGATTTTTTACCATATATAAAAATTATAATCCAAAATGTTCTATCCCCTTTAAAATTATAACTTCCCTTCCTGAAATTATATCCCCAAATGCATGTTGTGCTTTGCCCCACATAAAAATTTCTATCTTCGCCTTACCTGCTATCCATAACCCAATTTCAAAGGCCAAGCTTAACCGTGCTAGCCTAGACAACAACCATCCACATATAAATTTCTAATATGCAAGCCATAGACTACAACACAACCATACATACATAATACACCCATAAGAATTACTTCACATATTTTGTATCTATACAAAATGGGTATTAAGAAAGGGAGCTAAAGAACAAACCTTTAACATCACAGGAAAATTACCAAGATGAAATTGGTCGCGTATAATAGGTCCATCATTGTACTGATAGCATACAGTGGCCATAAGTTTCCCCGTATATGAAATTTTTGCTTGCCTACACTGTAATCCAACAAATATTCAATTCACATTAATACCCACTAATAAGTTAGAGAGAGAGAGAGAGATTCTTACTTCAAAAGGCAAAAGAGCCTCTCTCATCGACTTTGTCCCACGGTCCTTCTGGGGAGGATAGACTTTAGGGTTTATAAACCAAAGTAAGGCTAAAAGTTAAGGGAAAAAACATCAAACATATTCAATTTTCAGAGCAAGAAATTGAAAATTAATGAGAGAGAGAAGTTGAAGGAAGATGAGAAAGGATATTTCTAAGTTTGATGTCCGTAGAAGGGTCGCGAACTTCTAGAGGCTCGACGTTCTCGAACATCGTCTCCAATCCTTTCTCAATCATGTGATCATATGACTCTATGTGGTGCCTGAACAGCTCCCGCAGACCCTCATAATTGGACGAATTCTTCGCCGCCATAACTATAACTTAAGCCTCTCTCTCTCTGTCTCTCTGTCTCTCTCTCTCTCTCTCTCTCTCTCTCTCTCTCTCTCTGTGTTTCTGCAGAGGGAAATAGCTGAAGTCGAAAACGGAGGGGAGGGTTTTGGAGACGGGAGGGGGTTTTAGGGGAGAGAGAGAACGGCGAAGTTAGGTATTTAAGTCGGGGTAAGTTTACTGGGCTGGGCCCAGTTGAACCCAGGCCTGCTAGACCTAGCCCAGGACCAGCCCAAGATTAAATTTTAGAAATTAAACTAAAAATAATAAAGTCAATCTGTACCAAAAAAATAAAAAATAAAGTCGATAGATCTCTAACGGTCGACCAACACATCAATTCTCTCCCTCCAACGTTCACATTCTCTCTCCAGTCCTCAAGAAACAAATCCAATAGGCTAAATCTTCCCACTATCTGAGAAAACCCGATCTCTCTCTCTCTCTCTAGTTCAGAAATGGAACCCGCAAACATCGACTGGAAAAACATAGATTCCAAATTTGTGGAAGACGATCTCTACGAGCACATCAATGCACCGAAATGGGTTGATTTTTCTGCTCCTGACATTCCGGTCAATGATGAAGCTTGGTTTTGCAGATCAGGTATGAGTATTATTCTAGAAATTAATAAATACCCATTTGCTAATAGTTAAAATTTTTATAAATATTTTAATTTTGCACTTGCAGATTGTAATCACCCAAAGACAGTCGAAGATTTCCTCAAGTCGAAAACTCCTACTAAAAAGGTTTAAGATTTCTCCTAAATTTTTTTCTTTTCTTTTAATTATCTGAACTATATTCATATTTGACTTCAAATTCCCTGTTTTCAGATTCTGGGTATAGCCGATTCTTCAGAAACCAAAAGGTAAAATGAGAAAACCAAGCTTGAGCTTCAACTTTTTCACAATGTTTTGTCTTGGGATTCAAATCATTAATACTCGTTTCTTGTTTTGATTCAGAGATTTGAATTTGAAGAGGAGAGTGTTAAAATCAGAGAAATCACAGGCGAAGCCTTTGTTGAAATTCATGGAAGATGGAGAGAATCAGAATCCCAATTTCTCAACTCCGTCGAGTTCCCAATCCAAATCCAAGAAAGCAGAAGTCAAATCAGGTGCTGACAAGAAGAAACAGGCTGAGAATTTGACTAAAATTGAGCCTATGAAACAGTTGAAAAGCACTAGATCTGCAAGGAATTTGTTTTCGGGAAGAGATATAATAGGTCATGTGAGTGATTTTGTGAATGAGCTGAAGAAATTGGCGATGAAAGCGAGAGAGAGAGAGGATAAGAGAGAGAAGGGTAGAGAGAGGTGCGGTGAAGTGGTGGACGATGTGAGAGAAAATGTGGAGAAAAGGCCTTTACTTGAAGTCATGCACAAAGAGAAGGTTGAAACTGTGGAGAAGAGTAATAATGCCAGAGATAAGCCTAAAAGGAAGTAAGTTCTTTCTCTTTTCTTGTCTTATATGACTGCATTGATGGCTAGAACCTCTCTCTCTCTCTCTCTCCCTGCATTCATGTGTATGTAGAAAGAAAAAGAATAAAAGTTGGCTTGTTAATTAGGTTTAAATTGGGGTTCGGGAGCCTATTTGTGCAATAATTTTAGTGTTCAATTGATATGCAGTTCCGGTTTCGAACCCAAACTCTGAGCAGTGAGACTAGGTTCGACTACTACAGTGAATGATTCAGTGACCAAAACAATCGAATGAACTATAACCATGTTCTTCTCTCTTTTGAGTTCTAGCCTTCAAAGCCGTAAAACGAAACCCCCTTATGGTATCTTTTTTAAAGTTCTCGTTTCATTCAGCAAAACACTCGATTATAAGATGCCCTTCAAAAGGAGCTGAATTCTTCATTGTCTTGATAAGTCCTCCTTTTGACAGTGTAACTCGGAAGCCCTACTAGGTAGACCTAAGAAATTCCAGAGCCAAATGAAAGCTAGGTAGACCTAAGAAATTCCAGAGCCAAATGAGAGCTATGATGTGATTGATTGATCTGGATATTTGCCACTACTAACTAGCCAGTTTGTATGTGATGTAGCGAAGGCGATGAAAACACTCCAACCTTCTTGGATTTGAAGAGCATGAAGCACAAAGATGCAGAGATCAGGACCAATCCTCCATCCCCACAATGCTTTTCGGTGACTCGAGAACCAACAAAAACCACTCTTCCTTCAAGGGCAGGCAAATCCCGGCTTAAGGTAAAGAAGCTATTACCCCATTCTGCTCTTTTTGTTCCTGTGTTTAGTTTGATTGGAGAATGCTGCAGTATGGATAAGTAAGAAACAAAAAAGAAGTATCAAAGGATTCTTTTCATTCTTTTGAAATCCGATCTGAAAATGTTTCATCATCTGCATCTCCCTTTGTGCCATTATTGTTTGCTTTACATGCAATTCTAATGAAATATGCATTTTCTTCATCAGATCGATCAATCCTAGCCCTGATTTAGCTGCTACCTTGCAGTAAAATCTAAATCTGTTGTTTGGTTTTCTTATGAATTACTTCTCTGTTGCTCACTTCCCAACAGCCTTCTTACCTTGTAAGGTCTCAAAGTCAGTAGTTTCTGAGATTTGCATTTTTTAAGTCTGCACTTACATTCCCTCAGCAAACTTTCATGTATCATCTTTCCCTTCAGGGACACAAGGGTTGTGTAGTTGGATTTTCTGGTCAGAGATTCGCTTCTCATCCTTACCAACTTCTTGCTTGTTATGCCAAAAAGATGTTGGGCTGCAACTTTTCTCCATCAATCTTTGCTAACCAGATTTAGCTATGAAGAACTGATGATGGCAATAACATAACATTTTTTGGCAACATTTTTTGGCAACAAATGATCTCCATGGAAAATCAATGATTTAATTTTCATCCCTTCATAAAGAAAGTCATGCAAGAGCCCTATCTGCCTACTTTTGCGCGTCATTGTTATTATGGGTCAAACAAGACATTACAGGAGTACAAAACCCAGAGAGAATATCTAGCCTGCTGTGAACTTGGTTCAATCTAACACCACAAATGAACTATTGAAGGTTTTTCTAATTACTTATCTATGGGCAGCACTTGACCTCATCTAAGAAAATGTGTGTTGAATTCTCAAGCCTTCATATGAACATGGTGTAGCCATCTCTTTCCCGTTGTGTACTGACAAGAGTTGCATTTTTCCTAATTAGCTAATGACATATTTTTGGGCTGATTTAGGAAAGAGGAATCCTCCAAGAACTGGAACAAGGCAATAAAGTGGTGATGAAGGCAGAAAACATAAACCACAGCAATGGCCGCAGAAGTGCTTCTAATCTTGATGCAAGAGAGCATAGAGCTTTGGATGTCTTTTGGCTCTTGAAGCCCTGCACACATTCTAGCCTAAATGACTAAGAGTATAGATTTGGGAAGCTCAAAACGGCTATAAAACTACCATTCTTTCATTGCAGAGAATTCATTCTCATTCTTCTGGTGCTGCCAGGAAAACTGTAATTAGACGTTCATACCTGTATTCTACACTATTGAGAAATAAATTGTTCGGGCAATCATACTATTCCATGTAGCCCCAGTTGTTGAAATCCGGATCCTACGTACAATTGTTTAGCAAGATCTCTATAACCACTCGGATTGGGACTTTATGGCCCGGAAAAAAGTTTAATTAATACAATATAATATATATTAATAATATCGCAAATATATGCCCACACACATATATAAACATAATCTATTGAAACGTGTTAAAATTTGCTGTGAAATGCTTTTTTAGTCATAAATTTAAACTATATCTTTTTCTTTTATAAATCACTTATATTCGATAAATATATTAAATCTGATTAAATTCGATTCGAGACAAGTCAACTCTCATGGAATAAAACCCTCTAGATCTATAATTTACTCAAAGTCAAAATATTGTTTAGGAGATACAATTATTTGGTCCCTGAACCAACCAAGCGCCAATAGTTAACATCAAACATGGTTCTTTTATATTTAATAATATTTATTCTCTCTACTTATTTATTGTTTTTTATATAAATAATTTAATTAATTAATTATAAAATAAAAATTAATTTTAACTTTAATAATTAAAAATTTGCTTTAAAAAATTCTTTTATTTAAAAGATATAAGCTTATATATTCTGAAGTAAAAATTAATAAAAATGAACACACGACACTCTTTTCATTTTCTTCATTTTTCCATACTTCATAGTAATAAAAATATTTTTTTAATAATTTTAAATACCCTAAAATTGGCATGTTGATCAATTTTTCCTTTTTTTTTCTCAAAATAATTTGAACAACCACACACCACCTCAACTTGTAAAAGGGCCATCATTTGCTATATAGCTATGAAAAATATTCAAATCATGAAAAGAAAAAAAGAAAAATATGTAAATATATCTAATTTTTCAATAAATTTATTCTAAATTACATTCTCTTCTCATTAATCAAGCTACATAGATGGCGAGGATCAAACCCCACCCCACCCCACCCCACCCCACCCCACCGCAAGCCCAAACCCAAAAGAATTGAAACTCTTTACCCATCGGTACACAATACAAAATCCAACCATTTACATAGAGAGAGAGAGAGAGATCCGAAGAAAGATCTAATGAGAGCAAAAAATCTACCTCATATTGTTACCAAGCAGACAATCTACGAGCCTAGAACAAGCGTGCCTCAGACGTGGGTAGGCTCTTCCGGTATATGAACTTGTGTCTCTTACAATATCTTCCATGGTTTCCACAAACAGATTCAAGCTTCTTATGGGTGGGATGTACAGTGTCAAAGGAACCGCAGAGAAAGTCACTGCAAAGAACAAATCCAACATCTGGATAGATAGAGAGAGAGAGAGAGAGAGAGAGAGAGAGAGAGAGAGAGAGAGGACTGGGGGAGTGGGGTGGTGACTTTTTCCAGAGGGATTATGAGATGAGCATTATCTCTTCCTTTATTTATACTGAAATAGATAAGGTACGTGGGGTCCTATCATCTTTGTATTTTCTTGCCTTCTCGGCTTGCATATTTTTGTATAATTTGTATGTACTCTATGATGTGAATTAATGTGGCGACAACTCTATAAAGGACCATTATTTTATGTTATTTTTAAAATTAATTATAAATAAAAATCAAATTTTATTATAAAAATAACCAAATTTTTATATTATGAAATGAAATCGATTATATAGACTTTTGTATATCATTATACGCTATTTCATATCATATATTTATTTATATAATTGTTTTCTTTATATCACAATAATAATCGTATTTTCATTTCAACATATAGAATTGATAATGCGTAATAAAAAAAAATAGAATTGATAATATGAATATTTTTATGTTATGATCAAAATTTTATTATATAAGATATCAAAACAAATTTTATTATATAAGATATCAAAACAAATTTTTATGATAATGCGTAATTGTGATCAATAGTGTCATGACCGTTAGATTCCGCGATAGATGATGGCAAAGCCATTGGCGTTACTCTACCGGTTGATCTCAGATTTTTGACGTGGGGTTCGGGTTGGGTTGGGTTTTAATTTCTGTTTTCTAGTCAGCCCATAAGTGATGGCGTATGGTATTAGTGTGGGTTGTGATGTAGGGAAGCGGTGATCAAAAAAGGAAAGCAAGGTGCGCTTGTAATCAGCGGGCACACGTCGAGCTGGTTTGGAGTTGGCGCACCCTTTCTTTTTCATGCAATGGATGAGAATTATATGGTAATACCAAAAGATTATTTGCTTACTCTTTCACAAAAATAAAATAAAGAAATATATAAATATTACCCTATTTACTTATTTATATTGAAAAAGAAATTCTTTATGTTTTTAATTTAAAATCGATTATTTATGAATTTGACTCAATGGAGAACTATAGGGTTCAATTTTCATAAATTATTTATTTTATTTAATATTTTTGTATTTTTAATTAAAATTATATAAAATTTTAATATATTTTTATTTTATAATTTTTATTAATTATTACTTTATGGTCTTCCCAAGAAGAATTCCTTAACTCCACCCTGTTTGTCGGATATAATATAATTATTATGGATACATATTTCTATTCCTGTGGATGTTAATTATTCTCATGTCTTGATAATGACCACAATTCTTTCACGTGAATTGCTTATATTGAAGCAAAAACTAAAAGTTAATATTGTGGACATTATATTGTTTTGGTATTGCCTTGTCTTTTCCGGTTTCTAAAAATTTAGGGAATTTTTTTTAAGAGTAAGTCATCGTGTCTGTGTTTTTATTTTATTAATATTCAGAATTATATTTTAATTAATCTGATTTGAACTTTTACGAGATCTCTATTTTAGGATAATTCTTCTAATATATATTTTTTTATTCTCAAAGTTTGAATCCGATATTTAATTAAAAAATTTAACACTCTATCCCACTAAATCGATCGTCTATCGATTCTTGTTTGGTTTTACTCGGCGCAGCAATTTTCATTGGTTTACCTGCCTTCAATCAAAGTGGCTTCACTCATTTGACCCATTTACTTTTATTTTGTTTTGTTTTAGGTTTATTTATTTATTTTTTTTCCTTAGATTGTTATATGGTTTGCTTACGTAGTGGGAAACGTTCCTGGTAATTACATGCATATGTTTCTTCCAATTCGAGGGTCTTTCCTGCACATATCCAACAAGGTATGCATCTTTGGTGTCTTAAAACTTTTGTTGGTTATAGACTTCATTGTGTTATTATTGGCTGACCAAATCAGCCAATGACAATAGTGAGTTTAACTTGTTGGTCCATTCTGATCACTACATATAATTATATACGTTAATGTTATCGATGGATAGTCGGTCTACTAAAATAATATACTAACCCTCTTAAATAAGTCTCGAATTCAAATTTTAAAAATGAAAAAAATTACGGTGTGAGAGTTATTCTTAAATAAAGTCGCGGTGACACGGGAGGAGAGAGGGAGGGAGGGAGGGAGAGGGAGGAGTGCCACGGGGGGAGGGGAGAGAGAGAGGAGTGCTGCGACGAGAGAGAGAAAGAGAGAGAGCCGCGGGTGGCAGAGGGAGGGGTAGTGGGCGGCGGGGGCAGAGAGAGAGACAGGCGCTAGCGGGTAAGGGAGGGAGGGAGAGAGAGACAGCCGCGGGGGGAGAGAGAGAGCTGTGGGGGAGGGAGAGAGAGAGAGAGAGCCGCGCGGCAACGCCGTGAGGGAGGGAGAGAGAGAGAGAGAGAGCCGCGGGGCTCCACCACCCTCAACGTTGTACACCACCCCCGCGGCGTTGCGGTCCTCCCCCGCGGTGCTGCGCTCTCCCTCTCTCCCCCGCGGCACTGCGGTCTCCCTCCCCCTGCAGCTCTCTCTCTTTTCCTTCGCCGCCCGCGGCTCTCTCTCCCTCCCTCCCCCCGCGACTCTCTTTCTTTCTCTCCACCGCTGCCGTCGTCCTCTCTCTCTCCCCCTTCCCCTGCGACACTCTTCCCTCTCCCTCCCTCCCCCTCCCCCCGCGGCACTCCTCTCTCTCCCTCCCTCCCCCATCACCGCGGAAGCCCTCCCCCATGCCGCGGGAGCCTCCCCTTCCCTCCCTCCCCCTTGCCGCGGCTATGTCGCGTCTTGAAAATGCGACATAGCCTATCGCGAACTCAACATGCGATAAATATGGTATAATTGCGGAATATTTTTGTTATTAGGGTTTTAAATTTTTTTTTTTTAAAGGTATATTTTGAAACATTACTCGGTAGTTTGGTATAAGAAAAATTATGCGTATCGCGTGAGACTCACGTGCCCCTCAAATATGTGAAAATGGTTTAGAAATATTTTGCGGGAAAAAGGGGGTTTCCCTGAGAAGCTGCGCAGGAAAAGCGAAAGTAAAGAGGTCCTCTCTCTCTCCCAATGGTTCAAAATCCTCTCTCTCGCTCTAAAAATGGAGAAGAAGAGACGAAGAAGAGTGCCGGAGGTGATTTGGAGACTCTATGGAGACCGAGCACGCTCGTTGGCCGAAACAATTATCTCTCTGATTCCACCCTCTTCAAAGGGTAAGTGTAGTTGCAGGGGTAGTCAGAAATGCTTGGCATGCAGTGATGATGCAATGTCTTACCTTCTTCGTCGTGACGATTCCTCTTCTTATTCTAAGCTTCTTCGACAATGCTTCGTCGTCGTTTCCCAAAATGCCCCTCCTTTCCCTTCCTCCTATCATCGTCGCTCTCACTGGTCTCAACTTCAGGTCTCTGTTTCTCAACTTTTACTGTTTTGATTACTATCCACTTACCCGCGCTGTTGTTTTTGGGACCAAAGAGTAACTTGAATGACCTTAAAATTCTTATGAATGTTAGAAGTGCAGGATTCAAGTTTTGCTTTCTTCCCCCATTGTTAAACAAAAGATCATCAAAATGACAAGCTTGATGTGCCATAATTTTCCTGGGCGTTATTAAAAAATACATAATCTTTTTGGACTTGTTGCTTTAATAAGATAACACCAGATCTAATTTGATTTTATTTTTCATTAAGTAATGCTATTTAGAGTGAAATTCATGGGTGAAATAGAAGGAAATTGTTATGACCTAATTTTATTCATCAATTTTGTAAAATGGGTTTTAATTTTTTTGTCATTATCTATTCAGGTTGTTACGAGGACCATTGAAATGATGATATCTGAAGAACCCAAATCTACTAATGTATTATGCAGCGGCTATGATAAGGTACTACTTGATAAATTGCATCGATCGATATCATGCTTCCATTACTTTCTGCCTCTTCCTCTAGATGAAGCTTTTCTATGCTAGTGCAATTACTCAATTCTTGTTTACTTTCGGTGTTAATTCTTGTTCACTGTTAATTTTGCTCAGTAAAGCTCTAACACTCAATTTTCTTGCAGCAAATGAGAAGTTTCAATAGCATACAGCTTATCTCCTTGTTGCAGTCCTTTTGTCCAAACGTTTTGTATATTAGCATGGATAATGAATAGAACTATACTAGATTGATCTGACCACTTTTTCCGTATTTGGTGTTGGGGCCTCACTCTTAGAGTTACTCTTAAACTCCCAGGAGTTCTCATACTCAGTCTGCCATGATGGCTGTAACATGTGCATGCTCATATAACTAGCTTGAGACCTTTTTAATGCATTACTGCTGTAGCGAAACAGAATCTTGAGCATGATTCTGGGTAAAGTAGTATCTCCTTTACGACAAATATAAAAAGTGTCTCTATACATGAGATGTGGCATGGCATTAATGCTTTCAAAACTGCTACTCTTTTGGGTCTGAACCGGAAGATCTGCAAACAAGGGGGGAGTTAGATATCCTTCTGGAAAGAAAATCAAGAATGGAAGCAAAAGAAAGGGCAACTCTGGGTGGCTAAAGCAGCAGATATTCAAGTCTTACTTAATATCCATAAATATATATGTGTATGTACATGTATAGGTATTTGTATGTGGAGCTTTTGCAGTAGAACAACACATAGATTGTTCTTTTTTGTTTAGGTAGGGAACAAAGCCTCTTTGAAACTTCTCGCATTCCTTTTAAGATATAAATACCAAAAGGTAGCAGCATACCACAACATTTTGAGGTTTTGGTATTTTTACTTGTATCGATGTCTATAGATTCAAACAAGAATGCATAACATCTTTTCTTTACAAATCTGGTACTTGTCATGTCACAAATGCTAAAAGCCCATTCAGAACTGCCAATGATATTGACAATGTAACTTCGAATTATTTTAGGATTTTACTCTGGTATAAGAGTCTTTACTTGAGGATGAATCTTGGTGCAACGATTGAGTTGCTTCTTTGGTGATCTCGAGGTCATGGGTTCGAGGCGTGAAAATAGTCTCTTTGCAAAAAAAATATAAGAGGAAGATTGCGTACATATACACCGACCCTCCCTCCGCCCCCACACTAAGCCAGGGAGCACTTTGTGTATGGGGTGAGCCCTTTATAAGAGTCTTTACTTGGCATCCTTATGGTCTTCAGCTGGTCCCTTTAGAGGCTACTACTTTCAGGATATAAAGACAGATTGGAGAGCTTTTGTTTAGAAAGCTTTCTTACTCTTTTCTATTGTGGTATTTGCTATTTTCCGGAAGGATTCCTTCTCATCTCTTGCTAGTCTCCCTAACTGTTTTTGTTCTTCCTATCTAATAATAACTCTGACTTTTTGAACCCAAAAAATGGGATTCATTCTTCTCCTATTAAAGATTTGTATCATTGGGAGGCGAAATCAGTCTGTCAGAAATCTTATTACTTAAGAAATTTTAATCATAGAGAGGCTATAGAATTCTCCTCCCTCACTTCCTTGTTACAAGGAAAATACCTCTCTCCAAATGAGTTTACAACAATACAACATTAGTTATCTGGATCAAATTGAAAGGATTGAGGATTCCTCCCTCACTTCCTTGTCAAAGGAAAAACATGTTCTCAGTCCTTTGAGGACAGATGATAAAATTAGAATGATACACAGAAGATTAGCATGACTCATGTGCAGGGATGACATGCACAGATAGAGAGATGATTTAAGTACTCTCTCTTGCAAATCTATCTTTCGGCATGTTCTGTTTCTCCTACATATTATCCCTTTCTTTTAACCAAGTTCATTTGGAAGGTAAAAATTGATGCCAAGGTTGAGGCTTTTTACTAGGGCTATGGTGCTTAACAAGATGAATACAAATGATTTGTTATAAAGAAAGAGATGTTTCAAGGCTGTTTGATCTCACTGACTATTTGTGTTATGTGTTGCAAGGGTTCTGAAATTAGAGACCATTTGTTTGCATATTGCTCCACAGCTTGGGAGATGTGGAAGTAAGTAGCTCTTTTCCATCTATGATAATAAGTGGCTTTGTTCTAAAAATCTCCTTCCTTTGTTCTTGACAAAATTCAGAGGCTTTGGAGGGCAGAAATATGCTTCTTTGCCCTGGAGATGCTCTTCTTTGGTGTTTTTGGAGGGAGCAAAATATAAATTAGACAATTAGTTTTTCTCTCCTTTGGGATACTACTGTTTTAATGCTTCTCTGAGGGTTGATGCTTTATGATTTCGAGTGATTATGGTTCAGAGGATTTGTTGAGGGCCGACAAGCAGTTTTTTCCCCCCTTGTATATACTTCTCTTGCCTTTGACTAAGCATTATGTATTCTTTCTACTCTAAGAATACAACTCTCTCTCTCTCTCTCTCTCTCTCATGTCAAAAAAGTGGACTTCCTCCTTTGATGGCACATAACATAATTGATCAAGGAGCTTTGGTGGGGTCTCCTTGATGGCAACCGATTATTTGTTTTGATTCTTTAAATCTTATGGACCAATTAATGGCCTTAATTTTGCTTTTAGGAATACTCAGCTGAAAGAGAATGATGGGCCATTATAGATTGTAACAAATTGATCGAAGAAAGTTGGCATGAGACCACTTAGCCCTTCCATTTGGACTTCGAAGTTCAAACAATACAGAGGCATGTGACCACTTAGCCTTTCTATTCGGACTACTAAGTGGATCAAAGGAGTAATAAATTGAGTAAAATGACTATACCTGATGCTGGCCTTGCAGTAATTGATCAAGAGGTGGCAAAAGTTTTAATGTTCATGTTTTAGAAAGGATCATGTTGCAGAATGACATCACTAATCCAGTAGCCAAAAATGCTTGTTATGCTCTTACAAGGCCCTTCACTGGACCTAAGCGTGGGTTGCGTTGCCCACCAAGCCTCATTAAGCCAGTTTTTGGGACATTTTTGGAGAGGGGCCCGACTTTCTTCCATAATGTCCCCTATAAGCCTAGTCTGAACCTGGGATGTACTCAGATCCAGCCTTTCACATGATTTTAAATTAATTTAATTTAATTTAATTTTTTAAGTTTATGGTAGGAGATCATGATATGGAGTCTTTATGCAACCTGAGGTTATTTAAATTCTGAACATAGTTTCTTGCATGGATTTTGCTTAATTTGATCCACATATATTTGTCAATTTCATAGCCGACCCCCATTAGTGGGATAAAGGCCTGGTATTGTTATTTGTCAACTTTATGATTCCTTTGTAGGGCATACATGACTTGTTTGGGTCTTAGGAATATTTTTATATTGATATATGAATGTGCATCTGGTGGAATAAGCTTCTACACCTAACCAAGCCTTCTCCCTATTTCCTGACAGATCAGTAATTCTAGCTTCATTGTAGAGCTTTTAACAACTTCAGAATGGAGGCTTTTGCTGAAAAGAGTGAGCATACATTGATATATCTGGCATTCTTTGATGTTTATATTCATTTTCATCAAAGTGGTTTATGTTACATTTCCAGGTTGGGGATGGCTTGATGGTTTATTTATTGCACTATACTGCAATTTTTCTGCCACTTCCTAGGAAAAACCATCATCAGGTTGCCGGTTCTCCTGTCAGTGAACTTGGGCTTAAGTTCTCAAAGAAAACATCATCGACCAAATATTCAAACTCATCAGTTCTTCCTCTTGGTAATCATCAACTAGCCTTTCATGGTTTGAAGTATTCCAAGGTTGGGTTAATTTCATCAACTCTATTCAATGTGTTGAGCAAAATGTTTTTATGTATGAAGCTTGCACCCCTGTTGTGTGTCAACAAGGATGGTGTAGGATGTTGCAAAAGGTTTTGTTGCATGCTAGATGTTATATGGCAGCTGAGAATTTTAACAATATGGTACCATGATCATATGCAGATTCTCATCTGCTACCAATTGCTGAAACTTAGCCATTGTGCAAATTAAGCTGTCTTTGTTGCTTGTGCTAAATTTCTGGTTGAATATTTGTTTTTCCCATCACTCATGTAAAGAAGCAGCTTAAGCTGCCATGCTTGAGAACTACTAAGCTTGGCTTACAGGAATCTAAATTTGGAGTCATGAGGTTTGAGAATAGAACCAAGACTGTAAATGGGCCCTACTCTGAGCTTTATTTTCATCTGTCTGGGGATTGCAATTTTCTCAATGGTCCAATTAATTGATTCAAAAAGGAAATGATGTATATATGTGTGTAAAAAATATTGTAGATTTTTCTACAAACCGAGTACATCAAAACTTTGCTGACCTATGTAGCTCAATTTTGAGTCTCTAAAACAAACTTTTCAGATATACCATTTTTGTTCCTATGGCCAGCATCAGCACCCATCTCCCAATAAGATCTGTCCGGCCAGAAGTTCCTAATGATTGCTAATTGGTTACACAACATGATTTGTTTGTCACTCCTTTGATTGGATTACCTTGCAAATGGGCCATTGATATCAATTTGTTTTGTTAGGACCTTCCAAAAGGAAGAGAAAACTTGCCGGGGAATTATGTGTTGTGCCTGACAAACCGCAGTTTGATAGTCCTGGTGGTTCCCTCAGTTGCCTTGGCTGTAAAAATGGTAGTCATTTTAGACTATTTAAGGGACATTGCAAGAGAAGCCACAAAGACCGGGGTTGCTCTGAAGTGACAGTGCCAACATCTGAATCTAATAGTGCCAATAATCTAGGAGATCCAGATGCAGACCTGGAATCCTCTCGCAAGGTTGTTACAAATCACAAGAAGCGCTCAAGACCATTTCGTTGGCAACGGCAGAGAAAGCGAATGAAATTATATTCTGAAGAAGCTAATATTCTGAATTCCCTTGAAGAATTGTCTAATGCTGATCTGTCTGAAAAGCCTCAGTCTAACACCTGTTTCAATGGGCATCCAGGAAAGGTGCTTACTTTCTTTCTTTCCATTGAACTATCAACTCCCATTGAAAAGACACATGGTTGATAAAAACTTCCTTGCATGTTTGACAAAAGTGTCAGTTGTGACCTAGGCAGTATGGATGTGGAAGAATGGCCATCTTTAGACATTAAATAAGCTCCTAGATGGACAGTCCACTTTAGCATTCTAAGTGTTGAATAGACTATTTTTCATTTCTTCAGTTAATCGTAATGATGCTCTATGAAGCATGGAAACTCCAAGACATGCAGGCCTGATGCCTGGCCACTTTAAATTAGAGGAGTGGTTTCTTCCAGCTGACGTGGCTATTCTTTCTTTCTCCCTTTTTTTTTAAAGCACATGGATTAAATTATAAATTTAATGTTTATACACACAAAGCTATAACAGAAGATGAATGTATGATTCTTAGAAATTTTGTTAGTCAAAATTATATATATATATTTTTTCATTTTTGTTGATAATCTAGATGTGGATGTAAACCATAGGATTCAAGCGGTTTGGATGAAATGAAAAAAGATATCCGGAATTCTTTGTGATCGCATGATGCTGATGCATTTGAATGGAAAGTTCTATAGAACCGTGGATAGAGCTACATTATTGTATGACACTGAGTGTTAGGTTATTAAACAACAATAAGAATAAAAAATAACCGTAACATAAATGAGAATGTTTAGATGTATATGTGGAAAAATTAGAAGAGATAAAATTAGAAATGAAGAGATTCGTAATAAGTTGAGAGTTAGTTCAATTGTGGATAAGATGCGAGAGGGTCGTATGAGATGGTTTGGGCATGTGCAAAGAAGACCCACGGACGCATCGGTTAGGAGAACCGAGAATTTAAATATAGGAGATCTAGTAAAATGTAGGGGTAGACCGTTAAAAATTTGGATGCAAATTATTCGTAAATGCATGATAGTTAAGGGTTTGAACGAGAAGATGACATTGGATAGGAATAAGTGACGTAAAAGAATCCGTACAAGTTAAACTATCATATTTTAGATAGATATATTTATTTATTTATTTATTTTTGATTTTGATTTTAATTTTGATTTATTTGTTTATTTATTTTGATTTATTTGTTTATTTTTATTTTTATTCATTTATTTTTATATTTATTTATTTATTTTTATTTTTAATTATCTTCATATTTGTCTCTCAAATGGCCGATCCCAAATTATTGGGATTAAGATTTAGTTTGTTGTTGTTATTGTAAGTGTTTAATATGTGTTTATGTATATTCATTTTCTTTATGGGCTAGATGGATATTTTTCTGCTTCCATTAGTACTTCACATTTTAAAATCTAAAAATGTTAGCTTTGCTCTTAACATTTGCAATTGATGTTAACCATGACAGGTACTTAAATAGTTCATAACTTCGATATAACTTCTTTATGCATTTTATCGAAGATGCAAACCTGGATATTTTCTTGGCTTTGGATGTTTATATGAGCAGATCATGTTAGTTATTAGTATTGGAATAGATAGATGGTCTAATCCAAGCTTAGTTTTATAGACATTGACGTATTTTGATTGCATGTAGATTTTTTTTTTTTTTTTTTTTTTTTTTCAAAATCACATAATGTATGTATGCATCACATTAGTTATTATTATCTTATGCATATTTATTTTGTGAAGGTAGGGCCTGATGCCATGATATGGTTGCTAAATTTTATAAGTTCACAACTAATATAAATAGGACAATAGTTGTCATTTTATGATGTATTGATTTCTCTCTTAATGCATAATTTATTTGAGTTTTCTTTTGAACCTAATTATTTATTGTTGTTCCAACCACAATCACCCTATTTTAATCTTTATTGTTGACAAGTTGAAACCATATTTTTAGATCATCTCCCTTCCATCTCTCTTGTAGATTAAATTTTTGCTCTCATATTATGATTTCTACGCCAACGAACATGGTATAGGTTGGGCAAAACGTGCATTTGAATAACTTCAGTTGAAGATAGAATTGAAAGTTTCATGGAATGATGGACACAAATTGCAAGACTAGGTGACCAATTTGTTGGTTCTAGGTCTTTTTACCAATCATGGAAAAGGAGGCTTTAAGTACTTACAAAGCTTCTACTCTACAAATTGAGTTTGTCCTTACTAGTATAAAATGCGAACAATTGTAGTCACTTTATGATGGTATTGTTTTCTCTCTTAATGCAGAATTTATTTTGATTTTCCTTTAAACCCAATTATTTGCTATAGGCTCAATTGCAATCACCCTATTCTAGCCCTTATTGGTGTGATCTAATTGCCTTAAACCCCTCTGCTGCATCGAGAAAACTTCCTAATTAGTTTTCATCAAGGGAACAAGAACTTGTGTCCACACCATGATTTCCTTTGTTCTCTTCTCTAAATTATTTCCCGTGGGATCTGTGTGCAGGTGCCCTTGAAGTGCTTTTGTTGTGTGATGTTGCAGCATCTCCGAAAAAATAACAACAGTAATCAAATTGATAGACGGGCTATGTTCTATAAGGCGGAATTTTCACCCTTGGCTTTTCCAAGAAATCGTATCCTTCTTATTTTCTTAGATATAAAGTATTTTAGCCCCTGTATCAGTCTTCTTTTGAAAATTTTGTCTCAATTACAACCAGTATGCTTGATGCATGTTCTATGTTTTTAGTGATCTTGGAGCAAGGCTTAATTAAGACATCAACTTGGTGCTGTCCAAATAGAAGCAAGATAATTGCTTAGTAGGAAGGGCGTATGTAAAACTATCATCTATGCCAAATATAGAGAAGTTTGAAACTCAGTAAGTATGGAAACTGCATGGCCTCTTCTGGAAGCCCTCCATTTTTCCCCCTTGCCTGTACACTAATAAAACAACAGTCTGAGACAGAAATTCATTCATTCCAGGTAAATGCCCTTCTCCACATCCATCAAAATACAACTGCCAACTCCAACACCATCCTGGACAAGATTTTTCTCGATTAGCTGTAGAGAAATTGGTGACTAAGACTTTGCTGCTCTCTTTTTAGGTAGACATTTCCCCCTTCTGGCAGATGATCAATATCGTTCTCCATATTGCCTTCATTGGTCTTAGAAAATGTGTATTATTGGAAGCTAATTTATCTACCTCCTATGGACAATACCTGCTTGATAATAAGCATTCACCTTATAAAGAACCCCATCAGACCAAATGGTAATCCTGTTTTCCACATTGAACCTCACAATAGAGGCAAAATCTTCCACTCCCTTTGTGATATACTTCTGTGCTATGAAATAGAATGGCTCCCTGACTTTTCTGTTATTTATTAGTTCTGGCATACTATAGTCCAACAACCTCTTCAAACCTACATTTTTGATTGTTCAAGGAAACATCTCTGATGTGATTGAACAGAGATTTTCTGTCCCCTACTATAACTGGTTATTTCAATGTACCTACCCTGTGAATTGATTTCATAAAAATCATCCCTCAAAGAATCCCGTAATCTGCAGAATTTTCTGGTCAATCCTCCTCGTCACCTTGAAGGGAATAGCAAAGAAAGCATGAAATACAGATGAAGTCCGTATGGATTTTTGTGATAGGGCTTTCAAGGGTCAGTCTGAAAGATAAAAGATTGGAGACATCTATGTTTTTAGTTCACTTTTTTCATTTTGTTTTGATGTTTGCTCTTTCTCCCTTAATGAGGATTTGTTATTAATACTATATATACTGTTGCATATTGTATGTATAGAGAAAGAGATTTCAGGGAGTTTCTCTGTACAAGAGTAAGCATTCCCTGAGGTATTAAGATTGTAGACCATGGAGTACAGTATCTCTTGGTAATATTCTGCTTTCATCTTGCTTGTTTCTTGTCAAATTTCTTTTCTGAATCCAGATATGCTTAGATTGTTATTGGCCTTCTTTATTTGTTGGGTTGTTGAGTTCACAAGATTTGTTTGTTTCTTTGTTTTTTAAGAATTAGATTGTTGAAATCTCTCTCTCTCTCTCTCTCAAAACTTGGCCTGATATTCTTGAATTTTTATAGTTTCTTTGTGGAAGAAAAGTCACATGCAACCTTAATAACCTTTAGATATCCTCTATACACTCAAGCCAAATTTTGCTGGAGCTCTATCTCTTATGAGGGATATTTTTGGCTTTTGTGATATGAACATAAGTGCTCAGCAGAAGACTTGCTTCCACAGCATTCATTCTTGTCGAACAGGATCTGTGTGCCTGTAAGCTGAGCAACTAAAACTCAATTATGATTATTCTGCAATTGTGGACTTATCCTTGCTATTGGCACTTGATGTTTTCTTTTTTTGTACTTCTGAGGGTTGAAAGATCATCATTCACATCGGATTTTCTTCTTTCACATTGTTGAGATGTGTCAATATATTCTTGTTTCCTTATTTAGTTTTGTTATAGTTGTATATCTCTTGATTAGCTCTCTAAATATTTTTATTATTGTTGTAAATATTCTTGCTGTAATTAATACTGTAATTTTTCTTGTAATAGGCCTAGGACTAAGGGATCTGATTATGCTTACTATATTAGATCCTATAATTAAGGGATTTGATTATTCTTGATATCTATATATTGTAATTCTTTTAATGAAATGAGTAGAACAATTTTTCAGAAATTCTCTTTTATTTTATCATGGTATCAGAGCCAAAAGTCTGAGATCATTTCATCTTGTGTCTGGTTACTTGTCTATCTCCAAGATTTTAGTGCTTTGTTCCTTTGTTTTTCGTGTTCTTCTATTCTGTTTTCTTGGACCTGGTCTTTTAGTTCTTGTTTCTAGTTGGATCATGTTTTTGGAACGATCTGAACATTTTCTTGTTTGATTTAATGGCAAGAACTATTGTGCTTGGGCGTTCTAATTTTAGATCTTTGTCAAGGGAAAGGAATTATGGGGTCATATTGATGGGACAGATCCTGTACCTAATAGCGAGAAGGAGAAAGAGAAATATATGAAATGGGAGGTGAAGGATGCTTGGATTATGTCTTGGATCCTTGGAAGTGTGGAACCCTCCATACTTCTCAATCTCAAGCCTTATAAGACCTCTAGAGAAATGTGAGATTACTTGAAGAAAATTTACAATCAAAGTAATGCAGCACGAAGGTTTCAATTAGAACTCGAGTTGGGTCAACTCATTCAGGGGAGTATGTCAATCCAAGAGTTTTATTCTTCCTTTGGTAATCTTTGGGCTGAGTATACTGATATTGTGTATGCAAGTGTACCTCCCGAAGGACTCATTACTATCCAACGAGTGCATGAGACTAGCAAGCGTGATCGGTTTTTAATGAAGTTAAGGGGGAGTTTGAACCAATTAGATCCAACCTGATGAGCAGAGAACCATTTCGTTTATTGGATATTTGTGTAGGAGAGCTTCTTAGGGAAGAAGAACGGCTAATTACACAGGCTGTTTTGGAGCAAAAAACTCAAAATTCTGTTCTAATTCCTATTGCCTACGCTGCTCAAGGGAGATCTAAAGGAGGGAGAGATATGACTAATGGCTAGTGCTATAGTTGCAAAGGATTTGGGCACATTGCCACTAATTGTACTAAAAAATTTTGCAATTATTGTAAGAAAACGGGGCATATCATTAAAGATTGTTCCATTCGGCCTCCAAAGAAATCTGAAACTGCCTATAATGTCTCGGCTGGTTCCTCAAATGCCCTTAGTCGTGGTCAGTCTTCTATTACTCCTGAAATGGTCCAACAAATGATCGTTTCTGTCCTTTCTGCTTTAGGCCTTTCAGGTAACAAAAATTCTAATCCTAAGCTTTGGTATTTTGATTCTGGTGCTTCCAATACATGACCAACACTGTCTTACCATTAAATAATGTTAAGAAATACAAAGGCAATCTTCAGATTCATACTGCCGATGGTAATTCCTTACCTATCACAACTGTTGGTGATATTTCAGCCTCTTTAAATAATGTTTTTGTGTCTCCTAAGCTGTCCTCTAATCTTATATCTAATATCCGTTGGTCAATTAGTTGAAAACAATTGTAGTGTTTAATTCTCAAATTGTGATTGTCTTGTGCACGATCAAGTGTCCGGGAAGATGATCGCGAAGGGACCTAAAGTGGGACGTCTTTTTCCTTTATTTTTATCTCCCTCTCCGGTGTCAAATTATGTTGTTTGTAATGCTGTTCAATATGATAATCAGGTGTGACATAGACGTTTAGGACATCCTTATCATCATGTTCTTCGACTCTTGCTTAAATCTGGTTTACTTGGAAATAAAATTTCAACTTCTTCTCATAATGACTTTGTTGACTGTGCATCTTGCAAACTTTGTAAAAGCAAAACGCTTCCTTTTCCATCGCATAAAACCTGCACCACCAAGCCTTTTGAACTTGCAGATACTGATGTATGGGGTATTGCACCTGTTATTTCTCATGAATATTACAAATACTTTGTTACATTTATCGATGATTTCACTCGCTTCACTTGGGTATATTTCCTTCGGTCTAAAAGTGAGGTTTTCTCTATGTTTAAATTCTTTCTTGCTTTAGTTGAAACACAATTTTCTGTCAAAATCAAAATCTTACAATCTGATTTGGGTGATAAATATATGTCAAATGAATTTCAATTTTTTTTCAAAGTCATGGGATCATATCACAACGTTCTTGTCCTTTCACTCCACAACAAAACGGTGTGGCTGAAAGAAAGAATCGTCATCTTCTCGATGTTGTTCGAACTCTTCTAATTGAGTCTTGTGTTCCTTCTCATTTTTGGTGTGAAGCTTTGTCTACTGCTGTTTGTTTGATCAATAGATTACCATCTCCCAACTTGAACAATGATTCTTCCTACTTTCGTTTGTTTGGGCATGCACCAAATTATTCCAATCTTCATATTTTTGGATGTGTTTGTTTTGTTTACCTTCCTGCACATGAGAGAAATAAACCTAGTGCCCAATCTGTCAAGTGTGCCTTTTTAGGATATGTTGGAACCAAAAAAGGAATATAATATGATCCTCATGCCCATTGAACTTGTGTCTCTAGGAATGTCATTTTTTTTTTGAAAATCAGCCCTTCTTTAGCACACAACAGACTTCAAAATTCCCTTCTCTATCTGTTTTACCACATTTTCTTGAGTCGCCAACGTCAGTCCAAAGGTTTATACCTGGTTATGTTTATCATCGATGCACTCCTACATCTGATCCTTTTACAGGTCTCACTGAGGTCCCTCTACATCTTCCTGCGGCATCTGATTCTGTTCTATCCATTTCCAATGATCCACCTCCTCTTCGAAGAAGCTCTAGACCTCACAAACCTCCTGAAAGGTATGGGTTTTCAAACTCTATGGTCATGTCTACTACTTTTTCTTCTATTCCATTCCACTTGTTATAAACAGGCTATGGAACATGAGTGTTGGCAACAAGCAATGGAAGCAGAACTCCAAGCACTTGCGGAAAACCATACCTGGGATATTGTTTCTTGTGCTCCAAATGTTAAACCCATTGGTAGTAAGTGGGTATATACTGTGAAACTCAAGTCTGATGGCTCTTTGGACAGATACAAAGCTTGATTTGTTGCTCTTGAAAATAAACAAGAATATGGCCTCGACTATGAAGAAACATTCGCACCAGTTGCTAAGATGACCACGGTGAGAACCATTCTTGCTATTGCATCTTCTAAATCTTGGCCTTTACATCAGATGAAAGTAAAAAATACCTTCTTGAATGGGGACCTTAAGGAAGAGATTTACATGAAACTTCCACCCAGTATGTCAATGACGGCTTCTTGAGTTTGCAAGCTAAGACGCTCTTTGTATGGGTTGAAGCAGGCACCTAGGGCCTGGTTTGAGAAGTTTCGTAGCACTTTTCTCACCTGCTCTTTCACTTAAAGTCAATATGATTCATCATTCTTCTTTCACAAGACCGCCACTGCTATGGTCTTTCTCTTAATCTATGTTGATGATATTATCATCACTGGTGATGACAATCGGATGATCACAAAGCTTCAAAATGTGTTGCATAGTACATTTAAAATGAAAGATCTTGGGCACCTCACATTTTTTGGGGCTGGAAGTTCACTCTCGAGATCATGGTTTGTTTTTAAATCAACATAAATATATCCAAGTTCTCATTGAATTAGTTGGTTTAAATGATGCTACTGCAGTTGATACGCCAATGGAGGTGAATGTGAAATACCAAAAAGATGAAGGTGAGCTTTTGCCTGATCGTTTTTTATATAGACAACTTGTTGGTAGTCTTATTTACCTAACAATTACAAGACCCGATATCTCATATGCTGTCCATATAGTCAGCAAATTTATGCAATCACCTCGACATCTTCATCTTGCTGCAGTTCGTCGCATTATTTGATACTTAATTGGGTCACCTACACGTGGGTTGTTTTTTCCTACAAAATCTGCTCTTCATTTGACTGCATATAGTGATGCAAATTGGGCTGGCTGCCCGGATACTAGGAAGTCTACAACAGGGTGGTGCATCTTTCTTGGCGATGCCTTAATTTCTTGGAAGTGTAAGAAGCAGGATTTTGTCTCTAAATTTTTCACGGAGGCTGAGTATAGAGCTATGTCTGCAGCTTGTTTTGAAATTGTGTGGTTACGTGGTCTTCTTTCCGAACTTGGATTTCCTCTAACTGATCCTACTCCACTTCATGGTGATAATACTAGTGCCATTCAAATAGCTGCGAATCCCGTATATCATGAATGCACAAAGCACATAGAGGTGGACTGTCATTACATTAGGGAGGCCTTTACTTGAGGTGTTATCACTCTTCTTCATCTTACTACTGGTCTTCAAATCGCTGATGTCTTTACGAAAGTTTTGACCCGCCAACGACACAAGTGTCTCAGTAGCAAATTGATGCTGCTCGACTTACCCGCATCAATTTGAGGGGGGATGTCAATGTATTCTCCTTTCCTTATTTAGTTTTGTTATAGTTGTACATATCTTGATTAACTCTCTAAATATTTTTATTATTGTTGTAAATATTCTTACTATTATTAATATTGTAATTTTTCTTGTAATAGGCCTAGAACTAAGGGATCTGATTATGCTTACTATATTAGATCCTCGAATTAAGGGATTTGATTATTCTTGATATCTATATATTGTAATTCTCTTAATGAAATGAGTAGAATAATTTTTTAGAAATTCTCTTTTATTTTGTCAAGATGGCACCTTTTGTTTTAATTGGCTTCACTGAGGAGCCAAAAAGAAACAGCTTCTACAGGGGATTGAAAAGTAATAGTTTGTTGCAGCTAGTTCAATGTTTTATTGGAATCAAATAAGATTAAAGTAATAAAGGAGAGTAATTGAGTAATTGAGTATTTTTAAAATCATCATAGTTTGGGTTGAAAGGAGAACAGAGAAAGTCAGGGCAGTAAGAAATAGTGCGCGAGTCTGCCTAAAATGGCTGTTTCCTAAGGATCACAAGATTGCAGCTGGTTTATCACTTTTAACTTTTCTCCCGGTGCACTGATATCATTATCTTGATGTATCATCAAGCTTTCAACAATCGCCTCTCCATTTATTTAGTTATTAATGTTTTTTAGGTGTTTACCTCTCATCTAGTTTTGCTTCTCAAACAAATCCAATGGAATCAAAATTCTTTTGTTTGTTTTGGACTTGTGTTCACAGGAATAAAGCATTTGCTTCACTTGGCTAATGAATTGTTCCATTTCAATGTGTCTTCCATTTTTGCCTTATGGTTGCTTGTTTTGAATCTCCAGATATCATTCGCTGGTTAAATTGTCAAAAGTTCTAATTTGCAAGGCTCGGGGTTGCCAGCATTTGAGATTATTGGATAAGCACTGTCCAGATCAATCTGTTTGGAAGGTAAGTTCCTGAGTGGATGATTGCCCCCCCCCCCCATGTTTGTCTTTGAAGACTGTTTAAATTTCTTGTGCTTGCACTGGTATCAGAAGATCTGTTTCTATTAGATGTAGGGGCCACCTGGGAAAGTTGAGGTTGATCTCAACTGAGAATAGATGGGGTTAATGCAGAAAAAAATACTGAAACTGAATGTTGCTAGTAGAATAAGTGAAAATCGAGGCAAATTGAACTAAATTGAAGCAGGTTGGGTCTCTCAAACAGGCCTATAGAAGTTTCTAAGTTGAGTATTCTTTGCTTGCTTCCTATCCAGTGGATGTCTGCAAAAGTTTAGTTGGTGGTAGGCTTGGAGGGGAATGAGTTGTTGCTCAAATGATCCCTCTGGTTAGTTTGAAGGGAATGAAATGCTGGAGTTTTTGCAACTTGTGAATAATCCCCTCTTTAGCATTGCAGCCCTTCTTTAGGTCGTATTTCTCATGCCTTCTTGATGCATTTTAATGCATGTTTCTTTGTGATTAAAATGATACAGAATGTAATAGGATAACAGCTATCAGATGGTGAAAACAAACTAAAACTGTTAGACATACTATTTTCCGCTCTGAAACCTTGACAATAGTTTTTTCATTAAAACACTTTTCTGGTTATTTCTTGACCCATCCAAAAAATGAAAAGGAAAAAAAAGAAGGTTTACCATGAATTTTCCAGAAAATTGTAAACAATTCTTGGGGCACTGGCCCCTTGCAACATCAAACTTTAAGAATTTCTTATAGTGCTTCAGTCTCCTTTTCTGCCTTCACAGTTGCATTGATTTTGAAGCATAGCCAAAGATGTGGACATTGGTATGGATCTCATGCAGATGCTTATCAATTTTGAAATGGGTGAATTGGCAATCAAGTAACCTCTATGTAGAGTGCACATTTAGTGCCTTATGCTACCTGTAATTATGAGAATCACATAATTTGTTGGCCAGTCACATAAACTCGCACTGTATCTATATAGTTATCTTATGTTTGGCCCAACTTCAGTGGTATCAGATCCTGCTTGGTGGTTGGGACTACTTGTAAATGTGATTGCTTTCTGCTCATCTTAGCACACTCGGTATGCATCTTTTTCCTCATTATATGAGATATCCACTTCTTTTTCCTTTTTGGGTTTCAGGGTGGCAAACTGATATCAAAAAATAGAAATGCTGGAGCCCAGCTGGAGTGCAACTTGCCACATGAAAGTTCAGATGGATTTGACCCAAAACATAATCAGAGAGCACTTGAGGACATTGATAATCAGTTTGAAAAGTCATACTGCTCCTTTGATCAAGTGGTGTCCTTTATATGGGCTATTTGCAGGAGTATAGTTCCTCCAGATTTACTGGGAACTCCTTCAAATTGGAGAGTCCTACGGAAAAATATTGCCAAGTTTATCCGTCTAAGAAGATTTGAAAAATTCTCCCCGAAACAATGCATGCAAAAGTTAAAAATGTCAGAATTGCCCATTTTAGCAAATAAGCATTCTATGTGCTACTCGGGCAAGCAGGTCGGCAAGAAATTTTCTCAGCTGGTTGAAAGAGGGCATTGGTGTGAACAGAATGATCATGAACTTGCTTTAAAGCATAAGATTATGGAGAGATGGATAGTTTGGTTGTTTTCACGTTTAGTAATCCCATTAGTGAGGACCAACTTTTATGTCACGGAAACTGAGTATGGTAAACAGAATGTGTTTTACTATCGCAATTCAACTTGGAAACTATTGACTAAGAGTACCATCAGTATGCTAAAATATCAGAGCTACAAATTGTTGGATGAGGAAACTGTAAAAGACATTATCAGTGACAGATCATTTGGCTTTTCCAGGGTTAGACTGTGTCCAAAAGAAAATGGACTGCGGGCACTAGCAAATCTGAAAGCATCATCAAAATTTCCGATAGAAGATTGGGCCTTGCAGAAATGCTGTGGTGTGCAGAGAAAAGCTGGAGCAAAACCAAGAAGACCCAAATATAAGCATTTCAAGTCTGTGAACAGTATATTACGCAATCTACATGCTGTTCTGAAGGGTATTCAGAAGGATGAGCCATCGAAATTAGGATCATCAGTGTTTGATCTTAACGGCATTTACAGAAAGCTATGCCCCTTTCTTACTGGTTTAAAGAAAGGGTCAACTGCCATGCCTGATGTCTTCATTGTCATTTCTGATGTGTCAAATGCATTTGACTCTGTTGATCAGGACAAGCTGCTGAGTGTGATGCAAGATCTCATCAGCCAAGATGAATATCGTCTAAATCAGTCTTGGCAAATCAAATGTATGAAGAAGTCATTCTGGGTTCATAAAAACAAAAGGCTATTAGAGCCAGGTCCCACTACTCGCTTCCCGAAATCATTAGATTCTGTTGTTTCTCATTCATCACAAAGTATTCTTGTCCAGGTGACTAAAGGTTCTTTTTATCAATGAGTTGCACTCCAGTATTCTTCTCTAAGCGGGAAACCATCGTGCACTAATGGTAATAACAAACATGGATGTATTTAGTAAGCCATTTATGTCTGATACCTCTTTATTTTCAATATCTTAGGACAAGGGTGAGCTGATGAGGAAGGAAGAAATCTACTCAAGTCTGCACGAGCATGTGAAGTACAATGTACTACAACTGGATAAGAAATTTTACTTGCAGGAAGTTGGCATTCCCCAGGGAAGCATTTTATCTTCTCTGCTTTGCTCGTTTTACTATGGACACATGGAAAGGAATGTACTGTATCCGTATCTTGAAAAAGTTTCAGGACCTTCTATTGGTGTTGTCTCAGAGTATAACAATGGTTGTCTTGTTTCTGCATCTCAAAACAACAACCAGGATGATACTGTCTCATTTTCCTGTGACTATATTCTCCTTCGATTTATTGATGATTTTCTTTTTATGTCTACTTCAAAGAAGGCGGCAACTAGCTTTTTTGATCGAATGCGAAGGGGATTCCGAGATTACAACTGCTACATGAATGAGAAGAAATTCGGCATGAATTTTGACCACATTTTAGAGTTTTCACCGAAGAGGGTGCATGTAGGTGAAGATGGTATATCATTTCTCAGATGGAGTGGTTTGCTTATTAACTTCTGCACTCTGGAAATACAGGCAGATTACACAAGGTTTCTGTTTCTTCCATTCCCCCCCCCCCCTATTTTTATGTGGTAATTTTTGTCTTTGAGGGTTGGGGAGGTGGACTTGAACGTGGTTTGCATGTCAAACACCGAGGGGGGGTTGTGGAGTGGTGTTTCGGGTTATCAATGGGACAAGAGGCCATCGGCTTTTGTTTCTTTTGTTAAATATGTTTGAGTATCTTCTATTAAAACATTACAAGGATTTTTCAAGTCAAGGAAATTGCATATAGTTTTCTTTTAACATAGTAGGCAATAATAGGTCAGATGTAGGACTCCGTTATATATATATATATATATATATATGTATGTATATTTGTATATATGTGCAGCATTTATAGTGTGCAAGGTTATTGATCTACATGTGCTTCTTTCCTTAGCATTCATTACTTGGTGCGAAATTCTAGTTATGGGAATTGATTCATACTGGTTTTGATTATTGCAGAAAAATTGCCCATCAAGAAGGGCATGCATGATTCATCAGTTTTTTTCCATCTGAATTGTTTGTTCTAAATGCAGGTATCTGAATAACCATTTGAGTTCAACTCTTACTGTCTGTTGGCGAGGAGAACTGGGTCACCATTTGAAAACAAAGTTATGTGGTTATCTGCGGCCCAAATGCCATCCCATATTTTTTGATTCAAATATCAACTCGGCTGCTGTTGTCAGATTAAACATCTATCAGGCTTTTTTGCTATGCGCAATGAAGTTCCATTGCTATGTTCGAGATTGGTCGACTACCCGCAAGCCTCACACATTGTCTTTTGCAGATGTTATTGAAGCATCTATTAGGTATGGCTATGTTCTACCATTGAAAAGTTTTTGCCTTAGCTACTGCAGTTATTATTGAGCATCTATTAGGTCATGTCTTTTTGTTTTCCACGTAGAGAAGAATACTGTGCTGCAAAAGTGTATTTTCGATCAAGTACAGATTACCTTTATTATTATTATTATTATTTTACGGTGTATTCTAAGGAATCGTAGGCTTTTCTGTTTGGTTGGTGAAATTCTTTGTGCATGGTTAACTAAATTTGTCAAGACTTTCTCTTTGCATGAAATTTGGTTAGAATCGGCAAGAATCTAAGACAAAAGTACCTTGTAGTAGTTACTGAATATTATAAATGGAGGATAGTCTAATGATTCAACAAAGAATGTTCTCATGGAAGGTGAGACATGCTGATTTCTACCTACCATACAAGGATGAGAATTCATTCGTTTCTCACCAGTTCTTTTCAAATCTCACTACACACAATTCTCTCCTATCAAATGTGGGATGAGAGAAGGGGAACATGGAGTGTTGAAGCCCTGACCCCTCCTACACCACAGGGTGCTAGGATAACATAATCGAATCACCAGCCCAAAACCTATACTTCATTTTGACTCGGGAATTTCAGTTATGCATATTTTCATTTAAACTTTACTCTTTTTTCTAAGAAACCGGGCATATTGTTTTCTTGTTAATTCTCAGGTTTTTCTACAAGCTCATCAAGAGAAGAACATATTCAATATGTCCTAGTTGCTGTTTTAAACCAATTCTCCTATTGAAAAGGGGAGAAGTGGAGTGGCTCGGATTGAAGGCTTTTCTTAAGGTATTGCAGAAAAAGCATACTAGATATAAAGTACTATTGGATTTGTTGAGCACAAAATTGCATTCTCACGGTATGTCCTGGACGACTTCAACTGAATTGAACTATGCAGTTGATGATTCACATTCGTCATCAATTTGGAAAATTAAGTATTGATATTGCATTATCTCCTTTTATTGATTTATTTTTTTGAAAGCAGGGGGATGTTTTGTCCCTCTCTTACTGAAATTGTAGAGGGTGCAAATTGTCGAAAACATATTGAGATGTTGACTATCATACCGTTAAGCAGTAAAAAACTAAATCCATATGCTCTCATCTTAAAGTTATCAATACCGATGATGGAAGACAGCTACTTGCATGGTGCATATCAGTGGATGGTTGGTAGTATTATTTAACTTAGGCAGGGTTTATAGTTTGATCTACTGGGCAAATTGCTCTCTATATCCTTAGAATTTATTGCTTTCAATCCATCTCCTCATTTGAAGAACCTGAGGTTCATCATGTTAGCAAGCGTGGTATATATATGATATGCATTTCATGCGCTTGTATCCGACCCATATGTGGACACAGAAGAAACTATTCTTTAGACTAGTATATCTTCATATTTTATTTTCCAGTTGATATATATATATATATATTTTATTTTAGAAAAAAAAAAACCCTAAAGTTAGGGATTCATTCATTGTTGATGTCGTGCCCAATACCCAAGTGAGGAAACAATGTCAATGAAAAAGATGAGTTTGGCGACTTGACACCAGCCATCGTAGAAATACCTATTCTGTCTCAAACTCAAAAGTGTGGATTGTACTTGCTATGACATTGTATTTCCTCAGATAACAATAAATCGGACTTTAATTTTAAATTTTGGAGATGATCATTTAAAAGACTAATATAGAAGACTAATATAGAAGAAAGAGGAATCAATATAGAAGAAGAGAGGAGAGACGAGAAAGAAAATAAAATAACATAAAATTAGAGTTTAAAACAAAAATAAAGAAAATAAAAGTAAAAAATAAAAATGAAAAAAAAAAATATTTATAGAAAGCATGAATAATATTTGATTATAACATGAATATTATTTTAACCAAATTTGAATATAGAATACAAAACCTTTTTGTGATTAAATCTTTTTTGAGTTTGTAGATCAGAATTTATATATTTGTGAATAATTTTTGTATTAAAAATTATAAACAATTGAGTGCTTAAAATGTTTTTTGAAATAAGATGACTATCTAACAAATCATGAACATTAGGGAAAAAAAATCACTTAATCTCGGTTGATTATAATCTTAGTTTCCCCAAAGAGTTTATAATCTTTCACAATAACTACTTAGTCCATTAAAGTTACTGCATTAACAATGAATTCTAAACCTAAACTAGGTTCCCCAAAGGGTAGTTTCTTATGGTTCCCGATCCTTGAGCTGGCTCGGGTCATATTGGCCCGCCCAAGTAGTCTCACCTCTAGGTCTAATCCACATGGGGTGCACCTGCCCTTCTTTTTTTTTTTTTTTTTTTTTTTTTGGTTCCTACCATGTAATCTGAAACCATATTCCGATTAATCTGGTTTGAGTATCTACGAAATTCTATTTAGAAACGACTTTCTCAGCATAATTTTTTTAATCTCAAGTTTCAGACCCGAAACTTAATTAAAAAACTTAACATCTAATTCCACTAGACAGACTGTTCGTTGGTTGTCTGTCTTTATTTTGTGCATTTAGAAGTAGGATTTGAACCATTGTTTTATTGATCTAATGACAATAGTACTGAATTCTTTTAACTGGCCTTTTGGGTTTGGGTAAAAAAAATAAGCGTTGAGAAAGCTTGCTCCCTTAAATAGGTCTAACAATTAGTTCGAATCAGATTAGTTTTGATCAATAAGTTGATTAATGGATCAAGTTAAAAAAATATTATTTGATAACATCTTTTTTTTATATATATATATAATATAAAACTGTGATGCTAATTATTAGGTGAATATAATAATTATGGAGAAATAAATAGTCATCTATTTATTTTTGAAAATATTAGGGAAATTATTATCGAATCTTTTAGTTTTTTTATAATAACAAAACCTTTTATTTTGTTTTGATATTTTTATTAAATATATAAATTAAGTTTCATTTGAAAATTCTCATAAAAATTGCCTAGAAGTAATATAAGATTATAATAGTTGTCTAGAAGTGATATAAGATTATAATAGAAGTATCATATAATTTAATGGTTTTCTATGCGAAGTCAAAAGTAAAATAACTTGGAGATAGGTTGTTATAGAAACAGTCTAAAATCTACTATGGAGACACATAGTCTGTTGTAACGTAGAAGAAAGATAGAAGATTCATAGAAATTGCTCTAAAGGTTGCTATAGAGACAAAAGTTCTTTTTCTTAATCCAAGGCCCAGCTCAACACATTAAATATAGATCGGACACTACACTTAATCTATAAATATGACCAAATATATATTTTAAGAATTTAATAATTGAAAATCAAATTCTAAATTAGAAATTTCAAAATCGAGAGAGTTAAGACAATTTTCCAATAAAGATGAAGTGATCATTTGCACATATCAGACTGGTCAAACTATTACATCTCTTTATGCGATCAAGTATTTTTAAGTTCAAAAATTACATATCAATGAAGGTGTCAAGAACTACAAATTCAAATGTTTTCGGTATTAAAAGCTCAAGAATAAAATGGAGAAAAATGTGAGATTTTTTTTAGGGATTCTAACTTTTCTACAAATTTCAATAATTAGATAAATTCAAATCATAATTTATAAGTGTCAAGAGAGAAATTTAAATTTCAAATTTGAATTTTAACAATTGGAATATCTCAAGAAATCACGAGACATTTCAACACCTAAAATAAGGACATTTTCCAAGAAAGTTATTGATTTTTGGCCGATAACTTTGTGTTGTTACGGTAAGTTTTGAAGAATGAAAAATTCAAATTACAAAGGGGCACATAAAATAGAAAACAATACATATTCACAAAAGCAATTTACAGAAAAGTTAAAGTGAAGAAATCTTTACGAATCAAAAGTCTTGCTTGGCAATAGGCTGCTGTGATCTGCAAAACTTTTCTCTGCATTTGATTTCTTTTGAGTTAAGTTATTCACCGATTTTTGTGAGATAGCTTTGATGAGAGTTGACATCCTATTACTATCGGACGAAGTCATCTTTAGGTTAAGAAGAACAGAAGTTAACAGTTTAAATTGTATTTTATAATTTTTTATCATAGTGAAAAATTAGTAAATTGTTAGATTTCAAATCGCTAGTTGGAAGAGTGGACATAAACATAAGACCGAATCATTATAAAATTGACTTATTTATCTATCCCTTTTTTTTTATTTCCTATTGCATATATTTACATTGATTATAGGATTATTTAGAATCTAAGTGGAGTTAGACTAAAAGAATTAAAATAAATCAAAGATAATCAAATCAACTTCTTTTTTATTATCACCAGGGCCAACTGAAAAATTAGTAGAAATTTATGTAATAGTTCTAAAAAAGAGTAAATTCAGTGACCTTTTTTTAAAAAAAAAATCTTTTGCCAATTAAAAAAAATAAAAAGACAGGAAAAATTAACAAGAGAAATAGTGGGAAAAAAATGCTATCCTTAATGTTTTTAGGTTGCATGTAGCATACTGCACGTGCAGACATCCACGGTGGTTGTAAGATATTGTTCCTCTTGATGATAAAAATTTTTCCTATATAAAATTTGGAATTCGGGTTTTCCTATACGTAAAAAAAAAAAAAAAATTCTCCATGCATACAAAATATATAATTTTTTAATAACCAGATTGGAATTATAATATGTCATGAATGAACTTACTTCTTAAAATCAGGTCAGAATAAGTGACTCTGATATACGAAAAGTTATCAATACTAATGTTTCCTTATTTCCAAAATGTTTTAATACGGTAAATTAATTTATATTTACATAAAAGTTCTTGTAATTTTATATTTACATATTTTTCATATTTGATAAATTATGTATTTATTTAATTATGATTTTTATTTTTATATTATTTTTATTATAATTAATAATTACATATTTAATTATAAAAATCTTTATTTATTTATATTTATACATTTCATTATGTTTTCATTTTCTTTTTTCTTACAAAATGCCGTTTCCTTATATTATTTCATATCAATTTCTCTATTTCTATTTTCGTACAATTTAGATAAGCGATGTGGCATGCTTGAGTGCATGATGATAGTATAACTTTTATTATATTTTTCTTATCCCATGACAATATTTATACATATAACTATTGATAAATATATGTCATATATACTTGAAGTGATAAATTTGATTAAAAATATGTTCGATAAATAACGTATACTTAAACAATGTGTACTAAGATCATTATATTTTAAGTGAAAACAAAATTCTTATATCATCAACTAATGAAAATATACCATATAAACATAATGATGAAAAATTGTGCCAAATAAATAGAATATTTGAAAACAATGTGGATTGATTGGTTTCTCAATAATCGTCGCTCTCAATTTTAGATTATAATTAGTATAATTTATAAGTTTTATACCAAAAAATTAAAATGAATTCGAATTTATTTAAATTAGTTTATGGGGGAATACCATAAATTTACATTTTGTCGTAATTTGTTTTAAGATTTTTTTAATGATTATATTAGAAAGATTTTAAATTCCTATATAAAGTTTGTTTAATAACTAACTTTTTTAATATATTTGATTTATTATTTTAATATATTTAATATATCAGTGCTCGTATATAAAAAAGATTCATAGATTTTGAATTATATAATAGATAATTATTCTCCATCACACGATCACTAAATAAATTAAAATTAATATTACAGTTTAAATCGTACACTAATCATAAATTATTTCTACTTGCGCTAAATTTTATCATTGCATGCTTTTGCGTATTCAATTTTAATTGCTAAATAATATAAGTAAAATGACATAAAAATAAAATTTATGAGAAAAAAATAAAACTAAAAGATATAAGAGGAGAGGAGAGGATCTCTTTGTTTTATTTTTGTTTTTGCTTTCTAGGAGCCAGGTGTTTTTTCTTTTGTCTGTCTTATAAGAATTTTTTTTTTACTACAACGATAATAACATTCTGAATTTTAATTATAATAATTAGGATCACTTATTTGAGAGATAAATATGGAGATAATAAAAAATAAAAAATAAATAAAAAATAAAAAAATAAAAAAGAACAAATAAATAAATAAATAAATAAATAAATAAATAAATAAATATATTTTTTACTATAAACTATATAATTTAATTTATAATTATAAAATTTAAGTAAGTTTATCGTTGCAATTAACCAAAATAGAAATGGTATTTCTATGTATTATGCTGAGAATTTGTCATTTAATTTATACAAATTTTGAATTATATGATAATAAATAAAATATTAATTATAAGGTAAAAATTATAAATAAATTATATTTAAAAACCATATGAATAATAATTTATTTGATAGTTTAAATATAAAAATATTCCTTTTTATAATCGGTCAAATTTTAAAATTAGAAAAAAAGAAATATTTTAATTTTCATCCCATAAACGGGGGTTCATATAAATGCACAACCCGAATCTTATCAAAACAACGGGCGCAAATTACCCCCTTCCTGGAGCTTTGTACTGATATAACTTTATTTTTATTTAAAAAAACCTTTTGAACCAATATTTTTTAAAAAATATTTCTAAAACTAACACACATACGTCGTGATTTGAACTCATGATATGATACTATTCATCACGCTCTTATATCGTGATTTCAAGTCACGATATGGTACTATATATATTGTGACTTGAAGTCATGACATGACATTGTTCATTGAACAATGCATACTATTTAATAAACAGTAAATATCGTAATTTGAAGTAACGACGTGAGTGTGTTAAATTTAGAAATATTTTTTTTTGTAGAGTGTTGTTTTAAAAATTTTTATGATTTTTGAGGTTAATTCGGAACAAAAATCCTCACCTGCATTAACGCTCTCAGCCCGGCTGTTCACGACTTCCTTCTCTCTCTTTCTCTCTCGTGTTACAGTGAGCTAGGGTTTCTGGAAATGGCGTTGGCAAATCGTATCAGATCATCTATCCTTCTTCTCCAAAACCTCGCCCGATCCTCCAATTCAATCATTACTCAACAACAGTCTCGCTCTCTGCTCGTCCCTACTCTCATCAACTCTGAGGTATGCTAAACAACTGATCCGATCAGATTTTGTTTACTCGATTGTTCGATCTGGAATTTGGTTCTGATTTTATCCATTCTGGTGTTAATATAGTCTGTTCCAAATCATTTTTAGGGTTTTCTCCGATACATTTTGGTGGCGTGAATATATTTTTGTAAAATTGAACCTTTCAGATATTTTCATGGTACATTATAGGCTTAAAAGGCTTTATTTGCAGTCTGAATGAAGTTTGAATTGTGAATGAATTTGGGATGAAGTTTTTAGTTTTTGAATGATAAGTGCATGCCCGAATTGAAGAGTTTGTGATTATTATTTATGAATATGTTGTGGATATTGGCCTTTTAATCTATTCTATTTGTGAATACTGCAGTCCTCGAGGAATTATGCTACTGCTTCTGCGCCAAAAGAACAGAAAGTCAAGGTAATTTGATTAACTGGATATTAAAATACACATCGATGAATATATGTCTATATGCCATTGCACATGCCTAATGTGCTTTGCGTTGCAAACCCAAAAAGTGTTAAAATAAATGTGTGTGCGCATGTGATTGAGCAGTTAAAATGCTTAGGTTTGAAGCTACTGTGATGAATGCATCAGTCGCTGTTATTCCCTTCATTCTTCTTTATTCTTGTTGCATTATATATGTAAAGCTGTAATTGACTGAATTTTAATAAGTTTAAGGTATTCCTATATTACTTTATCATCAGGTTTTCGTCTATCATCAGGTTTTCATCTAGCTTCCTTGATTTTCTGAAATTATCAGGTGCCTTTGACCTTGTTTGGGGCTTCTGGAAATTATGCCAGTGCTCTGTATATTGCATCTGTAAAAGCTAATGCACTGGACAAGGTTGAGACTGAGATTCATGAGCTTGTTGAGGCTGCAAAGAAGAGCCCCACATTTTCCCAGTTTATGAAGGACTTGACAGTGACAAAAGACATAAGGGTAAAAGCTGTAATGGACATTTCTGATCAGTGCAAATTTTCAGAACTTACAAAGAATTTTTTGGGTATGATCAGTTGCTCATTCTTACTTGAAATTGATACATGAATTTCTAAAACATTTCTCTAGGAAGGTTTATTCAATTTTTGTTTGTGCCTTTTATCTCAAATGCATCATTAAATGATGGATCTGGATAACAGTTCATCTTGTAATGGACTGGTATCATGACTTGCAGATCATGTATGAGATCGCCAGATTTTTGTTCCCTCCTTTATGATTCCCAAATTCCAACCTGGATCACTCTTTACATGTATGTATGCTTATCAAATTGAAATATGTGCATTTATACACGCATACCTTTATACCTTTATATTAAATTATAGCTTTATGCAGAAATAACTTATTTTCTACACTCCAGATCAAGAAGATGAACTCCTTGCTTTCTTGTCTGCTCTAATGTTTTCTTTATTTTGAAATTTCGATTTAAAAGGTTCATGTTGCTTTCAAGGATAAGTACTTCATCAAAGTGTTAAAAACCATTGGATGTTGTCACTTGTTCAGGCTATGGTGAAGTGAGAGCTTCTTCTAAACATGTCCATTTTTCTATTTCAAAATTTTCTTTTGCCAATACAAAAATTTATTTGCCTGAGGGGAGGTTGAAATGCTGAACCTCCTATGTCCTGCCTCTTGATCCAAGTGCTTGGTTGTTTGTGTTGGGTCATGTATGTGCCCCATCATGCAGTATGGGGCACATTTTTCATTTGGTGAAATCAAGCTTCTGTCATGCTAATGGCATAATTCTGCCTATGGCTTTTTCTATGTGTGAGGAGGCGTTATTGAGTTTTTCTGTTGCTTCAGGTAACACTACATGAGGGCATGGTTTGGATGATACCTGTACATCACCACAATTAGGTGTTAGTGAACTCATTTTCTGACACTGATGTTGACATGATAAAGTGTGAACTTTGGACCATGTTTTCTTGTTATGTTAAGAGGGTGAAAGGGGAAGTTTGGAATTTAGGGTTTCACTAATGTCTCTAGTTAGCTTAGTTTATACTTTTATTGTGCATGGGAAACATCCCCTTTTACATTTTTTATCGCATGTGATTCATAGGCCTCAGTCTTATGATAACTTTTGTAAATGGCGGCTTCTTAATCAAAATATGAAGTTTTGAAAACGAGAACTTTCTTTGCTGCAACAATAATTTCCAAGGTTGGGGGAGCATGCGAATGGAGTTGGTTCCTTTAAGTGGATATGACTTTATCTCAGTGCGAGAATATTAATCATATTTGTAATAGAAAGCATTTGCCAAGGGATGGATATTTGTAGATTTAGTTGTCTATTTTAGCAATATAAGGTACAACATTTTTTGACACATTATATTATGCAATAAGGAAATTACAGAATTCATTTCTGTTGACTATGTTGCTGAATGATAACTATGGTTGCATATGCTGTTCACTTGTTATTGAGCCTTGATAATTTTTTTTTTTTTTTTTTTTTTTTTTAGGCTTTTTTTTTCTTGCCACTATTTGGGACATATGACAGTCAATGATTATTAAGATATTCACTTAGTAGAAGTAATTTTTTCCTGTATTCTTAGTTTAACATTTTCTTATATAACATACAATTTTTATCCAGCTCTTTTGGCTGAGAATGGAAGGCTGCGACTCTTAGAAACCATTGCAAAGAGGTTTTCTGAGTTAACCACGGCACACAGGGGAGAAGTGAAGGCTGTTGTCACCAGTGTCATTGTAAGTTTGCATTAAGTTTAAATTTTTCTTCATGTACTAAGATGCAGCTCTAAGGCATTTGTGTTTGCTTTTTCTATGTTAGATTGCTTGTGGTGGTTAACATTTTCAGTTCATTATTCTAGGGAAAGAAATTCTTGAATGTTATGCATTACAGTTGCTCAGGAAGGTATGGGTGCAATAGTCTTCCCTCTGTTTTTTGAACTGATGAGTTGCACTCATCAAATGGGATAAGGTAGTTGAAAATTTTCTTGTGCTTCTATGCTTCTGAACAGAAATCATGGTTTAATTTAGTAGCCCTTGTTTTAGGTGCATTTGTGCTGACTATTGTGAGATTGTGGGTATGTGGATATTCACTGGTAGACCTTTCCAAAAGAATAGGACCCATTATGGGACATACAATGCATTACAAACATATGATCATTACGCTTCAACTGGGTTATTCTATTCCACCTCTTAGAAAGAAAAGAAATTAAATCAAAATACTTAATAGCACGACGATATATTTATACAAAACTTCTACCCCGAGCACACGCAATGGAGCTGTAGACAGTCAAAGTCAAGTGAAATACAATTCATGAAATAATTTGATTTATGGACAGTATCGTTGTGGTAAAGGTCGTAATGCCAGAGGAATCATTACCGCAGGGCATAGAGGGGGAGGTCATAAGCGTCTATACTGTAAAATCGATTTTCGACGGAATGAAAAAGACATATATGGTAGAATCGTAATCATAGAATATGACCCTAATCGAAATGCATACATTTGTCTCATACACTATGGGGATGGTGAGGAGATATATTTTACATCCCAGAGGGGCTAGAATTGGAGATACCATTGTTTCTGGTACAGAAATTCCTATAAAAATGGGAAATGCTCATTCTGATTCCATTAGTAATGAGGATTCGGAATATCACACATTGCTCAATCAAAGAGAGATTCAACAACTAAAAGAAAGATCGATTCTTTGGGATCCTTCCTTTCTTCAAACGGAACAAACAGAGATAGAATTAGACCGATTCCCGAAACACCTTTTTGGATATTCCTCAATGTCCCGGCTATTCACGGAACGTTAGAAGCAGATGAATCATCGTCTGCTTCCGGAAGAAATCGAAGAATTTCAAAAGCAATGTCGGACAGAACTGGCTTGGAGCTTTGGACAGTCTATCAAAATATAGGAGCATTTTTGGAAAATAAAGTTTCAATTAATATGTGAAAATATGTCAGTAAATAATAGAGTTGAAATCAATCATCAATGTTTATAACAGTATTTGTTTAACAACAATAGAAATTCATGTACCAAAAAATTGCTAAATGTGAACTCATTATGCATGTGCTGCATTCAATTTGTGTTGGCAATTTTTGTAGTTGGATGCAAGCTATGCTAGAGATTGAGACTAACTATTCTTTTGGACAGCATGGATCATTGTCTTACTTGTTGTTAGTACGGCCTTGTCCGACCTCTCCCGGACACGGTCTTTCCAGCCAATTGCCATATACATGGTCCATAGGTTATTTTTCAATACTTGAGAAATTTATGTTGTGTTGATCTGCTTAACCTTTTCAAAATTCAATGTTGGATGTTCTGCAAATCCCTCTGGGGGTTACTGGAAGATCTTTGGTATGATCAAAGAATTTGAGCAGTCATTTTTGCGGACTTATGCACAAATATATGAGTATACATGCGTGGTTGACTTCTCATGATTGATACAGGGTCTGTGTGAGTTGGGGGTCAGGGACTTGGGAGAATATGGTTCAAGACTGTAATTGGAGGACGGATGGAGATTGCCCCAGTTGTAATTGTTCTTTCAGAGAGCGTAAGCAGAGAGCGTAAGCACTATAAGATGAATTGCGAAGGAAGGTTGGAAAGTAAATAACCTTGGTTGCTTTGTTGTCTAGACGATGCATGGAGATGGAAGTAAGGCATGAGGGTAGAATCCTGGATAATTTTGAAGGTTATCTTACCAATTTATGGGTTGAAATTAAACTGCAGATCGGAAAATGAGGTGACAACTTGGGTCGTGCATTAGTCCTACATGGTAATTGAGCTTGTGAATTGCAATAGATGAGAAAAATGTACTTAGCCGGGTAGGGAAACCAACATTAAGGGTCAAACCCAACATGGAGGTCATAACTTCAACTTTGGCACCAAGTTGCTTCTAAGATCGTGGATGGTCTATTTAAGGACACTAATTTGCCTCAGAAGTATAATATGGGGAATGTGCTCTTATCTTGTCATGCTTGTTAAATATAGGGTAAACTACAAAATGCCCTCCCAGCCAAAATTTGACGTGTAATTACCATTTGGATTATGCCATTTGCACATGGCCCCATCATTAATTGTCTCAAAAAATTATTCTATGAAACCAAGTGATGCTTCTACAACTCCAATTTGAGACTTAATTTGGGGATTAGAACACATTTTGCCCCCATTTTGGGTCCTATTTTGATAGTTCAACACGTTTTGCATATTTTAAAAATTATTGAGTTAGGACACATTTTGCATATTTGATGGTCTAGCTTCTCTTAACCACAAAAGGTAGATCTAGAAATAACGGCAAACATGTTATGATTCTCACAAGTTAGCGAAACCATAAGCTTTGAGTGGGGGACCAATGTGTAACTAGCCTATAAAGGAGCAGTAGTAGGAGAACTAGTTGTATAATTACCATGTACTGGGGGGGAGGGAGAATCACACTATACATGATTTTGATCAAGATGGGCAACTTTGAGTTTTCCAAAGATGCCCATAGTAACCAGTGTTTCTTCTCTCTGTAAGATCCCATTTCCGAGAGGAAGGGAGGTGGGTGGGTTGGCAGAGAGGTTCGGCTAGAGCTAGAAAAGAACTCTTCCCTTTATAAGAAATAGAAAACCATAGTAGGCATATTACTTATTTGTAGTATATATTTGGGCAACACTAATGCCCCCATGAAAGAACATCCAGGATGATCTTCATATCAGACAAAGGGTGACAGTTTTAGTGGAATTTGATATGATATAAATATGTTGATTTTTTTTTTTTGGTTGATCGCTTTGCGAATGCTTGATATTTATAAGTTGTTTGGTCTGATAACTTTGATGAATTGAAGAAATAATGTACAACTAAGATTCATGTATCGGTTAAGTGCCATTCCTGGAATCTTGTTACATGTGAGTGATTTAGTTATAAATTCATATAGTTTCTCGGCAAGAATAAAATTTGGTAGTTTCCTCTAAGTGCTGTAATTTTGTTATCAGCCTCTTCCACCAGAAGAAGAGAAAGATTTGAGGGAAGCACTGCAGGAAGTCATTGGGAAAGGGGGAAAGATTCAGCTTGAACAAAAGGTATAACATATGTGAGTTGTTGAAACTTTAAGTTAGCTGGTTCACAATACAAACTTATCTCTCTCTCTCCCCCTGCAGATTGATCCAAGCATTCTTGGTGGGCTTGTGGTGCAATTCGGTCAAAAGGTGTTCGACATGTCCATCAGGACGAGGGCTAAGCAGATGGAGAGATTTTTGCGAGATCCCATTAACTTCGACAACCTATGAATGATGTTCCACCTTCTTAAGCTCCATTGTCCCCTGATAATTATGCTTTAACTTTTGTCAAATGCTCCAAGAGGGAGGAAGGATCCTTGTTTCTTGATTTGTTTCTGGCTTCCATACACTAGTTTTCACCTGTGCAAATAAAAGCTTAGTGTTCACACATTGGGACAAACCAACCTGTTAAAATGTTCCTATGGTATTCGAATAGCACATTCTTGAAGTCATGATTTGTTAAATATTGTCGGAATATTTGCTGGCAGACAGGTTTTTGTAGTGATGTCGATAGATATAGATTTTCAGAGCAAGTTCTAACACCAGTCAATGTCGACCTGGTTGGTTGTTCTTGCCTTGTTGATCAAGTTTTTGTCGCTTAACAAAGGGATGAGTTTAGGATAAGAGTGTTTTTTTGGACGGCTGGCGACTGAGGGCTGTAGAAGCAGCATTGGAGTAACTTGGGAGTTTGTTTTCCTCCCCCTTTTAATCCTGAAGTGTTGCTTCGAGTGGTGGGACTTGAGGTCGAAATGGCCTTAAAAAAATTGACATTATTTGAAAGCCGAATTTATGGGTGGTTTTCTATGAGTAGTGTGCCATGAGACTTTCATAGCCTTCATGGAATGTACTGAAAAGAGGAGATCATGATTGACGGTGAGAACTTTTACTTTGCTGTGCAGCTCGTTTTTTAAACTTGTTTTTAGCTTTCTGGATATCAAAAACCTATTAAAGCTGTTTGATATGGACAAAGGGCTTGTGGGGGGCAGGCAATTTTTTTGGGTACCTACCATGGAGTCATTTTTCAACTAGTTCGATTGAGTGTCTGTGGAGTTCTCATTTAAAGAGTAATTGTCTTAACGTAATTTTTTTTATTTTTAAGTTTTGAATCTGAGAATTGATTAATGGATCTAATATTTTATTTCATTAAACCGATTATCCATTGGTGGCAATGACAGACATATATGGCAATGCATGATAAGCCGAATTGTACTCCATGGCATGGTGTGAAAGAAGATTTAAAATCTTAATAAAAGGATTTAAAATTGTAGAATCAGACTGTCCCAAAAATTTAGCCTTATGGTTTGAGAGGCTCCTTGATAAGTCAAACATGTCTCTTGGTGACTTGATGGATAAATTTTCACAAAGTAATGAGTGGCCTAATGGTGATTGTTGACTTAATTGTCCATTGTTATCCTTCATGCAAATTTTCCTTTAAGCCTTAATTACACTTAATGAGATAGTTCTGTCTCTACTTATAAATTTCTTTGATATTAATATAAATGATTTATCTTAAATTTATCAATATTATTTCAAGATCATTTTTCTGTGATCTGAAAAAATAATTTTCTCTATGTAATGTAAATACTTCTATTGTCTATGTTATTTTTGATGATGTCTGGATTTTATATGTAAATATGTATTGTTTTGGGCACATTTAACTTCGATAGAAGACCTTGCTTCTTGGCTAATACAACACAATCAATTTGCTTTCACCAGATCATTGAAGGGCAAAAGAGACAAGTGTTTGCTATTCTACTTCTCTTATTGCTCCTCAAGGTAGCCAATTCAGGACTAACTAATTTGATGAGTACATGCATGAAATGTACGAGGCGGATTGCACCAAGTCATAAGCAACGCAAAGTGTGTACAAGTAAGTGCTATCTCAAAATAGAATGAATACTTGAAATACAAGCGGGAAGCCAGATCCATTAAGCAAAGACAAAGCAAAAGATAATAAGGAAAAACTTAGGAGGGGCTTATGGTCTCCAGAACAGGATGAAAAGCTCATGAACTACATGTTAAGAAATGGGCAAGGTTGTTGGGGTTGTTGGCGTGACATTGCAAAAAATGCAGGTTTGCGGAGGTGTGGCAAGAGCTGTCGTCTTCGATGGATCAACTACTTGAGACCTGACCAATATGGATTGACTCAACTGGATATGGGGTTGAATACCTTTAAGCATGACTGAGGTTTGACTCCCGCTGGGTGTATCGGGTCCTCATGTGTACGAGCGTTTCCTGTTGGGAGACCCGCATTCCGAAATGAGCTACTGCAGCGGTCGGTCCAGATTAGTCGGGACGAATCCCCGAATATCGGATGGTGTCCAAGATATGATACCAAAAAAAAAAAAAAACTACTTGAGACCTTACCTTAAGCGTGGTGCCATCTCCCTTCAAGAAGAACAACTCATTGTGCATTTGCATTCCATCCTTGGCAACAAGTCTCTCTCTCTCTCTCTCACTGCATTGCTGACGAAAATGGTCATAACACTTTTCTTGTTCACTTGGTGCTTGAGTTGGCGGTTGTGGCTCCAGATGATGAGTCATTTTCCACACGTTTATGCAACAAGATAACCTTTTTAGATGTGCAACAATCAATATAATATTACAAAATTTAACTCCAAGTAAGTTATTATATCCGAATGATGAAACTGTATTATACTTATGATAAATAGTATTTCTCTTGAACAAGTGCCAATATTTGATATTTCTTTAACAAAGAAAAAGTATATGGGCAATGACTTAAAACTTTAAACATATGGAAAGTACAGAATTTTCCTAATATCACTATCTATATATTTGACTAATTTGAAATCTAACTCCTGAATATGGTGCAATATAGTATTTATATTGACGAAATAAAAAAAATTACAAGTTTAGAATGAACAGTTGTTTCATAAGATTTAGGATTACATTGAACTGGTCTAGTCTTACTGAATCTCTTTGCACCTTATTTAAAAATCCTCACTAGATTGAATATCTCGTTCGGGAGAATTGAGATATAAAATAAAAAAAAATAATTCTTTTGATATGGTTATTTCATATAATTTAACATATGTTGTATGAAGAATGACACATTTGAAATTGAAATTAAGCATTTTGAAATTTTCATCACTATTTTTTTATATTTTATGGAATGGTTTAGGTGGTCTCAAATTGCTGCACATCTACCGGGACGAACAGACAATGAAATAAAGAATTTCTGGAACTCATCAACAAAGAAAAGACAGAGAGCTACTACAACAACAACTTCTCTTTCATCTCCAAACAATAGTTATAATTCATCTGAGAGTAGTGATCCCACAATGAGAAGTACCTATGTGAACATGTGCATGGACTCATCTTCATCATCGTTCATGGATTCACCAAGAATTAATTCTAGCCAATTCACCAAACCTTTCCTTTTGGCCAATAATATTGGATATGACAAAAAAGGGGATCAACCCATATTTTTAATACAAGTTTCCCACAAGGAGTTTTGACAAATGGGAATTTCGGAGATGTGTTTGTGGAGGGTAGGGAAGTGGGTTTAGAGAGTGATCTTTGCTCAAATTTGTTAGAGATCTTTGAAGAAGACTATGGAAGTCAAAATGTGGATAAGAAGGGCAATATTAATGATACGGATGTCAATTATGTTGGTAGCTTTCAAGTGGAGGATAATTTGTTTGGTTTTGGGAATCAATGGCAAGGAGAAAGCTTAAAAGTTGGAGAATGGGAGTTGGAAGCTGGTTTGATTGAAGATGTTTCTTCCTTTGTCTTTCTTGATTTCTAAGTTGCACATATATTCTCTTTCTTTCTCAAATCGCTATTATCATTTTAAGTAATTATGTTATTTTTATAAATAAAAATAATTTGATTTTTGTAAAGAGCCTATTTTTATGGTTTGAACCCGTGATCTCAAAGTAACTAAAAGAGCAACTCCACCGTTACGCCAAGATTCACGCTCAAAAAATATTATGGTACACTTCTAAAAATTATAAATTTTTAATTTTTCAACTAAAATGATTTTAGTTTGATAATAAATTTGAATGATTTTATTGAGAAATTTAATTATATATTTCTTTATAAAGTTTTTTTGGATAAATAAATGTGATATTTGGAACAAGATAAATAAGTCACAAGCTATTACCAGAAAGGGAAACAAGCACTCTGAAAATGTGCAACTATGAGGAGAAGGAAAAAAAAAAAAAAAAGAAAAGGGAACATAAACCGTGGCATGAGAGATTAGAACCCTCACCGGGAAACACATGCAATTGAGATTAAAATAAAAATTAATTTTTTTATAAAAAATTAAAAAAGTATTACTCTATATATATATTTTACAAATTTTACTCAATTTTAATTGAAATCTACTTTTGACATTTTCACATAACTGTAGAAATATATATATTTTTCTTGAGTAAACTTATTTGATTTAAATTGAACGAGAAATAAAACTTTGTCGGTATTTATTTTCTTCGAACCCTTGAAATTGACAATGTCAAGCGAAGCTGGCCACCCAAATTTGATCCATGCATCAATCATATAATTTTGGTGGGTTGCGATGTTGTTAAAATAGATTTAAATTAAACTTATTAATTGATTTAGTAATTTAATTAATCATCAATTATTTAATCATAATAATTGATTTAATTAATTATTTTGATTAATTTAATTATTATAATTGATTTAATCAATTATATATATTTAATTAATTTAGTTAATGATTGATTTATTTAATTATTATAAATTTAGAAAATTTATTTTATTCTGATTATATTTTTCATCAATTTTATTTAGGTTTTTTTCTTTTCTCTTATGACTAACTTCTTCTTATATAAATAGAGCCCTCTTTATATTTTATAATCAAGCAATTAGTGCCATCTCTCCTCTTGCTTGACTTGACTAAAGAATTGACTTTTTGTTTAATTTTCGAACACCCGTGCATTTGACTTGGCTAAAGAATGTATACGCGCAACCCAGATTCCTTGTTCACCCTTGCTTTCCAAAGCCAATCTTTCTTTTCCTCTTGTTTCTCTTGCTTCTCTGCTTTCTAAGCCTCTGTTCCCTGTTATTTCCTTCTTGATTTCAGCCATGGGGGAACCATTTCTGGCTGCTTATCTTCAAACTCTACTGGATAAGTTGGACCCGCTGTTGAACTTTGCCCGTCAAGAGAGATTTATATCAAAGCTCAGGACTTGGAGATCAAAGCTGCTGCAGTTCAGGCTTGTGCTATCTGATGCTGAAGAGAGGCAGATGAGAGATAGGGAAGTGAAGAAGTGGCTGGATAAACTCCGAGACCTAGCTTACAATACGGATGATGTGTTGGAAGAGTTGCGCCACAAAGCTCTGCAACGACAGAACAAGTCCTCATCAGATTCTGCAGCTAGCAGCAGTCAACTGCAAGACTTGCTGGCTCAGATACGGGGGATCACCAAAAGTTTTTCAAATATTGAACGGGACAAAAGGGATTTGGGGTTGAAGGAAAGAACTGGAGTCAGGTCTAGCATCATCAATAATAGGTTGCGGACAACCTCGTTGGTCGACTCATCACAAGTTGTCGGGCGAAAAAAAGACATAGATGCAATACTCAAGTTGTTGGACATCGGTGAAACCACCAAAGCTGAAGAAAACCGGAATCGTGTGGTTGGTATGGGAGGATTTGAATCTAGTAGCATCAACAAACATGGGAAACCCGAACGTTCTTTAGGTTTGAAAGCACCTTGCTCAGAAACCCTCGTAATACCCATAGTTGGCATGGGTGGTGTTGGTAAGACTACTCTGGCTAAATGCATCTATAATCACAATGCTTTGGAAAATTCCTTTGATTTCAAGGCGTGGGTTTGTGTTTCTGACAATTTTGATATAATTGGTGTAACAAAAGCAATTCTATGTCAAGTTGCTACTAGAGATGTTGTTGATGTTGATGATCTCAATCTGCTTCAAGTAAGATTAAAGGAAAAAATCTCTAGACAGAGATTTTTAATTGTTTTGGATGACATTTGGAATGAGGATTATGAAGAATGGGAAAACTTATTTATTCCACTCAAATTTGGCCACCCAGGATCTGTTGTAATTGTCACTACTCGAAGTTCAAAAGTTGCCTCAATCACGGGCAACACTTCCTCTTATTATCCTTTGAATTTACTGAAGGACGATGAATGTCGGTCCATATTTGCACGACATGCATTGAGAGCTGAAAATTTTGATGCACACCAAAATCTTAGAGTCATTGGGGAGAAAATGGTAAGAAGGTGTGATGGCTTACCATTGGCGGCCAAGACACTTGGTGGGCTCTTGCGTGACCAAGATCATGCAAAGTGGGAAGAAGTGTATGGTAGTTCATTATGGAGTGGTTCAATAAGTGAAAAGATTGCTCCAGTTTTAGGGTTGAGCTTCAACTATCTTCCTTCCCATTTGAAATGGTGTTTTATGTACTGTTCAATTTTTCCAAAAGATTATGAATTTGATAAGGAAGAGTTAATATTGTTATGGATGGCAGAAGGGTTTCTTGGGGGACCAAATGAGGAGAAGCAAATGGAATACTTGGGATATAAATATTTTCATGACCTATTATCAAGATCACTTTTACAGCAATCAAATCATGACTCAACAAAATTTGTGATGCACGATCTTATTCATGATTTAGCTCAAATAGTTGCAGGAAGAGTTTGCTCTAGGATGGATGACAAGGAAGAAGAGGATGTTGATAAAGAAGCAGTACGTCATTTGTCATATCCTCGTGATAGAATTGAGCCTAACAAGAAGTTTGAAGCTCTGAAAAATACAAAGAGGTTGCGAACATTGCTAGCACTCCCAACTCAAAAACAATATAACATTCTACGGTCGCAAAATTTGCTACCACCGAATTTCATCTATTTGTTGGGACAATTAAGGTACTTAAGGGTGCTTTCATTAAGTTTTTATCCAATTTATGAATTACCAAGCTCAGTTGGTGATTTAAAGTATATTCGATATCTCAATTTATCCTATACTCCTATTGAGTTTTTATCTGAATCTTTGTATGATCTTCACTTTTTACAATCTTTGATACTAAAATGGTGCTTTTATCTTCAACAATTGCCTTTGAGATTGAAAGATCTTGCTAATCTTCGTTACCTTGATATCTCTCATACAAATTACTTACGAGAGTTGCCACCTCATGTGTTGGACTTGAAATTTTTTCAAAAATTGACAAACTTTGTGGTGGGTGAACGTGCGGGATTTGGGGGGCTAGCAAAGGAGTATCATTTGCCCGGCGATCTAAAGATTTCGATATTAGACAAAGTGGAGGATGTTGAGGATGCTCTCGTGATCAACTTGATGAATAAGAAAAATATTGAGGAACTAAAATTTAAATGGCGGAGAAATTTAGACAACACTGAAAATGCAGAGAGCCAAGTTCAGATTCTTAACTTGCTAGAACCACGCAAGATGTTGAGAAAGCTAGAAATTGAAGGCTATAGTGGTGTGACTCTTCCGAAGTGGATTGGTGATTCCTCATATTCAAAGTTGGTGGATCTCTCTCTTATCAATTGCAAAAGATGCAAGTCATTGCCATCACTTGGCCAACTGCCTCTGTTAGAAAATTTGAAGATCGAACAAATGTTAGAAATCGAAACAATTGGAACAGAGTTATGCGGAGAGGCTTCTCAGCCCTTTCCATCCTTGAAGACATTGGAGTTTGAAAGAATGCCAAAATGGGTTAATTGGTCTCTCCCAGTTGGTATTACCTCGCTACTGCGTCTGAGAATTACAAATTGTCCACAGTTGGTGCTCCCCATTCTTTTAATGTTTCCATCTCTACGGGATCTATGTTTTTTTAATGTCAATAGAATTGAAGGGGGTTTGCCTCCCAACCTCCAATACCTTACTTTTGGGGGTTGCGAGAAGGTTGAAAAGCAAATGTGGGATGAGTGGGCCTCCCCCAAATTGCCCTCTCTAACACACTTGTCCATTTATGGCGGATTCAGAGATGTGGTTCGCTTTCCATTTCCAGCACAAGAGTCTCAACCTCTGCTTCCTCCCACTCTAACCTCTCTCGTCATCGAAGGTTTCCCAAATTTGGAGTCACTGTCATCTTCTGCCTTCCGAGACCTTACATCTCTAGCTGAACTCTGGATCTACAATTGCCCAAAGCTTCAGTCTTTGCCAATAGAAGCATTGCCTCCATCGCTTTTGGGGTTACGTATCGCGAAGTGTCCAAAACTAAAGCCCAAATGCGAAGAAAAGGGAGGTGAGTATTGGCCCCGTTTATGCCTCATCCCTGATGTATGGATTAGTTGACGAAAAATTGGATGAAAAAAGTGACGGTGCTCAACTCATTGCATTTTCTCCCTTCACCAAAAGGTATATGATTTTACAATGAAACCACTCTTTCTTTTTTCTCCACATTGAATTATCAATATTCATAAATTGCCAATTCCATCCTGATTTATGACTTTTACCCATCCTTCTCTCTGTCTGCATTTGTGCTTTCGTTACTTTTTTCTCATGATTTCCTAATTTATACCAATTGCATCCTCTAATGAGTTTTTTTTTTTTTTTCTTCTTTTTCAGATTATTTGATATTTTTCCATTTTCTAATTTATCAAGACTAATATGTCTTCTATTTCAGTTAACCTGAAGAGGTTTAGAACATTTCAAAGGAGAGAAAGCCTTAGTAATTCAGTTCCATCCCTGCCAAAGGAGAGGAAGAAACACTTGTTAGCATTCTTTCCAAGGGCAAAATGGCTGAAGGAATTCTGTTAAGAATCGCGACTGGCATATTAAGGAAATTGGATTCGGTTGCCCTCAAAGATTCCAACAATGAGATTGATATAATGCAGCTTTCCACCGTCAAAACCGTGCTCCTTGATGCAGCAGGAGAATCTTCAGCTCAAGGAATTGGCTTGAAATGCTTCAAGAACTTCTATACGATGCCTATGAATTGATGAATGACTTGTCAACGAAGCCCAGTTGCGGACACTCAAATCTGGTAAGTGTTTTCTTCTCTTCTCTGAAGTGGCTGGCTTGTTGTAATAAAACTGCTCATAGATTTGAGGATATGCTGCAGAGATTGGATGTAGTTGCAGCTGAGAAAGACAAGTTTCACTTGAAAGAGCAATCTGAAGAGAGGTAGATGATAGATTTGGAGTGGAGGCAAACTCATTCTTATGTGTCCCATGACTCAAATGAAACCTGCAAAACTTCATGTGGAAGAACTGCAAAAGCCCTAATGGAAAATGTAGATGGAAGGTTCATCTACTTACTTTGGATGATGTCTGGAGTGAAGACCGCCCGAAATGGCGTCAGTTGGAGAATTTGTTACCGGTTGGTGCAAGCAGAAGCAAGATCTTTAAAGGCTGCAGAGGCTGGGATGAAATGTAGCTTCTGCAAATTAAAGGGTCTTTACTTAAGCAAGTAGCCTCTGCATGTTGACAGGAAGAAGCAGAGGCGCAAGAATAAAGTAGGTGTGCCGATTTCTTTTTTGGTTTTTTTTTTTTTTCATGTCCTATTTCTTGTCATTTGTTTTTCTTTCCCTGTTCCGGTAACTCTTTTTGAATTTCCATATATTCTTTAAATTTTCTGGCATGCAGCATTTGTTGAGATTATCTAGTTTGGGATTCTGTGCCGCACATGTTCTAATCTTAGAGAATTGCCAAAGGAGATAGGAAATTTGAAGGCACCATAATGAGAAAAGAGTTGTAAGAAGATGCATATTTCCCACAACCTGAAGAACTCATGTTTAGTTGAGTTCCACCGGGAATAATTCTATGCGGAAGCTCATTCTTTTTGCGCTGACGATGTTACGGTGAGACTTCTGTTGCAAAGTCAAGATCCATGCTTCTAATGCTTCTTCGTGTATACCCTTGTTCATGTTTTCTGAACTCCCCTTTGTGTGTTGTGAGAGTTCTTAGATTAGCAAAGAGCAGAAGCCCTCCAAAATCTTAAGAAAAATATAACTGTTGGGACATGAAGTCGGAGAGGTTTTGGAGACTCAAAAGGAATTTGAGAGCCTTCTGTGAAGATGTTGAACCAAAAAGCATGTTTAATATCCATTTTTTTAAAGTTAATTTGATATTATTATTATTTGTTGCGACTGCTCCTGTTTTTCATCCTATTAAGGTTGTAACTCTTGTTTAAGGGTTGTAAATCTTGTTTAAGTATTGTAACTTAGCTTCTACTATTGCATTGTATGAAAAAAAATTTGCTTACGACAACACTAAAGAGTTGTGATTGTAGGGCGGAAGCCCTCGAAAATCTACAACGAGACCTGTAAAGGGAAGATGATGGTATTAATTAAGTTATAATTCATTAACAAAATCTTTATCAAATGTATAACAACATAAAATTTGTATGGTCAACCTATGTATGTGCTTAGGAATGTTTGATTAATTTCTTGTAAATGAAATTTTAATGATTAATGGTATTTTTTAGGCTTTTTTCCCCCAAAATGCACTTTATTAAATAAAAAATTGAAGTAAGGGTAGCAAAGAAAAGGACTTCTAAAAGACCCATAAAATCCTTCGTATGGTAGCAAACAAAATAAAACTCTGGTGTGATAGCAAATCACAAGAGCAGGAGCATATTATGATGTAGGAAATATATAATTTTTTTGTCAAGGTAATGAGATCCTATTTTGTGTGAGGGACTGTAAAGGTAGTCTCTAATATGTTTAATATGTAAAATTTGTACTTTCTTTTAATGACTTGGACAAATACAAAGTGAGCATAGGATGCTTATGCAAAATTATGGTGTCATAAATACATAGCCCGTATAATGCAACAAGTTGACCATAACATATTAAGTAAGATCTCGTATTTGAGTTTTGTTTATAGAGAAATAAGTATCGGGAGAGTTTTATTCTCTTAAAAGTTTAACCTAATTCAAAATTGATTTAGTCAGATTCAATATGATTATCGGATATCGGTGATTTATTACAAAAAAAAAATAAATAAAGTAATGATAAATCTTTTTGATGGAAAGTAATGATAAATCTCTCCCACCTCTTGTGTGTTTCTTGACAAAAAATATAAACTATATTTTTTTTTACTCGAATTAATTTGATTTGAATAACAAAATTAATATTTTAAAAAGTTAAGAAAAAGGAAACACACAATTTTGACAAAATAGATATGGGGAATAGAAAAGATACATGTGGGATAGACATGATCAGAGATATCAAAGAATTTTAGGATAATTTGAAAAAGAATAACATGAGATATGGATATTTTTTATTTTACTAAAATATTTTTGAGAATTTTTAATTTAAATCGTCATTATATTAATAATCTTTATATGTGAAGTCTCATTGAATTTTAAATATTGGGCTAATGACATGCCTGCTAAAGGCGAGAACTGATATTTTGTGAGGAGGCATTGAAGATTTGAAAGAGGCGAAAGCATGCCTCTCTAAAAGAACAAAGAACATTAGGTTAATAGAATGAAAAAGTAGAGGAGAAAGATTCACTTCACTTTTTTTTTTTTTGTACCATGTCTTGAATACCACTCGGTAGCCGAGATTTCGCCATTGACTAATCCGGATCAATCGTTGCAGTGGCTCCCTTCGGAGGGCGGGTCTCCCAACGGAGAACGGGTCTCCCAACGGAGAACGCTCCATACATATAAGAGCCCGATACTCCAGTGAGAGTCAAATCTCGATTATGTCTAAGGGTATTCAACTCTGTATCCAGTTGAGTTAACTCACATCGGTAACTTGTATTAAACATAAACAAACAATTCATAATATGTGTAAAATTACAAATCATATCATTATTATTAAAATAGGAAATAGACTGCATGAGTTTATCATACTAAGTAAGCATCTCTCTCCGATTAATCATCGTATCATTTATTTCAAATTTTGTTTTGATTCGTAGAGATTCATTTAAATTTACTTCTTAATCCCATTCCAAAAAATAAAAATAAAAAAACATTCTAGATCATTCTAAACTAAATTACTCTCTTCTTCGCCAATAAAAATAAACAAAATCTCTCTCCTATATCTCATCTCCTCACTCTGGTTGCTTTCCTCTCCTCAAGTTTCTCCTTCCTCCATCCCACATAACATGCCATTCAGACCCCAGCGACCACCATCAATCTCTCTTATATATGATGAAAAAACCACACCAAATCTACGTTTGCTCTAACAAAATCTTTGGGTTGAATAATGAGATTGATTCCTTAGATGAACCCTTCGCTCTTGAGCTCAACCCGCATGTTGATCACCAACTTCTTGTTTATGAAGCTTCCCCCCATGTTGGCTCCTCACTCTTCGTCCAAATGAGGTTAATACCATCTTTTGCTTTTAGGGTTTTGTAGACAACAAAGTATCTTTTTATATTTTACAATAGTTAAAAGTTTTTTGTAATCTTATAGGCTCCCATGTTTATGTCACATTACGACTCATATCTTAATTTTCATGTCTCCATTTATTAGATTTTAAACCATTCAACTTAGTGATTAATTTAAAAGGTGTTTAATTTAAATTTATCTTTGTAGTGTAAAAGACAAGAAGGATAGACAAAGCCTTGATCAAAGGTGGGATGCTTTTTCTAATGAAAATACTTTCCTAGAATAAGTGAATTTCAAAGAAGCTCATGAACCAAATTCAGAATTCACTCATCTTCAATGTAGAAGTCCATGAAAATGGGGATACCATATGGGGAAGTACGAGACACGAGGGTTATATGTTGACCGATGTTATACTATTTCTTATTGATTATTATATATAGCTATTAAATTCTATAATTCATTTATATAGTCATTTATATACAACTGTTAGACTATATCTGTTTGTATTATGGATCAAATTTTTATCGATAATTATTTGTGTATGAATTTATATTATTGTATCAAAATTTACACAACGATTAATGCAAATTTATTAAGATACCATTTTATTCTTGTCAAAATTAATAAATGAGATAAAAATGATAAAATCTTATTCATTTGAATGGTACTAGTTTAAGCAATTTTAAATGAAAAATATGATAACTTCTCGTTGTTTTATTTTCACCAAAAGAAAATAAAATATTTTCCAAAAATTTCCATTTACAAACCTAACAAAGTTGGAGAATGCGTGCCCATTTAAATGCAAGGACAATGTTGTATTATCATGTGAATCAAAGTTTATTATTTTCTCCTACATGGGAATAATTTGGAGATTTTTTTTTTCATTTTTTTTTTCTAGTAGAACAATGGGAGATCGATATTTTCGAATTATAAGGTATGAAAGAATAGTAAACCCTAATTTAATGATACAAAGTATTATCGATTGCCCTAACGTAGAAAAGGCCCTCTGGAGAATAAAAGGGCATAAAGCATCCTTCTTTCCTATAATTTTATTTTTTTTTCATTTTACTGTATATAAAATTAAACACTTAAATTTCTTTCAGATTTTGATTGATTTAAAAGAAAAGAAAGCGTCTATGCATCTTAAAAAATAAATCAAAAAACTATATAACATTAGTAAAATATAACAACTTTCCATTTTCACCAAATAACATAAAATATTTTCTAGGAATTTACTTTTTTTAAAAAATTAATGAAGAACAAAATCTACCAAAGTTGGAGAAATACATCCCCATTAAAGTCCAAAGGCAATGTTATATATAATACTTCAGAGTTTACTATTATATGTTCTACTGGGGAATAATCTTGGAGAAGATGAATATTTTCACATTTAATATGTCTGGGGGAAAATGGTAGAGCCTAAATTAGTAATACAAAAGTATTATATCCAATGCACAAATGATAATTTTTCATTAGTAAAAATACTAAATAGTATTAGTAAAATATGATAACTTTTTACTTTCACCTAAACAATATAAAAATAGAAAAATGATTATATAAAAATTTTAGAAAGTTAAGTATTTAGAAGTTTTAATTAAAAAAAATACATAAATTAAACTTAAAATCAAAATTCATTTGAGGAAAAGGTACCAATTCAAATTGAATGAACAACTTTGTGTCTATGCATTTTTTTCTTATTTAAATTTGTTTTATTTCTCTGACTTAATACTATTTAGAAATTTTGATAATTTACATATCCCAAGTAATACAACAAGCTTTTAATCCATGAAAGCTTTGGCCGGTGAACGTTTTGATATAATGGTGGCACTACTTCCTATAAGAGAAACTTTATCCCTCTGGTATTTCGCATTCTCGAAATGTTCTCAAAATATTTTTTGGTATTGTTTCAGTATTTCATGGTATTCTTCTTTTAGATTTTTTGGATTTTATATTTATTATTTAAAATTTTAACTCATTATTTCAGATTTAATTTTAGGAAAACAAAATAAAAATAAAAAATTAATTTAGGTTTTAATTAGTATTTCAGAGTTATTTTAGATTAATTTTAGAGTTATTTTATAATTTAGGTTTAGAATTATTGCTTATTTAATCTTAATTTTTGTTTTTAATATTATTTATTTTATGATTAATAATTATATATTCAATCATTTTAAACTCTTATTATAAAATATAGCTACTTTATTATTTCAATAAAATAATTAATATTTACACAAAATTTCTTATAATTTTATATTTACTGTTTTTTGATATTTTCGTCTCCTATATTTTTACAAAACACTATGTTTTCGTATCAATTTATATCTACTTTCATTTCCTTGTTTTCGTATTTATGGGATCTATATTACTTCAACTTTTTTTAATTATAAGACTAAGCTCTCTCTCTCTTCTCTCTCTCTCTCTAGTTACAAGGCCTTCATAGTCTAAGCCAAATCCGACCTTCTCAATCCTCCTCTCAACAAAGTAAATTACTATTGTAACGTCAAACCTTCGCAATCAAAGCCGAATTCGAACCACTGTCGTCATCACTATCACTACTGATCTGATGTTGCCTTAGTTTAGTGGCAAGTAGAGTTGAATAGTCAAATACTGTTTCAGAGAGATTCTAATTATTCAACTCTTAATGAGATTTATGATTCGAAAAAGTGAGATCAGAGTACGAATTGAAAATTTAAGAGAACATTTACTCCTAGAAATCATTATGATTAGTGAAAGAAGAATCAAAGTAAGGGATAATCAAAGAATTTGAGATTTAGAGATCTTGGAGAGATATTGTGGATGAGTTTATAATTCCATTGATAGAATTCATTCCTTACATTTTTAGAGAGAGAAAGAGAGTAATTAGAGAAATTATGATTTTGTTTTCACCCCCGAGTTACACGGGTCACGGCTTATTTACAATTTAGTTGTGGGATTTTAAATTTCAAGACAGAAGTAGTATTATAATCGAATCAACTAAGTGATCGGTTCCGGTTTTAATAACACCGAATAAGAGAACTTGTATATCCCAGCTGCACCCCAACCAAAGGAAAAAAATGCGATCATGACCCATGAGTAACAGTAATATGCACGCTACGCCACATTCATGTGCTCTTTCATTGGGGCAAAAGTAGTAAAGGGAATGACAGAGATAAAAAAATATTGATTTCTGGGCTTGGTGAGAACCATCATATACGAGATGATCACAGTATTTTATCCTTTTTTCTCATGTCACATTGCATGCGAATTGCATGGGAGACAGCCCTCACAAGCCCCGAGGGAGTGAAGAGCAGAAGGAAGATGAAGCAGACTTTGCGTGTACAATTATGATATGTACAAAGATTCTTATCCAGATGAAAGTGACAAAAAAAAAGTGACCCGTCATGGGCGGCAAGGCATGTCCCTTTCCTAGAAATCGCAGATCTGGCCACCCTCTCTCTATCAGAGGTATTCAAAAATCAAAAAAAGATTTATTAATATAATAATATATTTTATTGCAGAGGCTAAGTCTCCTATTCCAGTAACATTATTTGGGTTCACGTGGCTTCATATGCTACACTTCGGCCTTATTTGAACAAGTTAGACTCAACTTAAATAATGTTTTTAATAAAAAGATTTATTAATATAATGATAATTTTAGTTTTTTTATATAAAATTTAACTTTTACTTTCAAAATTTTATATTTTTTTAAAAAATTATTTAAAACTTAAATTATGAAAAAAATAAGTTGAGAAAAGTTGAATTTTAGTCGATTATCTAAAATTTTTACAAAATACAGCCAATGAAACCTAAAATGCTTCCATGCTTGCGCCATAAAACATAAAAATATAAGATGCTATTGTGTATGTATAAAATGTTTGTGGGCACAGAGTTGAATGAAATTGATGAGAAATACATGTACGGTGGATTTGATGATATTGTCTATGCATTATGTACTTAAAGACTTTTGAGATAAATTACTTTTGGGACTTGGGTTTTTATTTCCGGAGAATATACCACTTTTCTACCAAATTCTAGAGGGCATTCTCTTTCTTTTCAATTTTCATAGAAAACAAAAATACTTTGGAACAATTATCCTTCATGGAAGAAGATGATACCAACAACGCTCAACACCACAGGTGGTGTCCTCTATTGTTCCCATGAACTCTTTAGATAAGCTGATCTCCATCTCCATCGACGCTTGCCCTCCATTGCTGGTAAAAGTAACTTCCCACAATCAACCATCTTGGCATGCTAAGTTTCAAAAAACTTCGAAACAGATTATTAAATAAAGACTATTGCACTTCGCTTGTCCTCCGTACTCCTTTACGAGCAATTAAAAAAAAAAAAAGAAAACTACTTCGTTGTGAAAGGTGAAAGGGGATAGAAAATTCCCAAACGAAAATAATAATAAAAAGCTGGGGAAAGACAAAGGACCTTCAAAATCTTCAATTAAAAAAGAAAATTGTTCTACACTGAGAGAGGAATCACAAAAACTGTGTGCAGATATTGACAGATGAACATTTGGTCCACGCAATTGTTACTCTTGTTAACCCAAATCCTAACCTTAACGATCACTTTTCTTCCTCTTCAAATCAAAGAAAAGGAAACATATATAGACATATATATATATATACACACACCCTACACACATTGTCGCTTTTTTTGAGCTGTCACCGAGGAGTGACAAGTCTTCATTGCTGCTTTTGTTTACTCTTCAACAATCCACAATTCACGTTCTCTCTCACTCCAAGTCCAATCCATCCATTTCTCGTGAAATTTTTTTGGTGGTTTGCGTCAACTTGAACTGTTCGTCGGTTTGAAATTTTTTAAGAAAATAATTTGTAAAATAAAGATTTATGTCAATATACTTCATTACTGTAATTATTATCATATTAAGTAACTGTGTTATTTTTATAAATAAAAATAATCTAATAGAAATTTATAAGATTCTATGGATAAATTTATCACAAAGGGTACAATTATTTTCTATACCATCTTTTTTTACTTTGTCATTTTTATTGATTTCTTATATGTTGTTTTTATAGTTAAAAGACGACTGTCATGCATGAATCTTAAAATTTTTAGTGAGTTAGGTGATGGAGGCAACTTGGGTGATTTTGAGGTGAAGTGGGGATGGTTCCAATAATTATCAAACTTGTGAAGAGAAAAATATAAGTAGTGGCCGGCGAGTGAATGGAACAATGGAAAAGAAAACATGATTAGTTTGTTGAGCTGTAGTTTTCATTAGATAAAAATTTCAGGTATGAATTTTGAGAATAAAAAAATAAACGTTTAAAGAATTATTCTCTAAATTACGTTTTTATCGTGATCGAAGCAGATTAATTGATAATCTAGAGACTGATGGCTCAAGAAAAAAATAATATGATTGTCTAATGAAATATTACGATACACTTCTAAAAATTATAAATTCTTAATTTTTTAACTAAAATAATTTTAGTTTGATGATAAATTTAAATGATTTTATTGAGAAATTTAATAAGATATTTCTTCATAAATTTTTTTTTTTTTGATAAATGAATGTGATATTAGGAACAAGATAAATAAGTCACATGCTCTTAGAGGAAACAAGCACACTCTGAAAATGTGGGGCTCCAAAAAAAAAGTAAAATAAAATAAAGAGGTAGAAAAAAGGAAGAGAAATCTTTATATATATATATATATATTTTACAAATTGCGTTATATATATATATATATATATATATTTACAAATTTTATTCAATTTTAATTGAAGTTCACTTTTGACATTTCCGGATGGCCCCCTTGCATGGTATTCAATTTTCTTTTCCCTAAAGAAGCCCACTTGGTGAATTATACAATTTTGGTGGTCCCTACCTGCTACATTCGACTTGGTTAATGGATATATCCTTGCAATCCTCGTTCACACTTTCTTTCCCAAACCAATCTTTCTTTTCCTCTTGCTTCTCTGCTTTCTGAGCCTGTGCTCCCTGTTGTTTCCTTCTTGATTTCAGGTATGGGAGAGCCCCTTTTGGCTGCTTATCTTCAAACTCTACTGGATAAGTTGGGTTCTGGGCAGCTGTCGAACTTTGCCGGTCGAGCGGGATTTAAGTCTGAGCTCAGGACTTGGAGATCAAAGCTGCTGCAGGTCAGGCGTGTGCTATGTGATGCTGAAGAGAAGCAGAGGAGTGATACGGAAGTGAAGAAGTGGCTGGATAATCTCCGAGACCTAGCTTACAATGCGGATGATGTGCTGGAAGAGCTGCGCCATGAAGCTATGCAACGACAGAACAACTCCTCATCAGATTCTGCAGCTACTAGTAGTCAAGTGCAAGATTTGCTGTCTCAGATACAGGAGATCACCGCAACATTTTCAGAAATGGAAGAGGACAAAAATTATTTGGGGTTGATGGAAAGATCTGAAGTCAAGTCCAATGGGCCAAAATTAAATTCTAATGAGGTACAGGACATAACACTAAAAGTCCATATCCAGAGAGAGAGAGAGAGAGAGTATAGGTATTTTCAAAACCATGGGAGAGCATGGCGGCCGGGTCCTAGGGAGTCTAAGTCAGAGAGAGAGAGAGACTGTTTTAAAGTCGATCCGTCAGAAATTGGCTTTTCGAGAAATCAATTTTAATAAACTGAAAATTATTTTGAGAAATAATGTAGTCAGTGGTCACAGGGGTTCAGAGATTGTTTAGTCTCTCTTTTTGACAATGTTTTCTCTTCAGCTTGGAAGTATGATAAAATTGTTGTGTCCCATCACCACTTAAATCTTTCCCATGAAGCAAGGAGACCCCAAAAATGATGTGTTGTGCTTCTCAAATTACACAAAGTAAGGTTTTTATTCACAGAATGCTAAAAATTTGCCAAATGTGTCTTTCATCTCATTTTTCTAAACTCTTTATCAGTTGAAAATAAATTTCTTAAAATTAAAAATATTGAAAAATATTTGATTGGGTCTAATATATCTTCCCCTTAAATCACTTGCAAGACGTTTCAAATTGTAAGATTATAATTTTAGTGTTATTGCAGATAACCTCGTTGGTCGACTCATCACAAATTGTTGGACGAGAAAAAGACGTAGATGCAATACTCAAGTTGTTGGACATCGGTGACACCTCCAAACCTGAAGAAAAGCCGGATCATTTGTTTGGCATGGGAGGACCTCAATCTAGTAGCACCAACAAACGTGGGAAGCTCGAACTTTCTACAGGTTTGAAAGCAACTTGCTCAGAAACCCTCGTAATACCCATAGTTGGCATGGGTGGTGTTGGTAAGACGACTCTGGCTCAATGCATCTATAATCACAATACTGTGAAAAAGTCTTTTGAATTCCAGACGTGGGTTTGTGTTTCTGATAATTTTGATATAATTGGTGTAACAAAAGCAATTTTACGTGAAGTTGCTGGTAAAGATGATATTAATGTCGATGATCTGAATGGGCTTCAAGAAAGATTAGAGAAAAAAATCTCTAGGAAGAGATTTTTAATCGTTTTGGATGACATTTGGAATGAGGACGACGAAAAATGGGAAAAGCTATTTATTCCACTAAAATTTGGGCCTCCACGATCCGCTGTAATTGTCACTACTCGAAGTTCAAAAGTTGCCTCAGTCACGGGCACCACTTCCCCTTATGAATTGGGTTTACTAGAGGAAGATGAATGTCTGTCCATACTTGCACGACATGCATTGAGAGGTCAAAGTTTTGATGCACACCCAAATCTTAAAGTCATTGGGGAGGAAATGGTAAAAAGGTGTGATGGCTTGCCATTGGCAGCCAAGATACTTGGTAGGCTTTTGCGTGATCAAGATCAAGCAAAGTGGGAAGAAGTGTATGGTAGTTCATTATGGACAGGTTCAATAAGTGAAAAGATTGCTCCAGTTTTAGGGTTGAGCTTCAACTATCTTCCTTCCCATTTGAAACAGTGTTTTGCATACTGTTCAGTTTTTCCAAAAGATTATGAATTTGACGAGGAAGATTTAATATTCCGATGGATGGCAGAAGGGTTTCTTGGGGAATCAAATGAGGAGAAACAAATGGAAGACGGACATATATACTTTCATCTCCTATTATCAAGATCACTTTTACAGCGGTCAAGTCACGACTTAACAGAATTTGTGATGCACGATCTTATTCATGATTTAGCTCATATAGTTGCCGGAAGAGTTTGCTTTAGGATCGAAAAAGAGGAAGCAGAGGTTGTTGATGTAGAAGCAGTACGTCATTTGTCATTTTGTCTTATGTTTAGGCCCAACAAGGAGTTTGAAGGTCTGAAAAATACGAAGAGGTTGCGGACATTGCTAGCACTCCGAACTACTTATTTCATGAACGAGAAGTTGTTTCACAATTTGTTGCCACAATTAAGGTACTTAAGGGTGCTTTCATTGAATTCTGCTGAAATCGATGAATTACCAAGTTCGGTTGGTGATTTAAAGCATCTTCGATATCTCAATTTATCCCATTCCCGGATCAAGTTTTTACCTGAATCTTTGTATGGTCTTCAATCTTTACAATTTTTGATACTAAAAGAGTGTCGTAATCTTCAACAATTGCCTTTGAGATTGGAAGATCTTGCTAATCTTCGCTACCTTGCTATCCCTTTACGTTATTTGCATGATCGTCTAATTATTTCAAGATTAGGCGAAGAGCAGGATATTGAGGACGCTCTCGTGATCAACTTGATGAATAAGAAAAATATTGAGGAACTACGCATGACGTTGAGAGAGTTAGTGATTGAAGGCGCTGGTGGCGTGACTCTTTCGAATTGGATTTGTGATTCCTCATATTTAAAGTTGGTGGAACTCTCTCTTATCGATTGCAGAAAATGCAAGTCATTGCCATCACTTGGCCATCTGCCTCTGTTAAAAAAATTGACGATCGAGAGAATGTCAGAAACTGAAACAATTGGAACAGAGTTATACGGAGAGGCTTCTCCACATGGTCAACCCTTTCCATCCCTTGCAGAGCTTTGCATTGAAAATTGCGGAAGATGCAAGTCATTGCCATCACTTGGCCAACTGCCTCTGTTAAAAAGATTGACGATTAAGGGAATGCCAAAAATTGAAACAATTGGAACAGAGTTATACACTGAGGCTTCTCGACATGGTCAACCCTTTCCATCCCTTACAGAGCTTCGCATTGAAGGTTGCAAAAATCTATGGACTTTACCCGATGGAATTATGAGCAGCAACAGTAACTTGCAAGTGTTGGTGATAAGGAATTGTGAATCGCTTGAATCATTTGGAAGTGGTGTCCTGCCCTCCACCCTTAAGAAGCTTTATATTTGGGATTGCAGAAAATTGAAGTCGATCAGTGAGATGCTACTCGGTCCCACTTCCCTTGAGTTTATTAGTTTCTTTAATTATCCAAATCTCAAAAGCTTACCGGAAGGCCTCTGTACCAATCTCACTTATTTATGTATAGATGGTTGTGAGAGCATAAAATCGGTTCCAGAAACTCCCAACCTCACATGTCTTCGTATCACTAATTGCGAGAATCTGAAATACCTTCCCAGTAACCTCCCAAAGCTCGCTTCTCTTGAAGATCTGTTTGTTAAGGAGTGTGATAATCTAGTGTCCCTTCCTGAAGGGGGTTTGCCTCCCAGCCTCCAAGTCCTTAAACTTGGGCGATGTGCGAAGGTGGAGAAACAAATGTGGGATGAGTGGGGCCCCCACAAATTGCCCTGTCTAACATCCTTGTCCATTTGTGGCGGATTCAGAGATGCGGTTTGGTTTCCATTTCCAGCACGGGAGTCTCAATCTCTGCTTCCTCCCACTCTAACCTCTCTCTCCATCGATGATTTCCCAAATTTGGAGTCACTGTCATCTTCTGCCTTCCGAAACCTCACATCTCTCGGTCGACTTCAAATCTGGCGTTGCCCAAAGCTTCAGTCTTTGCCGATTGAAGCACTGCCTCCGTCGCTTGAGTCGTTAAATATCGCGTGGTGTCCAGAACTAAAGTTCAAATGTGAAGTGGGAGGTGAGTATTGGGCCCGCTTATCCCTCATCCCCAGCTTGTCTATAGACCATCGAATCATCAGTTACAAGAAAATTCAGATGAAAAAGGGATTTTCCAGTGAGGTATATGACGTAACACCAAATTTGCTTTTGTTTTTTGTCTTTCAAAAAATTACTAGTTCCATCCTCTAATCTCTGTTCACCCTTTCGCATATGGTTGGAACGATTTAATTTCTGGCAGATGAAGCGATGGAAGGCGTGGGACGAAGAAATCCAAACAGTGGATGGATTGGAATCTCAAAAGCGATGGAAGATAGAGATGGAAGAAATATCAAAAGCGATTGAAGAATGGGAAAACGGTAAATGCTTTTCATTTTCATTCGCTTTGTTTTTTATTTTTTATTTTTTATTTTTTAATTCATGGATCTTTTATTTTGGTTACATCACCTTTCCAATAAAGTTGATTCAGATGGCAAAGGATTGGAATCTTTTGACTTCACTTCTTTCGTAGCTTTATATATGGATTTTAATACGAGTTTAATAATAATTGTTATTATTATTTATTTTATTTTATTTTATTGGTTTTGGTAACTTAGTGTCCATAGTTATTACCATTAATTCTATTTATTTAAAATTATTAATTTTTTTAATAGTAAAATTTGGAAAAACAAAGATTTAGACTAATGGAATTGGTTAAAAACTCTTTGTGATTAGGTTCTTTTTATTTTAAATAATTGTATTTGATAAATATTGGTTTTGATTAAATCCATTTTGAATCGAATTGATGAGTTGGTGATCAAATATCAAATTACTTAAAGTAGCTGTGTGATACTCAGAGATAGATGATATAGATGATGAAGTCATCAGTTGAAAGAAAAATGGGATGACAAGGTGGAGGTGCTCAACACATTGCATTTTCTCTTCTTGTTCCAAAAGGTATATGAATTTACACTGAAATTTCTCTTCTTGTTTTCTCTACATTGAATTACCAATATTCATAACTTGCCAATTTCATCCTCAAACGAGGTTTATGACTTTACATTTGTTCTTACTTTACCTTTTTTCTCATGATTTTGTAATTTATATCAATTTCATTCTCTAATGAGTTTTTTTTTTCTTTTTTTTTTCAGATTATTTGGTATTTTTCTAGTTTGTAATATATCAAGATTAATATGTCTTGTATTCCGGTTAAGCCGAAGAGTTTTCAAACATTTCAAAGGAGAGAAAGCCTTAGTAATTCCGTTCCTTCCCTATCAAAGGAGAGAAAGAAAGACTTGTTAGCATTCTTTCCAAGGGCAAAATGGCTGAAGGAATTCTGTTAAGAATCGCGACTGGCATATTGAGGAAATTGGATTCGGTTGCCCTCAAAGATTCCAACAATGAGATTGATATAATGCAGCATTTCAAGGGTGATCTTCAAAGGCTCTACAGCATACTTTCCACCGTCAAAACTGTGCTTCTTGATGCAGCAGGAGAATCTTCAGCTCAAGGAATTGGCTTGAAATGCTTCAAGAACTTCTATACGATGCCTGTGAATTGATGAATGACTTGTCAACAAAGCCCAGTTGCGGACATTCAAATCTGGTAAGTGTTTTCTTCTCTTCTCTGAAGTGGCTGGCTTGTTGTAATAAAACTACTCATAGATTTGAGGATATGCTGCAGAGATTGGATGAAGTTGCAGCTGAGAAAGATAAGTTTCATATGAAAGAGCAATCTGAAGAGAGACAGATAATAAATTTGGAGTGAAGGCATAAAAGAGAAACTCTAATGTAAGTTGCAGCTGAGTGAAGGTAGTCCTATGGTGAAACTCTATTCCTCTTGTGTTTTTTGTTTTTGAAATGTTTTCTTGTAATATTTCACTATTTTATGATATCTCCTTTTAAATTTTAAATTTTTATTTATTATTTAAAATTTAGGAAATCAAAATAAAAATAAAAAATATTAATTTATGTTTTAATTAGTATTTTAGGTTTAGTAATTAAGATTAGGAATTATTTTATAATTTAGATTTAGTTTGATGAATTATTTGTCTATTTATTTATAACTTTTGTTTTTTAATTTTATTTGTCCTATGATTAATAATTGCATATTTGATCATTTTAGGCATATGACTAATTTATTATTTCAATAAAATAATTAATATTTACACAAAAGATTTTATATTTTTTTATATTTATATGTTTTTCTCATATTTCTATTTCCTGTAATTTTATGAAGTATTTTTTTTCGTATTGATTTGTACTTGTAAACCAGATTATTTCAACTTTTTTTTTTAATCTTTAACAAATATTAAATCTTTTTCCTCTTAACCAGAAATTACTTTTCTCATAGCATCAATAACTAAGATTTCCCCCAATAAATAAGGTTTCCCCAATTTTATTGCTTGTTTACAACATGAGTAATAATTAATTTAATGAAATTTCACAATTAATTAACTAAAAAACATTTCTTCACTAAATTTTCAATTGAAATTTTTAAAATTTTCATCCATACAATTTTCTATTTTCATGTCATAAATTTAAGTATGCATATTTAATTATTTGAAGAAAGATTTTCAAATGAAATAGAAAGGAATATGTCAATGGAGTGAATATTTGGAGTGGATCTCATTACAAATGGCAAGACTTAGGGGTTTAAAGTATGATAAATGTGGTAGCCTCCAAGCACCGTATATTTTCTCCTTAAAAAATGTGGTACACATTTTCTACATAGATGCTGCGTATGGAAATAGAATATGTAAAAATACAACATTATATATATAAACCATTGGTACCAGATAATTATGTTGGAATCGAGTAAATCCGATTCGAGCCGGATTCAACAAAAATACAACATTGTATTAGTATAGTATGATAACTTTTCATTTTCACCCAAACAATATGAAACATTTTTTGGAATTTTCTTTTAAAAAAATCCGACAAAATAAAGAAACCTAACAAAGTTGATGAAACGCATCCCCATCTTAAATGGAAGGATAAGTTTCTATATTATACCTCAATATTTATTATTTTGTCCTTCATGGGAATAATTTCAAGAATGTTTTTGTTTAAAAATAAAAAAAAGGAAAGATGGATATTTTCAGGTTTAGTTGGTGTGAAAAAATGGTAAACCCAAAGTAATGATAGAAAGTATTATCCAATATCCAAATGTAGCAAAAGGCCAAGGGGTGCCACTCAAGTCTGTGGAGAATGAAAAACCCTAAAATATCTCTCCTTCCAATAATTTTATTATTTTTCAAATTTTACCCCTCATAAGATCAAACACTTTCCTTACAAATTTTAATTCATTTGGAATAAAAATGAAGGCTCCATGCCCAATTTTAATTTACATCTCATTTGCAAACTAATCTCAAAACATCCCGAATAAACCTCAAAGCAACACATTCGTTGCATTTGATCCGAATGGTCATGTAGTGTTCGAGTTCAACCAAGTTGATCCATTAGATGAGCCCTTCGCTCTTGAACCCAATCCTCATGTTGATCACCAACTCATAGTCTAAAATGCTTCCTCTGATCGTCGACTCCTCACCCTTCATCACAACAATGAGTTATATCTAAAACTTCTTTAAACCTAGAAGTTTTGATTTGTTGCTAGATCAATATGAGGATTGAGTTCAAGAGCGAAGGGTTCATCTAATGGCCCAAGTGGGTTGAACTTGTACACTACATTAATGTTCAGGTCATACGCAGTGAACGCATAAAAGTACCCATGACTAGGCTTCTCCATAATTTTGCATCCAATGTCTTCTTGGAAGCAATCATGTGGTTGACAATAATTGAGTTGTTCTTCATCCTTTGTTGTGCTAGATTGGATTGCTTTGAGGTGTTATCGGGTTGATTTGGGTTTTAATCTGCGAATTACCAAAGATACGAATTCGCGTCCTACAATCAAGGACAATCATCAGTTATCAAAAGCAACCAAATCAAGCTAATCATTGCTCACTGTTCATTACAATTACATGTATAGAAACTTCACTTGCAGAGCAATTGTTCGAAACTCTCGTAATTAATATAGTGAGATATACTTCTATTATGTTATTGATTTCTTTAGGAATCTAGCCAATCATGCTATTGATGTACCCATACTTTTGTAATGAAAATTGAGAAACCTCTCCATCAATAAAAGTTTCTTTCTTTATGGTTTGAGAGCATTTTTTGCTCTAACTAGCCAAATATCCTTCATGGAAGAAGATGATACCAACAACACTCAAACACCAGAGGCGGTGTCCTCTATTGTTCCTATGAACTCTTCAGATATGTTAATCTCCATCAATGCTTGCGCTCCATTGCCGGTAAAAGTAACATCGCAGGGTTATGAAGTGATGGCCGAAGGAGGAGACTTCATTCTCACATCTTCAGGAAAATTTTTGTACTGACTTGGCAAACTTGGGCCACCACCATTACCAGGCTCCTTGTTTATTCAACCCATCCTCAGGGCATGTTGAAGTTTTTTCGGAAATGATTGGCAAGGCCTCCCTAGTGTTGGGCTAGCCTAATCGTCTAGTGTCTTTTGTTTGTGGGCCCTCTGTTTCGACCTTTCCCTGCTTGTTTTGGGACTTGTGAAAATAAATAAATAATAACTAACGACAAGGGACACGAACAAAGTGTAAGGGGTTAAACTTTGGAAGAGTAATACTCAAAAACAAAATTGATAGACTGCTCAACATAAGATGTATTGCTAAGCATATTGTTCAAGATTGTAATCGGAGGATGAATGGAGATTGCCCCAGTTGTAATCGTTTTTTCAGAGAGCGTAAGGACTATAAGATGTATTGCTAAGGAAGGAAGGAAATAAAATTACCTTGGTTGCTTTTTTGTCTGCTTAAGATGAGGAAGATGATGCAAGGAGATGGAAGTAACGCATGAGGGTGGAGTCGTAGATAATTTTGAAGGTTATCTTACCAATTTATGGGTTGAAATTAGCCAATAAAGGAGCAGTAGGAGAAATAGTTGTCATCTCTCTCTCTCTCACTCTCATGGAAACCTTTGAAATATGGGCAGTGTCCCATATTATTCAACTTATTTAATTGCTTCATAATTTATTAAATTATTTATTTAAATTCATAATTTTATTATTCAACCGTGGCATCCGAAAAGCAGCTCATTTTCTGATAGGAAAACTGCAGCACATTTTTCCCCGTTCAATATCCGAAAAGCAATAGAAAAATTCTTATTTCCACCGACTCCCTGCCACTCGATTGAATAAACAAAATAAATAATAAAGCATCTCTTTGAAGAAAACAAATATCGGCAAACTCAGATTAAAGAAATTAAAATTTAGAATCAAATGCAATTGGCATTTTCTTCGACCGCTTTTATCTTTTCCTTTCTTTTTTTTCCGAGATTTTAACCCATCATAACTATTATTTTTAAAATGATTATCCATAAAACTGATTACGAAAAAAGTCAGTTTTTAAATTAAATTTTAGAGTATTTAAATCAGATTAATTGAATAATTCGAATATCGATTAGAAAAAAAAATAGTATGTTTTGCTATAATTCCAAAAATTATAAATTTTTATTTTTTTGATTAAAATAATTTTAGTTTAATAACAAGTTTAAATAGTTTAATTCAAAATTTTAATCAGCCATTTTTGTATAAAGTTCATTTTAATAAATAAATGTGTACTTCGCAGGGCACATGCCCGAAACAGTCGGCCAAAGTAACTTGAGGTCACTTCGTAATTGATTAATAGATGCCCTTTTCGGAATTGACGAGAAAGGGGAGTTGTTTTATTGAGGAGAGACGTATTCACATGCTCTCTTGTCGTGCTTTTCACACGATTCTCCATCCCTCTCAGATTGCGCATTTATCCCTCTTCTTCACCCCAACATCGATGCCACTCATCTTGACACCTTCCTCACATTCCCAAATCACCTGGTTCATTTTTTTTATTCGAAAAAAATACCATAGAGGTAAATGAGAAAAAAATTAACAAAATAATTTTTTTATGTATAAGAAGATCAAATTATATTAAAGAAATTAAATCAAGAGAAACAAAAGAAGGAGAAAATCTCTCCCAACTAATACTCAATTGTGCAAGGACTCATTTTCATCATCATCTTCATTCATAGATTCACCAAGTATTAATTCTAGCCAATTCGCCAACCCTTTCCTTTTGGCCAACAATATTGGATATGACATGAAAGGGGGATCAATCCCAGATTTTTAAGACAAGTTTCCGACAAGGTGCTTTGACAAATGAGGTCTATAGGAACTATAGAGATGTGTTTGTGAAGGGTAGTAAAGGGGGTTTAGAGAGTGATCTTTGCTCGAATTTGTTAGAGAGAAGATCATCTGTTGAAGAAGATTATGGAAGTAAAAATGTGGATAAGAAGGGCAATGTTAATAATAAGGATCTCAATCATGTGGGTAGCTTTCAAGTGGAGGATAACTTGTTTGGTTTTGGGAATCACTGCAAGCAGAAAGCTTAAAAGTTGGAGAATGGGAATTGGAAACTGCCTTGATTGAAGATGTTTCTTCCTTTGCTTTTCTTGATTTCTAAGTTGCACATATATCCTCTTTCTATCTCATCCCTATTATTATGATTAAATGACTGTGTTATTGTAAGATTTTGTGGGTGGAATTGTGACATGAAGAGCAACAATTTCCTTTCTATGGCATATCTTCCCACTTTGCGACTTCTATCAATTTCTTAGATGTTGTTTGCACAGATTTACGAGGAGATTTTTAGAGGTAATTAAGAGAGGATTTTCATGCATGAATGTTAAAATTTTGAGAGAGTTAGGTGAAGGGATAACTCAGGTGATTTTAAGGTGAAGTGGGGATGGTAAAGATGAAGGTGAATGTTAAAATTTTTATTAAAATAAAAATTCTTGATGAATAATATAAAATTTTATGAGTAAAAGAAAATTTTTTTTATAAAAAATTAAAAATTATTACTATATATATATTTTTTATAAATTTTATTCAATTTTAATTGAAGATCACTGTTGACATTTCCAGGTGGGCCCTCGCATGGTATACAGATGGGATGCTTTCAGCGCCAACCATGAACCCCTTATTCAAAGGGACCTTTTTCTTTTACCTAAAGAAGCCCACTTGCTGAATTATCTAATTTTGGTGTTCCCCAGTGCATTTGACTTGACTAATGAATGCATACGAGCAACCAGATTCCTTGTTCACCCTTACTTTCCAAAACCAATCTTTCTTTTCCTCTTGTTTCTCTTGCTTCTCTGCTTTCTAAGCCTCTGTTCCCTGTTATTTCCTTCTTGATTTCAGCCATGGGAGAACCACTTCTGGCTGCCTATCTTCAAACTCTACTGGATAAGTTGGACCCGTTCTTGAACTCTGACCGTCAAGAGAGATTTATATCTAAGCTCAGGACTTGGAGATCAAAGCTGCTGCATTTCAGGCATGTTCTATCTGATGCTGAAGAGAAGCAGATGAGAGATTTGGAAGTGAAGAAGTGGCTGGATAAACTCCGAGACCTAGCTTACAATGCGGATGATGTGTTGGAAGAGTTGCGCCACGCAAGCGCAACTCTGCAACGACAGAACAACTCCTCATCAGATCCTGTAGTTAGCAGCAGTCAACTGCAAGACTTGCTGGCTCAGATACAGGGGATCACCAAAAGTTTTTCAAATATTGAACGGGACAAAAAGGATTTGAGGTTGAAGGAAAGACCTGGAGTCAGGACTAGCATCATCAATAATAGGTTGCGGACAACCTCGTTGGTCGACTTATCACAAGTTGTCGGGCGAAAAGAAGACATAACTGCAATACTCAAGTTGTTGGACATCCGTGAAACCCCCAAAGCTGAAGAAAACCGGAATCCTGTGGGTGGCATGGGAGGACTTGAATCTAGTATCATTAACAAACCGGGGAAGCTCGAACGTTCTTTAGGTTTGAAAGCACCTTGCTCAGAAACCCTCGTAATACCCATAGTTGGCATGGGTGGTGTTGGTAAGACGACTCTGGCTAAATGCATCTATAATCACAATGCTTTGAAAAAAAATTTTAATTTCAAGGTGTGGCTTTGTGTTTCTGACAATTTTGATATAATTGGTGTAACAAAAGAAATTCTGTGTCGAGTTGCTACTAAAGATGATGCTGATGTCGATGATCTCAATCTGCTTCAAGAAAGATTAAAGGAAAAAATCTCTAGACAGAGATTTTTAATTGTTTTGGATGACATTTGGAATGAGGACTATGGAGAATGGGAAAACTTATTTATTCCACTAAAATTTGGGCGCCCAGGATCTGTTGTAATTGTCACTACTCGAAGTCCAGAAGTTGCCAAAATCACGGGAAGCACTGCCTCAATCACGGGCAGCACTTTCTCTCATTCTTTGAATTTGCTGAATGACGATGAATGTCTGTCCATATTTGCACGACATGCATTGGGAGCTGAAAATTTTGATGCACACCAAAATCTTAAAGTCATTGCGGAGAAAATGGTAAGTAGGTGTGGTGGCTTACCATTGGCAGCCAAGACACTTGGTGGGCTCTTGCGTGGTCAAGATCAAGCAAAGTGGGAAGAAGTCTCTGGTAGTTCATTATGGAGTGGTTCAGTAAGTGAAGAGATTGCTCCAGTTTTAGGGTTGAGCTTCAACTATCTTCCTTCCCATTTGAAATGGTGTTTTGTGTACTGCTCAATTTTTCCAAAAGATTATGAATTTGATAAGGAAGAGTTAATATTACTATGGATGGCAGAAGGGTTTCTTGGGGGACCAAATGAGGAGAAGCAAATGGAAGACTTGGGACATAAATATTTTCATGACCTATTATCAAGATCATTTTTGCAACAATCAAGTCACCACTCCACAAAATTTGTGATGCACGATCTTATTCATGATTTAGCTCAAACAATTGCAGGAAGAGTTTGCTATAGGATGGAAGACAAGGAAGAAGAGGATGTTGATATAGAAGCATTACGTCATTTGTCATATCCTCACCAAAGAATTGAGCCTAACAAGATGTTTGAAGTTCTGAAAAATACAAAGAGGTTGCGAACATTGCTAGCACTCCCAACTCAAGGACTATATCTATGGTCGCAAAATATGCTACCACCGAATTTCATCGATTTGTTGCGACAATTAAGGTACTTAAGGGTGCTTTCATTGAGTTTTTATCCAATCTTTGAATTACCAATCTCAATTGGTGACTTAAAGTATCTTCGATATCTTAATTTATCCTATACTTTTATCAGGCTTTTACCTGAATCTTTGTATGGTCTTCACTATTTACAATCCTTGATACTAAAAAGTTGCTTGCATCTTCAACAATTGCCTTTGAGATTGAAAGATCTTGCTAATCTACGTTACCTTGATATCTCTGGTACAAATCACCTACCAGGGTTGCCACCTCATGTGTTGGACTTGAAATTTTTTCAAAAATTGACAAAATTTGCGGTGGGTGAAGGTGGTCGGGGATTTGTGGGGCTACAAAAAGGGTATCGTTTGCCTGGCGATCTAAGGATTTCAATATTAGACAAAGTGGAGGATGTTGAGGATGCTCTCGTGATCAACTTGATGAATAAGAAAAATATTGAGGAACTAGAATTTCAATGGGGGCTAAATTTTGTCGACATTGAAAATGCAGATTGCCAAGTTCAGATTCTTAACTTGCTAGAACCACGCAAGATGTTGAGAAGTTTACGTATTGAAGGATATAGTGGTGTGACTCTTCCAAAGTGGATTGGTGATTCCTCATATTCAAAGTTGGTGGTTCTCTCTCTTATCTATTGCAAAAGATGCAAGTCATTGCCATCACTTGGCCAACTGCCTCTGTTAGAAATTTTGATTATCAGAGAAATGTTAGAAATCGAAACAATTGGAACAGAGTTATACGGAGAGGCTTCTCAGCCCTTTCCATCCTTGAAGACATTGGAGTTTGAAAGAATGCCAAAATGGGTTAATTGGTCTCTCCCAGTTGGTATTACCTCGCTATTGTGTCTGAGAATTAAAAATTGCCCTCAGCTGGAGCTCCCCGTGCTTGCAACGTTTCCATCTCTACGGGATCTATGTTTTTTTGATGTCAATAGAATTGAAGGGGGTTTGCCTCGCGGCCTCCAATACCTTACTTTTGGGGGCTGCGAGAACGTTGAGAAGCAAATGTGGGATGAGTGGGCCTCCCCCAAATTGCCCTCTCTAACACGCTTGTCCATTTATGGCGGATTCAGAGATGGGGTTCACTTTCCATTTCCAGCACAAGAGTCTCAATCTCTGCTTCCTCCCACTCTAACCTCTCTCTTCTTCAAAAGTTTCCCAAATTTGGAGTCACTATCATCTTCTGCCTTCCGAAACCTCACATCTCTTGCTGAACTCCATTTCTTGTATTGCCCAAAGCTTCAGTCTTTGCCGATAGAAGCGCTGCCTCCGTCGCTTGGGACGTTATCGATCGTGAGGTGTCCAGAACTGGAGCCCAAATGCAAAGAGGGAGGTGAGTATTGGCCCCGTTTATCCCTCATCCCCAAAGTACAGATCAGTTGATGAAAAATTGGATGAAAAAGTGGCGGTGCTCAACTCATTGCATTTTCTCTCTTCACCAAAAGGTATATGATTTTACAATGAAATTGCTCTTTCTTTTTTCTCCACATTGAATTGTCCATGTTCATAAATTGCCAATTCCATCCTGGTTTATGACTTTTACCCATCTCTCTCTGTCTGCATTTGTGCTTTCTTTACTTTTTTTCTCATGATTTCCTAATTTATACCAATTTCATCCTCTAATGAGGTTTTTTTTTCTTTTTCTTTCAGATTATTTGGTATTTTTCTATTTTCTAATTTATCAAGATTAATATGTCTTGTATTTCAATTAAGCTGAAGAGGTTTAAAACATTTCAAAGGAGACAAAGCCTTAGTAATTCGGTTCCTTCCCTGCCAAAGGAGAGGAAGAAAGACTTGTTAGCATTCTTTCCAAGGGCAAAATGGCAGAAGGAATTCTGTTAAGCATTGCAACTGGCATATGAGGAAATTGGATTCAGTTGCCCTCAAAGATTCCAACAATGAGATTGATATAATGTGGCATTTCAAGGGTGATCTTCAAAGGCTCTACAGCATACTTTCCACCGTCAAAGCTGTGCTCCTTGATGCAGCAGGAGAACCTTCAGCTCAAGGATTGGCTTGAAATGCTTCAAGAACTTCTATATGATGCCTATGAATTGATGAATGACTTGTCAACGAAGCCCAGTTGCGGACACTCAAATCTGGTAAGTGTTTTCTTCTCTTCTCCAAAATGGCTGGCTTATTGTAATAAAACTGCTCATAGATTTGAGGGTATGCTGCATAGATTGGATGTAGTTGCAGATGAGAAAGACAAGTTTCACTTGAAAGAGCAATCCGAAGAGGGGTAGAAGATAAATTTGGAGTGGAGGCAAGCTCATTCTTATGTGTGTCCCCAGAGTGTAATCGGAAGAGACGAAAAAGAGGCTATTGTACAACTCTGGTAGTTCCAAATACTGGAATTGGGGGCTTGGAAAGACCATACTTGCTCAACTTGTTTACAATGACAATAGGGTCCGAAACCATTTTGAGCTCAAGATATGGCTGTGCGTCTCTGATGTCTTTGATTAAAGCTCATTATTGAAAATACACCGGAGACCCATCACTTAAATGAAACCGGCAAAACTTCATGTGGTAGAACTGCAAAAGCCCCTAATGGAAAATGGAGATGGAATGGTTCATCTACTTGTTATGGATGATGTCCGAAGTGAAGACTGCCCGAAATGGCATCAGTTGGAGAGTCTGTTACTGGGTGGTAAAAGCAGAAGCAAGATCATAGTGACCGCAAGATCTTTAAAGGTTGCAGAGGCTGGGATGAAATGTAGCTTCTGCAAATTAAAGGGTCTTTACTCAAGCAAGTGGCCTCTGCATGTTGTCAGGAAGAAGCAGAGGCGCAAGAATACAGTAGGTGTGCCAATTTCTTCTTGGGTTTTTTTTTTTTTTTTTCATGTCCTATTTCTTGTCGTTTATTTTTCTTTTCCTGTTCTGGTAACTCTTGTTGAATTGCCATATGTTCTGTAAATTTTTTGGCATGTAGCATTTGTTGAGATTGTGTGGTTTGGGATTCTGTGCCGCACATGTTCTAATCTTAGAGAATTGCCAAAGGAGATAGGAAATTTGAAGGCACCATAATGAGAACAGAGTTGTAAGAAGAAGCATATTTCCCGCAACCTGATGAACTCAAGTTTAGTTGAATGCGGAATGTGAAGGGATCGGGGAGGGAACAGATGCAGACTCTAACAATATCCATTTTGTTCACAGCTCTCATTGATGCCACGTTATTTTTTTGTTAAGGAACTCAGAATGGACATGGAGAGGGTCAGCTGGAAGCTACCGCTGCAGGCAAGTGCTTCATTTCTTTCTTCTTTGTTGTCCTCAACTTCCCATTCCATTCCTAAACACATGTTCTAATCTGTGGCGGGGTGTGATGATCTAGTATCCCATCCTGAATGGGGGCCTCCCAGCCTCCAATACCTTTACTTTGGTATAATGGTGGCACATGGTAGTACTATGGTTACTTCCTACCATGCACGGAAGCTTTATCCCTTTAATATTTTCTGTTTTTAAAATGTTTTCTTGTATTATTTCAATATTTTATGGTTTTTTTAGGTTTTATGCTTTTATTTATTATTTAAAACTTTAATTTTATAATTTAGATTTAATTTTAGGAAAACAAAATAAACATAAAAAATATTAATTTGGGTTTTAATTAATATTTTAGGATTATTTTAGATTAATTTTAAGGTTAGTGATTAAGGTCATGTATTATTTTATTAATTATGTTTAGTTTAATGAATTATTTGCATATTTAATTATTACTTTTGTTCTTAATTTTATTTGTCTTACTATTATTGATTGCATATTTGATCATTTTAGACTCTTATTATAAATGATGATTATATTATTATTTAAATATAATAATTAATATTTACATAAAAGTACTTATACTATTTATATTTAAATGTTTTCTTACCCTTTTTCTATTTCATTTTTTTTAAGCTACTATTTTTCGATATTGTTTCGTATCCATTTTCATTTCATTGTTTCTACTTCTCTGCAACATAGATCACTTAGACATTTCCCACAGCATCAATAACTAACATTTTCCCAACTATTGATTTCAAAATGCATCCCCATCTTCAATGGAAGGATAAGTTTCTATGTTATACCTCAATCTTTATGATTTGTCCTCCATGGGAATAATTTTGAAGAATATGGATATTTTCATATTTAGTTGGGTGTGACAAAATGGTAAACCTGAAGTAGTGATACACGGAATTATCCTCTCTAAACGTAGCAAATGGCCCAAGAGGTTCCACTCATAGCTTGTGAAGAACGAAAAAAAAAACCCTAAAATATCTTCATATCCAATAATTTTATTGTTTTCCAAATTTTACCCCTGATAAGACCAACACTTTCCTTACAAATAATACGTAGCAAATGTCGGCGTTGACTGTGATAGACCAACCAAACCAAATGTGCATTCATTTGAGCGCATCCACATGGAGTCACCCAAAATAAAATCCTAAAGATTGTGTTCTCCTCCACTTATAGTTAAAGAAGACACCGTCTATGGGTTCTGACTGCCTGGTCCTAAAATCAATTGGACATCAAACCCGAACTAGTAATGTACGTTTGTATTTATGTATATGAGACTCAAATTTCAATTATTAGTGTTTCAGAGGCACGTGCCCGCACAAATTATAGCCTTCAACGAATATAATTGCTTAAACTAATCATTTGAAAATTTCAAGCCACTGAGATATACTCTGATTCCTTTGTATCAGTCAAGTGTGAACAGCTAAAAAGATAAATTTATTCAAATAAAAGATCAAAAGATATATTGGAAAGCAAGCTCATAACTAAAGATGAATTCTCTTCTATCTCTTCTATCAAAAAGATGAATTCTAACTAGGAGAAAGTTTAGTCAGAGAAATGAGTAACCATCTTTAAGGATTTTGGGAATGATTCATATTGCATAAGTTGTCACTTGAAAGTGGTACAATCCCGAAGAGCAACACTTAAACTATTTGAGAGCTGCTCACTATCAACTTGCCTATCATTTAATTATAATTCGACTCCGCAACAAGGAAAGGAAAGCCAAGCTCAAATGCCAACGGCAGGCCATATGCTAAAACCATCACTTCCGTGATCTCGAAACTTCAAGCACCTATTGCTCTCTTTGAAACATAAGCCAAAACTTCCCCACTGTTGGGGAAAAAAATAACTCCATCAATGGATAATGGGGCAACAGAGTAAGAGTACAAATTCTCTATGTAGTATTCGAGTTCAGCCAACTTGATCCATCAGATGAACTCTGCGCTCTCGAACTCCACCCTCATGTTGATCACCAACTTATAGTCTATGATGCTTCCTCTGATCGTCGACACCTCACCCTTCATCACAACAATGTGAGTTGTATCTAAAAACTTCTTTTAAGCCTAGAAGTTTTGATTTGTTAGTAGCTAGATCAGCATAAGGATTGAGTTCGAGAGCGAGGGGTTCGTCTAAGGGCTCAAGTTGGTTGAACTTGTACACAACATTAATGTTCAGGTCATATGCAATGAACACGTAAAAGTGCTCATGAGTAGACTTCTCCATAATTTGGCATCCATTGTCTTCTTGAAAGCAATGATGTGGTTGACAAAAATTGAATTGTTTTTCACCGTTTGTTGGGTTAGATTGGGTCACTTTGAGGGTTTTTCGGGTTGATTCGAGTTTTACTTTCGGAATCATCAAATATACGAATTCACATCCTACAATCAAGGATAATCATTGGTTATCAAAAGCAACCAAATCAAGCTAATCATTGCTCTAACTAGCCAAATATCCTTCATGGAAGAAGATGATACCAACAACACTCAACACCACAGGTGGTGTCCTCTATTGTTCCTATGAACTCTTCAGATAAGCTGATCTCCATGGATGCTTGCCCTCCATTGCTGGTAAAAGTAACTCCCACAATCAACCATCTTGGCATGCTAAGTTTAAAAAAACTTGAAACAGATCATTAAATAAAGAGTATTGCACAGAGCTTGTCCTCTGTACTCCTTAAAGAGCAATTACAAAAAAAAAAAAAAAAAAAAACCTACTTTGTTGTGAAAGGGGAGAGAAAATTCCCAAACAAAAATAATAATAAAAAGCTGGAGGAAAGACAAAGGGCCTTCAAAATCTTCAATTAAAAAAAAATTGTTCTACACTGACAGAAAGCAAAACAATAGGAATTACAAAACCGTGTGCAGATATTGACAGATGAACAATGGGTCCATGCAATTGTTACTCTTGTTAACCCAAACCCTAACCTTAACAATCACTTTTCTTCCTTTTCAAATCGAAGAAAAGGAAATATATATATATATATATATATATATATATACGGCCTACACGCATCCAACCTCTCACTATCTCTCTCTCTGTCTCTCTCTCTCTAATGGCCGCTATAGCAATGCTTGTGGTCTAGCTTCAGCCTCCTCAAAGCTTCTAAATCAACGCACCCACCGTCATCTCTGTTCTCTCTCTTCCTCTCCTTTACTCTCCACTCGCTTCTCCTCCTCCATCTCTTCTAGCCCTAATGATTTCATCTTCCGTCCTTCAAAACCTAGTTATATCAATATGTTTGGTCTCCCAAAAAAAAAAAAAGAAACCCAAAATTTTCTCAAGCTCCTTTTCTTCATCATCTAGCAATTAAGTCTCAAGAGACTTGGCCCAGAAGGCATTATAGGCTAGACAGCTCCGCTTCAAATTTATGCTTCCTTTCCTTTTTTTTTTTTTTTTTTGAGAGTTAAACCGAAGCTTCTTTAGAAAGATTGGCGCAGGTGGTAAGGGACCTATTGCACCTCAACTATGCGGGAGTTCGACTCCCCATGGGAACGAAGAGGAATTTGTTGGGAGATCCCATCTCGGTGAGCCCTACAATAATCGATCCAAATTAATTAGAATGAAACTCTGGATATTAGATGGTGGTCAAGTTATCGTAAAAAAAAAGAAAAAGAAAAAGAAACAGTAAAAGGAGTCATTACAGCCATTCAATTGTGTAATTTCTAGCTTGGCGGTTAATCAACCAAAGCTAGACTAAGAAATGAAGGATGAAAATAAAAAAAGTTATAGCTTCTTCATCTTTCACTTAGAATATGAGCCGTATGCAATCGCACAGAAAGGAGGATGAAAGTATACAAACAAACATAATTTGATAATTAGTGTATTTATTATTATTTTTTTTTGACAAATATATTTTAAATGTCTTTGAATAGTATATAGGTTAAGTGATGATACGTTGTTGGTTGTATTGCACCATCACTTCGAATTTTGGATGCTACCAATCTAGTTATATTTAAATATGTCTTTTTTCTTTTTTATTTTCTAAATAATTTTTTTTTTTTTTTTTTTTTTTTACGGGAGTTAAACGTTTTTACTAAACTCCAAATAGAGTCGGGTAAAATATCATCACAATTAGGAACTAATAATCTGAGATTATTATAGTATTTTTTGTTAGAAGATAAGCATATTAGGAAGGAACCACTCTAAATAATCAAAATAATAAATAAATAAATAGCCCCATAACAACTTACCCATTAGGAACTAATGTTTTGATATTCTAAACATACACTTGGATTACATTTACAAATATATATATTCAAAAATTTTTTATGGATTATAATATTGGGATCAATATATATTTTTAAGAATAAATAATATATACTTTTAATTTATCTACCATATTTTACAATCAAAGAAAACAACCCAAACATAAATAAATATGAATATGAAAAAAATTAATTATAAATAAGTATGAAAATTTTTATTTTCTAAAAGTAATCAATAGAAAAAATTATTTTACCCGTTTAATTTTTTTCTTTTTAATCCAAACTGGTTGAATCCGCATCTATTGTGACTATAATTTTCATAAATATAATACCTAATTTCAGTTTTTTTTTTTTCCTGTACTCTAACTCATTCTTAATATTTTCTCAAACCTATATTTGCAAAAATATATATATAAATATATAAATGATTTGCATAAAAGAAAAAAAAAATCTCAACTGCAATTCCACAATGGTCCAGGTTTCATGTTGGAATGCTCAAACAACACCTGACATACACAATTTATGAATAGTGATGGGGTGGCAAAGGGTTTTTAAAGTTATTAAAATTTAATTTTTGTAGAGTTGTGCAAATACTTTAGAATGCTGATATATTAAAAAAATAACTTTAATTAAGAAAAATAGAATTTCCAAAACAAATACATTTTCAAGAATAAATTTTGTTGTGGCTCTCTAAAATATCATTAGGGAACAAATCTGTTTTGTGAATTATTGACAAAATATATAGAATTTTGTAGTAATACTAAGATGTTAGTGCAATAAGTGAGGTAAGCGGTAACCCTATTACTTACGGTGACTCGTAATTTTATTATTTTTTTTGTTACACAGAAATCCAAATTTAAAATTTATCAGATTGAAGGAGAGAATTATAACTATTAAACTGTTCTCTTAAAAATTATTTTACCATGCTATTATAAGAATCGAGAAGGAGATTCGACTTTTATCAAACCCCTTTCCTATGTAACACAAGGCTATTAAGTCAAATAATAAAGACATCACAACCTTTGGAATAACTCTCACGTCGTAAAACATTACAATGATAAGAATATTTCTTGTTTTTGTTTATGGATTAACTTTTTATTCTTCTCCTCTTCCGGACACTCGTGTTGTAACACCAAGCCTAACAAAAAAAAAAAAAAAAAAAAAAAAAGAAAGGGAGAGCCAAAACGCAGCGTTTTGGCCCTCCCCCCAATTGAATTAGGGCTAAAGCCCTAATTCGTTTCTCTCTCTCTCTCTCTCTCTCTCCCTCTCTCCGCCGACCCTTCGCCTCCCTCCCCCACTGCGGCGCTGGTCTTCACCGCAAGCTCCGCCGGCATCTTCTTCTTCTTTTTCTTCTTCTGCTTTTTTCTTCTTTCTCCCGCAGCTCATTTCCCTCTCTACCTCACTCTGTCTTCTCTCCCTCTCGCGATCTTCCACGATCGCTCTCTCTCCGCCTTGCCGCACACTGCCGTGAGCCGCGATCGAGCCACTGAGTGCGCAGCAGCACAGCGCATAGGCGTGCATCAGTGCACGGGCGTGCACCAGCGCGCATCAGCGCACTAGCGCGCGAGCAGGACCCAGCCGCAGCGCGAGCCCAGGCCGCGAGCGCGAGCCCAGGCCGCGAGCGAGAGCCCAGGCCGCGAGCGCGCGGCCCAGCGCACGAGTGTGCACGGGCGCGCGGCCCAGCGCACGAGCGCGAGCAGAGCGCCCGAGCAGAGCGCGCGAGCAGAGCGCGAGCGCGCACGAGCCAGCGCAGCACATGGGCGAGCACCAGCCCGCGAGCCACTGTCGGCCCGCAGGCCCGCCAGCCTGCAGGCCCATTAGCCGCAGGCCCATCAGCAGCAAGCCCACGGGCCCACCAGGCCCGACAGCCCGTCCAAGCCGGCAGGTCCAGTACGGCCCGCGGCCCAGTTCAGCCCATCGGTCCGCCAGCCCGCCGGCCCGCTACCCCGTAGCACGCAGACCAGCGAGCCCGCTAGCTGTGGCCCACGAGCCCGCGACGGCCCGTGACGGTCCGTGAGTTCGTGACAGCCCACGAATCTCCACGCAGGTAAATGACTTAGGGTTTTGTTTCGGATCTATGTGTTTAGATCTAACAAATGAACCTTGTTTTGATAGGAAACCCTACAGACTTTGGAGTGATCGAAACGACTTTCGGACGAGACTCGGCGCTTCGAGAAAACCCTAGGTGAGGAGATTTCGACTCTAATTGATAAATTGGACGAATCTAGGATTGAATTTAAGATGAAAGGTTTTGTATATGTTTAGAGTATAAGTGGAATGCATATAGAATACAAATTATGAAATGATTATCTATGAATTGAAGGTTAAGTATAGAATGTTACAGAAATTTGATAATCTGATTTAGGTTGATCTTTTGGAGACTCGAGCGGTCAGATCCGATTTGGCTTGTCAGTAGGGAGTGACTTCCCTCCCGTAGAACAGTGAGTGGGACTTTGACATTCGCTATTGATTGAAAACCATGTTTCAAAAATATCTTTTAAATGACATGTTTCTGCAAAATGTATGATTGTTATGACTTTCCAATATTTGATGAAATGTTTTGTGACCTTTGGAGTGTCTTAACTGCCGACTTTATTGATATGCATCCATGAGTTTTGATAAACGTATATTGTGCCACATTTTCGATATATTGATATGTTTTAATGCTTCCACTGCATTGGCACATGGTTTTAAATGGATTTACTTACACATTTGGGCTGTATGCCCGGCCGACTTTATGATATTATGTTTTGGGCTGTATGCCCGGCCGACTTTATGATATTATGCATTGGGCTGTATGCCCGGCCGACGTTATGATATTATGCATGGGGCTATATGCCCGGCCGACTGGTGATGGGATGCATGGGGCTACGTGCCCGGCCGATTTGATATTGTGATCCGTAGATACGAAGGACATCTGGTAGAGGCACCCCTTGTGTCCGGATACGCTTCGGCCGGAGGTATCCGCCAGATTGTCGTGTGTATGGGTGTCCCAGGTTGACCCTCATCGGAGAGGACGTTGAGTACGGCTCCGTCTAGCACCAGGCGGGGGCACCATACACGGCCGACTAGTTATATGTACACTATATACTTTTTACAGGCTAGTTGGGGTAGTCTGTGGCCAACATTGGGGCAGAGAACCATTCTTTAATACTTGCATTTGGAAAAACCCCCAATGCGCCGTCCTTGGTCGAGGTAGACCATTGCTGGGAATATTTCATTGGCCGGTTCTTCATGACATTGATGTAAAATTTTGGGATGCATATCTTGCTTTCTGATGTGTGCGTATTATATATGATTTTGAAATAACATGATCGGTTTGCACACTGTGGATATTTTCTTATCTTATGCTTTGACACTCCAAATTCACCTCGATATTGATAGCATGATGTCAATCCCCTCACTTACTGAGTATCCTCCCATAGATACTCATCCCTCACTTTCTTTCCCACAGGATTAGTGTTGGATCGAGGAGATACCACTGGGATTGGGTATGGATATTTTCCATCTCTTCCGCTATGATGATTGGTGATATTATTATGTATTGGAGGTTTTAGATTGACCAATGTATTTATATAAATTTTCTGGGATGACTGTATAAATTATGGACTTTATTTCGCGAAACTCGCGTGTTGATTATTTCGTTGCATTGAGGCATTTGTAAATATTTAAAAATAACTTGGGAATTTATTTTATATATGCGTAGAATTTAAGTCCGCTCGGTGTGGCGGCTGCTCATACTCTAGTTGGGCATGACAGTAGAAGTTTGTTGCTAGGACTGTTAGAAACTTTATAGCCTTGCGTTGTTCTGGATGTTGGCTGTGGATATTGTTGATTTTGGAGAGGCCGGGATGACCAATTGTTTATTTGTACTGGATGAATGTCATATACAGGTGAAATTGTATATGGGAAACCTCCGATTTATGGGGAGGTTCTGCCCGATTTTCTGTAAAAATCCAGCCGGCATCCAGGGACAACGGGCGGCTGTTCACGATCCCGGTTCGGGGCGTGACACGTGTCGCTATGCCCATTATTTTTTCTTTTTTTTTTGTTGGGGTGGGGGGGGGGGGGAGAGGTTGGATTGAAAACCCACACTAGCAGATTGTATCTATGGTGTGTTGTGCCCATTATCCCTACTTCAGTGATTAAATTTTATTTGCACTCAATCTATTTAATTTATTGAATCTTAATTTAAACTAAATTAATTTAGTAAATGAATTCAAATTTGAGTTCAATAATTTGAACTATTTAGTCCCCAAAGAAACAAATTAATAATCATAATCTCCATCTTTCAATTCCAAATATCACATGAACAAAAGAAAAGAAAAAGGTAATTTGATAAGCATAAAAATACTATTAAAAGAATATTTTTTTGTTATGGTGTCATTAAAAGAGTCGATTAGCCATTAGCAGCACATACAAAATCAATAACAATAACAACAATAACATTTCAAGTTTTACTCCTAACAATTGAGTTCGATCATTTGAAAGACAAATATGAAGATAAAATAAATAAATAAATAAATAAATAAATAAAATTAAAATTAAAAAAAAAAAAAACACAGATTGTATATCCCCAGTCCTCTTTTGTATTTTTTCCCATTGAATAAAAGTAATATTACCACAGCACAAGAAATAACAGTCACATCTCCTATTCACATTTCAATCTAGATACTACTCTCGTGAATGAACTTATGCAGCACTTCTCTCTTTGCTCACCCGACAATCTCATAGTCAATTACCATCTTTCCCAACCAAAAAAGCAAATGACAAGATTTCAGCAAACAGGCAGAATAAATTGTTGAGCAGGAGAAACCTTCAAACGACTTAATTTCTTTATGACTTCTATAACCCTGGAGTCTGTCTTTAATCAAAGCTTAGAAATTTTAGAATGAGAGACTTTATTGGCTTTTTGGGCATCAACTTTTCTATCTGTTTCCCCCTTTCTGCAAGAAATTGAAGCCTAAGCAAAGGGCAGACTGGTAAGAATGGCTAGGTGGTACCAGCGTTCCCATCTGGCCTGACATATGTTAGACTACGTGCAGTTGGAGGGGCGACATTGTTGCTAGTTAAAGCAGTCCCAGTCTCAGATGATGCTTGAGAAGAATAGAGAATGTCCTACCGCTAAATATACAGGATGTTGGTTCGGATAGTCATATCATGAGAGAATGAGAGAGAGAGACGAATAGAGAATTATCAAATAAATAAATTATAAAATCATCAAGCGAGAAGGATTGACAAGGAAAAGGATGAAGGTATGGACTGTGACTGTTGTTAATCGCTTCTCCCTCTCTCCCCTCTTCCTCTCTTCCTTTAAATGAATTATAAAATCATCACATGGAACTGCCATGGAGTTGGCAACCGAGGCTTTAGAAGAGTCTGCAGAGAGCTAGTCACCACGCACAAGCTGGGTCTGGACGGGAACTTTGTGATTGATGCCAATGGATTTAGGGGAAGGCCTTTGGCTTAAATGGGATTAAAGCAGAGTGAATGTTCGAGTGATAAAGCATTCCTCCCAATGGATTCATTTGGAGGTCAGAGAAGAGACCCTTAAATGGTGGCTCACTTGCTCCTGCTCCTACGTGCAACCTTACGACAAGAACAAAGATGTCTTTTGGAACGAGATGTTGCAATTATCCAATGAGATCAAGGGTCCTTGGTTCTTGATGGGCGATTTCAATGACATAGCTGGAAGCCACGAATCCACAAAGCACTGTGCCTCAAACAGGAACAAAAGCATCAAATTCAAGAACAATTGGTCCTATTGCAACCTTCAAGACTGCAAAACATAGGGACCTAAATTCACCTAGACCAGGAAACAAAAGAGCAAGATCACGCTCCAAAAAAAGCTCGACAGAGTCCTCAGCAACCTGGAGGCCAAGCCAGCCTTCCCTAACATGAAGGCAATCATCCTCCCGCATCTGCATAATGACCACAATCCCATCATCCTACATACAAGGCTCTGCTCCCCCCAATCCTGAGAGTAAGACTTTTAGATGCGAAGCTGTATAGCTCACCCATCCGGACTTTGGTGAAGTTTTCAAAAAGACTCGGGATAATGGAGAAGGCTTCCTTCCTCAGGCCATAGAGAACACGGTTGAAGAGCTAAAAACCTAAAACAAAATGGTCTTCGGTAACATCTTCTGGAGGAAGAGGAATCTGGAGGCGAGACTTAGAGGCATCCATAGCTCTGCAAACTACAGGCACTCCAACTCCCTGCAACGGCTTGAAGAAAAGCTTCTTCACGAATCACTACAAAAAAACACGGTTTTAACCACGGATTTTCGTGACGGAAAAAATTCGTCGCTATTTTGTGACGCTTAGCGACAAAAACATTTTCGTCGCTAATTTGCAACAAAATTTACAACGAAAAAGAAGTCGTGGCTAAATTAGCGACGAACACATTATTCGTAGCAAAATTTATCGCTAATTAGTAAAGAAAAAATTTTCATCACTAAATTCGTTGTTAATTAGTGACGAAAAAATTTTCGTGACCAAATTCATCGCTAATTGGCGACAAAAAATTTTTCGTTGCAAATTTCGTCGTTAAATAGCGATGAATAATAATTTAACAACAACAAAATATATCCGTTTGTAATTTAGTGACGGATTTTCAAATCTGTGGCTGATCCAGTGACAGATTCCAAATCCGTCACTGAATTTAATCTTTTTTTAATTAGAATTTTATTTTATTTTTATTTTATTTTAATAATTTCAGCGACAGATTCCAAATCTGTCGTTGAATTTTATCTTCTTTTAATTATAATTTTATTTTATTTTTATTTTTATTTTTATTTTATTAATTTATATTAACAAATCATTTTATTATTTTATAATATTTTAATTTACATTTTATTTTATTATATTATATTTCATTTTTTTAGAAAAATAATATTATTTAATTCTTAAAAAAACCATATATTTTATTTTATTTAAATTATATATATATTTTAATTAATTTATTATTTTTTTTCTTTTTTGTTTGATTTAATATTTTTTATTATTGTATAGGTAATTTTATTTTATTTGTATTATTTTATTCAATAATATAAATTTTTTAATTAAATATTAACCCGTCAGAACCGCGGGCCTGCACAGGCGACGGCGCATGCACGCACGGGCGCCTGCCTGCCTGGGCGTCCGTGCCCTACGCGAACCTACCTGGGCACTTGGGGCGCGGTTGCCTGCCTGGGCTCCCGCGCCCCAGCAAGCGCGCGCTTGCCTGGACGCCCTTCATTGTTTTAATACTAAAAAAATTGAGATAAAATGCAGTTGAAGGGATTCAAATTTTGGATCTCGGATTTGATCAAAAGATATATCACCACTGCACCACCACTTAATGTTAGTGTTGTATGATAATATTTATTTTTTCTTTCTTCCTCCTCTTTGTTTTCTATTCTCACTTTTTTTTCCTTATCTCTATTTTTGGGTTTTTTTTTCTTTCTATTCTCATTTCTTATATATAATAATTTTATTATAACGAATAAAAATATTTTGTGATTAAATATATAGATTTTTTAAATTATTAATATATTATAATTTATTGATAATTATAATTTTATAGTTTTGAGATATTGTAATCCATTTTTAAATTATGGATTAAAAAAATAAAATAAAAATGAAAAAGATTAATAAAATAATAAAATAAAAGAAAAAGAAGAAATCAAAATATAATATTAATATATTTTTTAATTAATTAATTATTTTATTTTAAATTAGTATTTTATTATTTTTTATTTTATTAAAAATTATCATATTTATTATTTTTAATTAATATTATTTTCAATTGGTGGTATAAATAAAAAAAGTTATTATATTTATTATTTAAATTGTTATTATATATTATTTTATTATTATTAGAAAAATGTGAAATAAAGATAATAAATAATAAAAAAATAATTTATATTATAATAATATCTTTGGATCGATGATTTACAGGTTGCGTGTGCGTGCAGAAGTTCGGAGTTCGAACAACGGTGGAGGCAGAAGACGCAACATTTTTCAGCAATTAAGAATTGATGCTGGAGCGCCTACGCAGGGGTGTTGGCTTGGGCGGGCGGGCAGGTTGCAGGCTGGTGTTGGCTCGGGCGGGCAGGGCTATCCAGGCACGTGCTGGCTCGGGTGGGCAAGGGAGGGCAAGGGACGTGCTGGCTCGGGTGGGTAAAGGGCGGGCAAGGGCAGCACGTGCGCTCCCTGAACATTTCGACGAATTTGGAATCCGTCGCTAAATTTAGCGACGGATTTTTTTATTTGTTGCTAAATTAGGGATAAAGAATTTTTTTACGAATATTTTTTTCCCTAAATTAGCGATAGATTTTAGTGACAAAAATTATCTGTCACTAAATTTAGCAACGAATTTTAGATTTTCGTCGCTAAATTTAGCAACGAATTTTTTTATGTCGCTAATTTAGCAACGGATAATTTTTTATCGCTAAATTTTGTGACGAATTTTAGCGATAAAAAGTTATTTGTTGCTAAATTTAACGACGAATTTCAGATTTTTGTCGCTAAATTTAGCGACTTGTTATTAGTGACGAAAAATTTTTTGTCGCTAAATCCGTCGCTAATGTTTTTAGTAACGAATTTTTTTAAAATTTTCGTCGCTAAATTTGTGGCTAAAAGACTGTTTTTTGTAGTGAATAGCACAAAGTCCTTGATCAAGAAGAGGTCTTCTGGTTCCAAAAATCAAGAATCAACCGGACGCTCAAGGGTTATAGAAACACAAGATTCTATTATATCACAACCAAAATTAGACGGCAAAACAACAGGATCACTGCCTTAAAAACCGATGGAGCTTGGTGCACAGATCAGGAGATCCTCAAGAACTATGTCAAGAACCATTTCATGGAACTTTTCAAAGGCAAGTTAGTGACCCCCCAGTGACAAATTTAGGATCTTGATCCCCAAAATTGACTGCAAGTACCATGATGCGCTTTGTAAGGAGGCAGATGAAGCAAAAGTGAGGAGTGCAGTCTTATCTATGCAAGGCCACAAAGTCCCTGGCCCTGATGGAGTGCAGCTTGTTTTCTTCCAAAAACAATGGCACACTGTCAAAGAGTCCCTATGCAAGTTCATTAATGCTGCTCTAAAAGTGGGCTTCTTCCCTCCTAGCATCGCAGACACCCATATGATTCTCATTCCCAAATCTGACTCTCCCAGCTCAGTCAGTGACCTACGGCCCATCAGCCTTCTAAACACCTCTTACAAGACTTTCTTTAAAATCATTGTCAGCAGGCTGAGGCCTCTCCTTCAAGACCTCATTGGTGAGCACCAAGCTAGCTTTCTTCCTGGTAGAGGCACTGCAGAAAACATAGTTATTGTCCAAGAGGCCATTCACTCTCTCCGTAGGTCTAAGGGCAAAAAATGTGGCATGATCATCAAGATTGACCTAAGGAAAGCCTTCGACAATATCAGCTGGAAAGATCTTGGTAAGGTCCTCCTAGACATCAATTTTCCTCTGGCCCTCGTAAGATTGATAATGTTCTCTATCAGTTATGGCGAAGTGTCCTTGATTTGGAATGGTGAACTCCTTCCTCCTATGAAAACGGGGCAGGAACTGAAACAAGGCAACCTCCTATCCCCATACTTCTTCATCTTGGTCATGGAGAGACTTGCTTTTATGATTCAAGAAAGGGTAAATAAAGTCAGATGGAAACCAATTAAAATAGCCAAGAACAACCCTCTAATCTCTCATCTCTTCTTTACGGATGACTTGCTCTTATTTACGGAAGCGAAGCAGCTCAACCTCAGCTCAATTCTTGAATGTTTCAAAGAGTTCTCTGTTGAGAGTGATTTGGAGGTTAACCCCACAAAATCTAGAATATGGTTCTCCCCGAACACCCCTTGAACACCAAAAGCTCCCTCACTGCCTGTAGCAAATTCTTTCCACCTGAGGATTTAGGCAAATATCTGGGCATCCCAAGAGAATCAACAAAGATTTCTACAACCACCTTGTTGAGAAGGTCCAACACGAACTGAAGGACTGGAACTCCAAAGTGCTTAGCATTGCTGGCAGACTGACTTTAATCAAATCCACCAACTCTGCTATACCTATGTACTCGATGCAAACAGCATGACTTTCAGGGACACTTGCAACAAATTGGATAAACTCAATCGTAAGAGCCATCTGGTAAGTTGGGATCAAGTTTGCAAGTCCAAGCACATAGGGGGCCTTGGGTGAGGAAAATCAGAGACAACAACATTGCTATGCTTGCCCAGCTGGGATGGAAGGTCTAAAAAGAGATGACTCTCTTTGCTGCAAAGTCCTTGCCTCAAAATACCTGGCTAAAGAAGATCTCCTCAACTATAAGAAATCTTCAGGAGGGTCAGGTATTTGGAGAGGCCTCCTAAACTGTATAGACTGCCTCAAAAAAGGTTCCAAATGGAGAGTTGGGAACGACAAAGATATTGACCTTTGGAGGGATACATGGGTAGATGAAAATAGCCTGATGGAATATTCACGGCTACCTTTCCAAAGTGCTCTTCCCCAGTTAAAAGTTGGAGACTTCATTGATAAGACAAGTAATTGGAACATCCAGGAGCTAAGAAACTGGTTGCCTGCTGACAAAGTAGCTGAAATCAGTGGCATTCCGCTCCCCAGAAGTAATGATTTTAAAGACTCCATCTATTAGAAGGACTCCAATGGTGGAAAGTTTACAGTGAGTACTGCCTACTCCTCCCTCCAACCAAATCCCGCCACTATGCCTCAAGGTGGTGAAAAGTGGAGATGGATTTGGAAGGCCAAGATTCCTAAACGAGTTAAGTTCTTCCTCTGAATTGCTAGCCTGAACAAATGTCCAACCAACATGGAAAGGAAGAAGAGAGGCTTCACTGACGATGATCAATGCCCGCAATGCAAATAGCATGAAGTCTTCTGCACATCCTCAGGGATTGTCAAGAGTTAAAGATCATTTGGAGCACCCTATGGAGAGACAAAACTGCTATCAATGGCTTCTGGGAGGTGAACCTCAAAAGCTAGTTGAGAAAAGGCATGGAGACCAAGCCAAACCCTTGCCAAATGTCTGTTTGGGCCTCCTTTCCTGCAATCATATGGTCCCTATGGAAGAGGAGGTGTAAACTTGCTATGGAAAACAAATGACAAGAGACTTCCACCTTAAAGTCTGTGATCCTTAAAACATGAAAAGATTGGGAAGCAGCTTTCACTACAAGTGAGAGGTCCAAGAACAAGCTTCGCATGCGAATCAAATGGCTAACCCCAGTCGCAGGCAAAATCAAACTTAACACTAATGGTGTAGTTTGCACTTCCTCAGGAAAGGCAAGTGCCGGTGGGTTCCTTAGGAGGGACGACAGTAGCTGGTTGAAAGGCTTCACAGTTAACATCGGCCTCGTAAACGTTCTCACTGTCGAGCTCTAGGGATTGAGGGAAGGCCTGACCTTAGCCAAGACCATGAACATCGATCACCTGCACGTAGAAGTCGACAACACCCAGCTAATCAACCTGTTGGACGATGATAGTAACGATGATCACCCCCTGTATCATAGTTGCCTTGACTGTAAATCCTTAATTCAGGAGCTAAGAGTTGCCCGTGTCACTCACGTCTTCAGAGAAATGAACCAGTGTGCTGATTCTCTTGCGAAGATAGGCCTCCAGGCTACCCTGAGAGTTTCAATTCTCGACCATCCTCCTCAAGAGCTCTCCATCCTGATGCAAGAAGACCTGCTTGGTTTAGGTTCTATTAGGCTCTCTGCCGGGCCTTAGCTTTGTTGCCCTTTGTCGTTGGGCCCTTGGCCTGCCTTCTTTTCACCAAAACAAAAAAAAAAAATCTTTTGAATGTTATATAATAGATTATAACCCATTAAAAGTGACTTACTGTCAATAAATTATATTTCAACTGATATTATTTTTTTTTTAGAGATCGAGTTTAAATCTCTTACGTATAAAAAAAAAACTTATGATCTATTAAAATTTTACGAGACTACATAAAAACTAGTTAATGTGATTGTATAAAATAAAATCTAACCAAAATATTAATGTTATGATTTTAATATTAGTGCAATATGTTAAAAGGGTACTAAGGCCAAATCAAAATTTATTGTTTCAAATAATTATAAAAATAAGTATATAAAGATTTGAGCACCACATGCATTTTGGCCAAATCTGATCTCACTTAAAAATTTGGTCAACTACATTTTTTTTTTCCTTGAAAAGCGGTGGATGAAGATGCCAGTACATAGAAAATATCACCAGAACATGGCCCATTACTCCTTTGAATTGATTCATGTCCCTTCACACCCCCCACCCTTCAAGAATGAAAATAATAGTACAAGACACGTTGAATAGATTCGTGTCATTTTTGAACAAATGGACAATGAAATATGGTGTTGGTCAGGCTTTCCTATAATGATTCAAAAATTGTCTTCCAAAACTGGTTATTTATCTTCTATTTCCTTTCACCAAAAATACATGAGCCACATCATGGGGTAGCCATTCTTCTCAGGAGAAATACTAGAGTTGGGTAGCAATCGTTTAGTTAAAAAAAATAAAAAAACTTTGTCGAGATTATTTACAAATTTTTATTTTATTCTTTCAACAAATTAGATTTTGAGGACCTTTTTTATTCTCTTTACAATAGTTGTAGGTAAACCCCTTTTTTTGTTTTTATCATAATTCAGTTTGAATACTTTAGAGTCCATTAAGAATATTAACTCTCATAAATCTTATTTTTTCTATTCCTTAACTCAAACTTGATACCTATAATTAAAGAAGTGTAATATATTTATCGTTATACCGATGAGAGTTGGGTATAGATGAGCCCCTTTATCTTTAACTCTGTTAAATTATTCAAATTGAGGCTTCTTATGCGCAAAATATTATATTAAAACTTGATTTCTTATATTTGGAGGGTGCAGATTTAAACCCATTCAACACCCATAATTGTAAATTGCAAGAATAAGCTTATTATCAAACTTCCCAGATATAATCTAGAAAATCAAATTTATTTGGGAAAATGTACAACTATGAAGTAAATAGAATATTTTAATGATACCATCTTAATATATATTTTAAGAAGGGTCAAGGGAACAGTTGGGGGTTGTGTGAGATGTTATTGCTATATTGAAGTTTAATAAGGGTGGTTATGAGACATCGATTGCTAAAAGGAAAAAATAAAAAATAGTATGAACGTGTGAGGAAATGTATCCATACATTTCTAAAAAATATAAATTTTTAATTGAAATCTACTTTTCACATTTTCACATAACTGTATTTGACTTGACTAATATATACGTATATATATACGCGCAACCCGGATTCCTTGTTCACCCCTACTTTCCAAATCCTCTTACTTTTCCCCTTGTTTCTCTTGCTTCTCTGCTTTCTAAGCCTCTGTTCCCTGTTATTTCCTTCTTGATTTCAGCCATGGGAGAACCATTTCTGGCTGCTCCTCTTCAAACTCTACTGGATAAGTTGGACCTGCTCTTGGATTCTGACCTTCTGGAGAGCTTTAAATCTGAGCTCAGGACTTGGATATCAAAGCCTCTGTTCCTTGTTATTTCATTCTTGATTTCAGCCATGGGAGAATCATTTCTGGCTACTTATCTTCAAACTCTACTGGATAAGTTGGTCCTGCTGTTGAACTCTGACCGTCTAGAGAGATTTGTATCTGAGCTCAGGGCTTGGAGATCAAAGCTGCTGCAGTTCAGGCGTGTGCTATCTGACGCTGAAGAGAAGCAGATGAGAGATAGGGAAGTGAAGAAGTGGCTGGATAAACTCCGAGACCTAGCTTACAATGCGGATGATGTGTTGGAAGAGTTGCGCCACGAAGCTCTGCAACGACAGAACAACTCCTCATCAGATCCTGCAGCTAGCAGCAGTCAACTGCAAGACTTGCTGGCTCAGATACAGGGGATCACCAAAAGCTTTTCATATATTGCACAGGAGATTAGTGATTTGGGGTTGGAGGGAAGATCTGAGGTCAAGTCCAATTGGCCAAAGTTAAATTCTATTGAGGTACGGGACATTAAACTAAAAGTCCATATCCACAGAGAGAGAGAGAGAGAGAGAGAGAGAGAGAGAGAGAGAGAGAGAGTATAGGTATGTTTCGGCCGGGTCTTAGGGAGTCTAAGTCACAGAGAGAGAGAGAGAGGCGAACTGTTTTAAAGTCGATCCATCAGAAATTGGCTTTTCGAGAAATCAATTTTAAAATCAATTTTGAAAAATTTTGAAGAAATCAATTTTATATAAATTTATTTATCATTATTATGGAATAATATTTGAACAAATTAAATTTCTAAAAATCAATTTTAAAATTAATTTTTATAAAAAGGATTCCATTCAATTAAAATCATAATATATTTTAATAAATTGAATCTTATTTTGAGAAATAATGTTTAGTCTCTCTTTTTGACAATGTTTTGTCTTCAACTTGGAAGTATGATAAAATTGTGGTGTCCCATCACCGGTTAAATCTTACCCATGAAGCAAGGGCACCGCAAAAATGATGTGTTGTGCTTCTCAAACTAAGGTTTTTATTCACAGAATCCTAAAAATTTGTCAAATGTGTCAAATTTTTCTAAAAATTTGATCGGGTCTAATATATCTTTCCCTTAATCCTTTGTAAGACGTTTCAAATTGTAAGATTATAATTTTAGTGTTATTGCAGACAACCTCCTTGGTCGACTCATCACAAATTGTCGGGCGAGAAAAAGACGTAGCTGAAATACTCAAGTTGCTGGACATCCGTGAAACCACCAAAGCTGAAAAAAAGCTGAATCATTCGTGTGGCATGGAAGGATATCGAAAGCCCCAACCTTTAGATTTGAAAGCACCTTTGTCAGAAGCCACCCTCGTAATACCCATAGTTGGCATGGGTGGTGTTGGTAAGACGACTCTGGCTCAATGCATCTATAATCACAATACTTTGAAAGATGCTTTTGATCTCAAGGCGTGGGTTTGTGTTTCCGACAATTTTGATATAACTGGAGTAACAAAAGCACTTTTAGAGGAATTTAATATCTCTAGTGATGGTAGTCTGAATAAGCTTCAAGAAAGATTACGGGAAAATATCTCTAGTAAGAGATTTTTAATCGTTTTGGATGACATTTGGAATGAGGACCGTGAAAAATGGGAAAACTTTTTTATTCCATTAAAATCTGGGCGCCAACGATCTGCTGTAATTGTCACTGCTCGAAGTTCAAAAGTTGCCTCAATCACGGGCAGCACTTCCAATTATCAATTGGCTTTAGTGGAGGATGATAAATGTCTGTCCATACTTGCACGACATGCATTGAGAGCTCAAAATTTTGATGCACACCCAAATCTTAAAGTCATTGGGGAGAAAATGGTAAAAAGGTGTGGTGGCTTACCATTGGCAGCCAAGATACTTGGTGGGCTCTTGCGTGATCAAGATCAAGATCAAACTAAGTGGGAAGAAGTGTATGGTAGTTCATTATGGGGTGATTCAATAAGTGAAAAGATTGCTCCAGTTTTAGGGTTGAGCTTTAACTATCTTTCTTCCCATTTGAAACAGTGTTTTGCATACTGCTCAATTTTTCCAAAAGATAATGAATTTGATGAGGAAGATTTAATATTTCGATGGATGGCAGAAGGGTTTCTTGGGGAACCAAATGTGGAGAAGCAAATGGAAGACGGACATAAATACTTTCATCACCTATTATCAAGATCACTTTTGCAGCGGTCAAGTTACAACTCAACAAAATTTGTAATGCACGATCTTATTCATGATTTAGCTCAGATAGTTGCAGGAAGAGTTTGCTTAAAGATCGAAAAAGTGGAAGCAGAGGTTGTTGATGTAGAAGCAGTACGTCATTTGTCATTTTGTCATATATTTGGGCCCAACAAGGAGTTTGAAGGTCTGAAAAATACAAAGAGGTTGCGGACATTGCTAGCATTCCGAAGAACTTTTTTCATGGACCAGAAGTTGTTACACAATTTGTTGCCACAATTAAGGTACTTAAGGGTGTTTTCACTGAATTCTTATAAAATCATTGAATTACCAAGCTCGATTGGTGATTTAAAGTATCTTCAATACCTCAATTTATCTTATACTTGTGTCAAGCTTTTACCTGAATCTTTGTGTGGTCTTCACTCTTTACAATTTTTGATACTAAAAGGGTGTCTTGATCTTCATCAATTGCCTTTGAGTTTGAAAGATCTTGTTAATCTTCGCTACCTTGATATCTCTTATTATGATTTGCCCCTCGTGATCAACTTGATGAATAAGAAAAATATTGAAGAACTAAAATTTGATTGGAGAAATTTTAAGAACACTAAACTTGCAGAGAGCCTACCTCAGATTCTTAACTTGCTAGAACTACGCAAGACGTTGAGAAAGTTAGTAATTGAAGAATATGGTGGCGTGACTCTTTCGAATTGGATTTGTGATTCCTCATATTCAAAGTTGGTGGAACTCTCTCTTATCTTCTGCAAGTGCAAGTCATTGCCATCACTTGGCCAACTGCCTCTGTTAAAAGAATTGACGATTCGGGGAATGTCAAAAATTGAAACAATTGGAACAGAGTTATACGGAGAGGCTTCTCCACATGCTCAACCCTTTCCATCCCTTACAGAGCTTTGCATTGGAAATTGCGAAAGATGCAAGTCATTGCCATCACTTGGCCAACTGCCTCTGTTAAAAAAATTGAGGATTTGGGCAATGCCAAAAATTGAAACAATCGGAACAGAGTTATACGGAGAGGCTTCTCCACGTGGTCAACCCTTTCCATCCCTTACAGAGCTTCGCATTGAAAATTGTGAAAATCTACGGACTTTACCTGATGGAATTATGAGCAGCAATAGTAACTTGCAAGTGTTGGAGATAAGCTATTGTAAATCGCTTGAATCATTTGGAAGTGGTTGTGAGAGCATAGAATCGGTTCCAGAATCTCCCAACCTCGCACATCTCACTTCCCTTCGAGATCTGCATGTTGCAGGGTGTGATAATCTAATGTCCCTTCCTGAAGGGGGTTTGCCTTCCAGCCTCCAAAAACTTGAATTTGGGCCATGTGCGAAGGTGGAGAAACAAATGTGGAATGAGTGGGCCCCCCACAAATTGCCCTGTATAACATCCTTGTCCCTTACTGGCGGATTCGGAGATGTGGTTTGCTTTCCATTTCCAGCACAGGACTCTCAATCTCTGCTACCTCCCACTCTAACCTCTCTCTCCATCCATCGTTTCCGAAATCTGGAGTCACTGTCATCTTTTGCCTTCCGAAATGTCACATCTCTTGCTCGACTTCACATCTTTGATTGCCCAAAGCTTCAGTCTTTGCCGATAGAAGCACTGCCTCCGTCGCTTGGGTTTTTTTATATCGTGGGGTGTCCAAAACTAAAGTTCAAATGTGAAGAGGGAGGTGAGTATTGGGCCCGCATATCCCTCATCCGCGGCTTATAGATGGAAGGCCGACCGATTATCACTCGACCGATTATCTCCAAAAGAAAAGGAAGGTCTACACATCAATGACTAAAATTAGATGAAGAAGGGATATTCCCATGAGGTTTATGACTTAACGCTGAATTTGCTTTTGTTTTTTGTCTTTCAAAAAATTACTAGTTCCATCCTCTAATCCGGGTTTACTACTTAAATTAGCTGTGATATTCAGAGATAGATGATGGAGTCATCAGTTGAAGAAAAATTGGATGAAAAGGTGGAGGTGCTCAGCACATTGCATTTTCTCTTCTTGTTCCGAAAGGTATATGAATTACACTGAAATTTCTCTTCTTGTTTTCTCCACAGGTAATTACCAACATTCATAAATTGTCAATTTCATCCTCTAACGAGGTTTATGACTTCTACCCATCCTTCTCTGCGTTTGCAATTGTGCTTACTTTACTTTTTTTTCTCATGATTTTCTAATTTATTCCAATTTCATTCTCTAATGAATTTTTTTTTTCCTTTTTTTTCAGATTATTTGGTGTTTTTCTATTTTGTAATTTATCAAGATTAATGTCTTGTATTTCAGTTAAGCTGAAGAGTTTTAAAACATTCAAAGGAGAGAAAGCCTTAGTAATTCAGTTCCTTCCCTATCAAAGGGGAGAAAGAAAGACTTGTTAGCATTCTTTCCAAGGCAAAACGGCTGAAGGAATTCTTTTGAGCATTGCAACTGGCATATTGAGGAAATTGGGTTCAGTTGACCTCAAAGATCCCAACCATGAGATTGATATAATGCGGCATTTCAAGGGTGATCTTCAAAGGCTCTCCAGCATACTTTACTCTGTCAAAGCTGTACTTCTTGATGCAGCAGGAGAACCTTCAGCTCAAGGATTGGCTTGAAATGCTTAAAGTACTTCTGTGCGATGCCTATGAATTGATGAAGACTTGTCAACAAAGCCCAGTTGCGGAAACTCAAAATCTGGTAAGTGCTTTCTTCTCTTCTCCAGAGTGGCTGGCTTATTGTAATAAAACTGCTCATAGATTTGAGGATATGCTGCAGAGATTGGATGAAATTGCAGCTGAGAAAGACAAGTTTCACTTGAAAGAGCAATCTGAAGGGAGACGGACGATAAATTTGGAGTGGAGGCATGAAAGAGCAATCTGAAGAGAGGCAGATAATAAATTTGGAGTGGAGGCAAATCCATTCTTATGTGGGAGGCAAATTCATTCTTATGTTTGTCCCCAGAGTGTAATCGGAAGAGACGAAAAAGAGTCTATTGTACAACTCTTACTGCATTCTACTTTTATATTGATGTTTCATTAGTTCCATTATTGGAATTGGGGGCTCAGAATGACAATACTTGCTCAACTTGTATACAAGGACAAAATGGTCCGAAAGCATTTTGAGCTTAAGATATGGCTATGCATTTCTGATGTGAAAATACACCGGAGTCCCATCACTCAAATGAAACGTGCAAAACTTCATGTGGAGGAACTGTGTGGAAAATGGAGATAGAAAGGTTCATCTACTTATTATGGATGATTTCCGGAGTGAAGACTGCCCGAAATGGCCTCAGTTGGAGAATCTGTTACTGGGCGGTGCAAGCAGAAGCAAGATCATAGTGACTGCAAGATCTTTAAAGGTTGCAGAGGCCGGGATGAAATGTAGCTTTAGCAAATTAAAGGGTCTTTACTTAAGCAAGTAGCCTCTGCGTGTTGTCAGGAAGAAGCAGAGGCGCAAGAGTAAAGTAGGTGAGCCAATTTCTTTTTGTTTTTTGTTTTTTTTTTCCATGTCCGATTTCTTGTCATTTATTTTTCTTTTCCTGTTCTGGTAACTCTTGTTGAATTTCCATATGTTCTGTAAATTTTCTGGCATGCAGCATTTGTTTGGATTGTCTGGTTTGGGATTCTGTGCCGCACATGTTCTGATCTCGGAGAATTGCCAAAGGAGATGGAAAATTGGAAGGCACCTAATGAGAACAGAGTTGTAAGAAGAAGCATATTTCCCACAACCTGAAGAACTCAAGTTTAGTTGAATGCGGAATGTGAAGGGATTGGGGAGGGAGCAGATGCAGACTCTAGCAATATCCATTTTGTTCCAAGCTCTCATTGATGCCACCATAATTATTTGTTAAGGAACTCAGAATGGGCATGTAGAGGGTCAGCTGGAAGCTGGTGGGGCAGGCAAGTACTTCATTTCTTTCCTCTTTGTTGTCCTCAACTTCCCATTCCATTCCTAAACACATGTTCTCATCTGTGGCGGGGTGTGATAATCTAGTGTCTCTCTTTTTTCATGATTTTGTAATTGATAATCTAGTGTCAAAATTAACATTTTAACAAGGTTCATTTTTTATCATCAATGTACTAGGAAACTATTAACACATCCCCCATAAATATATTAATCTGGCTTTGCATCATTTAGGACTCAATATGATTTAATATTCATGCAAAATGTGTAATTTCCTTTTATTAATATTTACATATAAATGGCATAACAATTGGCCTCTAAATATGGATAAAATTTCACATAATTACAAATATTTCCACAAATATATGATTAATACAAAGATAATTGGACTAAATTCATTGTCTTCACTTCAAAAAAAGGGTACCCCACGAGCCCTTTCCCTAAGGGTATTAGATATCCCCCCGGCCTACAAGTTTAAGGCTCTCTAGTAAAACTGAATAATATATAATATTTCTCGGTACTCCTTGGGCTATAGCAATGCTTGTGGTCTAGCTTCAACCTCCTCAAAGCTTTGCTTTTTTTTTTTGGGTCCCCCTGGACTTGGTTGCTCCGACTAATCTCGGTCGAGTTACTGTCGGGTTTCAATCGGGAGGGAGTTCTTCTAACATTTTTTTTGCCATTACCAAGACTCGAATCCTGGTTTTTGGTGTTGGGTGCTAGTATCCTTCCTACTAAACCAATGAATCGTTGGTTCAAAACTTCTAAATCAATGCACCCGCCGTCATCTCTGTTCTCTCTCTTCCTCTCCTTTACCCTCCGCTCACTTCTCCTCCTCCATCTCTCTTCTAGCCCTATGACTTCATCTTCCCTCCTCCAAACCCTAGTTATATCAATATGTTTGGTCTCCCCCACCAAAAAAAAATAAAAAAAAAACTCAAAATTTTCTCAAACTCCTTTTCTTCATCATCTAGCGGTTAAGTCTCAAAAGACTTGGCCCAGAAGGCATCATAGGCTAGGCAACTCTGCTTCAAATTTAAGCTTCCTTTCTTTTTTTTTTTTTTTTTTTTTTTTTTTGAGAGTTAAACTGAAGCTTCTTTAGAAACAGTAAAAGGAGTCGTTACAGCTATTCAATTGTGTAATTTCTAGGTTGGCGGTTAATCAACCAAAGCTAGACTAAGAAATGAAGGATGAAAATGAAAAATGGGATAGCTTCTTCATCTTTCACTTGGAATATTAGCCACATGCAATTGCACAAAAAGGAGGATGAAAGTATCCAAATAAACATAATTTGATAATTAGTGTATTTATTAATTTTTTTGACAAAGATATTTTAAATGTCTTTGAATAGTATATAGGTCATGTGATGATATGTTGTTGGTTGTATTGCACCGTCACTTCGAATTTAGGATGCTACCAATACTATTTTTTGTTATGCTTGGGGACTAATAGTCTGAGATTATTATAGTATTTTTTGTTAGAAGATAAGCATATTAGGAAGGAACCACTCTAAATAATCAAAATAATAAATAAATAAATAGCCCCATAACAACTTACCCATTAGCAACTAATGTTTTGATATTCTAAGCATACCCTTGGATTACATTTACAAATATATATATTCAAAATTTTTTTATGGATTATAATATATACTTTTAATTTATCTACCATATTTAACAATCAAAGAAAACAACTCAAACATAAATAAATATGAATATGAAAAAATTAATTATGAATAAGTATGAAAAAATTTTATTTTTATAAAATAATCAATAGAAAAAATTATTTTACAAGTTTATTTTTTATTTATTGAATCTTAATTTGAACTAAATTAATTTAGTAAATGAATTCAGATTTGAGTTCAATAATTTGAATTATTTAGTCCCTAAAGAACAGTTTAGTGATCATAATCTCCATCTTCCAATTCCGTGACGGGATTCAAATATCATATAATCGAAAGAAAAGAAAAAGGTAATTTGATAAGCATAAAAATTCAATTAAAAGAGTTTTTTGTTTTGGAGTCATTAAAAGAGTCAATTAGCCGGTAGCAGAGACTGCACACATGCACGTACACACAAATGAAAAAAAAAAAAAAAACGCAGCTTGGATATCCCCAGTCCTCTTTTGTATTTTTTGCCATTGAATAAAAGTAATATTACCCCAGCACAAGAAATAACATAATCCCATCTCCTATTCACATTTCAATCGAAATAGCACTCTCGCAAATGAACTTATGCAGCACTTCTCTCTTTGTTCACCCGCCAATCTCATAGTCAATTACCATCTTTCCCAACCAAAAACGCAAATGACAAAATTTCAGCAAACAGGCAGAATAAATTGTTGAGCAGAAGAAACCTTCTAACGACTTCATTTCTTTATGACTTCTATAACCCTGGAGTCGGTCTTTAATCAAAGCTTAGAAATTTGAGAATGAGAGGCTTTATTGGCTTGTTGGGCATCAACTTTTCTATCTTTTTCCCCCTCTACAAGGAATTGAAGTCTAAGCAAATGGCAGAGTGGTAAGAATGGCTAGGTGGTACCAGCGTTCCAATCTGGTTTGGCATCTGGCCTGACATATGTTAGACTACGTGCAGTTGGAGGGGCGACATTCTTGCTAGTTAAAGCAGTCCCAGTCTCAGATGATGCTTGAGAATCTCACTTCCACTACATACTTCTTGCACAGGGCGGAGCCTAAAAGCACCACTTGACATGCCTCTTGGGAATGGAACTTTGGCAAACCTTGCAGCAGCAAAGGGTGAGGCCCTGGGCATGCGAGGCCATGTCATCACTGAAGCAGCCTCTTGATGGACAGAGCTTCTCTTGACAACCTACAAGTAAAGAAAATGATAATGCACATATCAAACAAAGCAAGGCTTCTGAACAAGCTTTAATTTCAAAATCAGGAAAACAATGCAACCAATCGAGCACATAATAGGTGAAAACTATAGGATCCTACCACTCACCAAACATAACCTCTTCCAGCAGCCGGAGGGAGCGATTTTATTGCCAGAAAACTTGCTATCAAGGATAGGGTGATAATGTACAAATTGTCATTTTTATTGTTGATATTATGGTTTGATTTTGGATTGGTTAGTACTCTAATAATTGTTTTTATAATCTTTTTATTTTTAGGGATAAAAAATTAAAGATCGGATCAAAATGGGGTTAAAGAGACATTTTTAGAACTAAATAGTTCGAGATTTCAAATTGGGCCTACAAAGGAAAGGAAGAAACCTCTAAAATGAAAACTTTATTTTAATAGAATTTTACTTGAAGTAAAATTGTTTAAAGGAGTAATTTGTTTCATATTTTTTAGAGGTGAATCTTTTTGAGATCTAAGTCACCACAAGAAGGCTTCTAATTTACCTTGGGAGTCTCACGCCTATATATATGCTTCTACAACGTGGACAACACTATTTATCATTCCAAGAAGCAGGAGGCGGCTGTTACTTCCTTCAAGGACAATTTTTTTCTTAGGGACTCACCACCATGAGTAGCTAGTTTCTTTTCTAATTCAAGGGAAATTTCATTTATTGTCTTTGTGAGGTTATGTATTTTATTTAAATTCTTACATTTTTAATTCAAGTATTCGTCAATTCTTGGTTTATTTTTATAAATGATTGATATTGGTTCATCTGATCATTTAATTCAATATCAATTTTTCTACTGCATCTAGGATTTCAATGATTCGTAATTATCATGAATGAATGGTATAAGTTATTTATATTTATGGGTCGTTGCTGATATTCATTTTAACCTAAAGAATCGATGGAACAAAATCGAATAATTGTACGACTATCCTGGTTATTTGTATTTTGGTTTAACTGTTTTCACAGAACTTAATGCTGTCATTATATTGATATGGAATGCTATCGTGTCCAGTCGATTAATAATAAATTTTGATTGGATGCTGGGTTTGATCAATTAATTTAGGAAAACACAAAATTTATTACGGCTATCCTAATAAATTTAAAGTTAAATGCTTGAATCGTAAGAATAACATTTTTTAACCAATAATCAATAAAACAATCAAATGTGTGAACTCTTGAATCGGATGTTTAACACATTGAATTTCTTTTCCAATTTTTAGTATTTTTTGATTTGTCTTTTAATTTTAGGTTTTTATTTTTGAATTAGAAATTTATTTTATAAACTCTCCCCATTTTATTTTTAGCCATAACTAAGAAGTTAAATCAACATAGTTCCTGTGGGATTCAACCTGGTACCACTATTACTACAAGTTGTTGTATTGGGGTATCAGAATTAATTTTGAAGGGATTCGACAACCCGTCCATAGGGCAATAACAGTAGATTTAACTTGCTCTGGCATCATTTTCCCATATTTAAAAAATTGAACTTGACATTTATCACAATAGCATTACAATCTTAATCAAAAAGGGAAAACAAGACTGTTTGCAGGACAACCACCAAATTGTTAGCATTACAATCTTAATATTACGCCGCATCTATCATTTTGGAGGTGCAAAACTGTTAACATATGAAAATTGTACAAATTAGACTGATTGTCCTCTCTCAAAGGGGTTAAAATACACTTTGGCATATATACCTCTACTGAAGTACTGCCCAATATATTGAAAAAGCCCACACATCTCTTGGACCAGTTATTTGTGGATCCTAAGCCATATAATTTAAGAACATACACATTTCTTATCAAGAATCTAGATGTCTAAACAAGGAACGTGATGATACTCTCACACTCTGTCCTTTGCCTACTCTCGCCCTGCTAATCACATGCTCTCAAATAGATTAGGTTAGATTCATTAATTTAGATTGGTTAATTTTGGAATGCAGAATTTCGTACCCAGACACCCATTGCACTAGCCTAGTTTAGGTTAGATTCCTTAATTTTCAAATGAGATCCTGAGAGTTGCGCTTTCCCCTTAATACTACTGAGGGAAAAAGTTCAAGCTTGTTAGATTGGTTAATTTTGGAATGCAGGATTTCATAGCCAGACACACATTGTACCTAGTCTCCAACCTCCAGGTTTGTCTAATCAGGCTCCCAAATATGTTTTTTTCAAGATTCCAAATGAGACCATCGACCATGTGTACATACAATGCAAGAAGGCCTATGAGGTGTGGATGAGATGTCTAAACCGGTGGAAATTAGAAGCATTTTTTGACGGGGCAAATAAAAAGAATGAAGAGTTCTTAAATGGGAAAAGCAATGAATATGGCACGGTTTGTGATCTAATTAAAGTCATAGCATTTCCTGGCTTAAAGAAAGCTAGCTAAAAATTTCATTTACAAGTTAGGATTGGACTCGGGATCCAACAACATCAGTGTTAAGCCGGATACATGGTAAGAAGAAGGTATAGAATTGTCAGAAGCCGGAGTCACTGACTTAGCACCTCTTGAGTTCTTCAATAAATGAACTATTTTGCTGGAAAAAAAATAATAATTCAGATCAGAAGACATAATCCATTTTTAATTCATGCCCTAATTCAGTTATAGGGAGAAACAAATCCAATATTAGGGAAGTCATTCTTGTACTCAGACAGAACTTAACAATTCAGATTCCTTTATACATGAAGCAAGCTCAAAGCCAGTTGAACCAGAGATGGGCAACATTTGAGGTTATATTGGGAATGTTGGCCATAACCAAAGACATGTATGAAAGCACACAACAGCAAAAATTTCAAGGGACATTCATATCACCAAGCCATTTGCTTCAAAAAATTATCTGCAATATCAGAAAACAATCAATCTAAAACTGGTACCACATACCCAAATGAAGGCCATGACAATTTCATTGTAGATGAATGTAAGCTATCCAACTAACTCTGGGAGGGAAGGCCATTCTCCAATTTTAAACTAAATCCAAGGAGTTTAAACTATGACATCAATTTTGCACACCATATGCAAGGACAGGCAAGGACAGATGCAACTAGTTCAAGCACAAAATAAACCAGACTATACACCTTCAGAATACGAGACGTAAAGGAAGTGCCATCCAACGACAAATCATGTTCTGCTGCTTCTTTCCGCATGAATTACACATGCTGACCTGTTCAAGCAAAATGATTCAGCAAGAATGATCCACAAAATGAGCTTAAAAAATAAAAAATAAAAGAACATCTTTAGAACCTACCCTTTGGGATGCCCTGTTGCAGCATCAGTCAATATAACCACTTTTAGAATCTCCCGAAACTTCTTTGAATGCCGAGAAGACTATCCTTGGTTGCTGCAAAATGAACCTGTCAAGGATACACAATTTTAGCCTATAGAAAGTAACAAACCTATAAAGAAGAATAAAAGAAAGCCACAATAAAGTATCAGTAATTACGTTACTAAAAAAAATGGTCAGAGAGTCCACGTGCTCTGAAGGGCATATCGTAGAATATGAACTTGGATATCAATCACAACAAGTTTTTTTGGTTAAAATAGAAATAGAAGCCCCAATGCAATTGAATGACTGAAAATCTGATAAAGAGTAAAGGGCATTCAAGTGTTAAATAAGAAAGGAACCGTAACAATTTCCCAAAATAATAATAATAATAAATGTAACTCACCAGCAGCAGATGTAATAGTGTTGGAGATAAATTGAAAGTAAAGAGCCAGAAGCAAAATTAGGAAATGCTTTCTTCATTGCACTCATAATAAAAAATGACAAGGCCTATTATATAGGCTTACTCTGAGCAGAGCAACATTGAATTTAAGCAACTAAACAAAGGAAGTGGAAACATGGTCTACCAAATAAAGAGAGCGGGAAACATGGTCTCATAATTGCTGCTAAAAATTAAAAACTGTTGTTAACTAAAAATTAATTCCACCAATTTTGAAACACTACTCAACACACCCCCTTGCTTCAAAATTACAAACTCCAAGTTTTTGCCAGAAATAATTATGCTTCGCCTGAGGAAGTGCTTTGGTGAGAACATCAGCAACTTGATCACTTGTGCTACAGAGCTTTAACACTATCTCTCCTTTCATTGTAAGGCCGCGAAGAAAATGATAGCGGGTATCGATGTGTTTTGTTCTACCGTAGAAAGCTGGATTCTTTGTCATTGCAATAGTTGCTTTGTTATTGCAAAATATTTTTGTTGCTCCCTCCTGCTCACAATGAACATCAGCCAGTAACCTTCGTAACCATATAGCTTGACAAGCTGCGGACGTTACAGCAACATACTCTGCCTCTGTTGATGACAATGCAATGACGTCCTGCTTCTTTGAACTCCAAGTAATTGCTTCAGATCCCAAGCTGAAAATATTACCAGATGTGCTCCCTTTATCACCAATGCATCCTGCCCAATCACTGTCACTATACTCAACCAAGCTGAAATTTGCTTCTTTGCAATATCATATTCCAAAATCAATGGTCTCGGCAATATAACGTAGTACCCTTTTTGCTGCTCCAAGATGCTGCTTGGTGGGACAATGCATGTACCTAGACAACACACTTACAGAAAACATAATATCCGGACGAGTATGTGTTAGATAATTCAGGCCATCAATCAAGCTTCTGTAGAAACTTGGGTTAATTGCATTTGTCCCATCTTCAAGCTGCATTTTTTCATTTACATTCATAGGTGTAGAAGTAACCTTTCAATTGTGCACCCCAATCTTGAGCAAAAGATCTTTTGCATACTTTCTTTGATGAAGAAAACATTCCATCTTCCTCCTGTTTCACTTCAAGTCCAAGAAAAGTATTGCAATCTACCCAAGTCTGACATTTCAAACTCATTTTCCATACATGATTTAAATTTAACAACCAAGATTTCAAAGGATCCCATATAAATCATATCATCAACATAAATGCAAACCACTAGAAAATATCCCCATTCATGCTTGTTTATATATAGTGTGGGCTCACTTTCACTTCTTTCAAAGCCGTTTTTTAGAAAATATGAATCAATCCTTTTGTACCAAGCTTGTGGTGCTTGTTTGAGCCCATAAAGGGCTTTGTTGAGTTTATAAACTTTGTTCTCATTATCGCTAACAACAAAACCCTCAAGTTGAGATAGATAGACCTCCTCTTCCAACTCCTCATTTAAAAATGTAGACTTTATATCAAATTGATAAATCGGAAAACTTAATTTTGCAGCAGAAGCTAGAAGGATTCTTACCGTTTCAAAACGAGCAACCGGTGAGAATGTTTCATCAAAGTCAATACCTTGATGTTGTGCATACTCCTTTGCCATAAGCCTTGCTTTATATGTCACGCCCCAAACCGGGATCGTGAACAGCCGCCCGTTGCCCCTGAATGCCAGCTGTATTTTTACAAAAAATTGGGCAGAACCTCCCCATAAATCGGAGGTTCCCCATGTACAATTATACCTGTATAATCCAAATCATCCTGTACAATACACAAATGGCCATCCCGGCCTCTCCAAAATCAACAAACACCACAGCCAACATTCAGAACAACGCAAGGCTATAAACAAACCTAGCCACAGACCTCTAATGTCATACCCAACTAGAGCATGAGTAGCCGCTATATCGAGCGGACCTAAGTTTATACAATATATATCACATTTCCCAAGTAACGTTCAAGTACGTACAATCGCCTCAATGCAAATGAAATATGAGAGTTAAACTATACAGTCATCCCAAAATAAGTACATGGCCAACTACGGACCTCAATGTCAAGACCTCGCAGGGTCGAAACTAAATTAGAAGTAATCTCACCTTCAGAACAACAAATCCGCACTAGAGCCTGTAACGCCGCTCTATCACAATAACCCTGTCTGAGGAGAGAAAATAGAGGGGTGAGTATCATGGGAAGATACTCAGTGAGTGAGGGGGATAATATCCAGCATAAATAGCATAGGTGAACAATTGGAGTGTCAAATAACATCATTTGAAACAAAAATTTACATTTCGCGATAAAACATGATATATTTAACAATTTGAAATCATTTAACCAATCACACGATAACAAGCATATATGCATCCATTTAAAATCAAGTAATGTCAGAGCGAGCCAAAAATAGTCCCGGCAAAGGTCAACCGTGACCAAGGACAGGCGCGTCGGGGGTTTTTATTATGCATAGACTTTAAAACGCTCTCTACCCCGACGTTGGCCATGAGCTCGCTGGGGCCAACTCATCAACGTGTATAGGACCCCGCCCGGTGCTAGACGGTGGCGTCACACACGTCCTCCCCCTACGTAGGTTCAACCGGCCGCGCCTATAGCTTTTAGAATAAATGACGTTTGCGGATACCTCCTGCAGAAGCGTATCCGGGCAACCCGTGCCTCTACAAACGCCCTTCGTAGCTACGGAATCATCATAGTATCACAAGGGCACAACGTCCCATAATATCACAAGGGCACAACGTCCCAGGGCACAACGTCCCACGAGTATCATCACATCATCGCACAACTAGTAGGCATCCAACCCACATAGTTCATCAAAACATTTCAAATCTGCGTGCCAATACGTTTCATCGAATCATTTCAAACAGCATACCAATGCGACGGTAGAAAAGGAAATTTTAAAATTTCAAGTAATGGCACAATTATTGTTTCATTTCAAACCATGGATGCATAGTCATTGTAAATATAATTCAAGACACTCCAAAATCACAAAACAGATTTCCAAATTTAATATCACACGTCAACGAATGCATATCAAAGCATATTTTATCGAAAATGCGACAGAAAATACGTTTTACTATTTTATGCAAGAGATTAGAGTCCCACTCACATTATCTAGGGAGGGTGGTCACTCCCTATTTTTCAACGACTCTCCAAAAGACAAACCTAATCAAATCGTCAAATTTATAACGATTAAAACCCTAATAAGGGATTCTATCAATAAAATTTATTCATCTCTCACCTAAGGTTCCTCGGGTTTCAGACCTAGTTGTCGTTCGCCCGTCGGGTTGGTTTAAAACCTGTAATATTTCCCAAACTTCAGATGTATTAGAAACCACTAAATTTCTACCAGCAAACCATAGAACTTCAATCAATACAGTCGTTACCTGCAGTACAGAAGATGCAGGTGAGCTCTCACAGGGGAAAGCCGGTCGCGGGCTCGCGGGCCGTCACGGGCTCGCGGGCCGGTGGGCTGGCTGCTAGCGGACTGGCCCGCTGGTGGCTCACGGGCTAGGGCTCGCTCTGGGTCACGAGCTGGGTCGCGCGCTGGCTCGCGCCGGGTCACGAGCTGGGTCGCGCGCTGGCTCGCGCCGGGTCGCGAGCTGGCTCGCGCGCTGGCTCGCGCTGGGTCGCGAGCTGGGTCGCGTGCTGGCTCGCGAGCTGGGTCGCGTGCTGGCTCGCGATGGGTCGCGAGCTGAGTCGCGCGCTGGCTCGCGCTGGGTCGCGCGCTGGCTCGCGATGGGTCGCGAGCTGGGTCGAGCAGGGGTAGCGCGCTGGCCCGCGCTGGGTCGCGTGCTAGCTCGCGCTGGGTCGCGAGCTGGGTCGCACGCTGGCTCGTGCTGGCTCGTGCTGGCTCGCGGAAGATCGCGTGAGGCTCGCGATGGCTCGAGGCGGCAGCGCTGGCGGGAGATCACTCGAATGCGCGCTGTGCAGAGGTGAGGCGCTGCTCACTAGCTAACCGCGCGCTTGCTTGAGGAGGGAGGAGCTGCTCGCGGGAGGGCGCTGCAGCAGTGGGCGGCGTGCGGTGGCGGGAGGAAGGCCGTGGCGGAGAAGAGAAAGAGAGAAAGAGGGAAAGAGGGAGAGAGAGAGAGAGAGAGAGAGAGAGAGAGAGAGAGAGAGAGAAAATGTAATTAGGGCTTTAAGCCCCAAATTTATTTATATATATATATATATATATATATATATATTTTTTTTTTGTGTGCAGTGTTACATTATACTTTTGTGTACTGTCGTCAGCATGATACTTGAGCTTGTATACCCACTTGAGACCAATAGGTGTCTTGCCATCTGGTAGATCAACCAATTCTCATGTCTTATTGTGCTCGATTGCTCTCATTTCTTTAATCATTGCATCTTGTCATTCTTCCACTTTAACTGCTTCCTGAAAACAAGTGGGTTTTGTTACATAAAAAGCAAATGTACTCGCCGGAGAAGATCTTACTGAAGAATAGGAGCTTACAAGATTGATTAAGTTCATTGGTGTAGAGTCTATTGCTACAAATTCTTGAACTACAACTTCATCGTGTTGTAACTGAATTTTGGGACCATTCTTCTTGAAAGTGAAGTCCCAACTTGCATCTTCATTAAACACAATATTCCAGCTAATCAATACTTTGCCACTCACAGGATTATATAACTTATGAGCTTTGGATTGAGTACTATACCCAACAAGGATGTACTTTTCAAAATTTTCATTGAACTTAGGATCTGACGGTTGATTTACCAAAGCATAAGTTATACATCCAAAAATTCATAAGTGGCTTACCCTGGGCTTGTTACCTTTCCATGCTTCATATGGCGTCTGATTATACACTATCTTTGTGGGTGAAATATTCAACAAGTACACAATTGTAGCGACAGCTTCAGCCATAATTGCTTTGGAACACCTCTTGCTCTCATCATACTTCTGCCCATTTCAACAATAGTGCGATTCTTTCGTTCTACAACACCATTTTGCTCTGGTGTATAAGGTGCTACCAGCTCTTTGTGAATGCCATTCTCCTCACAAAAAGCATTAAACTCAGCTGACATGAACTCATCACCTCTATCTATTCGAAGAGTCTTAATCTGACAGCCACTTTTCTTCTCTACAAAAAAACTTAAATTTCTTGAAGTTGTCAAATGCTTCTGATTTAAATTTCAAGAAATACACCCAACTCATGCAATTATAATCATCAATGAATGGCAAGAAATATTGACTACCTCCTAAAGACTCAATGCTCTTGGGACCACACAAATTAGCATGTACTAACTCAAGACAAGTAGATGCTCTCCAAGCCTTGCCTACAGGAAGTGATAGTCTACTTTGTTTTCCATACACACATCCTTCACAAAAGTCAAGATTATCAATTTTAGGCAAGCCAACCACCATATCTTTATTGCCTAACAATTGTAACCCTTTAATATTCAAATGACCATATCGCAAATGCCACAAATTGGCTTCTCTGCTTTCTTTAGCAACCAGTACATTGCTCGCACAACTAATTGACACATTAAGTGGAAACATCCTATTTGAGATCATTTGAACATCAACAACTTTTTGACTAGATTTTTTATCATGAATGCTATAAGAATTATTGTCAAACAGGATAGAATATCCATAACCCATCAAATGTCTGACACTTAACAAATTATGAGCTAGGTAAGGAACATACTGCATACCATGAAGAAGCTTTATATTACCATGTGAAGTTTTCATAGCAACTATACCTCTAGCTTCAACTTTGATTGGCTTGTCATTTCCAAGCCGAACTTCTGATTTTTGTGATTCATCAAGGTCCTTGAACAATGACTTCGTGCCAGACATGTGGTTAGAGCATCCACTGTCAATAAACCAAACATCATTTGGTGTAGCATTTGCAGAAGAGTGAACAATAAACAAGTTACTCTCCTCTTGCAATTTCTCAGTAAAGTTGGCAAGTTTTTGTTCCTCCTTCTGTTTACTCCAACAGTCAGTTTCCTTGTGCCCAGATTTTTTGCAGTAGCAACATTGGATTGTGCTTTTGAACTACTATTGTTCACCAATAAATTGACATCATCCTCTACCACGGCCGTGACCTCAACCACGATAACCACCTCTTCCATGTCCTCGGCCTCATGACTTTCCCTTAGAGGAAGACTCCCCCATTACTTGAAAGGAATAAGTAGATAAATCCTTTGACTCTTTAATTGCAGCAACAATATGATTAAATTTTGGAGTTAAACTCCTCAAAACTTTGCCTACAATAATTTGATTGCTTATGCTATCACCATACGACTTCATGTGATTTACTATTCTGGACACTCTAGACGTATAATCTTGCGTAGATTCTTTTTCTCTTATAGATAGTTTCAAAATTACGACGAATGGTTTGTAATTTGACAGCAATTATCTTCTTGTCGCCCAAATATTCTTTCTTTAGAATCTCCCATGCCTATTTGGAGGTGTTAGCTGCTGCAATTCTTGGGAAAATCTCATCATCAAGAGCCTATTGAATTAAGAACAAGGATTTCGCATCCTTTTTACGGTTTTCCCGCAACTGTGCATCAGGTTCTTCTTCTCGATTTTCTTCTAACTCTTCAAATCCATTTTCAACGAGATCCCATAGTTCTTGAGACTTGAATAAAATCTTCATTTTGAGACTCCAAAGATATAATTTTGCCCCTTAAAAATTGGAATTAGGGGTTGCGAGTTTGGGTTACCGACATTTGCTGTTATAGTCAAGCAACCTCTCTCTCTCTCTCCTTTTTACTTTCCCCTTTTTTGTTTTGCCCAGTTTATGAACTGACTTGAATAAAAGAAGAAAAAACACTGCCCTATGTTTCCTCTCTCTCACAATGCTCTGGTACCAAAAAATTGTTGGAGATAAATTGAAAGTGAAGAGCCAGACAGCAAAATTAGGAAATGCTTTCTTCATTGCACACATAATAAAAATTGACAAGGCCTATTATATAAGCTTACACCGAGCAGAGCAACACTAAATTTAAGCAACTAAACAAAGGAAGTGGGAAACATGGTCTACCAAACAAAGAGAGCGGGAAACATGGTCTCATAAATGCCGCTAAAAATTAAAAACTGCTGTTAACTAAAAATTAATTCCACCAATTTTGGAGCACTACTCAACAAACAGTCTTCGAAGACTCTTTGGCAGCATCTGCAGATTTTACCTGTTAATAACAGAATTATGTAAATTTCCTTCTAAGAATATCAAAGACAAGACTAAGATAAAGTCAAGTACCAAATGCAAGAAGCATTGTGCACATGAAGAACCAAACAAATAATAAAGAACTTACATGTCCATTACCAGCTGTCATAGGAATAGTACTCTCGGTGACCTGGACACCTGAGTTTTCATCTCCTACTACCCTGCACTGGTTTGATGTTATTTACTTCTCCAACCTCCCTTGGAGCCTAATAATGTGGTGGTTTCCATGTATCTACATTAACTGAGATGTTAAATATTTTATGAGATTTGTTTGCAGATGAAGGTTGGTCCTATTCCCTAAACCGCAGGTTGCGCAAAATATCTTCAGCATTCTTGGCAACACTGTACTGAACCATTAGCGAATCATCCCCCTTATTTCCACCAGAACTCTCCATCTGTGAACATTTGTCACCCTATGTATGTTGACATCATCATTTCCTTCATTATCAGAAACAGAATCAGATGCCAACCCAGTACCACTTTCCACCATACTCGTCTTCCCAACATACTGTCCACTGTACTCCTTTCTCTGAAGATTAGTTGCACGGGACTGCTCTAACTCATGGTTGAGATCATCATATTCTCTATCTTCGATATCAACATTGCTAGGTCAAGAAACTTGGTCAGTAGTCTCTGATACATCTGTACTACGACCAAGCCTATCAAACACATTTCCATAGGATCTAACTCTGATAACATCCTCAGCAGCCTCTGCTGCAGCTTTTATAGCAGTTATCATCGAACTTGGCACTCTGGCACCCAAGCGTATCCTTTGAGGACGATCTTCCAGAGATGAAATCCCAGAGGATGTAGAAACCACTGAACGAAGATGCTTTAATGTGGGTTCTACTCCCAAATTTGATGGCCTTGCAGTTGCAACTGCATCTCGCACTGCAAACTGGAGCAGCAGTTGAGGCGCATCGGTTGTTGCTTGAGAAAACACATCCCTCCGCCAAATGCTCAGTTTTAGAACTCAAAACTACTAAGCAAACGAGAACAAAAGCACATGTCTTTTTCTTCTTCAAAAAAAAATAAATAATAAATCGAAGGATATGATGCAATCAACTGCAAGACATGGTTGAACACCACATCAGATATCCAGAAGACAACGGGAGGTGGTTCAGATGTCCTCTCAATACATTTTACCCTCCATAGTGTAGACAGCAACTAAGTAAAGATATAGGTAGGTCAGGTCAAAATCCAAATTTTGATTGAGAACATACAGATCCATGTAAGGTATTTGACTAATAAGTTCTCCAATGCAGTGTCCAGAAGCTGAATGAAATTATAAAGCCTAAAAACGAAGTACCTGCTAAGTTGTATCACAGCTATCTCATCTACAGCTATATAACAATGATTAGGATTACGTCACTTACCTCTCTCATTTATCTCTCTACCACCTCTTCAAAGATAGGGGTAGAAAAGGCAATACCACAGAAGAGTTTCAAAGGAAACAGATGCAAACTCAATTTCATCACCCTAGAGGAAGATATCTAATAGTATAAAAAAACAATAGTTATAATTCATTCGAGATTAGTGATCCTACAATGAGAAGTGCCAATGTGAAAATGTGCATGGACTCATCTTCATCATCATTCATGGATTCACCAAGCATTAATTCTAGCCAATTCGCCAACCCTTTCCTTTTGGCCAACAATATTGGATATGACAAAAAAGGAGATCAACCCCAGATTTTCAATACAAGTTTCCCACAAGGTGTTTTGACAAATGGGAACTTCGGAGATGTGTTTGTGGAGTGTAGTGAAGTGGGTTTAGAGAGTGATCTTTGCTTGAATTCGTTAGAGAGAAGATCATCTATGAAAAAGATTGTGGAAGTGAAAATGTGGATCAGAAGGGGGCAATGTTAATAACACAGATCTAAATTATGTTGGTAGCTTTCAAGTGGAGGATCATTTGTTTGGTTTTGGGAATCATTGGCAAGGAGAAAGCTTAAAAGTTGGAGAATGGGAGTTGGAAGCTAGCTTGATTGAAGATGTTTCTTCCTTTGCTTTCCTTGATATCTTAAGTTGCACATATATCCCCTTTCTATCTCATCCCTATTATTATGATTAAATAACTGTGTTATTGTAAGATTTTGTGGATGGAATTGTGAAATGAAGAGCAACAATTTCCCTTTCTATAGCATATCTTTCCACTTTGTGACTTCTACCAATTTCCTAGATGTTGTTTGGACAGATTTATGGGGAGATTTTCAAAGTTAATTAAGAGAGGATTTTCATGCATGGATCTTAAAAGTTCTAGTGAGTTAGGTGAAGGGGGCAACCTGGGTGAATTTGAGGTGAAGAGGGGATGGTTGCAATAATCATCAAAACTTGGGAAGAGAAAAATGTAAGTAGTGACAGTGAGTGAATGGAAGATTGGAAAAAGAAAAAAAAAAAAGATTAGTTTGTTGAGTTGGAGTTTTCATTAGATGTAATGAAACAAAGTTGTTGTTGATGAGAAATTTGTATACAATCTTTTATTAATAAAATATTTGATAATATTCTCTCTTCGACTATGAGAAAATATTCTGGCACAATTCCAAAAATTATAAAATTTTAATTTTTCAACTAAAATGATTTTAGTTTGACAATAAATTTAAATGATTTTATTGAGAAATTTAATTATATATTTCTTTATAAAGTTTTTTTGATAAATAAATGTGATATTTGGAACAAGATAAATAAGTCGCAAGCTATTACCGGAAGAGGAAACAAGCACACTCTCAAAATGTGCAACTATGAGGAGAAGAAAAAAAAAGAAAGGAACATAAACCATGCCCAAGAGATTAGAACACTCGCGGGAAACCCCATGCAATTGAGATTAAAATAAAAAATTAATATTTTTATAAAAATTAAAAAAATATTACTCTATATTTTTTTTAACAAATTTTACTTAATTTTAATTGAAATCTACTTTTGATATTTTCACATAACCGTAAAATATGTATATATATTTTTCTTGAATAATCATATTAAAATTGAATAAATTTGATTTAAATCGAATGAGAGATAAAATTTTGTTGGTATTTATTTTCTTCGTACACTCGAAATTGAGGTTTAGACTGTGGAAGCCCATTTCATGATTAGCAAAAAATAAATAAAAAAAAAGACCGGAAGTAGACACAATAATTGTTTGGACCAAATCGAATCAAATCATAATCAATGGTTCAAGAAACTATTGATCGGTTCACAATTCGAAACTAGATCTGTATCTATAAGATTTTATTTCAATTTCCCGTTTCGAAAAATTGAGAATGAATAGTTCAAAGTAGTGGTTCTTTTTTAAAAACAAAAAATAAATATTGTGTTCAAACTAGTGGTTATACTAGAAAAGAGGATAAGAAAAATAATTATAGAAAAAAAATATTCTATATTATGGTGCTAGTTCAATTGTGATGAGATACAGTAAAAATAAAAATATTTCATTCCTTTTTGTTTGACAAATGGTGAGAATTTCACCGGGACTTGAATCCTACTACAGGTCTATGAGAAAATTGTTAAAGAATCACTAAGGTCTTTATCTTCTCCCTTCTAGACAATCGTAAAATAAAGAAATGGTAAATATATTCAAAACAATTATGTATTTATAAAATGTTATCTCAATTTATCGTATTTCTTTCACTAAAAAAAAAAAAAAATCATCCTATTTCATCATATAGGGGATATGATATGGTTCCAAAGGATGAGCACATATGGATAATTCCAATATGATTTCATTCTCGAATAAAAATCCATTTTTAACTTTCATTTTCAAATTTATAGTTAAAACTATTTAATATCTCTATGGGGGTAAGAAGGCAAGTAAATTACGTGAGTTTTAATTCTATAATTTTGGCGGTCCCCGGTGCATTTGACTTGACTAATGAATGCATACGCGCAACCCAGATTCCTTGTTTCTCTTGCTTCTCTGCTTTCTAAGCCTCTGTTCCCTGTTATTTCCTTCTTGATTTCAGCCATGGGAGAACCACTTCTGGCTGCTTATCTTCAAACTCTACTGGATAAGTTGGACCCGCTGTTGAACTTTGCCCATCAAGAGAGATTTATATCTAAGCTCAGGACTTGGAGATCAAAGCTGCTGCAGTTCAGGCTTGTGCTATCTGATGCTGAAGAGAAGCATATGAGAGATAGGGAAGTGAAGAAGTGGCTGGATAAACTCCGAGACCTAGCTTACAATGCGGATGATGTGCTGGAAGAGTTGCGCCATGAAGCTCTGCAACAACAGAACAACTCGTCGTCAGATACTGCAGCTTGCAGCAGTCAACTACAAGACTTGCAGGCCCAGATACAGGGGATCACCAAAAGTTTTTCAGATATTGAACGGGACAAAAGGGATTTGGGGTTGAAGGAAAGACCTGGAGTCAGGTCTAGCATCATCAATAATCGGTCGTCGACAACCTCGTTGGTCGACTCATCACAAATTGTCGGGCGAGAAAAAGACATAGATGCAATACTCAAGTTGTTGGACATCTGTGAAACCCCCAAAGCTGAAGAAAAACCGAATCGTGTGTTTGGCATGGGAGGATTTCAATCTAATAGCATCAACAAACATGGGAAGCTCGAACTTTCTTCAGGTTTGAAAGCACCTTACTCAGAAACCCTCGTAATACCCATAGTTGGCATGGGTGGTGTTGGTAAGACGACTCTGGCTAAATGCATCTATAATCACAATACTTTGGAAAATTCTTTTGATGCCAAGGCGTGGGTTTGTGTTTCTGACAAGTTTGATATAATTGGTGTAACAAAAGCAATTTTGTGTCAAGTTGCTAATGGAGATGCTATTGATGTCAATGATCTCAATTTGCTTCAAGTAAGATTAAAGGAAAAAATCTCTAGGCAGAGATTTTTAATTGTTTTGGATGACATTTGGAATGAGGACTATGGAGAATGGGAAAACTTATTTATTCCACTAAAATTTGGGCACCCAGGATCTGTTATAATTGTCACTACTCGAAGTTCAAAAGTTGCCTCAATCACCGGCAGCACTTCCTCTTATCCTTTGAATTTATTGAAGGGCGATGAATGTCTGTCCATATTTGCACGACATGCATTGAGAGCTGAAAATTTTGATGCACACCAAAATCTTAAAGTCATTGGGGAGAAAATGGTAAGAAGGTGTGATGGCTTACCATTGGCAGCCAAGACACTTGGTGGGCTCTTGCGTGATCAAGATCAAGCAAAGTGGGAAGAAGTGTATGGTAGTTCATTATGGAGTGGTTCAATAAGTGAAAAGATTGCTCCAGTTTTAGGGTTGAGCTTCAACTATCTTCCTTCCCATTTGAAATTGTGTTTTGTGTACTGCTCAATTTTTCCAAAAGATTATGAATTTGATAAGGAAGAGTTAATATTGCTATGGATGGCTGAAGGGTTTCTTGGGGAACCAAATGAGCAGAAGCAAATGGAAGACTTGGGTCATAAATATTTTCATGACCTATTATCAAGATCACTTTTGCAGCAATCAAGTCATGACTCAACAAAATTTGTGATGCACGATCTTATTCATGATTTATCTCAAACAGTTGCAGGAGGAGTTTGCTTTAGGATGGAAAACAAGGAAGAAGAGGATGTTGATATAGAAGCATTACGTCATTTGTCATATCCTCGCGAAAGAATTGAGCCTAACAAGAAGTTTGAAATTCTGAAAAATACAAACAGGTTGCGAACATTGCTAGCACTCCCAACTCAAGAACGATATAACATTCTACGGTCGCAAAATATGCTACCACCAAATTTCATCAATTTGTTGCGACAATTAAGGTACTTAAGGGTGCTTTCACTAAGTTTTTATCCCATCTATGAATTACCAAGCTCAGTTGTTGATTTAAAGTACCTTCGATATCTTAATTTATCCTATACTTCTATCGAGATTTTACCTGAATCTTTGTGTGGTCTTCATTCTTTACAATCTTTGATATTAAAACGGTGCTTTTGTCTTCAACAATTGCCTTTGAGATTGAAAGATCTTGCTAATCTTCGTTACCTTGATATCTCTCATACAAATGAGCTACGAGAGTTGCCACCTCATGTGTTGGACTTGAAATTTTTTCGAAAATTGACAAAATTTGTGGTGGGTGAACGTTGGGGATTTGGGGGGCTAGAAAAGGATTATCATTTGCCCGGCGATCTAATGATTTCAATATTAGACAAAGCGGAGGATGTTGAGGATGCTCTCGTGATCAACTTGATGAATAAGAAAAATATTGAGGAGCTAAAATTTCAATGGGGGCTAAATTTGAACGACATTGAAAATGAAGAGAGCCAAGTTCAGATTCTTAACTTGCTAGAACCACGCAAGATGTTGAGAAAGTTAGAAATTGAAGGCTATAATGGTGTGACTCTTCCGAAGTGGATTGGTGATTCCTCATATTCAAAGTTGGTGGATCTCTCTCTTATCAATTGCAAAAGATGCGTGTCATTGCCATCACTTGGCCAACTGCCAGTGTTAGAAAATTTGAAGATCGAAGAAATGTTAGAAATCGAAACAATTGGAACAGAGTTATGCGGAGAGGCTTCTCAGCCCTTTCCATCCTTGAAGACATTGAAATTTGAAAGAATGCCAAAATGGGTTAATTGGTCTCCCCCAGTTGGTATTACGTCGCTATTGTGTCTGACAATTATAAATTGCCCTCGGTTGGTACTCCCCAAATTGCCCTCTCTAACACACTTGTCCATTCATGGCGGATTCAGAAATGTGGTTCGCTTTCCATTTCCAGCACAAGAGTCTCAATCTCTGCTTCCTCCCACTCTAACCTCTCTCTTCATCGGAGGTTTCCCAAATTTGGAGTCGCTGCCATCTTCTGCCTTCCGAAACCTCACATCTCTTGCTGAACTCCATTTCTCGGATTGCCCAAAGCTTCAGTCTTTGCCGATAGAAGCACTGCCTCCGTCGCTTGGGACGTTATCGATCTTGAGGTGTCCAGAACTGAAGCCCAAATGCAAAGAGGGAGGTGAGTATTGGCCCCGTTTATCCCTCATCCTCAGAGTATATATCAGTTGACGAAAAATTGGATAAAAAGTGGCGGTGCTCAACTCAATGCATTTTCTCCCTTCACCAAAAGGTATACGATTTTACAATGAAATTGCTCTTTCTTTTTTCTCCAAATTGAATTATCAATATTCATAAATTACCAATTCCATCCTGATTTATGACTTTTACCCATCCTTCTCTGTGTTGCATTTGTGCTTTCTTTACTTTTTTTTTTTCTCATGATTTCCTAATTTATACCAATTTCATCCTCTAATGAGGTTTTTTTTTTCCTTTTTTTTTCAGATTATTTGGTATTTTTCTATTTTCTAATTTATCAAGATTAATATGTCTTGTATTTCAGTTAAGTTGAGGTTTAAAACATTTCAAAGGAGAGAAAGCCTTAGTAATTCAGTTCCTTCCCTGCCAAAGGAGACGAAGAAAGACTTGTTAGCATTCTCTCCGAGGGCAAAATGGCTGAAGCAATTCTGTTAAGCATCGCAACTGGCATATAGAGGAAATTGGATTCAGTTGCCCTCAAAGATTCCAACAATGAGATTGCTATAATGCGTGTTGGTTATGTATGCCCGATGAGGGGCATTTTGGTCATCCTTGGGATAATGGGGTAACTCCCATTATCCCATTTACCATTCCATAATTAACCACTAATAATGACCCATCTAATGCCTTGGAACATGGCTACGGGAGTTGGGATTCCTTACTCTTCAATTGGTGAAATGAAGGTGAGAGGCTGGTGTGTGTTCTTCCATTGGCGTGAACAGTAACAATGGAGGAGAGAGGCTAACATCACACTTCTCTAGAGAGAGAAAATAGAGAGAGGGATGGAGATTTTCGCGTAGGAAAATCTCCCATCGTCAAACGATTCACCGGACACGAGGGTTGCGGCGTTGTGACACTGTGGTGGTGATTCAACTAACATCGTGATCACCATCCCGACTGCGAAATCGGATCAAGGAAAGTGCCGCTTGAAGATTATACGAATTGAGGTACCCTAAACCCGATCTATTTTATTTTCCGAAAATTATTGTATGCTTCCGCTGCATGAGAATCCTAATTAAATCCAACAATGCGGCATTTCAAGGGTGATCTTCAAAGGCTCTACAGCATACTTTCCACCATAAGAGCTGTGCTCCTCGATGCAGCAGGAGAACCTTCAGCTCAAGGATTGGCTTGAAATGCTTCAAGAACTTCTATACGATGCCTATGAATTGATGAATGACTTGTCGACGGAACCCGGTTGAGGACCCCCCAAATCTGTAAGTGTTTTCTTCTCTTCTCCAAAGTGGCTGGCTTATTGTAATAGAACTACTCATAGATTTGGGGATATGCTGCAGAGATTGGATGTAGTTGCAGCAGAGAAAGACAAGTTTCACTTGAAAGAGCAATCTGAAGAGAGGTAGATGATAAATTTAAAGTGGAGGCAAACTCATTCTTACTTGTGTCCCCAGAGTGTAATTGGAAGAGACGAAAAAGAGGCTATTGTACAAATCTTACTGCATTCTACTTTTCATTGATGTTTCGGTAGTTCCAATTATTGGAATTGGGGGGCTCGGAAAGACCATACTTGCTCAACTTATTTACAATGACAAAAGGGTCCGAAAGCATTTTGAGCTCAAGATATGGCTGTGCATCTCTGATGTCTTTGATTAAACTCATTATTGAAAATACACCGGAGTCCCATCACTCAAATGAAACCTGCAAAACTTCATGTGGAAGAACTGCAAAAGCCTCCAATGGAAAATGTAGATGGAAAGGTTCATCTACTTATTATGGATGATGTCCGGAGTGAAGACCGCCCAAAATGGCATCAGTTGGAGAATCTGTTACTGGGTGGTGCAAGCAGAAGCAAGATCATAGTGACTGCAAGATCTTTAATGGTTGCGGTGGCTGGGATGAAATGTAGCTTCTGCAAATTAAAGGGTCTTTACTTAAACAAGTAGCCGCTGCATGTTGTCAGGAAGAAGCAGAGGCGCAAGGATAAAGTAGGTGTGCCAATTTCTTTTTGGGTTTTTTCTTTTTTTTTTTCATGTCCTATTTCTTGTTATTTATTTTTCTTTTCCTGTTCTGGTAACTCTTGTTGAATTTCCATATGTTCTGTAAATTTTCTGCAATGCAGCGTTTGTTGAGATTGTCTGGTTTGGGATTCTGTGCCTTACATGTTCTAATCTTAGAGAATTGCCAAAGGAGATAGGAAATTTGAAGGCACCATAATGAGAACAGAGTTGTAAGAAGAAGCATATTTCCCACAACCTGAAGAACTCAAGTTTAGTTGAATGCGGAAAGCGAAGGGATTGCAGAGGGAGAAGATGCAGACTCTAACATTGTCCATTTTGTCCACAGGTCTCATTGATGCCACCTTATTTATTTGTTAAGGAACTCAGAATGAACATGGAGAGGATCAGCTGGAAGCTACTGCAGCAGGCAAGTGCTTCATTTCTTTCTTCTTTGTTGTCCTCAACTTCCCATTCCATTCCTGAACACATGTTCTAATCTGTGGCGGAGTGTGATAATCTAGTGTCCCTTCCTGAATGGGGGCCTCCCAGCCTCCAATACCTTTACTTTGGGGACTGCGAGAAGGTGGAGAAGTAAATGCGGGATGAGTCCCCCCCCCCCCCCCAAAAAAAAAGGATTGCCCTCTCTAACACACTTGTACATTAAGGGTAGATTCAGAGATGTGGTTTGCTTTCCATTTCCAGCACAAAAGTCTCTGCTTCCTTCCACTCTAACCTCTCTTATCATCCTAGGTCTCCCAAATTTGGAGTCACTGTCATCTTCTGTCTTCTCGCTGAGCAAATCTGGGGTTGCCCAATGCTTCAATCTTTGCCGAAAGTAGCACTGCCTCCATTGCTTTCGAAGTTATGTATCTATGATTGCTGAGAACTAAAGCCCAAAGGGAGATGAGTATTGGCCCCGCTTATCCCTCCTCCCAGATTGATGATCAAGTCATCGGTTGATGAAAAATGGATGAAAAGATGGAGGTGCTCAACTCATTGCATTTTCTCCCTTCACCAAAAAGCATTTGATTTTACACTGAAATTGCTCTTTCCTTTTTCTCCACATTGAATTACCAGTATTCATAAGTTGCCAATTCCATCCTCTCATGAGGTTTATGACATTTACCCATCATTCTCTGTCTCTCTGTTTTTTCATGATTTTCTAGCTTGTAGCAATTTTTTTATTCATTTTGGGATCATGGTTGATCTTCTCAACCTTGAATTTGGTGCTATTGAAAATAGCATCATTCATAATGGTTGAGCTTTTTTTTTTTTTTTTTCTTGGAGGATCGAGCAAAGGAATATATAATTTGATTATGGTGCTATTCTCTATATTCCTGGGTTCTCAATCTATTTAAATTTATCATCGGGATAGCAATCTTAAGAAGTGTATATACTTTATAGTTTTAGTTCATAAAGTTATACAAACTTAACCTAATTTTTGTCATCTATGTAGCATTTATATGTTTGATTTAGTTTGTCCATATATATTGAACTAAGCCAATTCTTGCTCCTCCTGATTTGTAGTTGTTTATTATTTTTTACTTGTTCTTGTGCATCTACATAAGATTTGGTTATACTAATTTTTCAATCCTTGTCCTTGCAAGGGATATATAAAGGTTGTACATAATTAATCTTCCAATTGTTGGTGCAGAACCTCTATATGTGGAAGCTCATTCTTTTTGCGCTGAAGATGTCTCGGTGAGACTTTGGTTGCAAAGTCAAAATCCATGCTTCTAATCCTTATTCGTGTATACCCTTGTTCATGTTTTCTGAACTCCCCTTTGTGTGTTGAGAGAGTTCTTAGATTAGCAAAGAGCAGAAGCTTTTAGCTTAACCCGCCAACAGTTTACTTGTTATGTTTAAACCACTAAGCATTGAGAGCATATTTGTTGCAACACCAATATGAGGGTTAGAGATTTGATCCATACAAATACAATTCCACTGCATATCGAATAATATATTATCTTTTGTAATAAAAAATTGTTTTAGTTCTGCAATTTTAACCTTTTCGAACTCTAAAAGCAGTGTCCCATGACATTAAAGAATTTTTGTAGCATTGTTTTCATTAGGAAATGACATTTCTAAAAGATTCAGAGATGGATCATTTCATGAGAAAAATACTATTTTTATTTGCTCTCTCCTATTGATAATAGACTTTCTCATCTAAAATACATGACTCTCTAAGGTTTGTCAGTAATCAAAAAATTTGTAGAAAGTCGATCACCTTTGTGTTGATTAGTCTTCCAAAGATAATAAATAAAAATGGTTAAGGTGTCCATCACCTTTGTGTTGACTATTCTTCAAAAGATAATAAATAAAAATGGTTAAGGTGTCTATTATCTTACCTTAGTGTTGATTAGTCTTCGAAAGATAATAAAAAAAAATGACTTGTGGCCCCGGCTAGTTCAAGACAAATTGCAAATTATTACACTTAACTTGGGCCCATTGGCTCGTTCAGCTCCACACATTCAATGTAGGGCCAGACAGGACATTTTTGCTCTTGTGGTCTAACTGGGGCAGCTGTTCTTTTCCAAAAGGTGATTAAGCCCTCTACAAGCGAAGCATATGGTGACAACTTCATCCTTATCAAAGTCTGAATGGGTTCCAATTATTCCGAGCTAAAATCTTTATTTTACATCTGCAGTGACATAGAGTTCTCTATATGAGGACTCGAATGAACAGTTGAATAAAATTTTCTTTTGTAATAAAAAATTAATATATTATCTTTTAACAATATCATCACAAACTTTCTTTTTCATATTTTATGTTTTAGATAATTATATTTTTTGTATTTATTATATTTATATACACATAAATTCATATGTTTATAAATTCAAAATCTTTGCACCTGAACTTAAATCATTGCTCCGCCACAGCGATGTTGATGAATCTATTTGATCAAACCCATGTAAATGTATGGGGAAAAAAATCCCAGGAGAGGCTTGTAAATTCATAAATATAATTATCCTCGTAATATTTGGTATTAAGGTTGTAACTCTTATTAAAGTGTTATTGTAACTTAGCTTCTACCATTACAATGTATGAGAAAAGATTTGCTTACGGCGACGCTAAAGAGTTGAATCCAATTAACCTTGTAACTCTTACAATTAGGCTTATAACTCTCGCTTAAAGATTCTAATTTACATTTTACCAATGTCATATGTATTATACATGGAAAAATATTGTAGAGAGAGGCTTATAAATTTAGGACAATTATTGTTGTAACCATTGCAATTATGGTTGTAACTCTTGTTTAAGAGTTGTAACTTGGCTTTTAAAATGTAAAATGTAACCATTGAAATTTTGAGATTTTGGGGTGGAAGCCCTCGAAAATCTACTACAAGACCTGTAAAGAGAAGAGAATGATATTAATTAAGTTATATTTCAATGACAAAACCTTTATCAAATATATAACAACATAAAATTTGTATGGTCACCCTATGTATGTGCTTAGGAATATTTCGTTAATTTCTTGTAAATGAAATTTTAATGATTAATGGTATTTTTTAGACTTAGGTAAATAAAAAATCAAAGTGAGGGTAGCAAAGAAAAGGCAAATAAGAGAAAGAGGTGTGTTTTGATTAATTTTGTATTTAGACAAGCCCACCAACCCACCAACCAAACAGACCCTTCCCATAATAGTAATTGTAATAATAAAGTCACAATGATACTAAAAAAAATATATCACATTTCTTCATTTCCATATTTTTTTGTTCATTCCCTCTCTTCACAAATTGTCTAGTGTGACATGTTCACGTGATCTTCAGTTACATTAAATATAAACAAACAATTCATAATATGTATAAAATTACAAATTATATTATTATTATTAAAATAGGAAAGAGAACGCCTGAATTCATCACACTAAATAAGTAAACAAACAATTTTGTTTTGGTTTGTAGAGATTCATTCAAATTTACTTTTTAATCCCATTCAAAAAAAAAAGTAAAAAAATAAATAAATTCTAGACATTTCTAAACTATTTTAGTCTCTTCTTCGTCTGTAAAAATAAACAAAATTTCTCTCCTATCTCTCATCTCCTCACTCTGGTTTCCTTCTCCTCCTCAAGTTTCTCCTTCCTCTATCCCACCTAACATGCCATTCAAACCCAGCAACCACCATCTATCTCTCTCTTACATAGGATGAAAAAACTGTTTGGAATTTTTTAAAATTCAAATCCCATGAATTAATGCATTCAAAATGAAATTAGTGGGGGAAACATAACAAAAAAAAAATTAAATGTGATAAAAAATGAAAGAGATTTGAACTGGGATGCATTTGGTCGAATTTTGGTATCCCATTCAAATCTTTACACAATTAATCTTGTTTTTCATTTTAAATATTTACAAAATTAACTATACACAATTATAGGGTTTTAACGAGTTTTTGATAGTTGAGAACCTATATAAAACCCCTCATAGTGTATTGGGTTCCTAAATCCAAATTTCAAAAAACTCCATATATCTATTGAGTGAAATTGAGGATTTAGAAGACTTGTGCATATTCTAAGAATCATTTTGGTACTATCACAATCGTTAGAGATCATCGAAATCAAGAATGGCCAGAGGTATATCCGATCCTCTTTCTCAGATTATTTTTATATTTAATTATTATTGTATTTGATATGCAATATGACAATTTAACATTTGGTATCAGAGCATTTCAAAATTCTGATGAATTTCAAAATTTTTCAAAAATTAGGATTTTCGGATTTTGAATATGTGGCCCAAAAATCTTGATTTTCTGAAAAATTGAGTCCAAAATTGAAATCCTTGTATTATTACAATTAAAACTATATTTTCAAAATTATTTTGAAGAATTTTTACACTTTTCGATGGTTTTTCCAGCATATAGACTCGTCGGAAGCCATTGGTTCTGAGTTGGGACTCTTGGGGTCCATCGGGTGAAAATACCAATGTTAAAAGTGTATAAAAATAAAACAAATGAGCTATGAAGGATATTTTAAAAAAAATTATAATATTTTAAATATTCATTTATTTAATGAATGACCATGTGGCCAATTTTTTTCTTTTGGGAATTATTTATGTTTTGTATTAAATGATTTCCTTAAATAAATATTTTTTTTTGGAGACACTTGTTCCAAATTCATAAATGGGTCATTCAATTTTTGTTTCAATTAAGTCCCTACAATACATTTTAAAAGACCTAATAAAATTTGAAATGTTTCATATTAAACCTTTGAAATAATTTTGTATATAATGGAATGTACAAAAATATTAAAATATTTTTGGGACGAAAAAAAAAAAGAAATTTGAAAATTTTTCAAAAATTTTTTCAAAATTTTCAAAACATTTTCTAAATCCAAATTTTAGAAAATTGTGCATAAAATTAAATTTGGATATATTTTGTACATAAGGGGAGGTACAAAATTAATAAAATGCATTAGGTAATTTAATTGCATTTTTATTTTATACGCCTTAATATGACAAAATTAATTAATATTATTTATCCTTGTGATCAATATAATTTTTAAAATTAATTAGAATTTATCCACAGCAGCCACAATTAAATAGAAAATTATATATAAAAATATGATCACATTAAAAAAAGAATGAATTTGTGATAAAAATTATTTTTATGTAATGAATCTTGTCTCATAGAAATTTTTGTTGTATGAAAATAATAAAATGGAATATAAGAGATCAAAATAGTTATTTTCAATAATAGTTTACTTAATTGAAATCCCTTTTTTATATAATACTATAAGAACGGTTAATTTAGTGTATGTCTAGGCTAATTCTATAAAAAAGCCATAGATAACTCTAAGACTGACTGGTTCTTAAGCGGTTCCATGTGACTCACTACCTACCTGAAACCTACCTGGTATACTAAAAAAGTCATCTTATAGGGCTAAGTAAAAAAAGATAAAACAATCAAGAAAAGACTAACTATTTGTAGTTTTCAATTAATCCACAGGTATTAGGGAATGATCTATTTTTGATAAATTTTATTATAAAATTAAATAAATCTAATAGAATTAGAAATTTAACTTACAAGCAATTTCAATGTCATAGATTTATTTTCATATGTTTGTATTGATAGACATATATTAAATGTTTCACATATAATTAGTAAGCATGTTTATTTATTTTGCAGTATTCCAAACCATAGATTTGAAATCTGATTTTCCTGATTTGAATGGAGACATTATGAGGAATGGAGAAAAATTATACTTCTCCATTTGGGTTGTTTGGACATTGACTATGTTATACGGAATGATGAGTCACCTCCAGTAACCGATACTTAGCTCTATAGGCGAAAATACTCTTTATGCAAAATGAGAGTGATCTAATCATCTAAATATAATATTCATAAAGAGAAAAATTTCGTTTGGTATTCGTGGTTCAGTCAACCAGTATAACAATATTTGTACTCTTCTTAAAACTATAGATGAGCAATTTACGGTATCGGAGAAATCTTTAACCAGTACCTTAATTATGCAATTCTCTTCTATGAGGCTAACTACTATCCACGGTGTGTGCGAGCACATCATGTGGATGCGGGACATTGCGGGTCAACTAAAGAATTTGGAGGTTGAGATGTCTGAATCCTTCTTTGTGTAATTTATTCTGAACTCTCTCTCTTATCTCACGATCCTTTTAAGATCTCCTACAACACATATAAGGAGAAATGGTCCATCAATGAATTGATGGCCATGTGTGTACAGGAGAAACGAAGGCTACGGATGGAGATAATACAAAATTTTGTTAGTGCACATGTGGCAGTATAAGGAAAGAAGAAGGGTAAGTTTAAGCCAAATCAAAGAGCACAATATTAAAAGCGGACATAAAGAAAGAGTCCAAGTATTTTTCTGTGAAAAGAAGGGACACATGAAATATAATTATGTCAAGTACAAGCGGTGGCTTGAGAATAAAGGTATGAAAATTTCATTAATTTGTTATGAATTTTACATGACTGAGATTTCTCATAACACATAGTGGATTAACTCAGGTTGTACCTCCACATTACAAATGTGTTGTAGGGCTCGCAAAGCCTAAGAAAACCAATGGATCGTAAACAACTCATTTATTTAGGCAATAAGATGGACTCATGAGGAAAAACCATTAGAGATTGCGAACTCATATTGGCTAGCGGACATGTCTTGAAATTGGAGAGAGTATTTTATATACCTAAGTTTTCTAGGAAGTTAATTTTCATTTCAAAACTCGTACAATTTATTTATTTATTCTTTTCAATTTAATAATAAAATGATATTATTTTATGGTTCAAATGTCGTTGGTTATGGTCCATTATTAGATGGAATCTATATTATTACTTTACAAGATAATGCTTGCATGAATGTAACACATACAAGGGTTAAAAAAGTGTCATTGAGAAAAATTCTTTCATGTTGTGGAACCAAAGATTATGACACATCTCATAAAAAGAATAGAAAAATTTGTAAATGATGAGGTATTTGATACTCTATCATTTAGTGATTTTGAGACTTTATAAACTGCCTTAAGGGAAAGTAAACCAACAAAACTCAAAAATGTGCTAAGAAGAGCTCAGAATTGCTAGACATCATACATACGGATATTTATACTCTAGTTACAGACTCATATAATTAAAGTTATTTCATCTTATTTATATATAACTATTTACGATATATATATCTCTATATCCTTCATCATAAGGACGAGATATTGGATACTTTTAAAATTTTTAACGCATTAGTAGAGAAACAATACGATAAACAAATAAAAATCGTGAGATCAGATAGATGTGGAGAATACTATGGAATGTATACTGAGGATGGACAAGCACCAAGTCCACTTGCAAAGTTCCTTTTAAAAAATTGGAATTATTATCCAATACACCATATTTGGTTCACTTGACCAGAATGGGATAGCTGAAAGAAGGAACATGACTTTACTTGATATGGTTAGGAGCATGATGGTTAGCGCAAAATTATCTAAATTCTTATGGACTGAATCTCTTAAAACTACAGTGTACAACCTAAACAAGGTTCCAATCAAGATAGTAGCTAAAACTTCTTTTGAGTTATTTAAAGGTTAGAAATCTAGTTTAAAATATGTACGCATTTGAGGTTGTTGTGTAGAGATCCACATGAAAAGAAATTAGATCCAAGAACCGTAGTGGATAGTTTGTCGGTTATGCCGAAAAGTCCAAAGGATACATGTTTTATTGTCCATCCTACCACATTAGATTTTTGAAATCTAGAAATGCTAAATGTCTAGAGAATGACTTGATCAGTGGGAGGGATAACTTTTGACAGTTAACTCCCAAAAGAGACCCATCAAGTATCCCATCAAATTCAAGTACCAAGTTAGTTATTATCCAAAATGACTCTCAAGTACCAATGAACACAAATCAGAGTATTAGTGATAATTAAGAAATTTCACAAATAACTGACCAAGATCAAGTGGTCAACTTTCTTCTACGGAGAATGTTGAACCTACATTAAAGAGATCTACTTGAGAGAAAAGGTTAACTATGCCTGATGACTATATGATATACTTTCAAGAGTTTGACTATAACGTCGGAGCCGTAAAGGACCCAGAAACGTTTTCACAAGTATGAGTTTTAAAAACTCGAACTCATAGCTGAATGCCATGAAAGAGAGATTGACTCCATGAGGAGCAATAGAGTTTGAGATTTTGTTGAGTTGCCAGATGGGGTAAAACCTATCAGATGTAAATGGGTTTTCAAAACTAAGACAGACTTATTAGGTAATATCGAGAAATACAAGGCTAAATTTGTTATTAAAGGGTTCACTCAAAGGGAAAGAATTGATTACTTGGAGACATTTTCTCCGGTATCTGGAAAGATTCTCTCCGCATCATTCTAACACTTGTTGCACATTTTGATTTGGAATTATAACAAATGGATGTGAAACTAAAGGAAGAGATTTTCATGTGTCAAACTAAAGGATTCTCCTCTAGTGGTAGTGAGCATTTGGTATGTAAACTCAAGAAATACATAAACAGGCTGAAAAAGGCCTCTCGTCAATGGTATATGAAATTTCACAATGTAGACACTTCATTTGGTTTTGAGGAGAACATTATGGATCAATGCATATATCTCGAGATTAGTAAAAGCAGATTCTATTTTCTTGTCCTATATGTGGATGATATACTACTTGCCACCAATGATAAGGGGATGCCGTATGAGGTTAAACAGTTCCTCTCCAAAAACTTTGAGATGAAAGATTTATGTGATACATCTTATGTTATTGGTATAAAACTATATCGAGATAGATTTCATAAGATTTTGGAACTATCTTAAGAGACTTAGATCAACAAAGTGCTTAAGAAATACAACATGGAGAACTGTTTACCAAGTATAGCTCTGATTGTCAAAGGAGATAGGTTCAATTTGGATCAATACCCTAAGACAGATTTGAAAAGGGAACAGATGGCTAACATCTCATATGTTTCCGTTATTGAAAGTCTCGTGTATGCATAGGTGTGTACAAAACCTGAAATAACGCACGCTGTGGGGATGTTAGGAAGATATCAAAGTAACTCGGATTTGGAACATTGGAAGACTGCAAAGAAGGTGTTGAGATATCTACAAGGCACCAAGAAGTATATATTTATATACAAAAGAATCGACAGTCTGGAAGTAGTCGGGTACTCAGATTCGGATTTTGCCAGTTGTGATGATTCCCTGAAATCAACGTTGGGTTACATCTTCATGTGGCTGGTGAGCTATATCGTAAAGGAGTGTCAAGTAGACATTAATAGCGACCTCTACTATGGAGCTGAGTTTGTGACATGTTTTGAGGCTACGTCACACGCAGTGTGGCTCAAGAGTTTCATATTCGAGCATACAATTTTAAATTCTGTACCTAAGTCATTATATATATTTTGTGATAATTTAGCTGCTCTATTTTTGGTTAAGAATAATAAGAGTGGTAGTTAAAATAAGCATTCGACATAAAATACTTAACCATTAGGGAAAGAGTATTGAAAAATAAAGTTATAATCTGACACATTAACACTGATTATATGTTGACCGATCCCTTAATCAAAGGTATGCCACCAAGTAGGTTTAGGGATCATATTGTAAATATGAGCTTATTGGCTTATTTAAATGAAATCCAGAGTTGAATTTTCTCAATAAAGTTGTGCGCATATTGTTGTCTTGAGATAAATTCATCAACTTTGGATCTCGAATAAACGTAGGGGTTTATTCATAAAGTAAATGTTATCATAAAATTAGAAAATAGAATACATTATAGTACACGAGAGATGACACTCGTTTTTAGAGGACTTATCGTCATGACTCATGTACTCTATTTTCATACAAAATTGACTTGGTTTTAATTTCAAGTTGGTTTGCTGGGTCAAGTGGGAGAATATTAGAAATTTTTTCAAAATCAAATATCATGAGTTAATGCATTTAAAATGAAGTTAATGGGGAAAATATAACAAAAAAAAAAGATTAAATGTAATAAAAATGGAAGAGATTTGAATTGTGATGCATTTGGCTGGATTTTAGTGTCCTATTCAAATTCCTACACAATTAATCTTATTTTTCTGTTTTGAATATTTAATTAAATTTTTATAATATACAACAATAATTTAGGGTGATAATTATATGGTTTTAATGGCTCTTTGATAGTTGAGAGCCTATATAAGACCCCTCCTAGTGCATTGGGTTCCTAAATCCAAATTTTAAAAAACTTCACACCATCTATTGAGTGTTATTAAGGGCTTAGAAGGCTTGTGTACTTTCCAAGAATCATTTTGGTGCTATCACAATCATTGGAGATCATCGGAATCAAGAATGGCCGAAGGCACATCCGATCCTCTTTCTTGGATTATTTTTATATTAATCATTATTGCATTTGGTATGCAATATAGCAATTTAACAAAAACCATAGCAAATCTATATTTGCCCTAACAAAATCTCAGGATTGAATAATGAGATCGATTTCTTAGATGAACCCTTTGCCCTTGAGCTTAACCCACATGTTGATCACAAACTTCTTGTTTATGAAGCTTCCCCCCATGTTGGCTCCTCACACTTCGTCCAAACGAGGTTCATCTCGTCTCTTACTTTTAGGTTTTTGAACACGACAAATTATCTTTTTATATTTTACGATAGCTAAAAGTGTTTTTATAATCTTATAGGCTCACCACGTTTATGTCATTTTATGACTCATATCTTAATTTTCATGTCTCCATTTCTTGGATTTTAAACCATTCAACTTAGTGATTAATTTGAATTTATCTTTGTAGTGTAAAAAAACAAGAAGGATAGACTAAAACTTGATCAAAGGTGGGATGCTTTTTCTAATGAAGATACTTTCCTAGAAGAAGTGAATTTCAAAGAAGCTCATGAAGTATCACTTGAGCTATCTTCATGGTAGAAGTTTATGAAAATGGGGATGCCAATGGGCGAAGTACGTGATCCAAGGGTTATATGCCGACTAACGTTATACTGTTTCTTATTGATTATTATTTGAAGCTATCAAATTCTGTAACCCCTTTATATAATCATTTATATACAATTGTCAAAGTATATATGTTTATATTATCGATCAAATTTTTATTGATTATTATATGTGTATGAATTTATATTATTGTATTAAAATTTACACAATGATTAAAATAAATTTATTATGATGTCATTTTATTATTGTCAAATTAATTAGAAAAATATGATATTATTCACTTAAATGGTATTAGTTGTTCTTAAGCAATTTTAAATGAAAAAAAAAAAAAGAATTTGTTCTTGCTTAAACCATTTATATCCAAGCACAATGTTTGTATTATCATGTACCTCAAAGTTTACTATTTTCTCCTACATGGGAATAATTTGGAGATTTTTTTATTTTTTAGAAAAATAATAATATACGAATGAGTTATAATTTAACTGATACACTATCTACTTCCTTTTAGAGGATTCAAATTTAAACTTCTTCTATGTATTAAAAAAAAAAAGTATGATCTAATGCCCTAACGTAGAAAAGGCCCCTTGAGAATAAAAAGCCATAAAACATCCTCCTTTCCTATAATTTTATTTAATTTTTTAATCTTACTGTCCGTAAAATCAAGCACTTTCCTTTCAGATTCTGATCAAGGAAATCCTGCATGCATCTTGAAAAGTAAATTAAAAAACTATATAATATTAGTAAAATAAGATAACTTTCCATTTCACCGAATAACAAAATATTTTCTAGGAATTTACTTTTTTAAAAAAATCAATGAAATGAACGAAACCTAAAAAAGTTGAAGAAATACATATCCCCCATTAAAGCCCAAGGGCAATGCTATACATAATACCTCAGTGTTTACTATTATGTTCTACAGAGGATCATTTTGGAGAGGATGAATATTTTCACAATTAGTAGGCGTGGGCGAAAATGGTAACCTAAATTAGTGATACAAAAGTATTAGTGAAATATGATAACTTTTCATGCTCACCTAAACAAAATAAAATATATTCTAGGAATTTCTTTTTCTAAAAATAAAAATAAATTCCAATGGAATTAACAAACCCAACAATTTTGGAGAAAGGCATCTTCTCCTTAAATCCAAAGACAATGTTGTATATCATATCTCAAAGTTTACTATTTTGTGTTGACTCATTGAATATTGCTATCTCTTAAATAAAATTTCAGATTCGAATATCATATATAGTAAAAATATGCACTGCAAGAGTTTTATCGTTTGAGTGATAAATCTAGCTCGAATCATATTTAGTCTAACCTAACATGGTTGCTGTGAGAGCTTTGTTATTTGAGGGCTAAATGCAGATCAAATCAGATTTAGTCGATCATATAAAAAATGAGTTAAAAGTACCAATTCAAATTGAATGAGCTACTTGTGTCTATACTTTTTTTTTTCTATTTTTCTTATTTCTCTAACTTAATACTATTTAAAAATTTTGATGATTTACACATGCCAAGTAGTGCAACAACAACAAGAATTTAATCCATTAAAGTTTTGGCCGTTGAACGTTTTGGTATAATGGTGGCACATGGTAGGGCTATGGTTACTTCCTACCATGTACGGAAGCTTTATCTCTTTAATATTTTCTGTTTTTAAAACATTTCTTATATTATTTCAATATTTTATGGTTTTTTTTAGGTTTTATGTTTTTATTTATTATTTAAAACTTTAATTTTATAATTTAGATATAATTGTAGGAAAACAAAATAAACATAAAAATATTAATTTAGGTTTTAATTAATATTTTAGGATTATTTTAGATTAATTTTAAGGTTAGTGATTAAGGTCACGAATTATTTTATTAATTATGTTTACTTTAATGAATTATTTGCATATTTAATTATTACTTTTGTTCTTAATTTTACCTATCTCACGATTATTGATTGCATATTTGATCATTTTAGACTCTTATTATAAATGATGACTATTTTATTATTTAAATAAAATAATTATTATTTACATAAAAGATATTTATATTTTTTTATTTAAATGTTTTCTTACCTTTTTTCATTTCTTTTTTTTTTCAAGTTACCATTTTTCCATATAATTTCATTATTTCTACTTCTCTACGACAAAGGTCACTTCAACATTTTTTAATCTTTAACAAAAATAAGATTTTTTCCTCTTAATCAGAAATTACTTTTCCCACAGCATCAATAACTAACATTTCCCCAACTATCAATTTCAAATCTTATTTAATCTACAAAAAAAAAAAAAAAAAGAAGAAAACCTATCATCATTTTAAGGTATCCTTTATTATTTTATGCATTCTAATTTTATTGCTCGTTTACATCATAAGTAATTATTAATTTAATCAAATTTCACAATTGATTTTTAATTTAACTAAACAACTTTTCTTCACTAAATTTTCAATTAAAATTTTTAAATACCCAATTTTTTTAAATTTCATTTATACAAATACGAAACATTTTTATAAAAACACTGTGCATTGTATTAGTAAAGTAAGATAACTTTTCATTTTCACCCAAATAATATGAAACATTTTTTGAAGTTTCCTTTAAAAAAAAAATCCAAATGAAATAAAGAAACCTAACAAAGTTGATGAAATGCATCCCTATCTTCAATGGAAGGATAAGTTTCTAAAAGCTTCTTTAAGCCTAGAAGCTTTGATTTGTTACTAGATCAACACGAGGATTGTGTTCAATGGCTCAAGTGGGTTGAACTTGTACACAATATTAATTTCAATTTTTTTTTCCCAAAGTCAAGTTTGTTTGCGGTTAATATTTCAGTTGATGATGAAAATGGGGCTGAAAAAAAAATAAAGATACGTGTTCAATTTCAATTCCAATTCTAATATCGAGAATTTAAGTAAATTTAATAAAGTTTAATATTAGATTCATGAGACCATCGAATGAAACCCAATTGTCTATATGTGTAACACTGCACAAAAAAAAAAAAAAAAAAAAAAAAAAAAAAGGGGGCTTAAAGCCCTAATTTCCTTTTCTTTCTCACACTCTTTTATCTCTCTCTCTCTCTCTCTCTCTCTCTCTCTCCCTCCCTCTTTCCCTCTTTCTCCCTTTCTCTTCTCCGCCGTGGCCTCTCTCCCGCCACCGCACGCCGCCCACTGCTCCACCTTCCTCCCGCGATCGCGGCAGCTGCAGCGCCTCCCGCGAGCAGCTCCTTCCTCCACTCGAGCGCTGCCTCCTAGCGCGCGAGCCCAGCACGCCACAGCTCGCGATTTCCCGCGAGCCAGCGCGCGAGCCAGCGCGCCACAGTTCGCGATCTCCCGCGAGCCAGCGTCCCGCGAGCCAGCGCGCTACCCCTGCTCGACCCAGCTCGCGACTCATCGCGAGCCAGCGCGCGACCTAGCTCGCGACCCAGAGCGAGCTAGCGCGCGAGCCAGCGCGCGACCCAGCTCGTGACCCAGAGCGAGCCCTAGCCCGTGAGCGGGCCAGCCCACCAGCGGCCCAAGGCCCAGTCCAGCCGCGGCCCACTGCATCCCGCGGAGCCCGCTGCGGCCAGCAAGCCGGGCTGAGAGCCCGTGAGCCACCAGCGGGCCAGCCAGCTAGCAGCCAGCCCACCGGCCCGCGAGCCCGTGACGGCCCGCGAGCCCGCGACCGGCTTTCCCCTTCGAGAGCTCACCTGCATCTTCTGTACGGCAGGTAACGACTGTATTGATTGAAGTTCTATGGTTTGCTGTTAGAAATTTAGTGGTTTCTAATACATCTGAAGTTTGGGAAATATTACAGGTTTTAAACCAACCCGACGGGCGAACGACAGCTAGGTCTGACACCCGAGGAACCCTAGGTGAGAGATGAATAAATTTTATTGATAGAATCCCTTATTAGGGTTTTAATCGCTATAAATTTGACGATTTGATTAGGTTTGTCTTTTGGAGAGTCGTTGAAAAATAGGGAGTGACCACCCTCCCTAAATATGTGAGTGGGACTCTAATCTCTTGCATAAAATAGTAAAACGTATTTTCTGTCACATTTTCGATAAAACATGCTTTGGTATGCATTCGTTGACGTGTGATATTAAATTTAAAAATCTGTTTTGTGATTTTTGGAGTGTCTTGAATTATATTTACAATGACTATGCATCCATGGTTTGAAATGAATCAATAATTGTGCCATTATTTGAAAATGTATAAATTTCATTTTATACCAATGTATTGATATGCTGCCTTGAAATGAATTTGATGAGACGTATTGGCACGCAAATTTAAAAATGTTTTTGATGAACTATGTGGGTTGGATGCCTACTAGTTGTGCGATGATGTGATGATACTTGTGGGACGTTGTGCCCTGGGACGTTGTGCCCTTGTGATATTATGGGACGTTGTGCCCTTGTGATACTATGATGATTCCGTAGCTACGAAGGGCGTTTGTAGAGGCACGGGTTGCCCGGATACGCTTCTGCAGGAGGTATCCGCAAACGTCATTTATTCTAAAGGCTATAGGCGCGGCCGGTTGAACCCACGTAGGGGGAGGACGTGTGTGACGCCACCGTCTAGCACCGGGCGGGGTCCTATACACGTTGATGAGTTGGCCCCAGCGAGCTCATGGCCAACGTCGGGGTAGAGAGCGTTTCAAAGTCTATGCATAATAAAACCCCCGACGCGCCTGTCCTTGGTCACGGTTGACCTTTGCCAGGACTATTTTTGGCTCGCTCTGTCATTACTTGATTTTAATTGGATGCATACATGCTTGCTATCGTGTGTTTGATTAAATGATTTCAAAATGATAAATATATCATGTTTTGCTGCGAAGTGTAAATTGTTGTTTCGAATGATATTATTTGACACTCCAATTGTTCACCTATGCTATTTATGCTTGATATTACCCCCCTCACTCACTGAGTATCTTCCCATGATACTCACCCCTCTATTTTCTCTCCTCAGACAGGTTGATTGTGATAGAGCGACGCTACAGGCTCTAGAGCGGAGTTGGTATTTTCGACGGTGAGATTTATTTCTAATTTAGTTTTGACCCTGCGAGGTCTTGACATGGAGGTCCGTAGTTGGCCATGTACTTATTTTGGGATGACTGTATAGTTTAACTCTCATATTTCATTTGCATTGAGGCGATTGTACGTACTTGAACGTTACTTGGGAAATGTGATATATATTGTATAAACTTAGGTCCGCTCGATATAGCGGCTGCTCATGCCCTAGTTGGGCATGACAGTAGAGGTCTGTGGCTAGATTTGTTTATAGCCTTGCGTTGTTCTGAATGTTGGCTGTGGTGTTTGTTGATTTTGGAGAGGCCGGGATGGCCATTTGTGTATTGTACAGGATGATTTGGGTTATACAGGTATAATTGTACATGGGAAACCTCCGATTTATGGGGAGGTTCTGCCCAATTTTCTGTAAAAATACAGCCGGCATTCAGGGGCAACGGGCGGCTGTTCACGATCCCGGTTTGGGGCGTGACAGTTTTATTGGTATCAGAGCGTCTAGGTTTGAGAAAAGATAAAAGTTTTCCCAAGTATACGCAAAGTCCTCAATGCATTAGAGAGTTTCATACAGTCATTTAAAGTCCCGTACTTGGCCATAGGCGTATAAGTTCGCTTATTTTATGGAGTTGGATACATAACGCATCTAACTCATTCGAATGTTTTAAATCATAGTTCATTTATTTTTTAGGGGGTTAGTTACGGAGTAACTAACCCTAACTCTTAATTTCTATCCGTTGACAATGTATTTTTTTCGCAGAATTATGCCACCTAGACGTGGTAGGAGAGGTGCTAGATTCGCCTCACTTGAGGGTCTTACAGTGCCTGATACACCTAGGGCACCTGAGGCGCCACGAGTACCAGAGGTTGCTTCCTCTACTCGAGCACGCTCACCGGCGCCACCCCCAGCACCTCCACCGGCCGTTACAGCCGAGATCCCTCCACCACCACTCGACGCCTTGAGACAATGGCAGGAGTGGTGCAGTAGATATGGGGCGCAGATGCCACCACCTTCACTACAGACTCCAGCGGCCGTACCTGCTCCTTCGGCACCGATTCTTCCTTCGGTGGCCGGCCCTTCCGTGTTTACCCCGACCGACGAGACGTCGGCTACTTTGAGGCGCATCCATGAGCTCACTCAGTTAGTGAAAGAGTCACGGCAGCTCGGATGCACAGATTTTTCGGGATCCAGTGATGCAGTAGCGGCGAAACACTGGATCAACAGGATTCGTAGGATCCTTACGGATTTGGGGTTGTCAGAGGAGCTCAGATTGAGAGTTGCTGAGAGACTCCTCGACGGAGATGCCCTCTCGTGGTGGGAGGCTATCCGTGACAGTGCCACACAGACCCTGCGGTGGGAGGACTTTTTACGAGAGTTCGACCGCAGGTACTTTACCCCGTTCCAGCAGGACCGGATGAGGACGGAGTTCCTGCACTTACGTCAGGGGACGAGGTCAGTTTCAGAGTACGAGGCTGAGCTTAGACGACTAGCGGCCTTTGTCCCCGATATGGCTACACCGGTTCAGTTGAGGTTCAAGTTTGAAGATGGCCTCCAATTGAGCATCAGGAAATATATGACGGTGACTCCCTCTTTTACACTATCGGAGGTGATTGATTCAGCGTATCGAGCGGAGGAGATCGTCCGAGCAGAGGCGAGACAGAGGGAGAGTCACCAGAAGAGGAAGACTGGGTCACAGAGTGGACAGTCTTCGAAGAGGGGTAGAGGTTCTGGATATCCCGGAGGTTTTTCTAGCTTCAGACCAGCAGCACCGGGACAGGGACCTCGACCACAGGGCTTTGGGGCACCAGCCCCTAGTGTCTCTACACAGTCTACTACACAGAGACCGCCCTTCTGCCGTAGATGCAATTGTCACCATGCCTTTGGGGCATGTAGAGCCCCAGTTACTTGCTTCCAGTGTGGGAAGCAAGGTCACGTTAGGAGTGTCTGTCCCGATTTAGGTCGGGGAGGATTGACTTTACAGAGTCGTACTGGTACGTCTGGCACAGGCCAGCAGGGGGCACCTGCGCACTCAGCTCTTACCGCTCCCCGGACTGCAGCCGGGAGTAACACAGTGCCAGGATCGTCGCGACAGCAGCCTAGGGCCCAGGCTCGTGTGTTTGCGATGACACAGGAGGACGCACAGGCAAACCCTGATGTTATTATGGGTAATCCTCCTGCAGACCCCTCAGTGTAGTACTTTTGTGTACTTTCTGTATGAGCTTATTGTATATCATGATGTCGATGTACAGTTTTGACTAGTTAAAGCTTTAGAAGCTTAACTAGTTTGATATATATATATATATATATTTATTTGTTCACTTTTCTTCGCATTTTAAATTCTGTTGAAATTTTTCTTACTTTTAGGTACTATGCGAATATTCGGTATCGACGCCCGTATTCTCATAGATACTGGGTCAAATTTTTCCTATGTGAGCGATACGTTCGCTTGTCATTCTGATAGACCTCTCTCGCCACTTGATGCGGAGATTCTGGTAGTCACTCCTCTTGACAAGCATATCGTTCGAGATACAGTCTATAGGGGCTGTGAGGTCGGAATTGGGGAGACAGTATTAGAGGCAGATCTGATTCCGCTCCCTTTCACGGATTTCGATGCCATCCTAGGGATGGATTGGTTGAGTATACACCGGGCTTCCGTGGATTGTTTCACGAAGGAGGTTGAGTTTAGGAGGTTCGAGCAGCCACCGCTAGTCTTCCGGGGTGAGAGACGAGTGTTGCCCCGCAGTATTATCTCTGTTATGAAGGCCAGACGTTTGGTACGCCATGGTTGTGCGGCTTATCTGGCTTATGTTGTTGACACCACCGTTGAGGGACCGAGGCTTAAAGATGTCCCTGTGGTGCAGGAATTTTTAGATGTGTTCCCCGAGGAGCTTCCTGGATTACCACCAGTTCGGGAGTTCGATTTCGAGATTGATTTAGTACCGGGGATCAATCCTATTTCTATTCCGCCATACAGAATGGCGTCTGCTGAACTGAGAGAGCTTAAAACTCAGTTACAGGAACTTCTGGACAAGGGGTTTATTCGTCCGAGCACCTCACCTTGGGGCGCTCCGGTACTGTTTGTAAAGAAGAAGGATGGTACATTTCGGCTTTGTGTGGATTACAGGCAATTGAACAAAGCCACCATCAAGAACCGATATCCCTTGCCTCGTATCGATGACTTGTTTGATCAGCTGCAGGGAGCTAAGGTTTTCTCTAAGATTGATCTCCGTTCGGGTTATCATCAGTTGAGGATTCAGGCCGAAGATGTGCCCAAGACAGTTTTTCGCACCCGATACGGCCATTACGAGTTTCTAGTCATGCCGTTTGGGCTGACTAATGCCCCAGCTGCTTTTATGGATCTGATGAACCGAGTTTTTCACGACTATTTGGATCGGTTCGTCATCGTATTCATCGATGACATCTTGATATATTCACGGAGCGATGAAGATCATGTTCAGCACCTTCGGGTGGTATTACAGATACTTCGTGAGAAGCAGCTATATGCCAAATTCTCAAAATGTGAGTTTTGGCTAAGACAAATTGGATTCTTGGGGCACATTGTCTCCGCGGAAGGTATTTATGTTGATCCGCGGAAGGTTGAGGCTATAGTGAAGTGGGAGCAGCCACAAACAGTTACCGAGATTCGTAGTTTTCTCGGTTTGGCCGGGTATTATCGCAGATTTGTAGAGGGATTCTCCCGGATAGCTGCTCCGTTGTCGAGATTGACCCAAAAGGGGGTCAAGTTTGCTTGGGATGACCGTTGTGAGGCAAGCTTCCAGGAGCTCAAACAACGGTTAACATCCGCTCCTATTTTAGCCCTTCCCACTAGTAGTCGGGAGTATACAGTGTACAGTGATGCTAGCCGACAGGGATTGGGTTGTGTTCTGATGCAGGATGGTCGGGTTATTGCGTATGCCTCGCGACAGCTGAAGAAACACGAGGGTAACTACCCGACACATGATTTAGAGTTGGCAGCCATAGTCTTCGCGTTGAAGATATGGCGGCATTATCTTTATGGGGTAACCTGCAGGGTATTTACCGACCACAGGAGTTTGAAATATCTGTTTACCCAAAAAGAGCTGAATTTGAGACAGAGGAGATGGTTGGAGTTATTGAAAGACTATGATCTCATTATTGACTATCATCCGGGCAAGGCAAACGTTGTAGCAGATGCCTTGAGTCGGAAGTTAGCATCATCCTCACAGTCGACAGAGGAAGCCTACCTTTCTTGTTTAGTGGGACTCCGAGCCTTAGGAGTCAGTTTGACTAACGATGATCAGGGAGGCTTATTAGCCAGATTTGAGGTCAGGCCGACTTTGTTCGACCGTATCAGGGAGCTCCAGAGTACGGATGAGGAGATCCAGTGTATTACAGATAGAGTCCGCAGAGCTGAGGGCGGAGATTTCAGAGTCCGTGATGATGGACTCGTCGTATTCAGAGATAGAGTGTGTGTTCCGGCCGATGGTGATCTTCGACGTGCTATCCTTGAGGAAGCACATTCTTCTGCATATGCTATGCATCCCGGAGGTACGAAGATGTATCGGACCATCAGAGATAGCTACTGGTGGTCAGGCATGAAGAGGGATATAGCAGAGTTTGTGGCACGATGCTTGGTGTGCCAGCAGGTAAAGGCCGAACATCAGCGTCCAGCGGGCACACTGCAGCCTCTTCCTATTCCTGAGTGGAAATTGGAGCATATTACTATGGATTTCGTGATGGGGTTACCGCGGACTTCTACAAGGCATGATGCGATTTGGGTGATTGTCGATCGACTCACCAAATCTGCACATTTTATCCCTATTCGCAGTGACTATTCCTTAGAGGCGTTGTCACGCCTCTACATTGATACCATAGTTCGGCTTCACGGGGTACCTGTGTCGATTGTTTCAGATAGGGACCCCAGGTTCACATCTAGGTTTTGGCCCAAATTGCAGGAGGCATTGGGTACTAGATTGAACTTCAGTACGGCATATCATCCTCAGACGGACGGCCAGTCTGAGAGGACGATTCAGACGCTCGAGGATATGCTTCGGGCATGTGTCATTGATTTTCATGGTAGTTGGGATCGGCACCTTCCACTGGTCGAATTCGCATATAATAATAGTTATCAAGCCAGTATAGGGATGCCCCCGTATGAGGCACTATATGGCAGGAAGTGCCGCACCCCGATATGCTGGGATGAGGTCGGAGAGCGACGTCTCAACAGCGTTGAGTTGATTGAACAAACAAAGGATAAAGTTAAGGTTATCCGTGAGCGGATGAAAGCCGCCCAGGACAGACAGAAGACGTATGCTGATCGTAGACGGCGACCTCTTGAGTTTGCTACGGGAGATATGGTTTTCTTGAGAATATCTCCTTGGAAGGGAGTTATACGGTTCAGGCAGCGGGGCAAGTTGAGCCCTAGATATATTGGGCCCTTCCGTATCCTTGAGAGGGTCGGGAGTGTGGCATATAGATTGGAGCTGCCAGATGAACTATCCCGTATTCACGACGTATTCCATGTCTCAGTACTCAGGAAATACTTGACCGATCCTTCTCATGTACTTGAGCCTCCACCTCTTGAGTTGCGAGAGGACCTTAGCATTCCAATTCAGCCTGTGACTATTATAGATCGGCAGATTAGAAAGCTGCGGAGTAAGGAAATTTCATTAGTCAAAGTTTTGTGGAGAAGTGATCAGGTCAAGGAGGAGACCTGGGAGCCCGAGGAAGCTATGAGGAGTCAATACCCCCATTTATTTACAGTGTAGTTCTCTTTTAGTTTCGAGGACGAAACTTGATTTTAGGGGGTTAGAAAATGTAACACTGCACAAAAAAAAAAAAAAAAAAAAAAAAAGGGGGCTTAAAGCCCTAATTTCCTTTTCTTTCTCACACTCTTTTATCTCTCTCTCTCTCTCTCTCTCTCTCTCTCTCCCTCCCTCTTTCCCTCTTTCTCCCTTTCTCTTCTCCGCCGTGGCCTCTCTCCCGCCACCGCACGCCGCCCACTGCTCCACCTTCCTCCCGCGATCGCGGCAGCTGCAGCGCCTCCCGCGAGCAGCTCCTTCCTCCACGCGAGCGCTGCCTCCTAGCGCGCGAGCCCAGCACGCCACAGCTCGCGATTTCCCACGAGCCAGCGCGCGAGCCAGCGCGCCACAGCTCGCGATCTCCCGCGAGCCAGCGTCCCGCGAGCCAGCGCGCTACCCCTGCTCGACCCAGCTCGCGACTCATCGCGAGCCAGCGCGCGACCTAGCTCGCGACTCATCGCGAGCCAGCGCGCGACCTAGCTCGCGACCCAGAGCGAGCTAGCGCGCGAGCCAGCGCGCGACCCAGCTCGCTACCCAGCGCGAGCCAGCGCGCGACCCAGCTCGTGACCCAGAGCGAGCCCTAGCCCGTGAGCGGGCCAGCCCACCAGCGGCCCAAGGCCCAGTCCAGCCGCGGCCCAAGGCCCAGTCCAGCCGCGGCCCACTGCATCCCGCGGAGCCCGCTGCGGCCAGCAAGCCGGGCTGAGAGCCCGTGAGCCACCAGCGGGCCAGCCCGCTAGCAGCCAGCCCACCGGCCCGCGAGCCCGTGACGGCCCGCGAGCCCGCGACCGGCTTTCCCCTTCGAGAGCTCACCTGCATCTTCTGTACGGCAGGTAACGACTGTATTGATTGAAGTTCTATGGTTTGCTGTTAGAAATTTAGTGGTTTCTAATACATCTGAAGTTTGGGAAATATTACAGGTTTTAAACCAACCCGACGGGCGAACGACAGCTAGGTCTGACACCCGAGGAACCCTAGGTGAGAGATGAATAAATTTTATTGATAGAATCCCTTATTAGGGTTTTAATCGCTATAAATTTGACGATTTGATTAGGTTTGTCTTTTGGAGAGTCGTTGAAAAATAGGGAGTGACCACCCTCCCTAAATATGTGAGTGGGACTCTAATCTCTTGAATAAAATAGTAAAACGTATTTTCTGTCACATTTTCGATAAAACATGCTTTGGTATGCATTCGTTGACGTGTGATATTAAATTTAAAAATCTGTTTTGTGATTTTTGGAGTGTCTTGAATTATATTTACAATGACTATGCATCCATGGTTTGAAATGAATCAATAATTGTGCCATTATTTGAGAATGTATAAATTTCATTTTATACCAATGTATTGATATGCTGCCTTGAAATGAATTTGATGAGACGTATTGGCACGCAAATTTAAAAATGTTTTTGATGAACTATATGGGTTGGATGTCTACTAGTTGTGCGATGATGTGATGATACTTGTGGGACGTTGTGCCCTGGGACGTTGTGCCCTTGTGATATTATGGGACGTTGTGCCCTTGTGATACTATGATGATTCCGTAGCTACGAAGGGCGTTTGTAGAGGCACGGGTTGCCCGGATACGCTTCTGCAGGAGGTATCCGCAAACGTCATTTATTCTAAAGGCTATAGGCGCGGCCGGTTGAACCCACGTAGGGGGAGGACGTGTGTGACGCCACCGTCTAGCACCGGGCGGGGTCCTATACACGTTGATGAGTTGGCCCCAGCGAGCTCATGGCCAACGTCGGGGTAGAGAGCGTTTCAAAGTCTATGCATAATAAAACCCCCGACGCGCCTGTCCTTGGTCACGGTTGACCTTTGCCAGGACTATTTTTGGCTCGCTCTGTCATTACTTGATTTTAAATGGATGCATACATGCTTGCTATCGTGTGTTTGATTAAATGATTTCAAAATGATAAATATATCATGTTTTGCTGCGAAGTGTAAATTGTTGTTTCGAATGATATTATTTGACACTCCAATTGTTCACCTATGCTATTTATGCTTGATATTACCCCCCTCACTCACTGAGTATCTTCCCATGATACTCACCCCTCTATTTTCTCTCCTCAGACAGGTTGATTGTGATAGAGCGACGCTACAGGCTCTAGAGCGGAGTTGGTATTTTCGACGGTGAGATTTATTTCTAATTTAGTTTTGACCCTGCGAGGTCTTGACATGGAGGTCCGTAGTTGGCCATGTACTTATTTTGGGATGACTGTATAGTTTAACTCTCATATTTCATTTGCATTGAGGCGATTGTACGTACTTGAACGTTACTTGGGAAATGTGATATATATTGTATAAACTTAGGTCCGCTCGATATAGCGGCTGCTCATGCCCTAGTTGGGCATGACAGTAGAGGTCTGTGGCTAGGTTTGTTTATAGCCTTGCGTTGTTCTGAATGTTGGCTGTGGTGTTTGTTGATTTTGGAGAGGCCGGGATGGCCATTTGTGTATTGTACAGGATGATTTGGGTTATACAGGTATAATTGTACATGGGAAACCTCCGATTTATGGGGAGATTCTGCCCAATTTTCTGTAAAAATACAGCCGGCATTCAGGGGCAACGGGCGGCTGTTCACGATCCCGGTTTGGGGCGTGACAATATGTTTATTATATTTTGAGATAAATGATTTTATGAGTCACATATGCATATATTTTTTTAATTCTCATTTAAATTGATCTCTTTCCCTTTTATTTTCAAACGATAATTAAATTTGGTTTGAGTCTTAGAAAGAATTGCATCAATTGTATGTATTGTCTAATATATGGACTACAAACAAGAGTATGAATTACATATGATGATTTGAATTATTTTTATTCTAATAGAGCAGCTCGAGCATAGAACCTTTCATTGCTCAACATTTTCCAATTAATTTGACAATATATATATATATATATATATATTTTCTTAGAGATGCCTAATGGAGTGTCAGAAGACAAGAGGCCCGAGCGCTTGAGACAATCCAGTTGGAGTCACATAATTAGTAAGACCACACAAGCCAAAGTCTGCACTACAATTAATAAGAAATTCTGGACGGCAGTCATAGGTAAGTCCCATTTTCAATAAGTGGCTTAAACAAACAGGAACATTCATATTTGTTATTTAATGAAACATTCTCATGTACAATACTTGAAAGATAATTGAGATTTTCTCGTTAGCACACGCTTGAAACCTGTCATTTTGTTAGGCCCTAAAATTTTATTAAAATTAGGAAATACCCTAATTAACGACATAATTTAAACCGAAGCTCAGAGAAAATCAAAACAATCTCATCTCAGATTGAGAGAGAGAGAGAGAGAGAGAGAGAGAGAGGAATTCCGAGGAAGAAGAAGAAACCATTACCTAATAAGAACTGCTTAAATTTTGAAGATCAAAGTACAATTCAGGACATTGCTATAGTTTTAGGACCAAGTTCGGTACCAAAAGTAGGCAATTGAAACTAGTAGAAGCAACTTCATAGTAAAGTTATGCAAAAGTCAGAAGGCATAAGTTTTGCTTGTCGAAGTAGGTTTTGATTTTCCTACGGAATAATCAAGACATTTGGGGGATGACATCTGACCTTCTCTTGATAAAATGAACTATCAACCCCATATAGAAATTTTCTTGAGCCATTATGATTATTTTTTATTTAATATGATTATGAGTAAAAATATATAAATTTACGAAACTTTAAACACGAGATTTTAGAAAATATATTTGAGTAAAAATTTTTTATCACTCGTACATCCCTATAAGGACGAGTTGTTATTACTTCTTTTATTACTAAGAAGATACACTAATGTGACTGGTCCAAAACATTAAATAAATCTATTAGCAAATAAATTTACAGGAAAAAAGAGAGAATCTTTAAAAAGTACATTTCAGAGAAAAAAAGTAAAAAAAAAAAAAAAAAAAAAAGTTATGGGTGGGTGACAATTTATACAAACCCGAATGGTAACCAATCAGTACCAACAAGGTCAGTTGACATGTCCCGGAATGGGGACCCAATCAGGTTAGGTTTTCATTACTGTCCAAACCAATGCCAAGGTTTTTAAAGGTGACGTGCACCAAAATGTAACATCTGTTATGGACTTTATGCTGTCCTCATGCATTTTGGTGCTTGTACAACTCACCCTGTTGTGCCCCCGTAAATTATGGTCGAAAATGACCCAACATGAGTGACCTTATGCTGTGCATGCTTCCTCCTCTCAATGTAATTGATCAATTTTGGGCTCATTGTTAGAACACAACGGCTAAAAAAGTGGGGTCTTTTAGAGATTTTTGAATGGAAAATAGGAATCACACGTTTTCATGAATGCCACTAGCAAATATATTTCATAGTGTCTCTACAATGTGTTTTTCCAAAGTCCGATCAAGAAAATAAAAAGTTTTTCCAGTAACACTTGGCAGCATGAAGACAGATATGGGACAAGTTAGATTAACATGAGATGGGCATGTCAGCATAGCAAAGTTAAAGCATAAATGGACACAACATTCTTTGGAAGTGCATATCATATATATGCATCACATAAATAAGAAAAGTTTAACTAATTTGATTAAACTTTTGTTTCCTTGTATATCACAAATATACTTATGACTGCAGATTTTTAGTACTTAGAATTAGTCCCCCCCCCCATTGCAACTCATAAGAATAACTATCAAATATATTAATGCAGAAGCATTTTCCAAAATTATATTTTGCTTCAGTAATTTTTAACGAATAAATGACAACTAAAAAGGTATAGACAACAAAATCATGGATTAAACTAGGAACAAAAGGATGAGGGAGGAATCCACCTCCTTGGACAGATTTCAAACTCATAGACTAGTTCTAAAGAATAAAAAAGACTTAAAAAATATTGCCGCGGTAGAAAAAAGAATGTCCGAAAACTTTCTTATTTTTACCTATGTAAGAACCTGCAGGAGTTTAAGTGATAGTTTTGTCAATTAATATTGAAATTCACCAAAATTTAGTAATAAGTTCCCTCATTTTTGTAATAGTGATTGATAAGATAACGAGTAATATTCAAGCTAAAGTACAATGGTGTATGTTTTTTATAAATGATAATTGATATAGCACTGATCGATAAACTGAAAGATAGTGCTAAATTAAAGTTACGATGAGACACTATAAAATCTAGATATTTAAATTGAGTCGATCAAAATTGAGTATATAAAATGTACATTTGGTAGCAGTCATCAGAATGATAAAAAATGATTAAGTTAAAAGGATAGAATATACCGAAAAATGAATGTTTTAAATATGTTAGATTTATCATTCAAAACGATGACAATATAGATAAAAATGTGTATCTTAGGATGTGTGCAAGTTAGATGAAATGAAGAAATGTATTTAGAGTTCTTTACAATCTCACGATATCATTGCAGTCAAATGAAAAATTTTATAGATCGTGATAAAAGGTACATTATTAGTATGGCATCAAGTATTACCCATTAGACAACAACAAGAGTATAAAATAGTTATAATTAAAATGAGAATATTCAGATGAATATATGATAAAACTAAAATAGATGAGATTAAAAAATAAAGAGATATGTATAAAGTTGGTAATGAGTTCAAATGTGGATAAAACGAGAGAATATGATTGTTGTTTAATATTGGAAATTTAGTGAATATCGAAATAGACCGTTAAAAATCTGAATACAAGTTATCCGTAAAAATATGAGTGTTAAGAGTTTAATTATGGAGATGATTTTAGATGAGAATGATTGACATAGGTGAATCTAAACCAATTAAATTAATGCACTATTATTATTTCTTTTTTCATTATTTTTATTTTTTAGTTTTATTTTTTCTATTTTTGTCTTCAAATTTTAATTTGATATTATTTTATGTTTAATTTTTTTTCTCTCTCTTCTCTCTTTTATAACGGTCTCTACATCTCTCTTTACACAAAGAAAGGATCTCCTTTATAACCTTTAAAACCGGCTTTCAAATTAGGCACAACTTTCAACTAGAAAATGCAAAAGTCATTTTGACTACTTCACCCAACTCACAAAAAAAAAAAAAAAAAGTACACATTAAAGACCTGAAATTAGAGTTGATGGAAATTCTTAGGTTGCAAAGTCCTTAGTCCATTATTCCAATCATTTCTCCCCAAGTTGGCGGAACTTGCCTCCAATAAGCAAAAAGATTGGCATCTTCGGAAGAGTTGAGTAATTGTACTATCTTAAAGAAATCCATGGTTCGCCTTGTCATCTAGCTAATAATGCCTGTATTTTTTTATGTTTTCCCGAGGCTACTCAATTCCAGTGGGCAGTCCTCCCACAAAAAGAACACCAAAGTAATAACTTCGTTGTCCTGCCGAACTTTTCTGTCATATTGCAGAAGTTGGCATAAAATGTTGCAAACAAATTTCTCAGGGAGGATTGTATTGGATGTGTTAGAAAAGATACGTAAAGCTCTAAGGATAAGAAGTACCCACAAGCAAAAGAAAAGGAAAACAAAGACCAAAACAAGAAATAATAAAGGACTACTTTCCTATCCCTCTTCAACTTCTTAAAACTATTATCTCTATAGGCAACTAAAGCGTGAGGTGAAACTGAAGCACAAAGAAAATGTTGTCCAAGAGTTGAAAAACTCCAATACTTTTTTCTAAAGTCCTTGCACTATGCTCCCTTCAAATACACCAACAAATAGCCACAAGAGCACATCTGCAAAGCAATTAAGTGTCTTTCCGAACTTCAAAACCTCTAAACTTTGTAGGGGGCTCTTGAGACAAAACCCAAGATTATCAGACAAAGCAAAGAGGGGGTTCTGCATCTCTCGCGCAATAAAACAATTAAAATGATTTCTAGCCTCAAAATCCTTGTAACACAACACAAGCATTTAAAGAGATGGCTTTAAAAGGTTTCCTATTTGGTGGTATTTGCACTGATATTGTTAAGCACCATATACCAAGTAAAAGCCTCAACTTTCACATGAGCCTTTGCCAAGCACAAGAAACTTCCACAAGCATCAAGGCTCCAAAACTTCATAGAAAGGATATTACACCCAAAAAAGGTCTTTGTAATAGTTTCCTGTTAAAAATTCTACCAAACATTGTTCATATAGGAAAAGTTGTTGAGTAAAGTGAGTTTATGAGGCTCTAAGCATACTTGAAATGTTATTAATGGCATCTGCCTTGGGGTACATTCCCTAGAGTTTGCAGAAAGATGAAACAAATAAGATAATTTCCACATTTTGCTCATGGGACAGTTCGGATTTGTTAACATCAAGTTAGAAACTTATGCTAGCAGGGCAAAGGTCTTGACAACAAAATAATACACTATACTTGCTTATATTGTTTGGTAGCTGCAAGTTCAATCGCTTCATGAAAGTAGACTTTTCTTCAATTGTTTTTCAATACTTGATATTACATACGATGATTTGAATTATTTTTATTCAATTACAGCAGCTCGAGTATAGAACCTTTAATTGCTCAACATTTTCCAATTAATTTGACAATACATATATTTTCTTAGAGATGCCTAATGGGGTCATCAGAAGACAAGAGGCCCAAGCGCTTGAGCTTAGCTACCTCAGGGACAATCGAGTTAGAGCCACATAATTAGTAAGACCACACAAGCCAAAGTCTGCACTGCAATTAATAAGAAATTCTGGACGACAGTCATAGATAAGTCCCATTTTCAATAAGTGGCTTAAACTTATAGTAACAATCATATTTGTTTTTTAATGAAACATTCTCATGTACAATACTTGAAAGATAATTGAGATTTTCTCGTTAGCACACTTGAAGCCTGTCATTTTGTTAGGCCCTAAAACTTTATTAAAATTAAGAAATACCTTAATTAACAACAGAATTTAAACCGAAGCTCAGAGAAAATCAAAACAATCTCATCTCACATTTAGAGAGAGAGAGAGAGAGAGAGAGAGAGAGGGAGGAATGCCGAGGAAGAAGAAGCAACCATTACCTAATAAGAACAGCTTAAATTTTGAAGATCAAAGTGCAATTCAGGACAATACTACAGTTTTAGGACCAAGTTTGCTACCAAAAGTAGGCAATTGAAACTAGTAGAAGCAACTTCATAGTAAAGTTAAGCAAAAGTCGTAAGGCATAAGTTTTGCTTGTCGAAGTAGGTTTTGATTTTCCTACGGAATAATCAAGACATTTGGGGGATGACATCTGACCTTCTCTTGATAAAATGGACTGTCAACCCCATATAGCAATTTTCTTGAGCCATTATTATTATTTTTTATTAGAAAAGATTACGAGTAAAAATATATACATTTATGAAACTTCAAATACGAGATTTCAGAAAAAAATATTTGAATAAAAATTTTTTATCACTCCTATTTTCCTATAGAGACGAGTTCACACGAATGTGATTGGTCCAAAACATTAAATAAATCTATTAGCAAATAAATTAAGAGGAAAAAATAGAGAATCATTAAAAAGTAAATTTGAGCGAAAAAAAGTAAAAAAAAAAAAAAAAAGGTTATGGGTGGGTGACAATTTATACAAACCCGAATGGTAACCAATCAGTACCAACAAGGTCAGTTGGCATGTCCCGGAACGGGGACCCTATCAGGTTAGGTTTTCATTACTGTCCAAACCTATGCCAAGGTTTTGAAAAGTGACGTGCACCAAAATGTAACATCTGTTATGGACTTCATGCTGTCCTTATGCATTTTGGTGCTTGTACAATTCACCCTGTTGTGCCCTCGTAAATGGTCGAAAATGACCCAACATGAGTGACCTTATGCTGTGCATGCTTCCTCCTCTCAATGTAATTTATCAATTGTGGACTCATTGTTAGAACAGAACAGCTAAAAAAGTGGGGTCTTTTAGAGATTTTTTAATGGAAAATGGGAATCACACGTTTTTATGAATGCTACTAGCAAATATATTTCATAGTGTCTCTACAATGTGTTTTTCCAAAGTCCGATCAAGAAAATAAAAAGTTTTTCCAGTAACACTTGGCAGCATGAAGACAGATATGGGACAAGTTAGATTAACATGAGATGGGCATGTCAGCATGGCAAAGTTAAAGATTAAATGGACACAACATTCTTTGGAAGTGCATATAATATATATGCGTCACATAAATAAGAAAAGTTTAACTAATTTGATAAAACTTTTGTTTCCTTGTATATCACAAATATACTTATGACTACAGATTTTTAGTATGTGGAATTAGTTCCCCCCCCCCCCCCATTGCAGCTCATAAGAATAGCTTTCAAATATATTAATGCAGAAGCATTTCCCAAAATTATATTTTGCTTCAGTAATTTTTAACGAATAAATGACAGCTAAAAAGACGACGAAATCATGGATTAAACTAGGAACAAAAGGATGAGGGAGGAATCCACGTCCTTGGACAGATTTCAAACTCATAGACCAGTCCTAAAGAATAAAAATGACTTAAAAAATATTGCCGCGGTAGAGAAAAGAATATCCGAAAACTTTTTTATTTTTATCTATGTAAAAGTCTGCAGGAGCTTAAGTGATAGCTTCTCAATTAATATTGGAAGTCACCAAAATTCGGTATTAAGTCCCCTCATTTTTGTAATAGTGAATAATAAGATAATAAAAAATATTCAAAATAAAATATCATAGTGTATTTTTTTGTAAATGATAATTGATATGACACTAATCGATAAAACTGGAAGAGTATTAGTGCTAAATTGAAGTTATGAAGAAACACTATAAAATCTAGAGCATTTAAATTGAATCGGTCAAAATTGTGTATATGAGATGTACATTTGGTGGCAGTTATCAGAATGATAAAAAAATGATTAAGTTAAAATGATATGATGTATCGAAAAGTGAACGTTTTAAATATTTTAGATCTATCATTCAAGACGATGACAATATAAATACAAATGTAAATCATAGGATCCATGCAAGTTGAATGAAATTGAGAAATGTATTTGGAGTTCTTTACAATCTTATGATACCATTGCGGTCAAATGGGAAATTTTATAGAATCGTAGTAAAAACTACATTATTAGTATGGCACCAAATATTAGACCATTAGACAACAACAAGAATATGAAAGGGTTGTAAGTAAAATAAGGATATTCAGATGAATATATGGTAAAACTAAAAAAGATGGGATTAAAAATAAAGAAATATATATACAGTTGGTAATGAATTCAAATGTGGATAAAACGAGAAAATATCATTGTTGTTTAATGTAGGAAATTTAGTGAAATATCGGAATAGAACATTGAAAATTTGAATACAAATTATCTATAAAAAATGAGTGTCAATAGTTTAATTAAAAAAAATGATTTTAGATGGGAATGATTGACACAGGAGAATCGAAACCAATTAAATTAATGCACTATTATTATTTCTTTTTTCATTATTTTTATTTTTTAATTTTATTTTCTCTATTTTTGTCTTCAAACTTTAATTTGATATTATTTTATGTTACTTTAATTTTTTTTTCTCTCTTCTCTCTTCTATATCCGTCACTTAAATAACCAACTCCAAAATTTAAAAGTAAAACTCAATTTGTTATTTGTTATTATTACATCACTCTTTACACAAAGAAAGGATCTCCTTTATAACCTTTAAAACGGGCTTTCAAATTAAGCTCCTTGACTCTTAGGCGCTACTTTCAACTAGAAAATGGAAAAGTCATTTTGACCACTTCACCTGACTCATAAAAAAAAAAGTACACATTAAAGACCTGAAATTATAGTTGATGGAAATTCTTAGGTGGCAAAGTCCTTGGTCCATTATTCCAATCATTTCTCCCCAAGTTGGCGGAACTTGCCTCCAATAAGCAAAAAGATTGGCATCTTTGGAAGAGTTGAGTTATTGTACTATCTTAAAGAAATCCATGGCTCGCCTTGTCATCTAGCTAATAATTCCTGTATTTTTTGATGTTTTCCCAAAGGCTCCTCAATTCCAGCGGGCAGTCCTCCCACAAAAAGAACACCAAAGTAATAACTTCGTTGTCATGCCGAACTTTTCTCTCATATTGCAGAAGTTGGCATAAAATGCTGCGAACAAATTTCTCAGGGAGGATTGCATTGGATGCGTTAGAAAAGATACGTAAAGCTCTAAGGATAAGTACCCAAACTACAAAAAAACAAGAATTCTGCGACGAATTTTAGCAACGATAAATATTCGTCACAAATCTGTAACAAATTTAGCAACAAAAAATGGTATCGTTCCAAATTAGTCACTATTTTAGTAACAAAAAAATTTTCATCGTAAATTTAGCAACAAAAAAAATTTTTGTTACAAAATTCGTCGTTGATTTTTGACGAAAAATTTTTGACGCAAAATTCGTTACAAATTTGTGACGAAAAAAAATTTGCTACTAAATTTGCAACGAATTTCAAAATTCGTCGCAAAATTTGCAATGAATAAAAAATTCATCCCTAAATTTGGGACGAACCAAAAATTCATCCCAAATTTTTGGGACGAAATAGAAATTCATCCCTAAATCTGAGATGAATTCGCTTATTCGTCCCAAAATCTTGCAACGAATTTCTTAATTTGTCCCTAAATTTAGGACGAAAACGAATTTGTCCCTAAATTTACGACAAATTTCTATATTTATCGCAACAAATTTGATTATTTGTTGTTAAATTTGTTATAAATTAGCGACAAATATAACATTTGTGGTAAAATTCGTCGCTAAAATTCATTTTTTGAACACTTTTTTAATTACTTGTTTTAGAAATATTTTCTATTATTAAAAAACGATTTGTAAACGGTGATATGCACTAATAGCATATAGAATCTTAAGATATTCACAAAACCTTATATAAAATAATTCATTCATTATCTGTTTATATAAAAGAATGATAATATAGTATAATCTTTTAAATTGGTACATTCATTTTCTATAACTTTACAAATATTTTAAATTGTTATAAAAGATTATTATTGGTATATTTATTTTCTATTCATTATCTATTTAATTTTTCATTCCCAGCACTGATAAATTTATCTTATAAATTTGTTTAAGTATTCGATTTACTAAACTAAGAGTTAAAATAGAAATACTTGTTAATTAATGATCAATATAATGAATGTTTTTTATAATTATATCATAATATGCAAAGATTGTTAATAATTTATCTATTTAGTTTCTATTTTAGTGCATTCAACGAGTTAATTGTTAGAAACCATAAGTATCGTTGTTAAATTCGTTGCAAATTGTAAATAAAAAAATTATTTGATGCTAAATTTGTTGTAAATTGCGACGAAAACACATATTCATCGGAAATTTAGCAACGAAAACGTTCTTTTGTCGCAGATTTTAGCGACGAAAAAAATTTTCGTCCCTGAATCATGGATGAAAAATTTTTTTGTCTCTAATTTCAATATATTCAACACTTCCTTCTCCCTTGCACTCTTACTCTCTCTCTCTCTCTCTCTCTCTCTCTCTCTCTCTCTCTCGCTTTGTTCATTTTCAAATAGCCGCGAAGGTGGTTCTGTGAAGGGATGAAAAAAATTTTCGGCCCTGAATTAGGGACGAAAAAAAATTTTATCCCTGATTCAGGGACGACTATTTATTAAAAAAAAAAAATTAATACAAGCTTCCCACAAGGTATTTTGACAAATGGGAATTCCTGAGATGTGTTTGTGGAAGGTAGTGAAGTGGGTTTAGAGAGTGATCTTTTTTCGAATTCGTTAGAGAGAAGATCATCTGTTGAAGAAGATCATGAAAGTAAAAATGTGGATAAGAAGGGCAATGTTAATAAGAGGGATCTCAATTATGTTGGTAGCTTTCAAGTGGAGAACAATTTATTTGGTTTTGGGAATCATTGGCATGGAGAAAGCTTAAAAGTTGGAGAATGGGAGTTGGAAGCTGGCTTAATTGAAGATGTTTCTTTCTTTGCTTTCCTTGATATTTAAGTTCATATATATCCTAGAGATATTGTTTTGGACAGATTTATAGGAAGATTTTCAGAGGTAATTAAGAGAGGATTTTGCATGTATGAATATTAAAAATTTTAGTGAGTTAGGTGAAGGGAGCAACTTGGGTTTTTTTTAGGTGAAGTGGGGATGGTTGCAATAATCATCAAACTTGGGAAGAGAAAAATGTAAGTAGTGACCAGTGAATGAACGGAAGATTGAAAAATAAAAAAAAAAAAAAAGTTAGTTTGTTGGGTTGCAATTTTCGTTAGCTGTAACAAAACATAGTTGTTGTTGATGAGAAATTTGTAGACCATCTTCTATTAATAAAATATTTGATAATACTCTTTCTCTCCCTCTCTCTTTCTCTCTCTCTCTCTCTCTCTCTCATTGTAGAAAATATTTTGATATATTTATAAAAATTATAAAATTTTAATTTTTCAACTAAAATGATTTTGGTTTGATAATAAATTTAAATGATTTTATTGAGAAATTTAATTATATATTTCTTTATAAAGTTTTTTTTTTTTGATAAATAAATATAATATTTGAAACAACATAAATAAGTAGCAAGCTATTACCGGAAAAGGAAACAAGCACACTCTGAAATGTGCAACCGAGGAGAAAAAAAAAATGGAACATAAACTGTGGAGTGAGAGATTAGAACTCTGCAATTGAGATTAAAATAAAAAAAAAATTAATATTTTTATAAAAAATTTAAAAAAAAAATATTACTATAAGTATAATATATATATTACTCAATTTTAATTGAAATCTACTTTTGTCATTTTCACATAAACTAATGAATGTATACGCGCAACCCAGATTCACTTTCCAAAGCCAATCTTTCTTTTCTTCTTGTTCCTCTTGCTTCTCTGCTTTCTAAGCCTCTGTTCCCTGTTATTTCCTTCTTGATTTCAGCCATGGGAGAACCATTTCTGGCTGCTCCTCTTCAAACTTTACTGGATAAGTTGGACCTGCTCTTGAAATCTGACCTTCAAGAGAGATTTAAATCTAAGCTCAGGCCTTGGATATCAAAGCCTCTGTTCCTTGTTATTTCCTTCTTGATTTCAGCCATGGGAGATTCATTTCTGGCTGCTTATCTTCAAACTCTACTGGATAAGTTGGACGCGCTGTTGAACTCTGACCGTCGGGAGAGATTTGTATCTGAGCTCAGGACTTGGAGATCAAAGCTGCTGCAGTTCAGGCGTGTGCTATCTGATGCTGAAGAGAAGCAGACGAGCGACACGGAAGTGAAGAAGTGGCTGGATAATCTCCGAGACCTAGCTTACTATGCGGATGATGTGCTGGAAGAGTTGCGCCATGAAGCTCTGCAACGACAGAACAACTCCTCATCAGATTCTGCAGCTAGCAGCAGTCAAGTGCAAGACTTGCTGGCTCAGATACAGGAGATCACCGCAGCATTTTCAGAAATTGAAGAGGACATCAAGGATTTGGGGTTGAAGGAAAGACCTGAAGTCAAGTCCAATGGGCCAAAATTAAATTCTAATGAGGTACAGGACATAACACTAAAAGTCCATATACAGAGAGAGAGAGAGAGAGAGAGAGAGAGAGAGAGAGAGATTGTTTTAAAGTCGATCGATCAGAAATTGGCTTTTCGAGAAATCAATTTTAAAATCAATTTTGAAAAATTTTGAAGAAATCAATCTTATATAAATTTTTTTATCATTATTATGGAATAATATTTGAACAAATTAATTTTCTAAAAATCAATTTTAAAATTAATTTTTATAAAAAGGATTCCATTCAATTAAAATCATAATATTTTTCAAAACGATTCCATTCAATTGAAATCATAATATTTTAAATCTTACCCATGAAGCAAGGGGACCGCCAAAATGATGTGTTGTGCTTCTCAAATTACACAAAGTAAGGTTTTTATTCACAGAATGCTAAAACTTTGCCAAATGTGTCTTTCATCTCGTTTTCCTAAACTCTTTATAAGTTGAAAATAAATTTCCTAAAATTAAAAATATACAAAAATATTTGATTGGGTCTAATATATCTTCTCCTTTAAATCATTTGCAAGACGTTTCAAATTATAAGATTATAATTTTAGTGTTATTGCAGACAACCTCGTTGGTCGACTCATCACAAATTGTCGGGCGAGAAAAAGACGTAGGTGCAATACTCGAGTTGTTGGACATCCGTGAAACCACCGACGCTGAAGAAAAGCCGAATCGTACATATGGCTTGGCAGGACCTGAATCTAGAGGCATCAACATACATGAGAAGCTCGAACGTTCTTTGCGTTTGAAAGCAACTTCCTCAGAAACCCTCGTAATACCCATAGTTGGCATGGGTGGTGTTGGTAAGACGACTCTGGCTCAATGCATTTATAATCACAATACCGTGAAAAATTCTTTTGAATTTCAGGCGTGGGTTTGTGTTTCTGATAATTTTGATATAATTGGTGTAACAAAAGCACTTTTGTGTCAAGTTGCTGGTAAAGATGCTGTTGATGTCGATAATCTCAATCTGCTTCAAGAAAGATTAGAGAAAAATATCTCCAGTAAGAGATTTTTAATCGTTTTGGATGACATTTGGAATGAGGATGATGAAAAATGGGAAAAACTATTTATTCCACTGAAATTTGGGTGCCCAGGATCTGTTGTAATTGTCACTACTCGAAGTTCAAAAGTTGCCTCAATCATGGGCAGCACTTCCAATTATGAATTGCATTTACTAGAGGATGATGAATGTCTGTCCATACTTGCACGCCATGCATTAAGAGCTCAAAATTTTGATGCACACCCAAATCTTAAAGTCATTGGGAAGAAAATGGTAAAAAGGTGTGATGGCTTACCATTGGCAGCCAAGATACTTGGTGGGCTCTTGCATGATCAAGATCAAGATCAAGCAAAGTGGGAAGAAGTGTATGGTAGTTCATTATGGAGTGATTCAATAAGTGAAAAGATTGCTCCAGTTTTAGGGTTGAGCTTCAACTATCTTCCTTCCCATTTGAAACAGTGTTTTGCATACTGCTCAATTTTTCCAAAAGATTATGAATTTGATGGGGAAGATTTAATATTGCGATGGATGGCAGAAGGGTTTCTTGGGGGACCAAATGAGGAGAAGCAAATGGAAGACGGACATAAATACTTTCATCAACTATTATCAAGATCACTTTTGCAACGATCAAGTCACAACTCAACAAAATTTGTGATGCACGATCTTATTCATGATTTAGCTCATATAGTTGCAGGAAGAGTTTGCTTTAGGATCGAAGAAAAGAAAGCAGAGATTGTTGATATAGAAGCAGTACGTCATTTGTCATTTTGTCATATATTTGGGCCCAGCAAGGAGTTTGAAGTTCTGAAAAATACAAAGAGGTTGCGGACATTGCTAGCACACCAAACTTCTGATTTCATGAATGAGAAGTTGTTACACAATTTGTTGCCACAATTAAGGTACTTAAGGGTGCTTTCACTAAATTCTTATCTAATCCATGAATTACCAAGCTCAGTTGGTGATTTAAAATATCTTCGATGTCTCAATTTATCTCGTAGTTCTATCAAACTTTTACCTGAATCTATATGCAGTCTTCACTCTTTACAATATTTGATACTAAAAAGGTGCTTTCATCTTCAACAATTGCCTTTGAGATTGAAAGATCTCCCTAATCTTTGCTACCTTGATATCTCTCATACAATGGGCCTACAAGAGTTGCCACCTCATGTGTTGGACTTGAAATTTTTTCAAAAATTGACAAAATTTGTGGTGGGTGAAAACTCTGGTGTTTTTAGATTAGGGGAGCCAGAAAATGTGTATTATTTGCCCGGCGATCTAGGGATTTCAATATTAGACGAAGTGAAGGATGTTGAGGATGGTCTCATGATCAACTTGATGAATAAGAAAAATATTGAGGTACTAAAATTTGATTGGCGGAGAAATTTGAACAACACCGAAAATGCAGAGAGCCAAGTTCAGATTCTTAACTTGCTAGAACCACGCAAGATGTTGAGAAATTTAGAAATTAAAGGCTATAGTGGTGTGACTCTTCCGAGTTGGATTGGTGATTCCTCATATTCAAAGTTGGTGGAACTCTCTCTTATCGATTGCGAAAGATGCAAGTCATTGCCATCACTTGGCCAACTGCCTCTGTTACAAAAATTGACGATTAAGGGAATGTCAGAAATTGAAACAATTGGAGCAGAGTTATACAGAGAGGCTTCTCCACATGGTCAACCCTTTCCATCCCTCACAGAGCTTCACATTCGAAATTGCAAAAATCTACGGACTTTACCCAATGGAATTATGAGTAGCAACAGTAACTTGAAAGTGTTGGAGATAAGGGTTTGTGAATCGCTTGAATCATTTCCAAGTGGTGTCCTGCCCTCCACCCTTACAGAGCTTCGCATTCAAAGTTGCAAAAATCTAGGGACTTTACCCGATGTTATTATAAGCGGCAATAGTAACTTGCAAGTGTTGGAGATAAGGGATTGTGAATTGCTTGAATCATTTGGAAGTGGTGTCCTGCCCTCCACCCTTAAGAAGCTTTCCATTGAGAATTACAAAAAATTGGAGTGGACCAGTGAGATGCTACTCGGTCTTACTTCCCTTGACTATATAGATTTCTCTTTTTGTCCAAATCTCAAAAGCTTACCGGAATGCCTCTGTACCAATCTCACTCATTTATCTATATGGTGTTGTCATAGCATAGAATCGGTTCCAGAAACTCCCAACCTCGCACATCTTGAAATCTGTTGTTGCAAGAATCAGAAATACCTGCCCAGTAACCTCCCAAAGCTCACTTCCCTTCGAGATCTGTGTGTTATGTGGTGTGCTAATCTAGTGTCCCTTCCTAAAGGGGGTTTGCCTCCCAGCCTCCAAAACCTTGAATTTGGGCGATGTGCGAAGGTGGAGAAACAAATGTGGAATCAGTGGACCCCCAACAAATTGCCCTGTCTAACATCCTTGTCCCTTTCTGGGGGATTCAGAGATGTGGTTTGCTTTCCATTTCCAGCACAGGAGTCTCAATCTCTGCTTCCTCCCACTCTAACCTCTCTCTCCATCCATCATTTCCTAAATTTGGAGTCACTGTCATCTTCTGCCTTCCGAAACCTCACATCTCTCGCTAAACTCGATATCTTGAATTGCCCAAAGCTTCAGTCTTTGCCGATAGAAGCACTGCCTCCGTCGCTTGGGTCGTTAAGAATCGCAAGCTGTCCAGAACTAAAGTCCAAATGTGAAGTGGGAGGTGAGTATTGGGCCCGCTTATCCCTCATCCCCGACTTACAGAAAAATTGGCTTAGCGACAAATTGCCAATTTTGCATCGTAAAAATTTAGATGAAAAAGGGATATTCCAATGAGGTACATGACTTAACGCCAAATTTGCTTTTGTTTTTTGTCTTTCAAAAAATTACTAGTTCCATCGTCTAATCCGGGTTTACTACTTAAATTAAGCTGTGATATTCAGAGATAGATGAAGCAGTCATCAGTTGAAGAAAAATTGGATGAAAAGGTGGAGGTACTCAACACATTGCATTTTCTCCCTTCATCAAAAGGTATATGAATATTTCCCTTCTTGTTTTCTCCACATTGAATTACCAATATTCATAGATTGTCAATTTCATCCTCTAATGAGATTTATGACTTCTACCCATCCTTCGCTCCGTTTGCATTTGTTATGTCTTGTATTTCAGTTCAGCTGAAGAGTTTTAAAACATTTCAAAGGAGAGATAGCCTTAGTAATTCAGTTCCTTCCCTATCAAAGGAGAGAAAGAAAGACTTGTTAGCATTCTTTCCAAGGGCAAAATGGCTGAAGGAATTCTATTGAGCATTGCAACTGGCATATTGAGGAAATTGGGTTCAGTTGACCTCAAAGATCCTAACTATGAGATTGATATAATGCGGCATTTCAAGGGTGATCTTCAAAGGCTCTCCACCATACTTTCCTCTGTCAAAGCTGTACTTCTTGATGCAGCAGGAGAACCTTAAGCTCAAGGATTGGCTTGAAATGCTTAAAGAACTTCTGTGCGATGCCTATGAACTGATGAAGACTTGTCAACAAAGACCAGTTGCGGAAACTCAAATCTGGTAAGTGCTTTCTTCTCTTCTCCAGAGTGGCTGGCTTATTGAAATAAAACTGCTCATAGATTTGAGGTTATGCTGCAGAGATTGGATGAAGTTGCAGTTGAGAAAGACAAGTTTCACTTGAAAGAGCAATATGAAGGGAGACATGATAAATTTGGAGTGGAGGCATGAAAGAGCAATCTGAGGAGAGGCAGATGATAAATTTGGAGTGGAGGCAAATTCATTCTTATGTGGGAGGCAAATTCATTCTTATGTGTGTCCCCAGAGTGTAATTGGAAGAGACGAAAGAGAGGCTATTGTACAACTCTTACTGCATTCTACTTTTTATATTGATGTTTGGAATTGGGGGCTTGGAAAGACCATACTTTCTCAACTTGTTTACAATGACAACAAGGTTCAAAAGCATTTTGAGCTCAAGATATGCCTATGCATCTCTGACGTCTTTGATTAAAGCTCATTATTGAAAATACACCGGAGTCCATCACTCAAATGAAATCTGCAAACCTTCAGGGAGAAGAACTGCAAAAGCCCCTAATGGAAAATGTGGATGGAAAGGTTTATCTACTTATTATGGATGATTTCCGGAGTGAAGACTTCCCGAAATCACTCCCCGAAATGGCATCAGTTGGAGAATACGTTACTGGGTGGTGCAAGCAGAAGCAAGATCTTAGTGACTGCAAGATCTTTAAAGGTTTCAGTGGCCAGGACGAAATGTAGCTTCTGCAAATTAAAGGGTCTTTACTTAAGCAAGTAGCATCTCCAAGCTGTCAGGAAGAAGCAGAGGTGCAAGAATAAAGCAGTTGTGCCAATTTCTTTTTTGTTTTTTTTTGTTTTTTCCTCCCAAGTCCTATTTCTTGTCATCTTTTTTTCTTTTCCTGTTCTGGTAACGCTTGTTGAATTTCCATATGTTCTGTAAATTTTCTGGCATGCAGCATTTGTTGAGATTGTCTGGTTTGGGATTCTATCCCACCCTTGTCCTAATCTAAGAGAATTCCCAAAAGAGATGGGAGATTTGAAGTGTGTCCCCAGAGTGTAATCAAAAAGAGGCTATTGTACAACTCTTATTGCATTCTACTTTTTATATTGATATTTCAGTCGTTCCTGTTAAAATAAATTCAAATGACAATATTGATTGATTTAGTCAATCATTATGATTGACCTAATCGATTATCAACTATTCAACCATAATAATTGATTTAATTAATTATTATGATTGAACTAATCATTACAATTAATTTGAACAATTATATATATATATTTGATTGGCTTAATCAATTATTAAGATTGATTTACTCAATCATTATATATTTTGTTGATTTATTTAAATGATTGACTTATTCAATCATTATAAATTTAGAAAATTGACTTTATTTTCCTCTTTACCAATTTTATTGTGATTCTTTCCCTTTTCTCTATTGGCTAGTTTTTTGTATAAATAGACTCCATCTCCACACTTTCTAATGAAGCAAGTAGAGACAATCTTCTCTCTTACAATTAGTTTTCTCTCTTCTCTTGTAATGTTTTTTAGTAATCAATATTATTTTCTCCATTCTTTCTTCTTCTTTTTCGTGTTCTTGGCATTATATTCTTAATTTTGTCTTGGTATAATTCTCATACGTAAAAATAGTTCTAGATTATAGTTTAGAAACACACGAGGAGTCTAATACCGAGATTAAAATTTTTCAACATAGTATCAGAGCAAATTTCGAATCCTTCATCTTCAAGGTTAGGAAATCATTCTTTTCAAATGAATTTTTTTTCACAATCATTCTCTTCCATTCTTCTTACCTCTTCAAATTATTTTCAATGGGCTGCTCATATTAAGAGGTCTTTAAACTCAAGAAATCTCTTGGATCACATTATAAAAGAATCTCCTAATGAGTCAGATCCAATATTCAAAGAATGAAAAATGAGGGATGACCAAGTGTTCATCCTACTCACAAGTTCTATGGATCAAATTCATAGAACTATGGTCATTTACTCTCCAAACTCTTAAACTCTTTGGGATCAAATGTACAATCTTTATGGGCAAGAGTCAAATTTCGGAAGGATTTTTGAGATAAAGAGGCAAATTGCCAATATCAAGAAAGATGAGAAGACGCTTTCTCAACTATTTGGCGAATATGAAGATGTTTGGAATGAGTTCAAAATTTTAAGGCCGATCACAACCGATTTTAAAATTTTAGAAAAAAGAGAAGATGAAAACAAGTCCTTTGAACTCTTCATTTCTCTTGGAGAGCAATTCGCACATGTTCATCAAGAAATCCTTTGAATGAAGGATTTTCCTTCCTACCAAGAAGTGAGATTCATGATCCAACGAGCAGAAACAAATATGAACCTTGAGAATGCTTGCCAATCCAAAGTAGAAAGGTGTGGTTTCAATTCGACTACAGAAGGGCAAGTGGCCAACAATGTGCAGTACATGGCTAAAAAGGTATGTGCTTACTGCAAAAAACCTAATCATTCACAAGAAAAATGTTAGTTCCTTCATCCTTACCTGAAACCTAAGCATTTGAAAAGAAATGGACAAATCTTCTCAAATATGGCCTAAAATGCCGCACTTGAGTCAACAATTGAAAATATCATTTCAAAAGTGTTGCTCAAGCAAGTAATGACAAATCCAGATATTTACTTAAACTCAACTTTAAATTTTCAAGATTGGTTAGTAGATTCTAGTTGCAATCATCATATGGTTAGAGACAAAAAGAAATTTAAAAAACTAAAATCTCTTCTAAATCATAAGACAGTCAATGTCGCTAATGAGAATAATTTGAATATAAGAGAATTCGGAGATGTTGATATTTTTGGAAAAAAACTCTATTATTTTATATGTTCCCGAATTTTCATCTTATCTTATATTTATTAGTCAAATTACTAAAGATCAAAATTGTAAAGTTATATTTGATCATGACGCTGTTGTTTTTCAGGATCTCAAAACAAACCAACTGATTGGTAGGGGATTCAAGAGAAACAACCTATATTTTTTGAATCAAGATAATCATGTACACACGGCATATCAAGGTGAAAATTATATTTTGTGGCATGCTAGATTTGGATTTCCTAATAAACAAGTTTTGAAATATCTATTTCTAACAAAAAATTGTGAAGATAGATATTGTAAAACTTGTATTTTTAGAAAGAAACTCGAACGCATTATCCGATTTCGGAAACAATTTATAAAAATGCTTTTAATCTTGTACATTCCGATATTTGGACATCTCCTGTAGTATCTAGACGAGATTTTAAATATTTTATATCTTTTATTGATCACAAAACTAGATACACATGGATATATATGCTCACTTCAAAAGCACAAGCATTCGAAGCATTTAAAATTTCTATAATTATATCACTAAACAATACAATGCAAATATAAAAATATTTAGAACTGACAATGGGGGGAATATATGAATCATGCATTCACAACTTTTCTAAAAGAAAATGGAATAATCCACCAAACCTCATGTCCATATACCCCCCAACAAAATGAAATAGCCGAAAAAAAAATCGACATTTACTTAAAATAGCAAGAACAATCATATTCTATACCAACATGCCTAAAATTTTTTGGAACGAGGCAATTAGTACTGCCGCTCACCTAATTAATCGCTTACCCACTAGGATATTCCAAGAAAAATCCCCCTTAGAAGTTCTCACTAAGACTAAACCAAATATTACTCACTTAAAAGTGTTTGGATGCATATATTATGTACATATATCAGAACAATTTAGAAATAAATTGGATAAAAAGGGGAGACGATATGTTTTCATAGGATATGGGTCATTTCAAAAGGATTATATATGTTATGATCCTATGACTAACAAAATATACATATCAAAAAATGTGATATTTGTAGAAAATGAATTCTATTTTGCAGATATAAATGAAACAAGAACACCACAAAAAAAAGATTTGCAAGTTTTCTTGTTAACTCCAAAAGAAATTAGCAATCCCTCTCGCCAATTTAATGAAGAAGAAAATCCATAACAAGAGCAAGAGAGAGAATCACCAGAAAATTCTGAGTAAAGGGAAGATAGAAGCTCCTTCAAAACTGAAGAAAGTATGGAGCAAGTGGGAGACAAAACCCAAAAAGACTTATTTCCTTCAGAAGTAAACGAAGAGTCCAATAATTCGTCATCATCTCCACCACCACTCAGAAGGTCAACAAGGCTGAGATTTCCTCCATCAAGATGGGAACACTACATCTCTAAGGTCACATCTTATCCTATTGCTGACTATTATACTACCACTAATGTTTGCTCAAGTCACCAAGTATTTTTGAATGGTTTTGATCAAATACAAGAGCCTAGAAATTTCAATGAGACCAATGATCGCCCAGAATGGAGGAAAACAACGAAAGAAGAGCTAGATGCTCTCACAAAGAACAAAACTTGGAAAATAACGACTCTCCCAAGAGGAAAGAAAGCAGTCAGATACAAATGGGTTTATAAGATCAAATATAAAAGTGACGGTTCAATTGATCGTTATAAGGCTAGACTTGTAGGCAAAGGGTTTACCCAAACTTACAGAGTGGATTATATCGAGACCTTTGCACCTGTAGCAAAAATGAACACTATAAGGGATCTCTTGTCTTTTGCCACCAATAGAAGTTTGCCAATGTACCAAATGGACGTAAAAAATACTTTCGTACAAGGGGAGCTAAAAGAGAAGGTCTACATGCATCTACCTCAAGGGCTCAATCAAAGTCACGAAAGACTAGTGTGCAGACTGAAGAAAGCTATCTATGGTCTCAAACAATCTCCTCGGGCCTGGCATGCAAAACTAAGTTCTGCGTTTCTCAGTTAAAACTTTAAAAAATATAATAGTGATTTCTCCTTATTTACTAAATTTGATAATGAAATAATCACTATTGTGCTCATATGCGTTGATGATATCATTGTTACTGGAAGTGATATGAGTCAAATTGATCAACTTAAAAATTTCCTTAAATCTAGTTTTGAAGTTAAAAATTTAGGGTTATTAAAGTACCTTTTTGGAATAGAACTTGCCAACTCTCACAAGGGGCTTGTCCTATCCCAAAAAAAAGTATACTTTTGATCTTTTGCAGGAGACAGATAAATTGGGAACAAAACCAGCGATTAGCCCTATCTCAACCTCCGATGAAAAAAATGATGCTGATTAACTTTTTACAGACATATAGAGGTACTGGAGACTCATTGGAAGGCTCATTTACCTAACTATCACTAGAGTCGACATTGCATATGCTGTGAGTCAAATCAGTCAGTACATGCATGCTCCTAAAGTGTGTCATTGGAAGGTAGCTGAAAGGATTCTTAAGTATCTTAAAGGGTCCCCCGGGAGAGGAATCTGTATGAAAAATAATCAAAGTTCAGAAATTGTGGGCTATTGTGATGCGGATTGGGCCAGAGATTCAATGGATAAAAGATCCACCACAAGTTATTGCATATTTGTTGGTGAGAATCTCGTATCTTGGAAGAGCAAAAAACAATATGTAATTTCAAGATCAAGTGCAGAATCTGAGTATAGAGCCATGGCAACAGCAACCAGTGAGATCATTTGGCTAAAAGCTCTAGTTGAAGAATTGGGATTTTTGGTCACTTCCCCTATCAAACTCTTTTGTGACAATCAATCTGCTATTCATATTGTTTCTAATCCTATCTTTTACGAGAGAACAAAACATATTGAAGTCGATTGTCATTTCATTCGTCAAAAGGTTAAAGATAAGACCATAGTCATTTCTTATGTGAAGAGTAATGAGCAGCTTGCTTATATTTTTATCAAGGGAACTACGGCAAGTCACATGCAAAATATTCTCAACAAGTTAGGCTTCATAGATATCTATTGGTCAAACTTGAGGGGGAGTGTTAAAATAAATTCAAATGACAATATTGATTGATTTAATCAATTATCAACCATTCAATCATAATAATTGATTTAATCAATTATTATGATTGAACTAATCATTACAATTAATTTGATCAATTATATATATATTTGATTGGTTTAATCAATTATTAAAATTGATTTACTCAATTATTATATATTTGATTGATTTATTTAAATGATTGATTTATTCAATCATTATAAATTTAGAAAATTGACTTTATTTTCCTCTTTACTAATTTTATTATGATTCTTTCCCTTTTCTCTAATAGCTAGTTTCTTATATAAATAGACCTCCTCTCCACACTTTATAATAAAACCAGTAGAGATAATTTTCTCTCTTGCAATTAGTTTTCTCTCTTCTCTTGTAATGTTCTTTAGTAATCAATATTATTTTTTCCATTCTTTCTTCTTATTTTTCGTGTTCTTGGCATTATATTCTTCATTTTGCCTTGGTATAATTTTTCTACGTAAAAAGATTCTAGATTATAGTTTAAAAACACACGAGAAATCTAATACCGAGATTAAAATTTTTCAACAGTTCCAATTATTGGAATTGGGGGGCTCGGAAAGACCATACTTGCTCAACTTGTTTACGATGACAAAAGGGTCCGAAAGCATTTTGAGCTCAAGATATGGCTGTGCATCTCTGATGTGAAAATACACTGGAGTCCCATCACTCAAATGAAACGTGCAAAACTTCATGTGGAAGAACTTCAAAAGCCCTAATGGAAAATGGAGATGGAAAGCTTCATCTACTTACTATGGATGATTTCCGGAGTGAAGACTGCCCGAAATGGCGTCAGTTGGAGAATCTGTTACTGGGTGGTGCAAGCAGAAGCAAGATCATAGTGACTGCAAGATCTTTAAAGGTTGCAGAGGCTGGGATGAAATGTAGCTTTAGCAAATTAAAGGGTCTTTACTTAAGCAAGTAGCCTCTGCATGTTGTCAGGAAGAAGCAGAGGCGCAAGAATAAAGTAGGTGTGCCAATTTCTTTTGGTTTTTTTTTTTTCCGTGTCCTATTTCTTGTCATTTATTTTTCTTTTTCCTGTTCTGGTAACTCTTGTTGAATTTCCGTATGTTCTGTAAATTTTCTGGTATGCAGCATTTGTTGAGATTGTCTGGTTTGGGATTCTGTGCCGCACATGTTCTAATCTTAGAGAATTGCCAAAGGAGATAGGACATTTGAAGGCACCATAATGAGAACAGAGTTGTAAGAAGAAGCATATTTCCCGCAACCTGAAGAACTCAAGTTTAGTTGAATGCGGAATGTGAAGGGATCGGGGAGGGAGCAGATGCAGACTCTAGCAATATTCATTTTGTCCACAGCTCTCATTGATGCCACCATAATTATTTATTAGGGAACTCAGAATGGGCATGGAGAGGGTCAGCTGGAAGCTACTGCAGCTGGCAAGTGCTTCATTTCTTTCTTCTTTGTTGTCCTCAACTTCCCATTCCATTCCTAAACACATGTTCTCATCTGTGGCGGGGTTTGATAATCTAGTGTCCCTTCTTGAATGGGGGCCTCCCAGCCTCCAATACCTTTACTTTGGGGACTGTGAGAAGGTGGAGAAGTAAATGTGGGATGAGTGCCCCCCCCCCCCCCCAAAAGAAAAAAAAAAGAAAAAAAAATTGCCCTCTTTAACACACTTGTTGTACATTGAGGGCGGATTCAGATATGTGGTTTGCTTTACATTTCCAGCACAAGAATCTCTGCTTCCTTCCACACTAACCTCTCTCATCATCCTAGGTCTCCCAAATTTGGAGTCACTGTCGTCTTTTGTCTTCTCACTGAGCAAATCCGGGGTTGCCCAAAGCTTCAATCTTTGCCGATATTAGCACTGCCTCCATTGCTTTTGAAGTTATGTATCTATGTTTGCTGAGAACTAAAGGCCAAAGGTGAAGGGGGAGCTGAGCATTGGCCCCGCATATCCCTCCTCCCAGATTGATGATCGAATCATCGGTTGATGAAAAGTGGATGAAAATATGGAGGCGCTCAACTCATTGCATTTTCTTCCTTCACCAAAAAGCATATGATTTTGCACTGAAATTGCTCTTTACTTTTTCTTCACATTGAATTACCGGCATTCATAAATTGTCAATTCCATCCTCTTATGTGGTTTGTGACTTATACCCATCCGTCTCCGTCTCTCTCTTTTTTCATGATTTTCTAATTGATAGCAACGTTTTATTCATTTGGGATCATGTTTGATCTTCTCATCCTTGAATTTGGTGCTATTGAAAAAAAAAGCATCATTCATAATGGTTAAGCACTTTTTTTTTCTTGAAGGATCGAGCAAAGGTTCTCAATCTATTTAAATTTATCATCAAGATAGCAATTTTAAGAAGTATATATACTTTATAGTTTTAGTTCATAAAGTTATACAACCTTAACCTAATTTTTGTCATCTACGTAGCATTTATATGTTTGATTTAGTTTCTCCATATATGAACTCAGCCAATCGTTGCTCCTCCTGATTTGTAGTTCTTTGTTATTTTTACTTGTTCTTGTGCATCTACATAAGATTTGGTTGTACTAATTTTTCAATCCTTGTCCTTGCACAGGATACATTAAGGTTGTACATAATTAATCTTCCGGTTGTCGGTGCAGAACCTCTATGCTTCATAAAAGATGGAGATTATTGTATTACGAATGTGTGATGATATTCTATATGTTGACCGGCTGATGCTGCTTGTCCACACTGCGCTGAAGATGTTACAGTGAGACTTCTGTTGCAAAGTCAAGATTCATGTTTTCTGCACTCCCCTTTGTGTGTTGAGAGAGTTCTTAGATTAGCAAAGAGCAGAAGCTTTTAGCTTAACCCCTCAACACTTTACTTGTCATGTTTAAACCACTAAGCATCTGTATTTTGGGACAAAAACCCACTAACATCGAGAGCATATCGTTGTATATGTTACAACATATTCACCAATATGAAGGTTAGAGATTTGATCTATACAAATACAATTCGACTGCATACAGAATAATATATAATATTTCTCAATTCTCCTTTTTTTTTATTTTTTTTTAACAATAGTCCTACCTATTAAAATTCAAATCTTAACAAAAATATAACTGTTGGGACATGAAGTTGAAGAGGTTTTGGAGACTCGAAAGGAATTTGAGAGCCTTCTGAGAAGATGTTGAACAAAAAAGCATGTTTCATAACCATGCAATTGGAATATTAGCCACATGCAATTGCACAAAAAGGAGGATGAAAGTATACAAATAAACATAATTTGATATATTAGTGTATTTATTATTTTTTTTTTTTGACAAATATATTTTAAATGTCTTTGAATAGTATATAGGTCATGTGATGATATGTTGTTGGTTGTATTACACCATCACTTCGAATTTAGGATGCTATCAATCTAGTTATATTTAAATATGTCTTTTTTCTTTTTTATTTTCTAAATAAACTTTTTTTTTATGGGAGTTAACGTTTTTACTAAACTCCAAATAGAGTCGGGTAAAATATCATCACAATTACTTGATATATTGCCTTTTTTCGTAGTTCCTAACAACATCATGCAATGATTCACAGAGAATGAGAGATTATTATAGAAACGGATATAGTCTGAGATTAAATGCATTTAATAGTATTTTTTGTTAGAAGATAAGCATATTAGGAAGGAAACCACTCTAAATAATCAAAATAATAAATAAATAAATAAATAGCCCCATAACAACTTACCCATTAGGAACTAATGTTTTGATATTCTAAACATACCCTTGGATTACATTTAAATATATATATATATTCAAAAATTTTTTATGGATTATAATATTGGGATCAGTATATAATTTTTAAGAATAAATAATATATACTTTTAATTTATTTACCATATTTAACAATCAAATGAATATGAAAAAATTAATTAGAAATAAGTATGAAAAGTTTTTATTTTTTTTAAATAATCAATAAAAAAATTATTTTACCTGTTTATTTTTTTTTAATCCAAACTGGTTGAATCCGCATCTATATTGTGACTATAATTTTCATAAATATAATTCCTAATTTCAGTTTTTTTTTTCCTGTACTCTAACTCACTCTTAACATTTTTCTCAAAGTTATATTAGCAAATATATATATATATAAATAAATTAATGATTTGCATTAAAAAAAATCTCAACTGTAATTCCACAGTGGTCCAGGTTTCGTGTTGGAATGCTTAAACAACACCTGACATACACAACTTATGAATAGTGATTATCACCAAAAAAAAAAAAAAAAAAAAAAAACTTATGAATAGTGATGGGGTGGCAAAGGGTTTTTAAAGTTATTAAAATTTAATTTTTGTAGAGTTGCATAGTACTTTAGAATGCTGATATATTAAAAAAAATAACTTTAATTAAGAAAAATAGAATTTCCAAAATAACTAAATTATCAAGAATAAATTTTCTAAGATGTTAGTGCAATAAGTGAAGGTAAGCAGTAGCCCTACTACTTCCGGTGACTCGCTACTTTACCATGCTATTATAAGAGTCGAGAAGGAGATTCAACTTTTATCAAACCCCTTTCCTATATAGCACAAGGCTTTTAGGTCAAATGGTAAATACATCACAACCTTTGGAATAACTCTCACATCATAAAACATTACAATGACAAGAATATCTCTTGTTTTGGTTTGTGGGTTGAGTAACTTTTTATTCTTCTCCTCTTCCAGACACTCGTGTCGCTTAATTTGCACTATGTCCACGGTCGCTATGCCCATTACTTTTTCTTTTTTTGTGAGGGGAGGGGGAGTCGGATAGAAAACCCACACTAGCAGATTGTATCTATAATGTGTTGTGCCTCTTATCCCTAGTTTAGTGATTAAATTTTATTTGCACTCAATCTATTTAATTTATTGAATCTTAATTTAAACTAAATTAATTCAGTAAATGAATTCAGATTTGAGTTCAATAATTTGAACTATTCAGTCCTTAAAAAACAAATTAGTGGTCATAATCTCTATTTTTCAATTCCGTGACGGGATTCAAATATTATATAATCAAAAGAAAGAAAAATGTAATTTGATGAGCATAAAAATACTATTAAAAGAGTATTTTTTTTGTTATCGAGTCATTGAAGGAGTCAATTAGCCGGGAGCAGAGACTGCACGCATGCACATAAAAAAAAAAAAACAAAAAAACAAAAAAACAAAAAAAAAAAAAAACAAAGGTAGTCCTCTTTTGTATTTTTTGCCATTGAATAAAAGTAATATTACCAGAGCACAAGAAATAGCATAATCCCATCTCCTATTCACATTTCAATCTAAATAGTACTCTTGCAAATGAACTTATGCAGCAGTTCTTTCTATGCTCACCCCCCAATCTCATAGTCAATTACCATCTTTCCCAACCAAAAATGCAAATGACAAAATTTCAGCAAACAGGCAGAACAAATTGTTGAGCAGGAGAAACCTTCAAACGACTTCATTTCTTTATGACTTCTATAACGCTGGAGTCGGTCTTTAATCAAAGCTTAGAAATTTGAGAATGAGAGGCTTTATTGGCTTTTTGGGCATCAACTTTTCTATCCTTTTCCCCCTTTCTACAAGGAATTGAAGCCTAAGCAAAGGGCAGACTGGTAAGAATGGCTAGGTGGTACCAGCGTTCCCATCTGGTTTGGTATCTGGCTTGACATATGTTAGACTATGTGCAGTTGGAGGGGCGACATTGTTGCTAGTTAAAGCAGTCCCGGTCTCAGATGATGCTTGAGAATCCCGCTTCCACTGCATACTTCTTGCACCGGTTTTAATAGGAGGGCGGAGCCTAAATGCACATCTTGACGTGCCTCTTGGGAATGGAACTCTGGCAAACCTAACTGAATGATATTTTCAAACAATGGGAGAGTGATATTAAACCTAACTTAACGATATAAAATATTATATAATTTAACTGACACATCATCCCTCCTCTTAGAGGATTCGAATTTGAATTTCTCCTATATATTAAACAAAAAAGTATTATCTAATGTCCTAGTATTGAAAAGGCCCCTTGAGAATAAAAAGCTATAAACATCCACCTTTTCTATAATTTTATTTTATTTTTTAATCTGGTCTATAAAATCAAACACCTTCCTTTTAAATTCTGATAAATAAAAATCCTCCATGCATCTTGAAAAGTAAATTAAAAAACTATATAATATTAGTAAAATAAGATAACCTTTCATTTTTACCAAAAAAACATAAAATATTTTCTAAAAATTTTCTTTTTTAAAAGAAATTAATGAAATGAACAAAACCAAACAAAGTTTATTATTAATGAAATAAAACTAAAAATAAATTCCAATGGAATTAACAAACCTAATAATTTTCGAGAAAGGCATCTTCCCCGTAAATCCAAAGACAATGTTGTCTATCATATCTCAACGTTTATTATTTTGTGTTGACTTATTAAATATTACTATCTCTTAAATAAAATTTGATTCAAATATTGTATATAATAAAAATAAACGTCGTAAGAATTCTATCATTTGAGTGCTAAATCTAGCTTGAATCATATTTAATCTAACCTAACACGGTTGCTGTGAGAGTTTTGTCATTTGAGGATAAGTTGAAGGAATGCATTCCCATCTTCAATGGAAGGATATGTTTCTATGTTTCCACCAAAAAAAAAAAGGATATGTTTCTATGTTATACCTCAATATTTACTATTTTGTCCTCCGTGGGAATACTTTTGAAGAATATGGCTATTTTCATATTTAGTTAGTGTGACAAAATGGTAAACCTGAAGTAGTGATACACGGTATCATCCTATCTAAATGTAGCAAAGGGCCCAAGAGGTTCCACTCATAGATTGTGAAGAATGAAAAAAAACCTATTCCCATCCAATAATTTATTATTTTTCAAATTTTGCCCCCGATAAAACCAACCACTTTCCTCACAAATTTTAATTCATTTAGTATAAAAAGGAAGGCTACAGGCCCACTTTACATCTCATTTGCAAACTAACTGTCCAGAACAAACCTCAGAGTAGCCATTCGTCGCATATGTTCTGAATGGTTATGTAGTGTTAGAGTTCAGCCAACTTGATCCATTAGATGAACCCTGCGCTCTTGAGCTCCATCCTCATGTTGATCACCAACTTATAGTCTACGATGCTTCCTCTGATCGTCGATTCCTCATCCTTCATCACAACAATGTGAGTTACATATAAAAACTTCTTTAAGCCTAGAAGTTTTGATTTGTTACTAGATCAACATGAGGATTGAGTTCACGAGCGAAGGTTCCTAATGGCTCAAGTGGGTTGAACTTATACGCAACATTAATGCTCAGGTCATAGTAATATTATATAAAATCTCAAATTTATAAATTATTTTTTGAGAATCATGCTCGGAGAATTTATAAAATCTCAAATTTATAAATTATCTTCTACTAATAATAGATGCTCGGAGAATCAAACAAGCATGAAAAAGTGGGGCAGGGAAAAAAAATAAAATAAAGAGGTAGAAAAAGGGAATAGAGATCGTCGCTTGAGATCGCGGGAAAACCACTCGGCCAAAGCTAAATATTAACACCACATGGTCTCTCCCTATACATCAAGGAAAATGCATATACTTCTGAGTAACAGACTAAATAGATTAAATTTTATTTTATGATTTATATAAATATATTCTACTCAATTTTTAATTAATTTTTTGAGTTATGAGGAATATATAGATAATTTCACTAAAAATTAATCAATATATATATATATATATATTTTTTCATTAGTCAGTATTAGAGTTATGCTAATTAATCCCATCTGAACATTGTGGGGTCATTGTGAGATTGATTTTTTAAAATTCTTTTTTTTCATTTTAGGAGATATTTGATTGAAAAAACAGAGTCTTCAAACATTTAAATCAAAAAAATTTGATATCAACGCACACAATTCACTTGATATAAAATTCTTGTATATTTCTCCATTAAAAGTGCATACAAAGAACAGAGCACCACGTACCAGAACGACTATGTATATGTGGCGCAAATGGTGGGGCACCTGAGATGACTGGATTGACTGTATGGTTGAGTCTATTATTGTATTGTGTCAGATTTTTATGGAAAAAGCTTGAAGATGACCCATCAATGGTAGGGCAACCCACGATGAGAAAAATATCCTTTCAGATTTGAATAGTCGATATCTACGTTAGATTTTGAGGGCCTGTTTTTTTTTTTTTTTTTATTCTCTTTACAAAGGCAGGTAAACCTTGTTTTTTTTGTTTTTTCCCTAAGTTTTCAATTTAAAATCTATTAAAGGATTGATTCTCTCAAATCTCATTTTTTTTTTATTTTTATAACTCGAATTTAAAATTTATAATTAAAAAAATATAACCTCTAAGAATTTGAAATCCATAAACCCCTTTAACTCCGGTAATTAATTCAAATTAAGGTTTCTTATATGCAAAATATTACATTAAAACTTTATTTCTTATATTTTGAATGTGCAGAATTAAACTCATTCAACACATAATTTTAAATTGCACAGAATAAGTTTACTATCAAACTTCCCGTTTTAATTACAAAATCTCAATATAATCATAAAATCTGATATTGAATTTTATTTGGAAAAATATACACCTACGAAGTAAATAGAATATTTTAAAGATACCACCTTAATTTATATATATAGTTAACACCCACTTTTATTATCTATGATATATATATATTTGTTTGGTTTGTAATGAAGAAAATAAGAAGCTGGCAAGTAAAATCAGTGAGCTAACAGGTTGTTCTAAGCATTAAATAGAAAGCCAAAAGATGGATGTGCAGTTGCTTGGAAGAAGCGTATTGAGGGACTAAAACATTAAATGAGGGTCACGGGAACGGTTGGGCGTTATGTGAGATGTTATTGCAATATTGAAGTTTGTGTGGTTATGACTGTCTGAGGAAAAACGCATGTAACCCTCTTCTTGTCGTGCCTTTCACGATTCTCCATCCCTCTCCAATTACGTATGTATCCCTCCATCCCCAACATCGATCCCACTCATCTCGAGGTGAAGTGGGAATGATAAAGGTGAAAGTGATTGTTAAAATTTTGGAGTAAACAATTTTGAATGTAAAAAATAGTTGGAGAGAGGCTGTAAAATATGTTTAGCAAAAGTGTCGGTCTGTGCTCAAGAACGATGTTAATATGTTGGATATGAGTTTTGCTATATAGATATCTGTTTCGATGATCGGAGTGTGAAACCGGTATTAAGGAGTCTTCTAGGTTTTCATGAGTGATGGGACCTACACATACCATTAGAAGGTATTCTGATAGGGGAGGTTTCAACTTTCAAATAAGAAAGAACGATTATGAAAGAATGATAAACGGACTGAAAATAGCCATGAGATAATCCTATATTGTTTCTATGTCATAAGTGTAGAGTAAATGAATATATCTAGCTACTTGCCTATGTGAAATATATAGCATCTATGAATGGCAAATCCTGTATGTGTCTAGGAGCGTAAAATCTTAATTTCCTTATAAAGAAATTGCTAAAAATCTTTTGAGATCACGAAAATTGCAATAAAAAATCTTAAAAAAATTTAAAATTCTATCGAGTAAGAAAAGTTTAAGTTGATACGAAAATTCGTTATCTTATCGAGTGTAACTACTAAAATTCTATTGCCTTATTGACAAAAGACTTCTTTCAAATCTTGAGAGGTTCATATCCGATTAAGGAAATTTTAAATTTATTAAAAATTTACTTCCTTATTAGGTGATTTCAAGTTGTACTTTTTATATAATGGAATTACTGTTGTATTAATAAAATGTATCCATTAAGGAGTAGAATAATCGAGAAGCTCAGGGGCTGAGAGTTGAGTTGACTAAGAGATCAGGAGTAGCTAACTCCCCGAGAGAGTAAGACCAAGATGGTCAAACGGTATAAGTTAGAGTGCTTGACCGAGAGAGGACTCAATCAAGAGATCGAGAGCATATTAAATCGTTCATGGGTTTTATGGATTCGTACAGTTCTGATCTCATGGTAATGGATCGTTGGATTATATATCGTCATACATATTTCCACTTTCTATCTCATTCCTATTATAATGATTAAATAATTATGATATTATAAGAATTTGTGGATAGAATTATGACACGAAGAGCAACAATTTTCCTTTCTATAGCATATCCTCCCACTTTATGACTTCTACTAGTTTCTTTGATGATGTGTGAACAGATTTTTGGACAGATTTTAAGAGGTAATTAAGAGAGAATTTTCATGTATGAAACTAAAAGTTTTAGTGTGATTTTGGGGTGAAGTGGAGATGGTTGCAATAATCGTCAAACCTCTTAAGAGAAAAATATAAGTGAAAAGTTGGAGTTTTTATTAGATGTAACAAAAACAAAGTTACAGTTGATGAGAAATTTGTAGATTATTTTTTATTAATAAAATATTTGATAATTCTCTATTCCCCTCTCTCTCACTCTCTCACTCTCTCGTGGTATGATTATTTGAATCAACATCCTATATATTTAGCAATAGGATATTAGTCTCCTTTATTTTGTAACACAGATTGCTATTATAAATCTTTTGAATGTTATATAATAGCTTGTAACCTACTATAAGTGAGTTACTGCCAATGAATTATATCTCAAATGATATTATTCTCTTTCTTTTAGAGATCAAGTTTAAATCTCTTTTTTATACAAAAAAACATATGTCTTTTAAAATTTTATGAGAATACATAAAAACTAATTAATGTGATTATATAAAATAAAATCTAACCAAAATATTAATGTTATGATTTTAATATTAGTGCAATATGTTAAAAGGGTACTAAGGCCAAATCAAAATTTATTGTTTCAAATAATTATAAAAATAAGTATATAAAGATCTGAGCACCACATGCATTTTGGCCAAATCTGATCTCACTTAAAAATTTGGTCAACTACATTTTTTTTTTTTCTTGAAAAGCGGTGGATAAAGATGGCAGTACATAGAAAATATCACCAGAACAGAACCCATTACTCCTTGTCCTTTGAATAGATTCATGTCTATTCACCCCTCCTTTTCAAGAATGAAAATAAGAGAACAAGACACGTTGAATAGATTGGTGTCATTTTTGAACAAATGGACAATTAAGAATGGTGTTGTTAGGCTTTCCTATAATGATTCAAAAATTGTCTTCCAGAACTGGTTATTTATCTTCTATGTCCTTTCCCCAAAAATACATGAACCACATCATGGGGTAGCCATTCTTTTCAGGAGAAATACCGGAATTGGGTAGCAACCGTTTAGTTCAAAAAAAAAAAAAAAAAAAAAACCTTACCCGGACTATTTACAAATTTTTATTTTATTCTTTCAACAAATTAGATTTTGAGGGCATTTTTATTTATTTTATTTACAATAGTTGTTTAGTTTTTAATGATTGATATATAAGTTTTACCCGACTAATCCGATTTGAGTATTATAGAGCCCATTAAGAGATTGGAACTCCTAAATCTGATTTTTCAATTCCCATGAATCAAACCTGAGATCAATGATTAAAGTAATATAACGTCATATAACTACACCAATGGGAGTTTGGTGTAGATAACCCCTTTTTAACTCTGCTAAATTATTCAAACTAAAGTTTCTTATGTGCAAAAATATTATATTAAAACTTTATTTCTTATATTTCGAGTGTGCATATTTAAATTCATTCAACACACATAATTGTATATTGCACAGAATAAGCTTACTATCAAACTTCCCGTTTTAATTATAAAATCTCAATATAATCATGAAAATCTGATATTAAATTTTATTTTGGAAAATATACACCTACGAAGTAAATAGAACATTTTAACGACACCACCTTAATATATATATAGTTAACACCCACTTTTATTTTCTATGATATATATATATATATATATATATATATATATATATATATATATATATATTTGTATGCTTTGTACGAAGAAAATGAGAAGTTGGCAAGTAGAATGAGGGTTGAATGCTGAAGTTTAATAAGGGCACGGGAACAGTTGGGGGTTATGTGAGATGTTCTTGCTATATTGAAGTTAATAAGGGTGGTTATGAGACGTCGTTTGCTAAAGGGGAAAAAAAAAAGAAGAAAAAATAGTATGACTGTCTGAAGAAATATGTCGTTACATTTCTGAAAATTATAAAATTTTTAATTTTTCAACTAAAATGATTTTAGTTTAATGGTTTTATTGAGAAATTTAACCAAATATTTTTGTATAAAGTTATTTTAATAAATAAATGTGATATTTGGAATAAGATAAATTACTCACAAGCTCGTGGGATTGGAGTTGTGTTTATTGAGGAGAGGTATTCACGTGTTGTCTTGTCGTGCTTTTCACAATTCTCCATCCCTCTCAAATTACGCATGCAACCCTTTTTCTTCCCCAACATTGATGCCACTCATCTTGACACCATCGATGCATCAAGTCCTTGGTGTGTTCATGTTCTCGATCTTGATGTGTGGTGCTCTTTGCTGTCACTATAATAATCCAGAAGTTTGTGTCCAGATAAGTCTAGGTGATGAAGATATGGTATGTTTTGCTTGTTTAGTCTTCTTCACGAGTTATTTTCTCAATTTTTAGGACGAACACTAGCTCTTCTATTCAAAAATAATGACACATATACTGAAAAAAACAAGAAGAATATATAAAAGAAACAAATCACTTGATATCATTTTCTCCGATAATAGCACCAAAATTTAATATATCATCAAACTATTAAAAATAAATTAACTTATTTAACTAAATATTAGTATAAAATGAAAGTATCATATTCTCAAGAAAGGGATGGATTCACTTCTCCTACAAAAAAGTAATACAGGGTTTTGAATTAATTAATAAAACTAACTAAATTAAAACAAACAAAAGATTAAAATCGAAATAATAAAAACAAAATCGAATGAGACAAAATCAAATGAGTAAATATCAATATAAAATTATCCGGTCGATGGTTGATTCCACCTTGATTCGATCAATTGATTCTCGATACAAGGATGATTCAACAACACATATATAAATTGATTATAATCGTTGACGACCGCTTAAAGACTCTCCTTACTGTTTTGATAATTAAGAGAAACTCACTAATAATTTTTGTACTTGAAAGACAACCATAAAAAAACTTTTAGAATTTAGTGTTTCAATAACCTTAAGATCCAAAGAGTTACAATTCTAATTAACAAACACTCGAACGGATTTATTTAAATTAGATTAGCTAAGTTCATAACATAGAAAATCCTATTTATGCTATTTTATTAAAACTAACAAACAATTATGAATGTGTTGTCTTAATTAGCTATAATTATTTTAAAATTATCAAACAGTGGTCATTCTATTCAATAAAATCCAAAATAACACTTGAATAAGCAAATACATATGATTATTAAATGAATGAGTACAATTAGATCTCAAAGTATCATGAATCGAGACTTTAATTGTCCTTCAACTAGAAAAGAAATTTAGAACAAAAACATGAGAAAATAAGAAAAAATAAATAAATTCTACGATAAGAAAATAATACAAAATGTGTGAGTCTTTGGAGGGACTTTCACTCCTTTTTTATAGGAGTTGATCTCCAATTTTGAGAGAAAGTTGTTTTAAATTTTTGATAACAAAAAAGAAAATGTCTAATTAAAAGAAAATACTCTAATTGATTTTACAGGAAAAAATTTCCTAAAATATAAAGATCTATGAAAGTTGAATTTCTACAAAATTATCCTTAAATATTAGGAATAAGTTAATTTGATAAAACATTTTAATACTTCTAAATTAAACTCAAATTTTTGTTGAAGTCACGATGACTTGACCTTCTGAACAATTTTTGCAATAAATCCATAAATACTCCAAATTAACTCTTTTTTTATTTATTTCCTTCGTTACCTTTCTCTATCAAATCTAAAATATTAAATATAACATAACAATTAATATAATAAATATTTAAAAATAAAGTAAAATCAATTATAATTATTATATGCACTCATCAAAAGTTGAGTAAATGTGTGTGTGTTTTGGACTGTCCCATCTTCATCATATTGCTTGAAAGCTCATGAGAATGAGAGATGGCTTCATTTTCATACCTTTTGCCTTCCTCTGCTGAGACCCTCCTGGAGAGAGAAAAAAAAATGTTAGACAAAGTCACGGTGGTTGTAATAAATAATATAGGAGATCGTACTTCATTTTGATGTTTGAAAAGGTCCTGAACGAGGAGGCTAAATAATATGTCACAATTCCTCCCTGCAATTCCAATAAAATTCTCTGCTCAAATATTTGGAGAGGAACCCACAAATTTAAATGAAAAAAATGACATTATTTAGATGATGATAAAAAGCATGATATAATGACATTATTTAAATAAAAAAATGGCATTATTTAGAGGGAGAAAATATAACAATAAATGAAGTTTCTGGGCGAGGAACACTCTCTGTGCATTTTTTTTTCTAATTTTGGAATCTCTCTCACTCAACTGTCACAAATTAAATAAATAACAAGGGAAAAAAATTGGCCCTTTTACCTTTGGGGGGATCCGGCAAGGAAAAAGAAAGGATAAGTAAAAGTCTTCCAAAACGAGAGCTGCCAGTCTTTTGGGTCATTAGAGCGGTAGGAGTTTCTGATCTTTTCTCCGCGCTTCCTCTCGTTCCATCTTCAAAAACTAATCAGGTCCCTCTCTCTCTCTCTCTCTCGGTTTTCAACGTCAGGTCTTTTATCTGCGCTTCCTCTCCTATCCATCTTCAAAAACAAATCAGGTTTCTCTCTCTCTCTCTCTCTCTCTCGGTTTTCAGCATTCATTCATTTTCTGGTTATTTTTTTTATTGATCCCGTGGAATTAATTCCTACTTTTTTGTGGCTGTTGATGTTGGTATACAAACTCCTTTGCGGATGATCTGAATCTTCCTCTAACTTCATCCCCCTCTGCATCCGCGTCAGCATCTTCCCATCTTGTTCTATTATGGGGGAGTCACTTTTGGCTGCTTATCTTCAACCTCTTCTGGATAAGTTGGCTCCTGGCCCGCTGATGAAATTTGCCCTTCAAGAGGGATTTCACTCTGAGCTCAGGAAATGGAGGTCTGTGTTCCGGAAGATCAAGCCCGTGTTGGGTGATGCTGAAGAGAAGCAGATGAATGACATCGAAGTGAAAAGGTGGCTGGATGAACTTCTTGTCCTAGCTTACAATGCGGATGATGCGCTGGACGAGTTGCGCCTCGAAGCTCTGCAACGACAGAACAACTCCTCATCAGATTCTGCAGCTAGCAGCAGTCAACTGCAAGACTTGCTGGCTCAGATACAGGAGATCACCACAAGACTTTTAGAAATTGAGGAGGACAAAAATGATTTGGGGTTGAAGGAAAGGGCAGGAGTCAGGTCTAGCATCATCGATGATAGGTTGCGGACAACCTCGTTGGTCGACTCATCACAAGTTGTCGGGCGAAAAAAAGACATAGATTCAATACTCAAGTTGTTGGACATCGGAGAAACCATGAAAGCTGAAGAAAACCGGAATCGTGTGGTCGGCATGGGAGGATCTCGATCTAGTAGCATCAACAAACATGGGAAGCTCGAACCTTCTTTAGGTTTGAAAGCACCTTGCTCAGAAACCCTCGTAATACCCATAGTTGGCATGGGTGGTGTTGGTAAGACGACTCTGGCTAAATGCATCTATAATCACAATACTGTGAAAAATTCTTTTGATTTCAAGGCGTGGGTTTGTGTTTCTGACAATTTTGATATAATTGGTGTAACAAAAGCACTGTTATGTGGAGTTACTAATAAAGATGCTATTAATGTCGATGATCTGAATGAGCTTCAAGTAAGATTGAAGGAAAATATCTCTAGACAGAGATTTTTAATTGTTTTGGATGACGTTTGGAACGAGGACCATGAAAAATGGGAAAACTTATTTATTCCATTAAAATTTGGCCGCCCACGATCCGCTGTAATTGTCACTACTCGAAGTTCAGAAGTTGCTTCAATCCCGCTCAGCACTTACCCTTATTCTTTGAATTTACTGAAGGATAATGAATGTCTGTCCATACTTGCACGACATGCATTGAGAGCTGAAAATTTTGATGCACATCCAGATCTTAAAGTCATTGGGGAGAAAATGGTAAGAAGGTGTGATGGCTTACCACTAGCAGCCAAGACATTTGGTGGGCTCTTGTGCAATCAAGATCAATCAAAGTGGGAAGAAGTATTTAATGGTTCATTATGGAGTGTTTCAATAAGTGAAAAGATTGCTCCAGCTTTATGGTTGAGCTTCAACTATCTTCCTTCTCATTTGAAACAGTGTTTTGTGTACTGTTCAATTTTTCCAAAAGGTTATGAATTTGATAAGGAAGAGTTAACATTGCTATGGATGGCAGAGGGGTTTCTTGGGGAACCAAATGAGGAGAAGCAAATGGAAGTCTTGGGACATAAACATTTTCATGACCTAGTATCAAGATCACTTTTACAGCAATCAAGTCACAAAAAAACAAAATTTGTGATGCACGATCTCATTCATTATTTAGCTCAAACAGTTGCAAGAAGAATTTGTTTTAGGATGGAAGACAAGGAAGCAAAGGATATTGATACAGAAGCAATACGTCATTTGTCACATCCTCTCAATGGACTTGAGCCCAAGTTTGAAGTTTTGAAAAATACAAAGAGGTTGAGAACATTGCTAACACTTGGAACTCGAGAAATGTATTACTCTGATGTCAAGAACAAGTTGTTATTACACGATTTTTTGCCACAATTGTCACAATTAAGGTATTTAAGGGTGTTTTTACTGAGTTATTATCAAATCGATGAATTACCGAGCTCAATTGGTGATTTAAAACATCTTCGATATCTTAATTTATCCTACACTAATATCAAGTTTTTACCTGAATCTTTGTGTGGTCTTCACTCTTTACAATTTATGATACTAAAATCGTGTTATTTTCTTCAACAATTGCCTTTGAGAATGAAAGATCTTGCTAATCTTCGTTTCCTTGATATCTCTGGTGCAAGTGAGCTACGAGAGTTTCCACCTCATGTGTTGGACTTGAAATTTTTTCAAAATTTGACAAAATTTGTGGTGGGTGTACGTTGGGGGCTACGAAAGGAGTATCATTTGCCCGGCGGTCTAACGATTTCAATATCAGACAAAGTGGAGTATGTTGAGGATGCTCTCGTGATCAACTTGATGAATAAGAAAAATATTGAGGAACTAAAATTTAAATGGCGGGGAAATTTGGACAACACTGAAAATGCAGACAGCCAAGTTCAGATTCTTAACTTGCTAGAACCACGCAAGATGTTGAGAAATTTAGAAATTAAAGACTATAGTGGTGTGACTTTTCCGAATTGGATTGGTGATTCCTCATATTCAAAGTTGGTGGAACTCTCTCTTATCGATTGCAAAAGATGCAAGTCATTGCCATCACTTGGCCGACTGCCTCTGTTACAAAAATTGACGATTAAGGGAATGTCAGAAATTGAAACAATTGGAGCAGAGTTATACAAAGAGGCTTCTCCACATGGACAACCCTTTCCATCCCTTACAGAGCTTCACATTGAAAGTTGCAAAAATCTACGGACTTTACCCGATGGAATTATGAGCAGCAACAGTAACTTGCAAGTGTTGGAGATAAGGGTTTGTGAATCGCTTGAATCATTTCCGAGTGGTGTCCTGCCCTCCACCCTTAAGAAGCTTTCCATTCGGAATTGCAGACAATTGGAGTCGATAAGTGAGATGCTACTCGGTCCCACCACTTCCCTTGACTATGTATGTTTTATCGGGTATCCTAATCTCAAAAGCTTACCGGAATGCCTCTGTACCAATCTCACTTATTTATGTATAGATGGTTGTGAGAGCATAGAATCGGTTCCAGAAACTCCCAACCTCGCACATCTTCAAATCCGTTCTTGCGAGAATCTGAAATACCTGCCCAGTAACCTCCCAAAGCTCACTTCCCTTGTACATCTGAGGGTATCTGGGTGTGATAATCTAGTGTCCCTTCCTGAAGGGGGTTTGCCTCCCAGCCTCGAAGACCTCGAATTTGGGCCATGTGCGAAGGTGGAGAAACAAATGTGGAATGAGTGGGTCCCCCACAAATTGCCCTGTCTAACATCTTTGGACCTTTATGGTGGATTCAGAGATGTGGTTTTCTTTCCATTTCTAGCACAGGAGTCTCAATCTCTGCTTCCTCCCACTCTGACCTCTCTCTACATCGATGGTTTCCCAAATTTGGAGTCGCTGTCAACTTCTGCCTTCCGAAACCTCACGTCTCTCGCTCGACTTGTAATCCGGGATTGCCCAAAGCTTCGGTCTTTGCCGATAGAAGCACTGCCTCCGTTGCTTGTGTGGTTATCTATCGATATGTGTCCAGAACTAAATTCCAAATGTGAAGAGGGAGGTGCGTATTGGGACCGCTTATCCCTCATCCCCGACTTATGGATAGAAGGCCGACGCATCAAGAAATATTAGATGAAAAAGGGATATTCCAATGAGGTATATGTCTTAACACCAAATTTGCTTTTGTTTTTTGTCTTTCAAAAAATTACTACTTTCGTCCTCTAATCTGGGTTACTGCTTAAATAAACTGTGATATTCAGAGATAGATGATGGAGTCATCAGTTGAAGAAAACTTGGATGAAAAGGTGGAGGTGCTCAACAAATTGCATTTTCTCCCTTCACAAAAGGTATATGAATTTATACTGAAATTTCTCTTCTTGTTTTCTCCATATTGAATTACCAATATTCATAAATTGTCAATTTCATCTTCTATCGATGTTTATGACTTCTACCCATCCTTCTCTCCATTTGCATCTCTGCTTACTTTTCTTTTTTTCTCATGATTTTTTAATTTATACCAATTTCATTCTCTAATGAGTTTTTTTTTTCTTTTTTTTCAGATTATTTGGTATTTTTCTATTTTGTAATTTATCAAGATTAATATGTTTTATTTTTCAGTTAAGCTGAAGAGTTTTAAAACATTTCAAAGGAGAGAAAGCCTTAGTAATTCTGTTCCTTCCCTATCAAAGGAGAGAAAGAAAGACTTGTTAGAATTCTTTCCAAGGCAAAATGGCTTAAGGGATTCTGTTGAGCATTGCAACTGGCATATGGAGGAAATTGGGTTCAGTTGACCTCAAAGATCCCAACTATGAGATTCATGTAATGCAGCATTTCAAGGGTGATCTTCAAAGGCTCTCTAGCACACTTTCATCTGTCAAAGCTGTACTTCTTGATGCAGCAGGAGAACCTTCAGCCCAAGGATTGGCTTGAAATGCTTAAAGAACTTCTGTGTGATGCCTCTGAATTGATGAAGACTTGTCAACAAAGCCCAGTTGCGGAAACTCAAATCTGGTAAGTGCTTTCTTCTCTTCTCTATGGTGGCTGGCTTATTGTAATAAAACTGCTCATAGATTTGAGGATATGCTGTAGAGATTGGATGAAGTTGCAGCGGGGAAAGACAAGTTTCACTTGAAAGAGCAATCTGGAGGGAGACTGATGATAAATTTGGAGTGGAGACATGAAACAGCAATCTGACGAGAGGCAGATGATAAATTTGGAGTGGAGGCAAATTCATTCTTATGTGTGTCCCCAGAGTGTAATCAGAAAAGACGAAAAAGAGGCTATTGTACAACTCTTACTGCATTCTACTTTTTATATTGATGTTTGGAATTGGGGGCCTGGAAAGACCATACTTTCTCAACTTGTTTACAATGACAAAAGGGTCCAAAAGCATTTTGAGCTCAAGATATGCCTGTGCATCTCTGATGTCTTTGATTAAAGCTCATTATTGAAAATATACCAGAGTCCATCACTCAAATGAAACCTGCAAGCCTTCAGGTGGAAGAACTGCAAAAGCCCCTAATGGAAAATGTGGATGGAAAGGTTTATCTACTTATTATGGATGATTTCCGGAGTGAAGACCTCCCGAAATGGGGTCAGCTGTGGTGCAAGCAAAAGCAAGATCATAGTGACTGCAAGATTTTTATAGGTTGCAGTGGCCAGGACGAAATGTAGCTTCTGCAAATTAAGTTGCCAGAAAGAAGCAGAGGTTCAAGAATAAAGCAGGTGTGCCAATTTCTTTTTTGTTTTTTTGTTTTTTGTTTTTTGTTTTTTTTTTTTTGTTTTTCCTCCCAAATTTTTTTTCTTGTCATTTTTTTTCTTTTCCTATTCTAGTAATGCTTGTTGAATTTCCATATGTTCTGTAAATTTTCCAGCATGCGGCATTTGTTGGGATTGTCTGGTTTGGGATTCTACGCCACACGTCCTAATCTTAGAGAATTCCCAAAAGAGATGGGAAATTTGAAGTGTGTCCCCAGAGTGTGATCGGAAGAGATGAAAAAGAGGCTATTGTACAAATCTTACTGCATTCTACTTTTTATATTGATGTTTCAGTAGTTCCAATTATTGGAATTGGGGTGCTCGGAAAGATCATACTTGCTCAACTTGTTTACAATGACAAAAGTGTTCAAAAGCATTTTAAGCTCAAGATATGGCTGTGCATCTCTGATGTGAAAATACACCGGAGTCCCATCACTCAAATGAAACGTGCAAAACTTCATGTGGAAGAACTGCAAAAGCCCCTAATGGAAAATGGAGATGGAAAGGTTCATCGACTTATTATGGATGATTTCCTGAGTGAAGACCGCCACAGCATCAGTTGGAGAATCTGTAACTGGGTGGTCCAAGCAGAAGCAAGATCATAGTGACTTCAAGATCTTTAAAGGTTGCAGAGGCTGGGATGTAATGTAGATTTGCAAATTAAAGGGGTCTTTACTTAAGCAAGTAGCCTCTGCATGTTGTCAGGAAGAAGCAGAGGCGCAAGAATAAATTAGGAGTGCCAATTTCTTTTTGGGTTTTTTTTTTTTTTCCATGTCCTCTTTCTTGTCATTTATTTTTCTTTTCCTGTTCTGGTAACTCTTGTTGAATTTCCATAAAAAAGGGCGTACCCAGTGCCGAAGCTCCCACATTGTGGGGGTATGGGGAAGGGAATACTCTAGGCAGCCTTCCCCTTGCTTTTTTTGCAAGGAGGCTGATTCGAACCCTGGACCTCCACGACACAATGGAGAGACTCCTACCATTGCACCAGGCCCGCCCTTCTTCTTGTTGAATTTCCATATGTTCTGTAAATTTTCTGACATGCAGCATTTGTTGAGATTGTCTGGTTTGGGATTCTGTGCCGCACATGTTCTAATCTTAGAGAATTGCTAGAGGAGATAGGAAATTTGAAGGCACCATAATGAGAACAGAGTTGTAAGAAGAAGCATATTTCCCACAACCTGAAGAACTCAAGTTTAGTTGAATGCGGAATGTGAAGGGATCAGGGAGGGAGCAGATGCAGACTCTAGCAATATCCATTTTGTCCACAGCTCTCATTGATGCCACCATAATTATTTGTTTAGGAACTCAGAATGGGCATGGAGAGGGTCAGCTGGAAGCTACCGCGGCAGGCAAGTGCTTCATTTCTTTCTTCTTTGTTGTCCTCAACTTCCCATTCCATTCTTAAACACATGTTCTCATCTGTGCCGGGGTGTGATAATCTAGTGTCCCTTCCTGAATGGGGGGCTCCCAGCCTCCAATACCTTTACTTTGGGGACAGCGACAAGGTGGAGAAGTAAATGTGGGATGAGTGCCCCCCCCCCCCCAAAAAAAAGAAAAAAAAATTGCCCTCTCTAACACACTTGTACATTGAGGGCGGATTCAGAGATGTGGTTTGCTTTCCATTTCCAGTACAAGAGTCTCTGCTTCCTTCCACTCTAACCTCTCTCATCATCCTAGGTCTCCGAAATTTGGAGTTACTGTCGTCTTCTGTCTTCTCACTGAGCAAATCGGGGGTTGCCCAAAGCTTCAATCTTTGCCGATAGTAGCACTGCCTCCATTGCTTTTGAAGTTATGTATCTATGATTGCTGAGAACTAAAGGCCAAAGGTGAAGAGGGAGGTGAGTATTGGCCCCGCTTATCCCTCCTCCCAGATTGATGATCGAGTCATCGGTTGATGAAAAATGGATGAAAAGATGGAGGTGCTCATTGCATTTTTTCCCTTCACCAAAAAGCATATGATTTTACACTGAAATTGCTCTTTCCTTCTTCTTCACATTGAATTATCAGTATTCATAAGTTGCCAATTCTATTCTCTTATGTGGTTTGTGACGTATACCTATCCGTCTCTGTCTCTCTCTTTTTTCATGATTTTCTAATTGATAACAACGTTTTTATTCATTTGGGATCATGTTTGATCTTCTCATCCTTGAATTTGGTGCTACTGAAAATAAAAAGCATCATTCATAATGGTTAGCATTTTTTTTCTTGAAGGATCGAGCAAAGGTTCTCAATCTATTTAAATTTATCATCAAGATAGCAATCTTAAGAAGTGTATATACTTTAATAGTTTTAGTTCATAAAGTCATACGACCTTAACCTAATTTTTGTCATCTATGCAGCATTTATATGTTTGTTTTAGTTTCTCCATATCTATTGAACTAAGCCAATTGTTGCTCCTCCTGATTTGTCGTTCTTTATGATTTTTACTTGTTCTTGTGCATCAGCATAAGATTTGGTTATACTAATTTTTCAATCCTTGTCCTTGCACAGGATACATTAAGGTTGTACATAATTAATCTTCCAGTTGTTGGTGCAGAACCTCTATGCATAATAAAAGATGGAGATTATTATATTACGAATGTTTGATGATTTTCTATATGCTAACTGCTGATGCTGCTTGTCCACATTGCGCTGAAGATGTTACAGTGAGACTTCTGTTGCAAAGTCAAGATCCATGTTTTCTGAACTCCCCTTTTGTGTGTTGAGAGAGTTCTTAGATTAGCAAAGAGCAGAAGCTTTTAGCTTAACCCCTCAACACTTTACTTGTCATGTTCAAACCACTAAGCATCTGTACTTTTGGACAAAAAGCACTAATATTGGGAGCATATTTGTTGTATATATTGCAACAAATTCACCAATTTGAAGGTTAGAGATTTGATCTATACAAATACAATTCCACTGCATACAGAATAATATTTAATAATTCTCAATTCTCCTTTTTTTTTGTTTAATTTTTTAACAATAGTCCAACTTATTAAAATTCAAATCTTAATAAAAATATAACTGTTGGGACATGAAGTTGGAGAGGTTTTGGAGACTCAAAAGGAATTTGAGAGCCTTCTAAGAAGATGTTGAACAAAAAAGCATGTTTCATATCTTTTTTTTTTTTAAATTAATTTGAAATTATTATTATTTGTTGCAACTGCTCCTGTTTTTTATCTGTGAATATTGTAAATTCATAAATATAATTATCCTTGTAATATTTGGTATTAAGGTTGTAACTCTCGTTTAAGGGTTGTAAATCTTGTTTAAGTATTGTAAAATAGCTTCTACCTTTACAATGTATTCAAATAATTTTAATTAAAAAAAATATATTTTTGTAAATAACCCGGGAGATGGATATTTTCATATTTAATAGTGTGACAAAATGTCCGATGGTTGAACACTAGTACCTTTTAGCAAGATTTCAGATTTAAATGTGTATGAGAAATAGGGATGTTAGTATCCGACAGTTTTTTTTTTTCTTTTCTTTTCTTTTTTTGTGGGGGGGGGGGGGGGGGATTCAACTTCAGGGCGGACAGATATTGAACCTTCTACTTAGTTTTCTTCCTTAATTTCTCTGATTAGGGTATTAAACCTTAACCTCATGTTTGTCAGTATGGAGTCTTGATTTTTTGAAATTTTTTACTCATAGATCTCTTTTTCATCATCTAGGTAGTTTTTTCCTAAAATCCTCCGTTTCAATTAAATAATTTTATTCAGCAGGTGAAGGTTTCTACCAAGATTAAGACTTTTATTTGGTTCAGGATGCTCAATAAAATTAATACCAATCATCTTTTTCAAAAGAAGAGACATTATAAAGCTGATCTCTTTGAATTTGTCATGTCCTACACCGATTCTTAAAGTAGAGATTATTTATTTTTACATTGCTCAGTTGTGAGGAAGATATCAAACACAAAATTTTGGAGGTTTTGTAGGGAAGAAAGATGTTAAGTTGTTGTGGAAAATGCACATTTTTTGTCTCACCATGGTGTTTTTGGAGAGAGTAAAATGCCAAAATCTTCTGGAATCATATTGAAATTTATCTTCCATGGGACAAAATTGTTTTTTTTTATAGTTTTTTATGAAATCAGGCTTTGAGGATTTGCAAAGACTATAGTCAAGAAAATTTAAATTGGGTCATTGGTCTTTTTGTATTGGATCGATTTGTTTTTTATTACTTCTAAGAATTTATCATTCATAGGAGTTTTTGCACATCCTTTCATAAATATAATACATTATTCTTTTTATATCACAAAAACAGGGGCACATATGTACTACTAGTGTTTGCCATCCCCTCTAGGCAAGGTGCTACCATAAGGGTCTCCTTCCACTGTGAAATAATAAGACCTCACCATTTTCATTGAACAGAAAAAGAAGTTAAATGACAAAGAACAAAATGATAATGCATCAAGGAGGATAAGAAATCCTCCAAGATAAAGTAAAACCAGAAAATGGGATGTAAAGACCATTGAAAAAAAATTTAAAAAAAAAACCTCACGTCCGCTAATAGCTCACTACCTCAACCCCTACTGTACTCAGCTCGCCAACCTAAAAGACAAGAATTGTGCATCGTGAAGAACCACTTCCCCATTATGTGCTGCCAAGGTAAAAGGAAAGACCTCCCCCCGCTCTTTTGTAGCCCCATATCTTAGAGAAAATTCAGTGGTAATGTCATGGAAATTCTTTCATCTCTCTTACCTCTTGTGAAACTAAAGGAAAGCACTCAATAGATCTGCCCAAAAGAGATTACCAAACGGTTATAAATAATCCGATTTAACCCGATCCGATCCGATAATAATCTATAATAAAATAAAATTTTATGTTGAGAAAGTGATCGAGCAACATAAACAATAACAACAAAATAATATAAACTTAAACAGTTATATTTTGACTTAATTTGTGGCATTACAACATTATACATATATTCTAAGCCAAAAGGGAGATGGATATTTTCAGATTTGATAGTATGACAAAATGTCCGGTGGTTGAACACTAATACCCTTTGGCAAGATTTTAGATTTAAATGTGTATGAGAAATAGGGATGGTAATATCCAATATGATATGATGGATACCCGAAAAATCCAATCCATCGGATTGGGTTTTTTTTTCCTCTTTTTTTTTTTTTAAATTATGTTAGGATCAGATTAGGATTAGGTTTTAATATTAGAGTAATTGAATCGGTTTGAAGATGAATTTAAGTAATAAATAATTCGATATAACCCGATCCAATTCGTTAATTATTTATAGTAAAATAAATTTTTATGTTGAGAAAGTGATCAAGCAACGTGACAATAACAACAAAATAACATAAACTTAAACAGTTATATTTTGACTTAATTTATGGCATTACAACATTATACATATATTCTAAGCCGAAAGGCTTCATAAAGAGAACAATGGAGATAAGCAAAACATTTTTTTGGGGGGGGGGGGTGAAATTTTTTTGGCGGGGTGAAAGATGAAAAAAACGAAAACAACCATGCCCCGCAAAGGAAGCACTCACGTCTAAGAGGGACTGCACCTCTTTCTTCTGGGCCAAGACACCTCAGACGCATCCATCCTCACTGACTTCTCCAACTCTGACGGGGGAGCTGACCTCATGCAAGCCTAACTCCACCCCTTGCCCCATCTCCATCGGCTTGTCCATGTTGGATGGCTTAGGAATAATGGAGATAAGCAAAACATGACAAACACACCAAAATGCAACACAAAATCTGACACGATATCGATTTTATGTTGAACAAATCAATTATTATTACTCCTTTTTTTACATTGTCTAGACTTTGAAGTAACTTCAAGTTTTTTCATAAAATTTTATTTTTTGTTATGTTTTTTTTTTCTCGGATCTGATATGGGTCGAGTATGTGTTGGGTATTGATCGATTTAGGATCGGAACGAATTTTTCAAAAAAAATCTACAAGTCAAATATGATTTTTTATTTTTTTTAATTTAAGTCGGGTTAGAATTGAATATAGATATTAATTAATATAATTTGGGCCATAATCGATCCAGTGCCATCCCGATGAGAAAAACAAGTGTCGGTGGGTTTTTTCATTTAAGGGGTCAACCTTACCCCAAAATGAAAAACCTACCTAGTGTTTCTCTTTTCTCATTTTTTTTTTTTTAATAATTTTACCTCCCATAAAACTAACCTTACTTCCATTAAATGTATGAAGTGATTTGAATTTTGAACTACTGAGCTTGGAAATTTCTTTAGATATTCACTTCATTGGTAATACTTCTTTCTATTTTCATTTTAAAATCTTATTTTAAATAATTAATACGCAAACTATAAATTAGGATATAAAAATAGAAAAATGAGTATATGAAAATTTTAGACAATTAAGTATTTGGAAGTTTTAATTAAATTTAGATTTTTTATGTGATCAAAAAAAATCACATAATGAAACTAAAAACAAAAATTCATTTGAGGAAAAGGTACCAATTCAAATGGAATGAACAACTTTGTGTCTATACATTTTTTTCTTATTTAATTTTGTTTTATTTCTCAGACTTAATACTATTTAGAAATTTTAAATGAGTAATTATTAATCTACTAAACAAAAAAACAAACAAACAGAGATCTATCATCATTTCAAGGTATCCATTATTATTTAAATCACTCTAATTTTATTGCTAGTTAAAAACATGAGTAATTATTAATTTAATCAAATTTTGCAATTAATTTTGAAATTTAACTAAAGAAACATTTCTTCACTTAATTTTCAATCGAAAATTTTAGATAACCATTTTTTTTTTTAATTTTCATCTATACAATTTTCTATTTTAAAAAGTCAGTACAAAGGAAATTTGAGAAAATGTGTGGATGTGACGACTGATAGACAAAATTGTGGAATGTGTGGGAAGAAGTGCAAAAACTATGAGATTTGTTGCAAAGGTGTTTGTGTGAACCCTAATAATAATAAGAAACATTGTGGGGGTTGCAACAAGAAGTGGCCGAAAGGTGATGTGTGTTCTCTTGGCATGTGCAACTATGCCTAGAAAATTTGTTGTGGATACATTTTATTAGTATATATGATAAATATTCAGGTGAGTTTACCCATATTTGTATTTTTTTCCCCATATAAATCATCGAATATTCTTTTAAATTTGGATACAAATCGGAGAGGTTGCTTATCCAAATTGTGGTCAAGCCCGTAACCTAGATTAAAACAAAAAATGTCCTCAAGAGGACAGCCTAGTGATCACGTTCCCCTCCTCCAATCTGTTGATACCAGTTTCGAATCCTTGTATAACAAAAAAAAAAAAAAAAAAACAAAAATGAGGCCAAGAGTTAATTGGGGTATGTTGCCTGAATATACTTCAAGACTGGTTATGTTTATCTCATATTTGTGAAAATACTTTTTTTTTATGCATGAAGATAATAAAGTTCTTATGATTATGGGGAGATTGAATGACCTGCATCATGAAGATGATAAATTTAGTAGTCCTTTATGTGAAAATCGAACCCACGACCATATGGTTAAAAGTCATGCACTCTACTGGGTGAGCTTGGACAACCATACAACTTTTGCCTAAATGTCATATGGTAAGCCAATTTCTACCTATTAATTGTGATTCTAGAACTTAATTTTTGGTGCTTAGTGATATTTTTTGTTCATGTAATCTGTTTTATGAGGCTACGTTGTAATTCACTTGACCAATTTTTAATTACAACATCATGATATTTAAATAAATTTAAACAAATAATTAATAAAAATTTAGTTAAACATCGTAATATAAATTATCATATAAAATTTAATTTAATTAATTTATGATTTATTTTAACAAAAACAATAATTACTCATGTTAGAATTGTATGGATGAAAATTTAAATAATTTATGCTATTTAATTTATTTTGATATTTGGAATGGATATCATTACACTTGCGGAGCAATTTTCAGAAACTCTGTAATTAATATAGTGAGATCTACTTCTATTATGTTCTTGATTTCTTTAGGAATCTGGCCAATCAAGCTAGTTATGTACCCATACATTTGTAATGAAAATTGAGAAAAAATCTCCAACAATCAAAGTTTCCTTCTTTATGTTTGAGAGCATTTTTTGCTCTAACTAGCCAAATATCCTCCATGAAAGAAGATGATACCAACAACACTCAAACACCAGAGGTGATGCCCTCGATTGTTCCCATGAACTCTTCAGATATGCTAATCTCCATCAATGCTTGCCCTCCATTGCCCGTAAAAATAACAGCGTCAGGGTTATGAAGTAATGGCCGAAGAAGGAGACTTCATTCTCACGTCTTCGGGAAAATATGTGTATTGACTCAGCAAACTTGGGCCAGCACCATTACCAGGCTCCTTGTTTGTTCAACGCATCCGCAGGCCATATTGAAGTTTTTTCGGAAATGATTGGCAAGGCCTCCCTAGTGTTGGGCTAGCCTAATCGTCTGGAGTCTTTTGTTTGTGGGCCATCTGTTTCCAACTTGCTCTGCTTGTTTTGGGAGCTGTAAAAATAAATAAATAACTAAAGACAAGGGACACAAACAAAGTACAAGGGGTTAAACTTTGGAATAGTAATACTCAAAACAAAATTGATAAGACTGCTCAACATAAGATGTAATGCTAAACATATTGTTCAAGATCGTAATCGGAGGATGAATGGAGATTGCCCCAGTTGTAAATGTTTTTTCAGAGGGCGTGAGCACTATAAGATGTATTGGAAAGAAAATAACCTTGGTTGCTTTTTTGTCTGCTTAAGATGAGGAAGATGAGACAAGGAGATGGAAGTACCGCATGAGGGTGGAGTCCTGGCCGATTTTGAAGGTTATCTTACCAATTTATGGGTTGAAATTAGCCTATAAAGGGGCAGTAGTAGGATCTCTCTCTCTCTCTCTCTCGCTGTCATGGAAAACCTTTGAAATATTGGCAGTGTCACATATTATTCAACTTATTTAATTACTTCATAATTAATTAAATTATTTATTTCATTTCATAACTTACTTATTTAACTGTGGTACTAAAAAACAGCTCATTTTCAGATGAAAAACAGCAGCACGTTTTTCCTCGTTCAATATCCAAAAACCAATAGAAAATTCTTATTCCCAACAACTCCTATGTCATGTCAAATATCGTTCAATATCCGAAAAGCAGGGATTAGGGTTTGAATCTTCCCCGTTGATGAATGTTGATCCCACTTGTACAATCGGGCCAAGGGGCTAATTGGTAAAAAACAAATTTAAATTTTCTATTAACAAGTTTTTATCAAGTTTTAGTAATTTTAATTTAATTAATTCTAAAATCAGCCCCCGCAAAAAAGTTGAATGAACAAACTTTAAATAATTGGAAGTAAGCAATTTTTTAGATTATATTTGTTTGACAAATCGGTAATAGTAATTCTATTAATAGAAAATAATTTAAATTTATTATTTATATAATAAAATTATTTGTCAAACTTTTTTAATAAAAGTTAAATTAGGAGTTACGGCTGACGATAATAAAAATTAATTAAGATGTTTACCTTTTCAAAATGTAATTTATTTATTTTTATATATTCTTGTAATTTATGGCACGGACGCAGGGGATCACGCCCTCACTCCACATCTTTCCAAGTGGGACCCACCAACTACATTTCATTTTACGGCCGTACGCGCAATACGCACCCTTCCCCTTTCTTTTCCACATGCCCTTTCCGCCAACCCTTCTTCCAATCACCCAATATAGGGTTCACCCTCACGCGCATTACACGCCCCTTCGCTTTCTTCTTCACGTCGATGTAGCCCTTTCGCCAACTCTTCTTCCAATCCGACCAAAACGCGCATACTACGCACTCTTCCGCAGATACTTCGTTCCTCGTTCCCTGATCCATTCAGCTCCCTCCCTCCCTCCCCCCCCCCCTCTCTCTCTCTCTGTCTCTCTCTCTCTCTCTCTCTAGTTTCTTGTTTCTGTTAACGTTGTCGTCAACCAAACAAAACTAAAAAAATAGGAACAGAATTCACGAGACAAAAACATGCATGGAAGGTGAAAAGCCACTAATCGCTACAATCACCAGCATTTTCTTTGAATAAACAAAAAAATAATAATAAGGCATCTCTTGGAAGAAGGCAAATATCTTAAAACTCTACTGGATAAGTTGGACCCGCTCTTGGACTCTGATCGTCAAGAGAGATTTGTAAGCTAAAACATTAACACCTCACAGTCTCCCTATACATTAAAGGAAAATACGTATAATTCTAAGTAATGGATTAAATAGATTAGATTTTCTTTTATGATTTATATAAATATATTTTAATCAATTTTAAATTAATTTTTGAATTATGTGAAATATATAAATAATTTCACTAAAGATTAATCAATACATATTTTTTTTTAGTTTTCACTGGTCGGAATATGGGTTGCGTAGATTAATCTAATTTGAATACTATAAGGTCCGTTGTAGAGTTGATCTTTTAAATCTTTTTCTTTTATTTCAAATCTCGAATTCAAAACCTTTAATTGGAGAAACAAAGTGTTCAATCTCTTAACCGAAAGAGATTTGATATCAATTCATACGATTCACTTGACATAAAATTCTTATATATTTCTCCATTAAAAGTGCATACAGAATATACAGCACCACATACCAAAACGTCTATGCAAATGTGGCCCAAATGGTGGGGCATCTGAGATGGCTGGATTCACGACTGTATGGGTCAATCTATTATTGTATCGTGTCAGATTTTTAGAGAAAAAGCTTGAAGATGATCCATCAATGGTAGGGCAACCCACGATGAGAAAAATGTCCTTTAAGATTTGAATAGCCGGTATCTACATTATTGTTTACCTGTGATCCAAGGCAAATCATAGTCTGTGCAAGGAAAAATCATAAATTTTACATAGAGAAGAAGGAAATATAATATATTTTTTATAATTTCAATTTTAAAAATATAAATTATAATTTTTAAAATATAAATTATATTTAAAGCTATAATTTTTTTTAAATTCTATATTATAAAGTTTATTTTGACTAAGATTTTAAATTGAGACAGGTAGCAAATATTCAATTTTGTTTTTAGCAGGCACACACTTAACAATGTCCTTAGCAGGCACGCACTTGACCACTCGACCAAAGCTAGTCGGTGACCCTTTAAAATTTTGTTTTCATATAACTGTTGACATTTTGGGTGAATATCACACCAAACAATTATTTAGGAACGGTAATATATATATTTTTTATTTATGTTATATTATTTATAATATTTTTTATTAAAACAAAAATTCTTGATTAATAATATAGAATTTCGTGAGTAAAAGAAAAATATTTTTATAAAAAATTAAAAAATATTACTCTCTATATATATTTTTTTTACAAATTTTATTCAATTTTAATTGAACCTCACTTTTGACATTTCCATATGGCCCCCCTTGCATCGTATACAGGTTCGATGCTTTCGGTGCCAACCGACATGCCCCTTCATTAAAAGGGTCCTTTTTCTTTTCCGTAGAGAAGCCCACTTGGTGAATTATATAATTTTGGTGGTCCCTACCTACTACATTCGACTTGTTTAATGGATATATGCATGCAATCCTCGTTCACACTTACTTTCCCAGACCAATCTTTCTTTTCCTCTTGCTACTCTGCTTTCCAAGCCTGTGTTCCAAGAAAAGGACGAAAAAGAGAGACGAGCTGGTCGTGAGTGAGTGTAGTGAGTTCCGCCTCTCTCTCTCTCTCTCTCCCCCTCCTTCCTCCCACTACAAGCCAATGCTACTTTTTGTGCTTCAAAAAATTTTCAGTGATTAGAGGGTGCATGATTACTTTGACTCCAAGAGGGCTCATTAATATCGAAAGATATGATTGCCTCTAGCAGCGCATGGGGCCTAATCCCATAATAGAATCCTCGATTATTTCATCTCTCAGCAGATGATTGTGCTATAATACTTGAAAAAAAAAATTATAATAATGCAAAATATAGCATAGAAAGGATACGGAGCCCACCTCATGTGCTGGACGTGGAACTTTATCTACTCGCCATCACTCACCAGCAACACAAAACACTTACCAAAAAAATAGAAAAAAAAAAAAAAAAGCATAGAAATTAAGTTTGCCCATTGTTTATTTATTTATTATTATCTTTTCTTAGAAAGAAGTTGTATATTGTCTAAAAGAAATGTTGCAAATATCCATCCCACATTTTTGCCCTTCAAATAAAAATTTTCTAATATGATCAAATGTTTCACTTCAAGATACAAAACAGAAACCAAAGACCATAAAATTTTTTCTCTTTCTCGTTTCCACAAAACAGAAATTAAGTTTGCCTTGGAGCTTTGGGATTTGAAATTCAAAGACAGAATATAAAAAAAGTATTTAATAAGTTAAAAATTAAATTAAATAAATTTTATACCATAACTTTAAAAAATATATTTTTTTTTTAATTTAAAAGGGATCTTTATTATTTCTTATATTTGAAAAATATTTTTTATCATTTTTCAACAAATTTTTTTAAATATGATAATATAAAATATCACGTAATATTCGGTTCATTTCTCTTTTTTTTTTTATCGAGAGATTTGAATCCAATACTTTTAAACCAAAAAAAAAAAAAAAAAATGGAAACAATGCAAATTGAGCCTTAATCTACTGGTCCATTTTCAACGCTTTTATAAATTTTGGGGTTACTCAACCAAATCTTGCGGCCTATATTGCAGTAAAATATCTGTTAATCGTTTTTTATAAAAATTAAGATGAATTATTCTATGAAATGGGACTCTTTAAAAAAAAATTGATCTATACTATTAGCAATATTCATATACTAGGAAAATATTTTTTTTTCTATTCAAATTCTTGCTTCCATCTCAACAGTCGATATAATAAATAAAAATATTTGATTTTTTAATCAAGTATCAAATTTAAAATTTTAAAATAGAAAAAATTACGTTAAAAGAACTTTTTCTAAATTACAATTGTTAATATTTATATTACATTAATCATAATATGATTTTAAATACTAAGTGATTATAAAAAAAATGCTTCCATCTTCCAAATAACTCTATAATATTAGTAGTAGAGGCAGCAGGAAGGACCCTACTTCCTCTTAACCATAGATCTAACGACTAGTCAAAATGAACTTGGGAGCCTAATGTGAAAGAAATGCTTTTGGTAAAAAAAAAAAATGATTCCCATAAACGACACCAATCTGATGGAGATAGTTTTGCTCCACAAATATTTATTTCGCTGACATGAGTGTGGAACCGGTATTAAGGAGTCTTCTAGATCTTCATGAGTGATGAAACCTACAAATACAACTAAAGGATGCTCCAGTGAGGCAGGTTCCAACGCTCAAGATAGAAAGAACGGTTGTAAAAGAATGAGAAACAAACTAAAAAGAGCCATGAGATAGTCTTACGTTATTTCTATATGATAAGTGTAGAGTTAATAAACATATCTCGCTACTTGCCTATATGAAATATATAGCATATATGCATGGTAAATCTTGTATGTATTTAGGGGCATAGAAACCTTAGTTTCTTTATAGAGAGATTGTCAAAAATCTTCCGAAATTACAAAATTTATAATAAAAAATTTTTAAGAAATTTAAAATTCTGTCGATTAAGAAAAATTCAAGTTGACAAGAAAATTCTTTGTCTTATTGAGTGTGACTACCGAAATTCTATTTCCTTATTGACAAAAGACTTCCTTTGGACCAAGAGATGTTCATATCCGATTGAGAAAATTTTAAATTTGTTAAAACTTACTTTCTTATTGGGGTGATTTCAAGTTGTACTTATCACATAATGGAATTACTGTTGTATTAATAAAATGTATCCACTAGCAGTTGGATAACCAAGAAACCTAGGAATCGAGAGTTGGGATGATTGAGAGGTTAGGTGTAGCTGGCTCCCCGAGTCAGTAAAACCGAGATGGTAAAAAATTATAAGTTAGAGTGCTCGATCGAGAGAGCACTCAACCAAAAGATCGAGAGCGTATTTAATCGTTCATGAGTTTTATGGATTCATGCAGTTTTGATCTTGTGATAATTGATCTTTGGACCATATACCATTATACATATATCTCCTATCTCATCCTTATTATCATGATTAAATAGTTATGTTATTGTAAGATTTTGAGGATGGAATTATGACATGAAGAGCAACAATTTTCCTTTCTATAGCGTATCTTCCCACTTTACGACTTGTACCAATTTCTTAGATGTTGTGTGGACAGATTTTTTGAGAGATTTTTAGACGTAATTAAGAGAGAATTTTCATACATTAATCTTAAAAGTTTTAGTGTGATTTTGAGGCGAAGTTGAGATGGTTGCAATAATCGTCAAACATGTGAAGAGAAAAATATAATAGAAAGGTTATGTAACAAAAACAAAGTTAGATTTGATGTGAAATTTGTAAACTATTTTCTATTAATAAAATATTTGATAATTTTCTATCCTTCTCTCCCTCACTCTCTCATAATATGACTATTTGAACCAATATTCTATATATTTAATGATAGGATATTAGACTCCTTCATTTTATAACAGTGATTGCTATTATAAATTTTTTGAATGTAATATAATAGCTTATAACCCACTGTAAGTGACCTATCGTCAATAAATTATATCTAAACTATCATTATTTCCTTTATTTTAAAGATAGAGTTCAAATCTCTTCTATATAACAAAAAAATAATAATAATAACTTATGATCTCTTAAAATTTTATGAGAGTACATAAAAACTAGTTAATGTGATTATATAAAATAAAATCTAATCAAAATATTAATGTTATGATTTTAATATTAGTGCAATATGTTAAAAAGGTACCAAGGCCAAACCAAAATTTATTGTTTCAAATAATTATAAAAATAAGTATATAAAGATTTGAGCACCCAAAGGATTTTGGCCAAATTTGATCTCACTCAAAAATTTGGTCAACTACTTTTCTTTCTTTTTTTTTTTTTTTTTTCTTGAGAAGCAGGAGACGAAGATGTCAGTACACAGAAAATATCACCAGAAAAGAACCCATTACTCCTTTGAATGGATTCACGTCTATTCACACCCCCCTTTCAAGAATGAAAATAACAGTACAAGACACTTCGAATAGATTCGTGTCATTGTTGAACAAATGGACAATTAAAAATGGCGTTGGTTAGGCTTTCCCATAATGATTCAAAAATTGTCTTCCAAAACTGGTTATTTATTTTCTATTTCCTTTGATCAAAAATACATGAGCCACATCACGGGGTAGCCATTCTTTTTAGGAGAAACACTAGAGTTGGGAAGCAGCCGTTTCGTTTAAAAACATATATATACACTTTATCCGGATTATTTACACATTTTTATTTTATTCTTTCAACAAATTAGATTTTGAGGATTTTTTTTTAATTTTCTTTACAATAGTCATTAGTAAACCCTTATTTTTTTAGCTTTTACATATTGATATCCGAGTTTTACTCGATTAAGATAGTGTAAGCATTATGAGACCCATTAAAGGATTAACATTCCCAAATCTTATTTTTGTACTCCTATGAGTCAAATTTGAAATCTATGATTAAAAAAATATATCATCGTACCATTACACCCATGAGAGTTTTGTATAGATAACCCCTTTTAACTCCGCTAAATTATTCAAACCAAGATTTCTTATGTGAAAAATATTACATTAATACTAATTTTTTTAAATTTTGAGTGTGCAGATTTAAACTCATTCAACACACATAATTGTATATCGCACGGAATAAGTTTACTATCAAACTTCCCGTTTTAATTACAAAATCCCAATATAATCAATATTGAATTTTATTTGGGAAAATGTACACCTACGAAGTAAATAGTATGACTGTCTGAGGAAATATGTCGATACATTTCTAAAAATTATAAATTTTTAATTTTTCAGCTAAAATGATTTTAGTTTAATAGTTTAATTGAAAAATTTAATCAGACATTTTTATAAAAAGTTTATTTTAATAAATAAATGTGATATTTGAAAGAACACAAATTACTCACAAGCTCTTACCAGAAGAGAAAAAAGATGCTCTCGGAGCATGACATATTCTAATTCTCGTGGGAAAACCCATGTACGCAGCAGGCACACGGCTTGACCACTCGCCAAAGCAGCTTGAGGTCGCTTTGTAATTTTAGTTTCAGAAACGGTTGGCGTTTTGGGCGAACATCACATGAAACGACAATTTACGAACTGCAATCACGTGAATGGATGAGAAAGGGAATCTTTCTTTCCTGGTACATTTTGATGCCTCTTTGGTAGCTTTCAAGTGGAAGTGGAGGATTTTTGTTGAGTCGATGAAGTGGTACCTAAAAGGCTAAGCATTAAAAATGATAGACTTTGTAATTATAAGACTAAGCTCTCTCTCTCTCTCTCTCTCTAGTTACAAGGCCTTCATAGTCTAAGCCGAATCCGACCTTCTCAATCCTCCTCCCTGCAAAATAAATTGCTATCGTAACATCAAACGTTCGTAGTCGAAGCCAAATCCAAACCACTGCCGTCACCACTATCACTTCTGATCTTATGTTGCCTTAGTTTAGTGGCAAGTAGAGTTGAATTGTCAAATATTGTTTCAGAGAAATTTTAATTATTCAACTCTTAATGAGATTTATGATTCGAAGAAGTGAGATTAAGGTACGAATTGGAAATTTAAGAGAACATTTACTCCTAGAAATCATTGTGATTAGTGAAAGAAGAATCGAAGTAAGGGATTATCAAAGAATTTGAGATTTAGTGATCTTGGAGAGATATTGTCGATGAGTTTATAATTTCATTGATAGAATTCATTTCTTACATTTTTAGAGAGAGAGAGAGAAAGAGAGTAATTAGAGAAATTATGATTTTGTTTTCACCCCCAAGTTACACGGTTGTGGCTTATTTAGAATTGAGTTGCGGGATTTTAAATTTCAAGACTGAAGTAGTATTATAATTGAATCAACTAAGTGATCGGTTCCGGTTTTAATAACATCGAGTAAGAGAACTTGTATATCCCAGCTGCACCCCAACCAAAGGAAAAAGATGCGATCATGACCCATGAGTAACAGCAATATGCACGCTACGCCACATTCATGTGCTCTTTCATTGGGGCAAAAGTAGTAAAGGAAATGACAGAGATAAAAAAATATTGATTTCTGGGCTTGGTGAGAACCATCATATACGAGATGATCACAGTATTTTATCTTTTTTCTCATGTCACATTGCATGCGAATTGCATGGGAGACAGCCCTCACAAGCCCCGAGGGAGTGAAGAGCAGAAGGAAGATGAAGCAGACTTTGCGTGGGAATGGCAGACATCTGACAGAATGTACAATTATGATATGTACAAAGATTCTTATCCAGATGAAAGTGACAAAAAAAAAAAGTGACCCGTCATGGGCGGCAAGGCATGTCCCTTTCCTAGAAATCGCAGATCTGGCCGCCCTCTCTCTATCAGAGGTATTCAAAAATCAAAAAAAGTTTTATTAATATAATAATATATTTTATTGCAGAGGCTAAGTCTCCTATTCCAGTAACATTATTTGGGTTCACGTGGCTTCCTATGCTACACTTCGGCCTTATTTGAACAAGTTAGACTCAACTTAAATAATATTTTTAATAAAAAGATTTATTAATATAATGATAATTTTAGTTTTTTTATATAAAATTTAACTTTTACTTTCAAGATTTTATATTTTTTTTAAAAATTATTTAAAACTTAAATTATGAAAAAAATAAGTTGAGAAAAGTTGAATTTTAATCGATTATCTAAAATTTTTACGAGATATATACAGTCAATGAAACCTAAAATGCTTGCATGCTTGCGCCATAAAACATAAAAATGTAAGATGCTATTGTGTATGTATAAAATGTTTGTGGACACAGAGTTGAATGAATTTGATGAGAAATACATGTATGGTGGATTTGATGCTATTGTCTATGCATTATGTACTTAAGATATATTACTTTTGGGACCCTGGTCTTTATTTCCAGAGAATATACCACTTTTCTACCAAATTCTGGAGGGCATTCTCTTTCTTTTCAATTTTCATGGAAACACAGTCACCTATCGATCTTACCTACCAACTTCATCCGCTCAACAAAAATATTTTAGTACAATTATCCTTCATGGAAGAAGATGATACCAACAGCACTCAACACCACAGGTGGTGCCCTCTATTGTTACCATGAACACTTTAGATAAGCTGATCTCCATCTCCATCGATGCGTGCCCTCCATTGCTGGTAAAAGTAACTTTCCACAATCAACCATCTTGGCATGCTAAGTTTCAAAAAACTTAAAACAGATTATTAAATAAAGAGTATTGCACTTCGCTCCGTACTCCTTAAAGAGCAATTAAAAAAAAAAAAAAAAAATCCTACTTCGTTGTGAAAGGGGATAGAAAATTTCCAAACGAAAATAATAATAAAAAGCTGGGGAAAAGACAAAGGACCTTCAAAATCTTCGATTAAAAAAAAAAGAAAAATAATTATTCTACAATGAGAGAAAACAAAACAATAGGAATCACAAAAACTGTGGACAGATATTGACAGATGAACATTTGGTCCATGCAATTGTTACTTTTGTTAACCAAAACCCTAACCTTAACAATCACTTTTCTTCCTCTTCAAATCGAAGAAAAGGAAATATATATGTAGACATATATATATATATATATACACACACACCCTAGACACATCCAATCGAAGAAAATGGCGGCTATAATAATGCCTGCGGTCTAGCTTCAGCCTTCTCAAAGCTTCTAAATCACCCCTAACCTTAATAATCTTCTCTCTAATTTTTTTTTTTTTTTTTGAGATTTGTGTATCAATGTTATTTCTCAGGTCAATGGTGGCCATCATTTCGGATTAATATAGTATAAAATTATTATTTAATGTTTTGAAATTTTTTATATTCTTTTAAATTGTTATTTAATTTTAGATATGATTTTTTTAAAGTAAAAAAAGAGTTAATAATTTTTTCACCATTTTAATTTTGAATTTGAACAATTTGTAGAGGTGGCATGTTGGATGTATATGGGGGAGAGACAAGCGGCAAATATGAGAATGGCATATTTGAAATCAATGCTAAACCAAACAAGATATTAGTCTTTTTAACACCGAAGCATCTACTGGCGAAGTTATTGCTGCAATTACTTGTGACACTGAAAAGGTTCGCCATCTTTTCATTTATGAACTTCACACGCCCTTTCAAGTTCACAATGACACACATCCACAATTTTATGGTGAGTACTTGATGAATGGAAGTGGGAGGGATTTAAGAAAGCCATAAATGCCTCAACCTCCTCATTCTGTCTCTTTGCTTGACAGAAGAAATCAAACAATGTCGAGCGGCTGACAAGTCTTCGTTGCTTTTTTTGAGCTGTCAATGAGGAGTGACAAGTCTTCATTGCTTTTTTTTAGCTGTCAATGCGGAGTGACAAGTCCTCATTGCTGCTTTTGCTGCTTTTGTTTACTCTTTTAACAATCCACAATTCACGTTCTCTCTCACTCCAAGCCACGTCAACTTGAACTGTTCGTCAGTCTGAACCTCCCTGGAACAAAATGTGACTATTTGATAAGAAAAGAAATTGAATCGGTTGATTATATCAATTTAATTAAGAAAAGAATTTATAAAACAAAGATTTATGTCAATATACTTCCTTTATATATTTCTATATTTAGATAAATTATATCATATATAAAGATTTTTGTCTATATATTTCATTATTATAGTTATTATCATATTAAGTAATTGTGCTATTTTTATAAATAGAAATTAATACTATTATTAGATGTAACAAAAATAAAGTCTGTGTTGATGAGAAATTTATAAATTATTTTTTATTAATAAAATATTTGATAATTCTCTCTTTTTCTCTCTCACACCCTTTTATGGTATGACTATCTGAATCAATATCCCGTAGATATAGTGGCAGAACACTAGACACACTTAAATAAAATTTTGAATTCAAATTTTGAAAATAGAAAAATAAACAATCAGCGAATCAGTCTTTAAATTAAGTTTCATAATGATCAAAATGGATTAATTGATAATTTAGATATGGGTTGCTCAAGAAAAAAAAAAGTATGACCATCTCATAATATTCTAAAAATTAGAATTTCTTAATTTTTCAACTAAAATGATTTTAGTTTGATAATAAATTTAAATGATTTTATTGAGAAATTTAATTAGATATTTTGTCATAAAGTTTTTTTGTCATAAAGTTTTTTTTTTGATAAATACACGTCATATGTCGCCTGAGATCATGGGAAAACACTCGGTCAAAACTAAATATTAACACCATACAGTCTCTCCCTATACATTAAGGAAAATACGTATACTTCTGCGGACTAAATAGATTAAATTTTATTTTTTGATTTACATAAATATATTTTAATCAATTTTTAATTAATTTTTTTGAATTATGTGAAATATATAGATAATTTCACTAAAGATTAATCAATACATATTTTTTTTGGATTTTCATTTGTCAGAATCCAGACTGCACTGTCTAATTCAATCCGAACACTATAAGATTTGTTTTGAGGTTTTCTTTTTCCTTATTTTAAAATTTAAATTCGAGACTTTTGATTATATGAATAGAATATTTGACTTTTCAATCCGAAAAGATTTGGCATCAATACATATGATTCGCTTGATATAAAATTCTTGTATATTTCTCCATTAAAATTGCATACGGAGAATAGAGCACCACATACCATAACGTATATGTATATGTGGCCCAAATGGTGGGGCACCTCAATGTGTGGACAAATTTTGATGAGCCAAAATCTGGGAACCTATGAGATGGCTAGATTGACTATATGGGAGAATCTATTATTGTACTGTGTCATATTTTTACAGAAAAAGCTTGAAGATGACCCATGGGCAGCCCCATGAGAAAAATATCCTTTTAGATTTGAATGGTCGGTATCTACGTTACTGTTTACATGTGATCCAAGGCAAATCATATTCTATCCAAGAAAAAATCATAAATTTTATATAGAGAAGAAGGAAATATAATATATTTTTTATAATTTTAATTTTAAAAATAAAAATTATAAATTTTAAAGTGTAAATTATATTTAAAGCTATAATTTTTTTAATTGTATATTATAAAGTTTATTTTGAGTAAGATTTTAATGGTGCAACGACCCCCTATCTAGATTCTCTTCGATTTTGTACCATTTCTATTTAAATTGTGTCGAGTAGAAAATATTTAATTTTGTTTTTTTTTCTACATTATATGAGTAGAGCTTAATAAGATTAAAATATAGTTTTGTAAATGGTATTTTAATTTTGTTTTTAGGAGGCACACACTTAACCCCTCGGCCAAAGCTACGTTGGTGACCCTTTAAAATTTTGTTTTCATATAACTATTGGCATTTTGGGTGAATATCACACCAAACAACTATTCTGGAACTACAATATATATATTTTATTTATGTTATATTATTTATAATATTTTTTATTAAAACAAAAATTCTTGATGAATAATATTGAATTTCATGAGTAAAGGAAAATTATTTTTATAAAAATTAAAAAATATTACTCTATAAATGTATTTTTTACACTTTTGACAATTCCAGATGGCCCCCTTGCATGGTACACAGATTAGATGCTTTCGGTGCCAACCGACATGCCTCTTTATTTAAAGGGTCCTTTTTCCTTTCCCTAAAGAAGCCCACTTGCTGAATTATATAGTTTTGGTGGTCCCTACCTAGTACCTTCCACTTGGTTAATGAATGTATCCATGCGACCCAGATTCCTCGTTCACACTTTCTTTCCCAAACCAATCTTTCTTTTCCTCTTCCTCTTGCTTCTCTGCTTTCTAAGCCTCTAAGAATACCTCATTGTCCGAAACAGGTTGTTCTCTCTCTCTCTCTCACTGCAATACTGATCAAAATGGTCATAACACTTTCTTGTTCACTTAGAACTTGAGTTGGTGGTTAGGGCTCCTGTTGCTTCTCTGCTTTCTAAGTCTCTGTGCCCTCATTAACAATAAAATATATAAGCGTGGTGCCTTCTCCCTTCAAGAAGAACAGCTCGTTGTCCATTTGCATTCCATCCTTGGAAACAGGTTTCTCTCTCTCTCTCTCTCTCTCTCTCTCTCACTGCATTACTGACCAAAATGGTCCTAACACTTTCTTGTTCACTTAGAACTTGAGTTGGTCGTTGGTGCTCCTGTTGCTTCTCTGCTTTCTAAGCCTCTGTGCCCTTATTAAGAATAAAATATATAAGCGTGGTGCCTTCTCCCTTCAAGAAGAACAGCTCATTGTCTATTTGCATTCCATCCTTGGAAACAGGTTGCTCTCTCTGTATCTCTCTCTCTCTCACTGCATGACTGACCAAATTGGTCATAACGCTTTCTTGTTCACTTAGTACTTGAGTTGGTGGTTGGGGCTCCTGATGCTGAGTCATTTCCCACCTGTTTATGCAACACGATAACCTGTTTTAGATGTGCAACAATCAATATAATATTACAAAACTTAACACCATTTAAATTATAGTATTTCTCTTGAACAAACATTAATCTGTGCCACTTATTAGCCAAATATTATGTTATTAGGGACATCTGATTTGGGGTACATTCCGTACTCCCTAGAGTTTGTGGAAAGATGAAACAACTTGGACAATTTCCACATTGTGCTCATGGGCAGTTTGGATTTGTTAACATCAAGTTAGAAACTTCTGCTAGCAGGTCTTGACAACAAAACAATACAATGTGCTTATATTGTTTGGTAGCTTTAAGCTCAATCAGGTCATCAAAGTAGACTTTTCTTCAATTGTTTTTCAAAGAAAAAGTATATGGGCAATGACTTTAAACATATGGAAAGCATAGAATTTTCCTAATATTGCTCCACACATTCCACTAATTTGAAATCTAACATCTGAAATATTATCAAAATAAAAATAAAAATCTACAAGTTTAGATAGAATGAACAATTGTTTCATAAGATTTAAGATTACGTTGAACTTGTCTAATCCCACCAAATCTCTTTTCACTTTATTTAAAAATTCTCACGAGATTGAATATTATACTTAACGAGAGAATTAAGATATAAAAATAATAAAAATAATTCTTTTGATATGGCCATTTCATATAATTTTAGATATATATATTGTGCAAAGAATGATACATTTGAGATGGATATGGTTATTTCATCATTCATGGATTCGCCAAGCATTAATTCTAGTCAATTCGACAACCCTTTCCTTTTGGCCAATAATATTGGATATGACAAAAAGGGGATCAACCCCAGATATTCAATACATGCTTCCCACAAGGTATTTTGACAAATGGGAACTTCGGAGTTGTGTTTATGGAAGGTAGTGAAGTGGGTTTAAAGAGTGATCTTTGCTCGAATTCGTTGGAGAGAAGATCATCTATTGAAGAAGATTATGGAAGTAAAAATGTGGATAAGAAGGACAATGTTAATAAGAGCGATCTCAATTATGTTGGTAGCTTTCAAGTGGAGAATAATTTATTTGGTTTTGGGAATCATTGACAAGGGGAAAGCTTAAAAGTTGGAGAATGGGAGTTGGAAGCAGGCTTGATTGAAGATGTTTCTTTCTTTGCTTTCCTTGATATCTAAGTTGCACATATATCCTAGATGCTGTTTGGACAGATTTATGGGAAGATTTTGGACAGATTTGAGTTAAATAAATGTGATATTTGGAACAATATAAATAAGTCGGAAGCTATTACCCGAAGAGGAAACAACCACACCCTGAAAATGTGCAACCATGAGGAGTGAGAGATTAGAACACCGTAATTGAGATTAAAATAAAAAATTAATATTTTTATAAAAAAAATTTAAAAAGTATTACTATTACTTAATTTTAATTGAAATCTACTTTTGACATTTTCACATAACTGTAATATATATATCTATAATCTTGGTGGTCCCCAGTGTATTTGACTTGACTAATATATGTATACGCGTAACCCAGATTCCTTGTTCACCCTTACTTTCCAAATCCAATCTTTCTTTTCCTCTTGTTTCTCTTGCTTCTCTGCTTTCTAAGCCTCTGTTCCCTGTTATTTCCTTCTTGATTTCAGCTATGGGAGAACCACTTCTGGCTGCTCCTCTTCAAACTCTACTGGATAAGTTGGACCAGCTGTTAAACTCTGACCGTCAAGCGAGATTTGTATCTAATCTCAGGACTTGGAGATCAAAGCTGCTGCGGTTCAGGCGTGTGCTATCTGATGCTGAAGAGAAGCAGATGAGCGATAGGGAAGTGAAGAAGTGGCTGGATAAACTCCGAGACCTAGCTTACAATGTGGATGATGTGCTGGAAGAGTTGCGCCACGAAGCTCTGCAACGACAGAACAACTCCTCATCAGATTCTGCTAGCAGCAGTCAACTGCGAGACTTGCTGGCTCAGATACAGGAGATCACCACAACATTTTTACAAATTGAAGAGGACAAAAATGATTTGGGGTTGGAGGGAAGATCTGAAGTCAGGTCCAATTGGCCAAAGTTACATTCTAATGAGGTACGGGACATAACACAAAGTCTCTCTTTTTGTTGATATGTTCAAAACCATGGGGGGGGGGAGAGAGAGAGAGAGAGAGAGAGAGAGTATAGCTATGTTCAAAACCATGGGAAAGCATGTCGGCCGGGACTTCGGGAGTCTAAGTGTGAGAGAGAGAGAGAGAGAGAGAGAGAGTGACTGTTTTAAAGTCGATCCATCAGAAATTGGCTTTTCGAGAAATCAATTTTAAAATCAATTTTGAAAAATTTTGAAGAAATCAATTTTATATAAATTTATTTATCATTATTATGGAATAATATTTGAACAGTATTTGGGACAAATTAATTTTCTAAAAATCAATTTTAAAATTAATTTTTATAAAAAGGATTCCATTCAATTAAAATCATAATATTTTTTAATAAATTGAATCTTATTTTGAGAAATAATGTTTAGTCTCTCTTTTTGACAATGTTTTCTCGTCAACTTGGAAGTATGATAAAATTGTGGTGTCCCATGAAGCAAGGGCACCGCAAAAATGATGTGTTGTGCTTCTCAAATTACACAAACTAAGGTTTTTATTCACAGAATCCTAAAAATTTGCCAAATGTGTCTTTCATCTCATTTTTCTAAACTCTTTATAAGTTGAATATAAATTTCCTAAAATTAAAAATATAGAAAAATATTTGATTGGGTCTAATACATCTTCCCCTTAAATCACTTGCAAGACGTTTCAAATTGTAAGATTATAATTTTAGTGTTATTGCAGACAACCTCCTTGGTCGACTCATCACAAATCGTCGGGCGAGAAAAAGACGTAGCTGAAATACTCAAGTTGCTGGACATCGGTGAAACCTCCAAAGCTGAAGAAAAGCCGAATCATTTGTCTGGCATGGGAGGATGTCCATCTAGTAGCTCCAACAATCGTGGGAAGTTCGAACAATTGAAAGCAGATCGCTCAGAAACCCTCGTAATACCCATAGTTGGCATGGGTGGTGTTGGTAAGACGACTCTGGCTCAATGCATCTATAATCACAATACCGTGAAAAATTCTTTTGAATTTCAGGCGTGGGTTTGTGTTTCTGATAATTTTGATATAATTGGTGTAACAAAAGCAATTTTACGTGAAGTTGCTAGTAAAGATGCTATTAATGTCGATGATCTGAATGGGCTTCAAGAAAGATTAGAGAAAAATATCTCCAGTAAGAGATTTTTAATCGTTTTGGATGACATTTGGAATGAGGATGATGAAAAATGGGAAAAACTATTTATTCCACTGAAATTTGGGCGCCCAGGATCAGCTGTAATTGTCACTACTCGAAGTTCAAAAGTTGCCTTAATCACGGGTAGCACTTCCAATCATGAATTGGATTTACTGGAGGATGTTGAATGTCTGTCCATACTTGCACGCCATGCATTGAGAGCTCAAAATTTTGATTCACACCCAAATCTTAAAGTCATTGGGGAGAAAATGGTAAAAAGGTGTGATGGCTTACCATTGGCTGCCAAGATACTTGGTGGGCTCTTGCGTGATCAAGATCAAGCGAAGTGGGAAGAAGTGTATGGTAGTTCATTATGGAGTGGTTCAATAAATGAAAAGATTGCTCCAGTTTTAGGGTTGAGCTTCAACTATCTTCCTTCCCGTTTGAAACAGTGTTTTGCATACTGCTCAATTTTTTCAAAAGATTATGAATTTGATGAGGAACAGTTAATATTGCAGTGGATGGCTGAAGGGTTTCTTGGGGAACCAAATCAGGAGCAAATGGAAGACTTGGGGCATGAATACTTTCATCATCTATTATCAAGATCACTTTTGCAGCGGTCAAGTTACAACTCAACAAAATTTGTGATGCACGATCTTATTCATGATTTAGCTCAAATAGTTGCCGGAAGAGTTTGCTTTAGGATCGAAAAGGAGGAAGCAGAGGTTGTTGATGTAGAAGCAGTACGTCATTTGTCATTTTGTGTTACATTTGGGCCCAGCAAGGAGTTCAAAGTTCTGAAAAATACAAAGAGGTTGCGGACATTGCTAGTTCTCCGATATACTTATTTCAGCAACGAGAAGTTGTTAGTCAATTTGTTGCCACAATTAAGGTACTTAAGGGTGCTTTCACTGAATTCTTATGATATCAATGAATTACCAAGCTCGGTTGGTGATTTAAAGCAACTTAGATACCTCAATTTATCCAATACTTATATCAAGCTTTTACCTGAATCTTTGTGTGGTCTTCTCTCTTTACAATTTTTGATACTAAAAGGGTGTACTAGTCTACAACGATTGCCTTTGAGATTGAAAGATCTTGCTAATCTCCGCTACCTTGATATCTCTTCTGGAAATTACGACCTACAAGAGTTGCCACCTCATGTGTGGGACTTGAAATTTTTTCAAAAATTGACAAAATTTGTGGTGGGATGGGGGACAAAAAGTGGGTATTTTTTGCCCGGCCATCTAACGATTTCAATATTAGACGAAGGGAAGGATGTTGAGGATGGTCTCGTGATCAACTTGTTTAATAAGAAAAATATTGAGGTACTAAAATTTGATTGGCCGAGAAATTTGGACAACACCGAAAATGCAGAGAGCCAAGTTCATATTCTTAACTTGCTAGAACCAGCCAAGATGTTGAGAAAGCTAGAAATTGAAGATTATAGTGGTGTGACTCTTCCGAGTTGGATTGGTGATTCCTCATATTCAAAGTTGGAGGAACTCTCTCTTATCGATTGCGGAAGATGCAAGTCATTGCCATCACTTGGCCAACTGCCTCTGTTAAAAAAATTGACGATTAAGGGAATGTCAGAAATTGAAACAATTGGAACAGAGTTATACGGAGAGGATTCTCCACATGGTCAACCCTTTCCATCCCTTACAGAGCTTCGCATTGAAAATTGCAATAGATGCAAGTCATTGCCATCACTTGGCCAGTTAAAAATATTGACGATTAGGTCAATGCCAAAAATTGAAACAATTGGAACAGAGTTATACGGAGAGGCTTCTCCACATGGTCAACCCTTTCCATCCCTTACAGAGCTTCGCATTGAAAATTGCAATAGATGCAAGTCATTGCCATCACTTGGCCAGTTAAAAAAATTGACGATTAGGTCAATGCCAAAAATTGAAACAATTGGAACAGAGTTATACGGAGAGGCTTCTCCACATGGTCAACTCTTTCCATCCCTTACAGAGCTTTGCATTGAAAATTGCGAAAGATGCAAGTCATTGCCATCACTTGGCCAACTGCCTCTGTTAAAAAAATTGAGGATTTGGTCAATGCCAAAAATTGAAACAATTGGAACAGAGTTATACGGAGAGGCTTCTCCACGTGGTCAACCCTTTCCATCCCTTACAGAGCTTCGCATTGGATATTGCAAAAATCTTCGGACTTTACCTGATGGAATTATGAGCAGCAACAGTAACTTGCAAGTGTTGAATATAAGCTATTGTAAATCGCTTGAATCATTTGAAAGTGGTGTCCTGCCCTCCACCCTTAAGACGCTTTATATTTGGCATTGCAGAAAATTGGAGTCGATCAGTGAGATGCTACTCGGTCCCACTTCCCTTAAGTTTATTAGTTTCATTAATTATCCAAATCTCACTTATTTATATATAGATGGTTGTGAGAGCATAGAATCGGTTCCAGAAACTCCCAACCTCGCACGTCTTGAAATCCGTTCTTGCAAGAATCTGAAATACCTGCCCAGTAACCTCCCAAAGCTCACTTCCCTTGTAGATCTGAGAGTATCGGGGTGTGATAATCTAGTGTCCCTTCCTGAAGGGGGTTTGCCTTCCAGCCTCCGAACACTTGAATTTGGGGAATGTGCAAAGGTGGAGAAACAAATGTGGAATGAGTGGGCCCCCCACAAATTGCCCTGTATAACATCCTTGTCCCTTACTGGCGGATTCGGCGATGCGGTTTGCTTTCCATTTCCAGCACAGGACTCTCAATCTCTGCTACCTCCCACTCTAACCTCTCTCTCCATCCATCGTTTCCGAAATCTGGAGTCACTGTCATCTTCTGCCTTCCGAAACGTCACATCTCTCGTTCAACTTCGCATCTATGATTGCCCAAAGCTTCGGTCTTTGCCGATAGAAGCACTGCCTCCGTCGCTTCAGTCGTTAGATATCAATCGATGTCCAGAACTAAAGTCCAAATGTGAAAAGGGAGGTGAGTGTTGGGGCCGCTTATCCCGCATTCGCGAATCACGGATAGATCCAGGAAGGTTGAGACATCAGTTACAAGAAAAATTAGATGAAAAAGGGTTATTCCCACGAGGTATATGACTCAACGCCGAATTTGCTTTTGTTTTTTGTCTTCAAAAAATTACTAGTTCCATCCTCTAATCCGGGTTTACTACTTAAATTAGCTATGATATTCAGAGATGGATGATGGAGTCATCAGTCGAAGAAAAATTGGATGAAAAGGTGGAGGTGTTCAACACATTGCATTTTCTCCCTTTACCAAAAGGTATATGAGTTTACACTGAAATTTCTCTTCTTGTTTTCTCCACATTGAATTACCATTATTCATAAATTGTCAATTTCATCCTCTAACGAGGTTTATGACTTCTACCAATCCTTCCCTCCGTTTGCATTTGTGCTTACTTCACTTTTTTTTTTCTTCATGATTTTCTAATTTACACCAATTTCATTCTCTAATGAGTTTTTTTTTTCCTTTTTTTTTTCGATTATTGGTATTTTTCTATTTTGTAATTTATCAAGATTAATATGTCTTGAATTTCAGTTAAGCGGAAGAGTTTTAAAACATTTCAAAGGAGAGAAAGCCTTAGTAATTCAGTTCCTTCCCTATCAAAGGAGAGAAAGAAAGACTTGTTAGCATTCTTTCCAAGGGCAAAATGACTGAAGGAATTCTGTTAAGCATTGCAACTGGCATATTGAGGAAATTGGGTTCAGTTGACCTCAAAGATCCCAACTATGAGATTGATATAATGCGGCATTTCAAGGGTGATCTTCAAAGTCTCTCCAGCATACTTTCCTCTGTCAAAGCTGTACTTCTTGATGCAGCAGGAGAACCTTCAGCTCAAGGATTGGCTTGAAATGCTTAAAGAACTTCTGTGCGATGCCTATGAATTGATGAAGATTTGTCAACAAAGCCCAGTTGCGGAAACTCAAATCTGGTTAAGTGCTTTCTTCTCTTCTCCAGAGATTGGATGAAGTTGCAGCTGAAAAGACAAGTTTCACTTGAAAGAGCAATCTGAAGGGAGGCAGATGATAAATTTGGAGTGGAGGCATGAAAGAGCAATCTGAGGAGAGGCAGATGATAAATTTAGAGTGGAGGCAAATTCATTCTTATGTGTGTCAATCGGAAGATACGAAAAAGAGGCTATTGTATAACTTCATCAAATCTGGTAAGTGCTTTCTTCTCTTCTCCAGAGTGGCTGGTTTATTGTAATAAAACTGCTCATAGATTTGAGGCTATGCTGTAGAGATTGGATGAAGTTGCAGCTGAGAAAGACAAGTTTCACTTGAAAGAGCAATCTGAAGGGAGACAGATGATAAATTTGGAGTGGAGGTATGAAAGAGCAATCTGAGGAGAGGCAGATGATAAATTTGGAGTGGAGGCAAAATCATTCTTATGTGGGAGGCAAATTCATTCTTATGTGTGTCCCCAGTGTGTAATTGGAAGGAGACAAAAAAGAGGCTATTGTACAACTCTTGCTGCATTCTACTTTTTATATTGATGTTTGGAATTGGGTGCTTGGAACGAACATACGTTCTCAACTTGTTTGCAATGACAAAAAGGTCTAAAAGCATTTTGAGCTCAAGATATGCCTGTGCATCACTGATGTCTTTGATTAAAGCTCATTATTGAAAATACACCGGAGTCCATCACTCAAATGAAACCTGCAAACCTTCAGGTGGAAGAACTGCAAAAGCCCCTAATGGAAAATGTGGATGAAAAGGTTTATCAACTTATTATGGATGATTTCCGGAGAGAAGACCTCCCGAAATGGGGTCAGCTGTGGTGCAAGCAGAAGCAAGATCATAGTGACTGCAAGATCTTTAAACGTTTCAGTGGCCAGGACGAAATGTAGCTTCTGCAAATTAAGAAGTGTCTTTACTTAAGCAAGTAGCATCTCCAAGTTGTCAGGAAGAAGCAGAGGTGCGAGAATAAAGCAGGTGTGCCAATTTCTTTTTTGTTTTTTTGATTTTTCTCCCAAGTCCTATTTCTTGTCATCTTTTTTTCTTTTCCTGTTCTGGTAACGCTTGTTGAATTTCCATATGTTCTGTAAATTTCTGGCATGCAGCATTTGTTGAGATTGTCTGGTTTGGGATTCTGTGCCGCACATGTTCTAATCTGAGAGGATTGCCAAAGGAGGTAGGAAATTTGAGGGCACCATAATGAGAACAGGGTTGTAAGAAGAAGCATATTTCCCAACTTAAGTTTAGTTGAATGCGGAATGTGAAGGGATCAGGGAGGGAGCAGATGCAGACTCGCAATATCCATTTTGTCCACAGTTCTCATTGATGCCACCATAATTATTTGTTTAGGAAGTCAGAATGGGCATGAAGAGGATCAGCTGGAAGCTACTGCAGCAGGCAAGTGCTTCATTTCTTTCTTCTTTGTTGTCCTCAACTTCCCATTCCATTCCTAAACTCATGTTCTCATCTATGGCGGGGGTGTGATAATCTAGTGTCCCTTCCTGAATGGGGGCCTCCCAGCCTCCAATACCTTTACTTTGGGGACTGCGAGAAGGTGGAGAAGTAAATGTGCGATGAGCCCCCCCCCCCCCCAAAAAAAAAAAAAACAGTTGCCCTCTCTAACACACTTGTACATTGAGGGCGGATTCAGAGATGTGGTTTGCTTTACATTTCCAGCACAAGAATCTCTGCTTCCTTCCACTCTAACCTCTCTCATCATCCTAGGTCTCCCAAATTTGGAGTCACTGTCGTCTTTTGTCTTCTCACTGAGCAAATCTGGGGTTGCCCAAAGCTTCAATCTTTGCCGATATTAGCACTGCCTCCATTGCTTTTGAAGTTATGTATCTATGTTTGCTGAGAACTAAAGGCCAAAGGTGAAGGGGGAGCTGAGCATTGGCCCCGCATATCCCTCCTCCCAGATTGATGATCGAATCATCGGTTGATGAAAAGTGGATGAAAATATGGAGGTGCTGAACTCATTGCATTTTCTTCCTTCACCAAAAAGCATATGATTTTACACTCGTTCCTTTTTCTTCACATTGAATTACCGGTATTCATAAATTGCCAATTCCATCCTCTTATGTGGTTTGTGACGTATACCCACCCATCTCTGTCTCTCCCTTTTTTCATGATTTTCTAATTGATAGCAACGTTTTTATTCATGATCGTGTTCGAGCTTCTCATCCTTGAATTTGGTGCTATTGAAAATAAAAGGCATCATTCATAATGGTTAAGCATTTTTTTTCCCTTGAAGGATCGAGCAAAGGTTCTCAATCTATTTAAATTTATCATTAAGATAGCAATCTTAAGAAGTGTATGTACTTTATAGTTTTAGTTCATAAAGTCATACAACCTTAACCTAATTTTTGTCATCTATGCTTATGGCATCTAGCATGCATATATTAGATTTAGTTTCTCCATATATATTGAACTAAGCCAATTCTTGCTCCTCCTGATTTGTAGTTCTTTACTATTTTCACTTGTTCTTGTGCATCTACATAACATTTGGTGATACTAATTTTTCAATCCTTGTCCTTGCACAGGATACATTAAGGTTGTACATAATTAATCTTCCAGTTGTTGGTGCAGAACCTCTATGCTTCATAAAAGATGGAGATTATTGTATTACGAATGCGTGATGATTTTCTATATGCTGACTGGCTGATGCTGCTTGTCCACATTGCGCTGAAGATGTTACAGTGAGACTTCTGTTGCAAAGTCAAGATCCATGTTTTCTGAACTCCCCTTTGTGTGTTGAGAGAGTTCTTAGATTAGCAAAGAGCAGAAGCTTTTAGCTTAACCCCTCAACACTTTACTTGTCATGTTTAAACCACTAAGCATCTGTATTTTGGGACAAAAAAGCACTAATATTGGGAGCATATTTGTTGTATCTATGACAACATATTCACCAATACGAAGGTTAGAGATTTGATCTATACAAATACAATTCCACTGCATACTGAATGATATATAATATTTCTCATTTCTCCTTTTTTTTTTTTTTAATTTTTCAACAATAGTCCTACCTATAAAAATTCAAATCTTAATAAAAATATAATTGTTGGGACATGACGTTGGAGAGGTTTTGGAGACTCTAAAGGAATTTGAGAGCCTTCTGAGAAGATGTTGAACAAAAAAGCATGTTTCATATCCATTGTTCTTTTCCAAAAAAAAAAAAAATAATTTGATGTTATTATTATTATTTGTTGCAACTGCTCCTGTTTTTTATCTATGAATGTTGTAAAAAGTCGATTGCACAATAAAATAAAAAATTAATGATTAAATGATTGTTTAGTGACATATGTTGAGAACGATATATTTTTATTATTGAGAATGAAGCAATTATATTAACATTTGTTGACGTAGATGAGATGGATACCTTCATCCCTAAATCAAGTGGAGAGTTCAACTCCCACTGGGTACAGAAAAAATAATGTTGGGAGATCCGTCCCCATAAAGTAGACCCTACAATGATCGGTCTAGATTAGTCAAAACGAAATCTTAAATATTGGACGATGATCAAGTCAAGGTACCAAAAAAAAAAAAGAATAAATCAATTATCCAACGCTCTCAAGATATGAAGGCTCGAGTGAACAATTAAATAAATTTTTCTTTAATAATAAAAAATAAATATGATTGTTTTTCATATATATACACCCTATACAGCCAACCTTTTTCTCTATCTCTCTCTTTCTCTAATGGCGGCTATAGCAATGCTTGTGGTCCAGCTTCAGCCTCCTCAAAGCTTCTAAATCAACGCACCCACCGTCATCCCTGTTCTCCCTCTTGTCATCTCCTTTACTGTTTCAACAATATGTTTGGTCTCCAAAAAAACAAAGAAAAAAAAAATGAAAACACCTTATATTTATCATCTAGCAATTAAGTCTCAAAAGACTTGGCCCCGAAGGCATCATAGGCTAGGCAACTCTGCTTCAAATTTAAGCTTACTTTCTTTCTTTCTTTTTTCTTTTTTTTTTTTTTTTTTGCGAGTTAAACTGAAGCTCCTTTAGAAACAGTGAAAGGAGTCATTACAGCTATTCAATTGCGTAATTTCTAGCTTGGCGGTTAATCAATCAAAGCTAGACTAAGAAATGAAGGATGAAAATGGAAAAAAGTACAGCTTCTTCATCTTTCACTTGGAATATAAGAGACCAGTAGCAGAGGCTGCACACATGCATACATACCCAAAAAAAAAAAAAAAAAGAAAAAGAAAACACAGCTTGCATATCCCGTCCTCTTTTGCATTTTTTGCCATTGAATAAAAGTAATATTACCACAGCACAAGAAATGACATAATCCCATCTCCTATTCACATTTCAATCTAAGTAGTACTCTCGCAAATGAACTTATGTAACACCTCTCCCTTTGCTCACCCACCAATCTCATAGTCAATTACCATCTTTCCCAACCAAAAATGCAAATGACAAAATTTCAGCAAACAGGCAGAATAAATTGTTGAGCAGGAGAAACCTTCAAACGGCTTCATTTCTTTATGACTTCTATAACCCTGGAGTCAGTCTTTAATCAAAGCTTAGAAATTTGAGAATGAGAGGCTTCATTGGCTTTTTGGGCATCAACTTTTCTTTTCCCCCTTTCTGCAAGGAATTGAAGCCTAAGCAAAGGGCAGGGTGGTAAGAATGGCTAGGTGGTATCAGCATTCCCATCTGGTTTGGCATCTGGCCTGACATATGTTAGACTACGTGCAGCTGGAGGGGCAACATTGTTGCTAGTTAAAGCAGTCCCAGTCTCAGATGATGCTTGAGAATCCCGCTTCCACTGCATACTTCTTGCACCGGTTTTAATAGGAGGGCGGAGCCTAAATGCACCACTTGACATGCCTCTTGGGAATGGAACTCTGGCAAAACTAGCAGCAGCAAAGGGTGAGGCCCTGGCCATGCGAGGCCATGTCATCACTGAAGCAGCCTCTTGATGGACAGAGCTTCTCTTGACAACCTACAGGGAAAATGATAATGCACATATCAAACAAAGCAAGGCTTCTGAACAAGATTTAATTTCAAAATCAGGAAAACAATGCAACCAATCAAGCACATGATAGGTGAAAACTATAGGATCCTACAACTCACCAACCATAACCTCTTCCAGCAGCCAGAGGGAGCGATTTTATTGCCAGAAATCTTGCTATCAAGGATAGGGCAATAACAGTAGATTTAACTTGCTCGGCCATCATTTTCCCATATTTAAAAAATTGAACTTGACATTTATCACAATAGCATTACAATCTTAATCAAAAAGGGAAAACAAGACTGTTTGCAGCAGAACCACCAAATTGTACACCAATAATATTACGTCACATCTATCATTTTGGAGGTGCAAAACCGTAAAATATGACAATTGTACAAATTAGACTGATTGTCCCCTCTCAAAGGGGTTAAAATACACATTGGCATATGTATCTCTATGTATCTCTACTGAAGTACTGTCCAATATATTGAAAAAGCCCACACATCTCTTGGACCACTTATTTGTGGATCCTCAGCCATATAATTTAAGAACATACGCATTACTTATCAAGAATCTAGACGTCTAAACAAGGAACAAGATGATACTCCCTCACTTCCTCCTTTGCCTACTCTCGCCCTGCTAATCATATGCTGTCAAATAGATTAGGTTAGATTCATTAATTTTCAAATGAGATCCCAAGAGTCATGCTTTCCCCTTAATACCTCTGGGGAGAAAAATTCAAGCTTATTAGATTGGTTAATTTTGGAATGTAGGATTTCATACCCAGAGACACATTGCACCTAGTCTACAACCTCCAGGTTTGTCTAATCAGGCTCCCAAATATGTTTTTATCAAGATTCCAAATGAGAACATCGACCATGTGTTCATACAATGCGAGAAGGCCTCTGAGGTGTGGATGAGATGTCTAAACCGGTGGAAATTAGAAGCAGTTTTCGACGGGTCAATGAAAAGGAATGAAGAGGTCTTTAATGGGAAAAGCAATGAATGTGGAACGGTTTGTGATCTAATTAAAGTCAAAGCATTTCCTGGTTTAAAGCAAGCTACCCAAGAATTTCATTTAGAAGTTAGGAATGGACTCAGGATCCAACAACATCAGCGTTAAGCTGGATACATGGTAAGAAGAAGGTATAGAATTGTCAGAAGTCGGAGTCAGATGATATATGTGTAAAGGGTGCTGACTTATCACCTCTTAAGTTCTTCAATAAATGAACTATTTTGCTGAAAAAAGAAATAATAATACAGATGAGAAGACATAATCCAATTTTAATTCATGCCCTAATTCAGTTATAGGGAGAAACAAATCCAATACTAGGGGAGTCATTCATGTACTCGGACAGAACTTAACAATTCAGATTCCTTTATACAAGAAGCAAGCTGGAAGCCAGTTGAACCAGAGATAGGCAACATTTGAGCTTATATTGGGAATGTTGCCCATAACCAAAGACATGTTTGAAAGCACACAACAGCAAAAATTTCAAGGGACATTCATATCACCAAGCCATTTACTTCAAAAAATTGTCTGAAATATCAGAAAATAATCAAACTAAAACTGGTACCACATACCCAGATGACAGCCATGGCAATTTCATTGTAGATGAATGTAAGCTATCCAACTAACTTTGGGAGGGAAGGCCATTCTCCAATTTCAAACTAAATCCAAGGAGTTTAAACTATGACATCAATTTTGCACACCATATGCAAGGACAGGCAAGGACAGAAGCAATTAGTTCAAGCACAAAATAAACCAGATTATATACCTTCAGAATACGAGACATAAAGGAAGTGCCATCCAACGACAAAGCATGTTCTGCTGCTTCTTTCCGCATGAATTCCACATATGCTGACCTGTTCTAGCAAAATGATTCAGCAATGATGATACACAAAATGAGTTTAAAAAATAAAAATAAAGAACCGCCTTAGAACCTACCCTTTAGGCTGCCCTGTTGCAGCTTCAGTCAATACAACCACTTTTAGAACCTCCCCAAACTTGTTGAAATGCCGAGAAAGACTATCCTTGGTTGCAGCAAAATGAACCTGTCAAGGATACACAATTTTGGTCTATAGAAAGTAACAAACCTATGAAGAAGAATAAAAGAAAGCCACAATAAAGTATCAGTAATTACGTTACTAACAAAAATGGTCCGAGAGTCCGCATCCTCCGAAGGGCGGATCGTAGAATATGAACCTGCATATCAATCACAACAAGTTTTTTTGGTTAATAGAAAAAGAAGCCCCAATGCAATCAAATGACTGAAAATCTGATAAAGAGCAAAGGGCATTCAAGTGTTAAATAAGAAAGGAACCTTAACCATTTCCCAAAATAATAATAATAATAAATGTAACTCACCAACAGCAGATGTAATAGTCTTCAAAGACTCTTTGGCAGCATCTGCAGATTTTACCTGTTAATATAAGAATAATGTAAACTTCCTTCCAAGAATATCAAAGACAAGACAAAGACAAAGTCAAGTACCAAACGCAAGAAGCATTGTGCACATGAAGAACCAAACAAATAATAAAGAACTTACATGTCCATTACCAGCTGTCACAGGAATAGTACTCTCCATGACCTGGACGCCTGATTTTTCATCTCCTCTACCACTACTCTGTACTGGTTTGATGTTATTTACTTCTCCAACCTCCCTTGGAACCTGATAATGTGGTGGTTTCCATGTATTTACATTAACTGAGATGTTTACTATTTTATGAGATTTGTTTGCAGATGATGAAGGTTGGTCCTGTTCCCTAAACCGCAGCTTGCGCAAAACATCTTCAGCATTCTTGGCAACACTGTACTGAACCATTAGCGAATCATCCCCCTTATTTCCACCAGAACTCTCCATCTGTGAACCATTTGTCACCCTATGGATGTTGACATCATCATATCCTTCATTATCAGAAGCAGAATCCGAAGCCAACCCAGTAACACTTTCCACCATACTCGTCTTCCCAACATACTGTCCACTGTACTCCTTTCTTCGAAGATTAGTTGCACGGGTCTGCTCTAACACATGGTTGAGATCATCATATTCTCTATCTTCGATATCAACATTGTTAGGTAGAGAAACTTGGTCGGTAGTCTCTGATACATTTGTACTATGACCAAGCCTATCAAACACATTTCTAGAGGATCTAACTCTGATAACATCCTCAGCAGCCTCTGCTGCAGCTTTTATAGCAGTTATCATCGAACTTGGCACTCTGGTACCCAAGCCTATCCTTTGAGGACGATCTTCCAGAGATGAAATCCTAGAGGATGTAGAAACCACTGAACGAAGACGCTGTAATGTGGGTTCTACTCCCGAATTTGATGGCCGTGAAGGTGCAACTGCATCTCGCACTGCAAACTGGAGCAGCCGTCGAGGCGCATCCGTTGTTCCCTGAGAAACCACCTCCCTCTGCCAAATGCTCTGTTTTAGAACTCAAAACTACCAAGCAAACAAGAACAAAAGCACATGTCTTCTTCAAAAACCAAAAATAAAAATAAAATAAAAATAAATCGAAGGATATGATGCAATCAACTGCAAGACATGGTTGAACACTACATCAACTATCCAGAAGACAACTGAGGCGGTTCAGATGTCCTCTCAATACATGTTACCCTCCATAGTGTAGACACAGGTCAAAATCCAAATTTGATTGAGAACATACAGATCCATGTAAGATATTTGACTAATAAGTTCTCCAATGCAGTGTCCAGAGGCTGAATGAAATTATAAAGCCTAAAAACAAAGTAACTGCTAAGCTGTATCACAGGAATCTCATCTACAGCTATATACCAATGATTAGGATTACGTCACTAACCACTCCTGTTTCTCTCTCTACTACCTCTTCAAATATCAGGGTAGAAAAGACAATACCACCGAAGAGTTTGAAAGGAAACAGATGCAAACTCAATTTCATCACCCTAGAGGAAGATATCTAATGGTATAAAGGCAATAGCAATGATTAAGCAAGTTCAATTATGCCCACAAATGAGAACATGATCGTGGCCTCATTTAGCATCATCTGCTACAGCTCTGCTTCTCTCATATAATTCAAAGGATGATTTTTACATATACAATTCCATCACAAAGAACAAGATAACTTCTTTATGTGTGTGTATGTGTAGAACATGAGGCTCTTTCCAAAAAAAAGTTCTAAAAATTACAAAGATAAATGCCCTAATAAAGTATACATTTACAACCTACTGTGAAGAAATGAAAGAATGGGCAGTGCATCATGATATATGCTAAAAGGAAAATTGTTGCATTACTTGTCCATTTTGACTAATAAGAAACACAATTTCATATTCAGATTAAATCTACATTGGGCATCTCCAACCCAGCCCCCTGACCCCCACCAAACAAGAAGTCCATCACACCAAGCTGTCCCTCATCTTTCCTTAAAATCAACCAATAAAGCTCCACAAGAATTCAAGAATATCAGAAAACCAGACAACATTGTGGGTCTGTCATTACCGTGTTGGCGTAGAATTGAGTGTGCCAATATCTTAAAAGTTTCATATAAGAGAAAGCACATGCCTCATGCAGTGCAAACAGTAGAAAAGGTGAAAAGATTTACTAGATCTGTCCAGAAGAAATCCTAAAGGGTTGATAAAATAGTCCCACCTTTCACAGATCATAATGTTCATAGCATTATATAGAAACTGCATGCCAAAGGTCAAACTTTGCACTGACATCAGACATGCACACAATTCGGAATTTCAGTATCCTTTCTGGCTCCAAGCCACTAGCAAATATATTTCATAGTGTCCCTACAATGTGTTTTTCCAAAGTCCGATCAAGAAAATAAAAGTTTTTCTAACAGCATGAAGGCAGATATGGGACAAGGTAGATTAACATAAGATGGGCGTGTCAGCATGGCAAAGTTAAAGATTAAATGGACACAACATTCTTTGGAAGTGCATATAATATATGTGTGTCACATAAATAAGAAAAGTTTAACTAATTTGATAAAACTTTTGTTTCCTTGTATATCACAAATATACTTGTGACTACAGATTTTTAGTATGTGGAATTACGTTTTTTCCCCCTTATTGCAACTCATATGAATAGCTTTCAAATATATTAATGCAAAAGCATTTCCCATAATTATATTTTGCTTCAGTAATTTTTAATGAATAAATGACAGCTATAAAGATATAGACAATAATATGAAAATCATGGATGAAACTAGGAACAAAAGGATGAGGGAGGAATCCACCTCCTTGGACAGATTTCAAACTCATAGACTAGTCCTAAAGAATAAAATTGACTTCAAAAATATTGCCGTGGCAGGAAAAAGAATGTCTGAAGACTTTCTTATTTTTACCAATGTAAAAATCTGTAAGAGTTTAAGTGATAGCTTCCCAATTAACATTGGAGTTCACCAAAATTCGGTATTAAGTCCCTTCCTTTTTGTAATATTGACGGATAAAATAACAAAAAATATCCAAGATGAAATATTATGGTATATGTTTTTTATAGATAATAATTGATATAACACTGATCGATGAAACTGGAAGAGCATTAGTGATAAATTGAAGCTATGAAGAGACTATAAAATCCAGAGAATTTAAATTGAGTCGAATCAAAATTGAGAATATGAAATGTACATTTGGTAACAGTCATCAGAATGATAAAAAAAAATGATTAAGTTAAAAGGACAGAACGTACAAAAAAGTGAATGTTTTAAACATCTTGAATCCATCGTTCAAAACGATGACAACATAGATAAAAATATGAATTATAGGATCCATGCAAGTTGGATGAAATGGAAAAGTGTATTTGGAGTTCTTTATAATCTCACGATACCATTGCAGTCGAAGGGAAAATTTTATAGAATCGCAATAAAACCTACATTATTGTATCGGACCGAATATTGGACCATTAAACAACAGTAGGAGTATAAAATGGATGTAATTAAAATGAGGATATTCAGAAAGATGTGTGGTAAAACTAAAAAAAAATAGGATTAAAAATAAAGAGATACGTATAAAGTTGGTAATGAGTTTAATAGTGGATAAAACGAGAGGATATTGTTGTTGTTTAATGTAAAAAATTTAGTAAAATATCGGAATAGACCATTGAAAATCTGAATATAAGTTATCTGTAAAATATGTGTCAAAAGTTTAATTAAGGAGATGATTTTAGATGGGGTATGATTGGCGTAAGAGAATCGAAACCAATTAAATTAATACACTATTATTATTTCTTTTTTCATTATTTTTATTTTTTGTTTTGTTTTCTCTATTTTTGCTTCAAACTTTAATTTAATGTTATTTTATGTTACTTTATTTGTTTTTCTCTCTCTTACAATAACAACCACCACCTGAACCTTGATCTCAACATTTTAGGTCGGCCATTTGAGAAATAAGTGTGGAAATAAATAATAATAATATAAAATAAAATAAAAAATATATAATATATATTTATTTTTATAAAAAATATATTTGTTTAATTTGTCCGGATTTTTCTACGCCACTCATTCCTATCCAAAACTATCTTCTCGTCTAAACCCTTAACTATTATGTCTTTACGAAAGACTTGCATCCAAGTTTTTAGTGATCTACCTCTATATTTTACTAGTTCTCCTAAATTTAAGTTCTCGATTTTCCTGACCAGTGCGTCTTTAGATCTTTTTTACACATGTCCAAATCACATCTTATCCACAATTGAATTAATTCCCAACTTATGATGAATCTCTTCATTTCTAATTTTATCTCTTCTAGTTTTGCCCCACATTCACCTAAGAATCCTCATTTCTCTCTCTTCTATCTTCTATATCGGTCTCTCAAGCAGCCGACCCCAAAATTTGGAATTAAATCTCAGTTTGTTGTTTGTTGTTTGTTGTTATTACATCTCTCTTTACACAAAGAAAGGATCTCCTTTAGAACCTTTAAAACTGGCTTTCAAATTAAGCTACTTGATTCTTAGGCACTACTTTCAACTAGAAAATGACTACTTCACCTAACTCATAAAAAAATAAGCACACATTAAAGACCTGAAATTATAGTTGATGGAAATTCTTAGGTTGCAAAGTCCTTAGTCCATTATTCCAATCATTCCTCCCCAAGTTGGCAGAACTTGCCTCCAATAAGCAAAAACGTTGGCATCTTTGGAAGAGTTGAGTTATTGTACTATCTTAAAGAAATCCATGGCTCGCCTTGCCATCTAGCTAATAATTTCTGTATTTTTTGATGTTTTCCCGAGGCTCCTCAATTCCAGTGGGAAGTCCTCCCACCAAAAGAACACCAAAGTAATAACTTTGTTGTCATGCTGAATTTTTCTGTCATATTGCAGAAGTTGGCATAAAATGTTGCATACAAATTTCTCAGGGAGGATTGCATTGGATGTATTAGAAAAGATAGGTAAAGCTCAAAGGATAAGAAGTACCCACAAGCAAGAGAAAAGGAAAACAAAGACCAAAACGAGAAATAATAAAAGTACTTTCCTATCCCCTTCAACTTCTCAAAACTTTATCTCTATAGGCAACTAAAGCATGAGGTGAAACTGAAGCACAAAGAAAATGTTGTCCAAGAGTTCAAAAACTCCAATACTTCAGCTTCTAAAATCCTTGCACCATGCTCCCTTCAAATACACCAACAAAAAGCCACAAGAGCACATCTGCAAAGCAATAAAGTGTCTTTCCGAACTTCAAAACCTCTATACTTTGTAGGGGGCTCGTGAGACAAACCCAAGATTATCAGACAAAGCAAAGAGGGGGTTTTGCATCTCTCGCACAATAAAACAATTCAAATGATTTCTAGTCTCAAAATCCTTGTAACACAACACAAGCATTTAATGAGATGGCTTTAAAAGGTTTCCTCTTTGGTGGTATTTGCACTGATCCTGTTAAGCACCATATACGAAGTAAAAGCCTTAACTTTCAAATGAGCCTTTGCCAAGCACAAGAAACTTCCACAAGCATCAAGGCTCCAAAACTTCATAGAAAGGATATTACACCCAAAAAAGGTCTTTGTAATAGTTTCCTATTAAAAATTCTACCAAACATTGTTCATATAGGAAAAGTTGTTGATTAAAGTGAGTTTATGAGGCTCTAGGCGCACTTGAAATGTTTTCCTGAGTTTATCAACTATGTGCACATCCTTTTTTTGATCTTCGAGGGCTTGCCCTTCACCTTTTTATTGCATTTTGGCATCTTCTTGTCCTCCTTTTCATCACCACTCATCCTCCATTTGCCTATACTAGACAAAAAAAATATCTACTCGATCACTCTTAATTATTTCTTTATCTGGATGTTGTTGATGACAAGAATAAGCAATTTCGTCATTATTTCCAGCAGCAGATTGGATGGGGATTGGCTAGAATTATGAACAACTCTATACTGGAAACTGGAACTGAAACTTCATTCAATTGTTTGGTCATTTACTCCAGCATGTCATCTGTTTCACAATTAGAGAGCCCGCCATGATACTCTCTAAAATAAATAATATCATTAATCCACATCAGACTTACAAGGACAGCAACCATCTATAAAGTCTAAACCTAAGGAGAACAAATTCCAACCCTTCAATCTAGACTAATCTAAAAAATGAGTATTGGGCCATTAAACAAAAACAAGAATAGAAAATGATTGTAGCAAAAATGAGGTTGTTTAGATAGATGTGTGACAAAACTAGAAAAGATAGAATTAAAAACGAAAAAATACGTAATAAATTGAGAGTTAGTTCAATTGTGAATAAGATGTGAGAGTATCGTCTGAAGTGATTTGGGCATATGCAACGAAGACCCAAAGATGCCCCTGTGAGGAGGATATAGAACTTAAATATAGGAAATTTAATAAAACGTAAAGATAGATCGTTGAAAACTTGAATGCAAGTTATCCGTAAAAATATGATAATTAAGGATTTAATTAAGAAGATGATTTTACATTAAAATGAGTGACTTAAAAGAATCCGCAGAAAATAAACCAACACTCTTATACAACAACAACAACAGCAAACTATGCATTAATCCCAATAAGTTGGGGTCGGCCATTTGAGAGACAAACTTGAAAGAGAGAGAAAAATAAATTAAAAATAAAAATAAAATAAAATAAAATGAAAAATAGATAAATAAATCAATAGATAAATATTTAAAAAGTATTGGTTTAATTTGTGCGGATTCTTCTACACCATCCATTCCTATCCAAAACCATTTCCTCTTCTAAGCCCTTAATTTTCAAATCTTTGCGGATAACTTGCATCCAATTTTTCAGCGGTCTACCTCTACGTTTTACTAAACTTCCCATATTTAAGTTCTCGATTCTCCTAACAGGCGCATCTTTGGGTCTTTTTTGCACATGCCCGAACCACCTCAGACGGCACTCTCGCATCTTATCCACAATTGAACTAACTCCCAACTTATTTCGGATCTCTTCATTTCTTATTCTATCTCTTCTAGTTTTTTCATACATCCACCTAAGCATCCTCATTTTTGCTACCGACATCTTTTGTTCTTGTTGTTGTTTAACAGCCCAGCACTCAGTACCATATAATAGTATAGGTCTAACCGCGATTCTATAAAATTTTCCCTTTAAGTGCAATGGCATCGTGTGATCGCAAAGAATTCCGAAGGCCCTTCTCCATTTCATCCAACCCACATGAATTCTATGGTTCACATCTCCATTGATGTTACCATCATTTTGAATGATAGATCCTAAGTATCTAAATCGTTCACTTTTGGGTACCTCTTGCCCATCTAACCTAATTGTTTCTTCATCATTCCGGGGGCAGTTACTAAACCCACATCTCATATATTCTGTTTTCGATCTACTCAGTCTAAACCCTCTAGATTCTAGTGTAAATCTCCATAACTCGAGTTTAGCACTCACACTCTCTATATTTTCATCAACTAGCACTATATCATCAACTACTCACTCTTATATTTTTTTTTAATTTCTAATTTCTATTTTATCTTCTCGATATTTGTCTCTCAAAAGCCGACCCAAAATTTTGGGAATAAGACCCAGGTTGTTGTTGTAAATCTAGAAGAATCTCAGCCATCTAACTAATAAGATCCTAAGAAAACTAATGAAACCTATAAACAAACAATAACATCAGAAATTGAATGAAAGATTTTCCTGAAGCCTAAAGAAATGGAAATTTTCTAAAACTAATCTGGAATCAGATGTTTTCCTTAAGAAGGACAAAATGGAAACAACATCATCAACCTTTTCTTTGAACTTATGCTCCCACAGCACGGATTAATCACCGTATCCATGATGTAATTTTTAACTATTGGAGAAGAGTCAAATTACAAAGAAAAAATTTTCGTTCAGAAAAAAGGGCATAGTTAAGACAAATTCAATAGTGTCTTCAAAATGTTACTAGATTGTCATGTTCCGAGAAGTAGCTGAGGAGTCAATACTCGGGTAAAAGTGTCAGTGCAACATAGCAGATTATATTTATCACCACCCCCCCCACCAAAAAAAATAAAGACCATAAATACCATTTCCAGGTCCAGCATTTGTCAAAAGACACAAGATTGTATACCTGAGACTGTGAACGCTCATCAGTTCGGCCCCTTTTCTTTTGAACCAGAGGTCGAGGGGAAATAGAACGCTTTCTTCGACTGGCTTTGTGGCGATTGTCATCCTCTATGTAAGGACTAACAACCACAAAACTTCGAAGTGGAGGTGGTTCTGTGACATCCTTTTCCAGCCCTTTCCACTCCCTATCATGCCGGATTCCAGATAATTTAGCCGATTTTGCTCTATCTGATTCAGAATCCAATTGAGTGTCACTTCTTCCAACCTGGTCCCCTGATGCAGGTTTTATTTTGGGCACTGCACCAGAATTAGACTCCCTTTGCACATAAAGATGTATATTCAAAGAAAGATGATTCCACAGCCTGCAAAAAGGTTCATCATGCAGAGTTAGAAGTATGAAACAACAACCAAACAAAAACCCAGGATCGAGCCCAAAATTGTTAGAAAGAAAAGCAGAATTACCAAGCAACAAAAGAACGACTGTCATCTCCTAAGAAAACATTCAACTCATTTCTGGCTTCTTCTTTGCGCCTGCCATTTCTTATCAAGACAATCACATATTCCTGCATACAGAAATTACAAAAAGTATGAAAAAGAATGAATTGTCAACTCAACAAATAACATCCTAAATTTCAACCAAATCTGTCAGGAAAACAGTTAATCCTTTAACTAAAACACATTCAAGAGATCATGGCATTTAGCTACCAAGCACAATAACCTTTTCTAGAAGAAATCAAGTGCTAAAACTACAATAAAAATATGGTTAGCATTAATACGATTCGTCTTTCTTCTTGTAATTATCTCAAACAAAGATTATAGAAGGGAGAACCTGTACCCAAAACAAATGTAGCTACCAATTAACTCTTCTCTGCAATTTTCATTTTCATGGTCTAGATCAATGTGAATCCACCAACACCACCGCATGACAACACTCATAAACTTCCTCCCACCCCCCCCAAAGAAAAATACCCACTTGATACATGCATTTTTGAAATGCATGTATTACTTGAATTTGACTATTGTTTATATTAGGTGGAACTCTAATTTAGAATTTTCCTTAACTGCTTTTAGGTCTTTAGTCCTGCTCTATCTCCTGTTCTCTATATCTTCTATTGCATTCTCCAATTGTGATGTAGGATGGTAAGAGAAAAAGAACCAGAAGAAGAGGACATACGGGAGAACAAAAGAGAGAAAGGGGAAGGTTGACAAAGAAGAGAGATTCACAGAGAGAGCGAGAGAGAGAGAACCAAGGTGTAATCAAAGTCACTTAGAAATAATTTCTCTAGCGATTGCCAACCGTTGGAAGCACAAATTTCATTTAATATGATTGAATCTAGTAAAAAAGACCTCTCTTGAAGGGATTAGGGATTAGATCTTTACTTCAAAGGCCTTATTAGCAAAGTGGTTTTAGATATCCATGGTGAAAAGAGATCAACTATTATTTTTAATAAAAGTGAAATGACCAAAAGTTGAGTAAAGCAATTGGATTAAAAATGGCATGGGCATACCAAGTGGGTCCGAGGTGTACAATCACAATCAAGCCTACACTGCTTGTTTGTTAAAAGCTATTATCACAGGATGGGTGACTTTTTTCATCCAGTGGCTTTCAAAACAAGAGACAAGTCATTGCTTTTGCTTTATGTTAAAACTAACATACTAAACCTTACAAGGATCATTTTGTAAAGATCTATGCCAAATCACAGTCAGGACTACGAAGCTTGTTTCTTAAAAGCTATTATCACAGGATGGGCGACTTTTTCCGTGGAGTGGCTTTCAAAACAAGAGACAAATCATTGCTTTTGCTTTAGTTTGAAACCAAGACACTGTACCTCATTTTTTAAAGATCTACACCAAATCCGAAATTATGCAACCAGTCCAAGTTCTTACATAATGATTTCAAATAGGACCATGCAATGGAGTGTGGTACGCAGGACGCAGGGTTGGGGAGTAAAGGTATTGTGCTCCTTTTTTGAAACTACATGGAGGGCAAAGGCACAGGCTGGAGGGATAAATGAGGTGGTTCGAAATGGACATAACAGATTTCTTCAAAGCAAACAGATATAGCAATTTTTCTTTCTAAAAGTGTTAAAAATAAAGAGGTAGGTCTATAGCCAAGATACTAATTTCGAGGTTATAGCATGAATCTAAATTGGGGGTTCATCATAATGGTATCTTGTATAATGAAGTTTAAAAGACAGATGTCACTGTTTGGGAGTGGATTGGCCTTTTGAGGTAATGTCATGGACATGAACACAACTATAGTGGGCCTACAATGGACCTATCAAGGCTCAAAAAACAGACTGATTATATCATGGCCATTACAGTTTGTTGCAGTCATAATAACCATTAGGACTACATCAAACCATAAAGTCCATAGTAACAGCCGACACCATTTATTATTTGTTGGTAAAACATATATATAGATCATATGCATAAATAGCAAAGCGCCAGTCATATTTCTACTTGAACTCCTTGGTTCCAACTAAAACATACAATGGTCCACTAGATTAAATATCCTCCTCAAACCCCTTCCCCCTCCCCCCAACAAAAAAAAAGGGATCTTTGGGTTCTACCTAATAATATATTCACCAATAACCTCTCCAACGAGATTCTGAAGAAATGGCAAATCAATTTGGGAAATTACTGCCTCAAGCATTAATAGAGTATAGGCTTGGCATCCATCCCACAAGCATTTCATTCTTGCCTACCTACATAAGGAAATATTTTTACACAAGAAATTTCTTAAAAAGAGTGATATCGTCTAAAGGTGCATAATATGTAAAAGGGTTTAGAAACAACAAAGAAACATTTTCATTGAATATGCAAAATCCACAAAAAATATTTTGTAAGAGCTTGTAAATCACATCATGAGCATGTAGAAAGAAGAAGTAAAATTCAAATAGTTCAAACAACAATGTCACGAAGGCAGCTGAGGGTGTTAAGAGATTCCTTTGAAGATACTAAAATTTCAATCCTCTACTTTCCATGCATATAATATTCCAGGTTTTTCCCAGTCTTAGTTTACAAAGGTTGCACCTGGTGCTCATTATTCCTCTCTAAATCATTTTACTTGGCCAAAAAGAAAGTGGCTTCTAAAATGTCATTTTTCTTTTTTTGGTTCACAAGAAACACCAATGGCCTCAAGGAAAGTATGGGACTCGATCCCTGGTATTGGTATACATTCTAAGATTAGACACCACCCCATATAACTGAACTGACAAGTATGAAAACCCAACATATCATAGAAACTGCACTCCAGTGACTGCTTTTCAACGCATGTCCAGGAACCACCTTGTTATTTTTTGTCCTTGTATTCTTCCAATTCGTAGGCCATTTACAGCATGCAGGAAGGGCTCGTGCTACTGCAGCAAGATTTGCAAAAGGAACTGATTGTGATTTTGAACCTGATCTTTCCATGACCTCTCTTAACTAAAAGGGCTCACCTGGTGCACAAACTGCTTTCTAGCTTAGTGTGGAGGGTAGGGGGAGGGTAGGCGTATATGTACGCAGTCTTCCTCTTGCATTTTTGCAAAGAGGCCGTCTCCACACCTCAACCTCGAAGTCACCAAAGGAGCAACTCCACCGTTGCGTCAAGGCTCACCCTCATGACCTCTCTTAAGTGAGACAGGTAATCCAATGTGTTCATGTGCTACTTGTGTAGGAAAAAAAATGCAAGGAGGTAACGCCTTTCCGATTCATTTTCAGATAAACTCACATGACAATGCGGTTAACCCACAAACTACACATACAAATGGTAGCAAGTTATACCATAGCAATCTTTATCACAGGAATAACACTATTGCATGAACCCTCAATGTTAGGAAAACGGCATTCAAAAAATGCATATTATTCCATATAGGTTTCAATTTACAGCATGGAAGTGATCCTATAAACAGAAAACTTCAATTGAATAACAACAATGATACTAAACCAAGCCACGACATCTGAAATTCGCTTCAACAAAAGAGAGCAATGCCATCAAAACTCTAATCCAATTCTCTCAAACGCAACATTCGTATTCCCATAAAAAAACGAACCCACGACACAAGACGCAAAACCCTAATAATTTCACTAAAATCAACAAACCCTAAGCAATCATGCGATAGAATGAATGTATGACGAAATCACCGAGGAAGATGAACTGAAGAATAAATCGTTACCACAAGAGTGTCGTCGGTGTAATCGCCCATGAACTCCTTCAACTTCTCCATCACGTTCTCTCTCAGCTTGGTTACTCCATCGCTACTGAAATTAACTCTAAACGTTCGATCATCTTCTCCATCCGAACCCTCCATCAGTTTCAATTAAAAACCCTAGAAAGTTATCCAAATCGAACAGTTCTTCCTCAATCGGCTTTGAGAGAGAGAGAGAGAGAGAGAGAGAGAGAGGTTCGAATGACGCGTTTGTACGGGAAGAGCAAAACCCGGAAGCAGAAATTTTATTTTTCCAGGGAACTACTTCCGGAAACTGAGAAGATAAAGAAAGAAGAGAGAGAGGAGGGGGGAGAAGCGAGAGCCCTACGTCGGCTTATAAAGGGTGCCGACTCGACTGCCGGATGATCTCTCTCTCTCTCTCTCCCCCTCTTTTTTTTTTCCCTTCTTTATTCCTATTTCCGTAATAAATTACACTTATGGGGTTTTTTCCCCAAAAAAATCCATAAAAGTTCAGTAGATCCAAATTTTCCTTTTATATTTTAATCTCTAATTTTATATGCCAATTTACCAAAAAAAACACTTATTTTTAATTATTTACTAATATAGCCATGGTTTTTAGAATTTATCAACTTAGCATTTTGCCAAATTGGTAAATAAGTTAAAGTTAAATTACTTCCATATCCCCCTGTTATAGTGTCATGCCAACTTTAATCTAAAAAAAATCTCTCTTGCTAAAGAGTCCTTTGAGCAATAGAAAATATTTTTCATTTTTTAACACTAATTTTCAAGTTAATTTCCACTTTAACATAAAATTAGGAAACTTGATTTTTTTTAAATTTCAAAATGTTTTGCCAAATTAAAAAATTTTAAATATTTTTAAAATATATCTTTTTGTCTAGAGAAAAAAAAAAGGAATTGTGTTCAAATTAAACCTATTTTTCAAGTTGCCCTTTACCTTGTGGAATTAATGATTTATTTTTCTGAATTAAAGGTATTATCAATTTTTTTTTCCACAGTTAACCCAGCCCTGATCAACCCACCCCAGCCCTGTTAGAATAGGGCACTAATTTGCGGGCCCAACCTTTCAATCAAGGGGTTACAGTGGGGCCGAGTCAACCCGCAAAATATACATCTCATCGAAGCCCCTTGGGTATGCATCTTAATTTTTTTCTAATGAATTATCAACGTCTTATAATTATATTATATATGATTATATTATATATGATTATATCGGATTAAACTCGATTCGAATTGAGTTAAACTCTAAAAAATAAAATTTTCCTGATTTATAAGATTTAAATCTGAAAACTTATTTAAAATATAATAGTATCCGACCACCAAATCCGTTAAGTGTTGACGTATATATCTCAACTTGGATTTCCATTCTCACCCTCATTCAAAAAAAAATTATAATTTAAGAATTAAACAACGGTGAAACATGAATATGATCCAAAAAAAAGGAGAGAACGTTAGAGGCAATGCTTACGGCTTGCAAGGGGACTTGAGATTCACAATGAAGGTGAAAAATGAGAAGGCTTTGGAGAACGGGGAGATCATATTGGATGAAAGAGATTTATTATGTCTGAACAGAAGAAGAAGGTATGTAACCCTAGTAGCAAAAGCCAGACAACTAAGGTCTTAATATGAGCATGGCAATAATTTGCCCCAAAAAAAAAAATCATTCAATTCGATTCACAATAACAAACAAAATTACTATTTTTGACTTTTTATAAATAGATGAGAATACTCGCAACGAAAAACCACGGAGGAGGTTATCTTCTTCTTCCTCAAGATTGCCTCAAGGTAATTCACTCACTAAGCAACAAATTTTAAACCTCAAAAATTAGAGAAGCTCTATATTAAGAAATGTAGAGAGAAAGAGGAATCGTGATTGAATCAAACGAATCGGTATCTGGATCTAAGCCGAACAGACACAACCAAGAGAGAAAACAGATAAGAAAAAGAAATTATAAGAGTGAGAGGAAGCTCAGTTAACTAATATTGTATCATACCAAGTGTTTTTTAAAACTTATCAAATATTATCGGCCAATAAACGACACATTGGATATTCTCGGATGTCCTCGTTTTGGACTAGAGATTCAATGAAAATAATTAATTGAGAAAATGATTGTAAACTTAATTTATCTAATCCCAATTATGGATATTATGTAAATGGGTAGCAAATAAAAATACATAATGAATTAGTATTTGTTGAATTTTGTAAATTATATATGGTATTTATTTTAAAGTATATTTCTAATTATTTATTGTCATTAATTAATATAATAATTTTAATATAGTTAATGACTTGGATTATATTATAATTATTTTAAAGTAAAAATAAATATATTGAAAATCTTTTCTCTTCCCTAAAACCCTTATGGTATTGATTATTTACTCAACATGGGTAATGTCATTGTGTTTGATTAATTGGAAAAGAAAAATAATGTAGAAAGAGAAATTTACACCTGATTAGTTATTTTCAAAAAATATTACGACCAGCCTATAATTTTGAAAAATTATTATGACGGTTTGGTAATTTAAAAAGCTATTTTATTTGTTTTATAATTTTAAAATTTATTATTACTACTTTACAATTTTGAAAATTGTTGTGACTGGTTTTGTAATTTTGAAAAATATATAATCTATATAGATATATATATATATATATATATATATATATATATATTATGTATATGTTTTGTTAAAATACTATTTTTTAACCTTTAATCTCTTTATAATATTATTATTTCTATTCAAATTAAAACACTAGTATGATAAGAAATGTAGATCTCCTGCGCACACTAGGAATCTTTTACACAGCTTCCCTATTTCTATCTTTTCTTTCGCAATTTAATCCCGTTTGATTGCATATCCATGTTAAAAAAAAAAAGAATGAATTAGAAAATAGAGAAAAAAGTTGTGTTTTGAAATCTTATGAAAGATTGTATGCTTGTTTACAAAAGAAAAAACTATCATATTGTTTAAATAATTCAAGCAGTTCCATAATGTCTTCTTGTCAATTTGTAGCCTCTTTTGATTTCTTTTTTTTGTATTGTATTAACAAGTATTTAGACTTATATTCCGATTGATACTATTCAAACACTTACCTGACTCATTTTAGGGCCAACTTTCTTCATATAATCATTTATATTTTTAAATTTCGAACTCAATATATGATTAAGTGATCTAATACCCTTACCCATTAGATTGACTATCCGTTAGTGCCTCTTCCAACTTTAAATTTCTCGAACAATCTCTCTCTCATTTTATTACATAAAAACTCTCTTCTATTTTTGCATTGGTCATAACATCTCAATTGAATAATTAACTTAATTAACAAAGTATGTCCAATTACTTGCTCTTACATTGTCCAAGTCGATGAACGTGCAAATTCATACCATCTTATCACTAGTACGGAAGTATGATAAGCATATTTTTGTATCGAGTAAATTTTGAATTTTTATATACTCAAGAAATTTAAAAAATAAATCTACTTATTTATTTATTTATTTGATAACCGACTAGTATTTAATATCTTCTTTCGTTTTAATTACCCTAACTAGCTGTTGTTTAATGACTCTTTGTGTCTCACATCTCCCTTTGTTTCTCACTCTCTCTCACCTCTTTGTTTCACTCTTCCTCTTTTTTTTTTTTAGGTTTCACTCTCTTATTTTCTTTTCCCAATTTCACTTTCTATTTATTCTTATTATCTCTCCTATCACTGTATATCCTTCTCTCTCTCTCTCATTCCCCTCTTCCTTTATCCAACAATGAATTCATGATCTCTTTTCCATTTTTGTTTCTATGCTTCCACAATAGATGAGATGGGAATGCATCAAATGCTATAGTGGTTTCTGGCTACCTATCATGCACTACAAAAAAAAAACATTATTTTAATGACGATGAAAAATTTTTATTGCTATTTATTAACGAAAACAAATTTTATCATTATTTTATAATGAAATTAGCGATGAAGATCTATCCGTCGCTAATTTCATAGCTAATTAGCAATGAAACACATATTTATGGTCAATTTTAGCGACAAACAACTAGTTCGTGGCTAATTTTAGTGACAAAAAATATAGTTTATGGCTAATTTTAGTGACAAACATATAATTCGTCACCAATTTTGGTAACGAACAGTGATTTTGTTACTAATTTTAATAACAAAAAGAGAGTTCGTCGTTAAGTTTAACGACAAACAACAATTTTTCATAGCTAAATTGATCATATTCATCGTTAAATTCATCATTAATTTGTCAAACAAATTTATTCATGATTGAATTCACCCCGGTATTTGAAAATTCATGGCTAATTTCATTGTTAAATTTTTCTTATACTTTCTTAAAATATTTTCAATTGTATTTCCCTTTTTTGACTCTTTCTTAATAATGTAATCAGGTTGAATGCATAATAAATGTTATAATTCTCACCAAATTGATCATTTTTTTATAATAAATAATTCAATCAATTTTTAACAAAGTATTACTATATACACTAATTGAACTTTACTTTTATAAACATATATTTTATCTTTTGATTAAATATAAGATTAAATTGACATTGAATAATATTTTTAGATATTAGGCAAAAGAATTTTTATTTATTCTAAATATTATTAATTATAATTTTTAGAAAAGTAACACATCTATTTAAGTAACAAGTCATTATCAATGAACTACACAATGAATATTTTTTCGTCTTCAATTTTCATGTAAAATTTTGAGAATTTATTTTTCATTATTAATTTTATCGTAAATAATTAATCTGTTACTAAATTTGTTATATGAAGTGAATAAAATTAGATTTTGTTGCAAAATTTATCACTAATTAGCAACAAAAAATTTTCACGTAGGAAAATTTCTCTGGTCATCTTTAAATTTATCGCTAATTTATGAGGAATTTTACAACAAAAAATTTTCATCACAAATTTATAGCAAAAATTCAAAATTTTTATCGCAAAATTTTATGACACCATATTAGCCATGAATTTAACGATTATAGTGAGTTTATATCTTACTCTCTCCCCTTCTCAGTTTGTTTTCTAGCAGTTTTTATTAGCCATCTCCCTGAATGAGATTGCAAATGATTTATGAATGATGATAATTGTTAAGAATTAGTTATTGAAATAAAAATTAATTATGAATTTAATTTTCTTGTTAAATTTTAGCGGTTCTTTCTAATGAATTTGTATTAATATTAAGATGGAATAACGATCTCTCTCTCTTTTCATGGTTTTTGTTAGTAATTTGTTGCATTGATTTTAGATGGAGATTTCAATTGGTTGAGGAAACCGATTTTTTGTATTCTATTCGAAACTAAAATATACGCAAAAGAATTTCTTGCTCAATTTTGGGTGTTGAAGGGGCTTGAAGAAATTAAATTATGAAGGCTTAAGGTCCGTTGGATCAAACTTATTTTGAACAGTTTACGAACTCATAAATGTTATAAGATGTTTTTTGAAATTTATAAACTCCTATATCTTATTTTAGATTGGGAGAGTTATATTGGGTCCGATAACACTCAAATTGAATTAATCAGAATATGATTTCAAATATCGATTGATTATATAAAAAATATATTTATGTTGTTGTTGCATTAGTAACAATGGGTTATTGTAATCTCCTTTTTAACATTGAAATGATTAAAAATGATATGATATGATTAATATCATATAAATAACTATTTATTGATACAAAAACAGTATAAATATGATAATAAAATATTAATATGGACAATTTAGTTAATTTAGAGATTAAAATAAAATAGTTTAGAAACCACATGACAAAAAATGGGGTAGAGTTTACTTTTTTTAAATGATAAAAGTTTATGAACCCTAAATATCAGATTTTTAAAACCTATAAACTCTTTCGGGAAAAAAAATTATCAAATAAATTTTATGAATTTATAAAATTTTAAACGACTTATAAAATATTTTGAAAAGTTTGTAAATTAAGCCAAATTCCCTCATAATGATGAATATTACTATTATTTTGATGCAAGACCTATTAGGGTACATTAAAAATCAGAGAGTGAATTATTATGTGTGATGAATAAATTTGAGACCCACCCTTCCTATCCTTATGGGATATCCTTTGTTTGACATTACTTATATATTTTTCTCATTTTTAGGTTTAGTTGCATGATATATTTTTCTCATAAATTATGAGAATGCTTGACATTACTTATGTATTGATATTAAATATATATTTCGAGTTATATTATAAAAGGCGATTTACAAAATTTTATTAAGATACATGTTGAAATATCTCATCAACAACAAAGGAAAAAAAAATGCATGCAATCATGAAGTTCAAAATGTGATAAATATTCAAAAGTGCTTTGTGCATAAAATTGTATCTTTATTTTTTTAATAAATTATCGATAATCGATACTATGTTGAATTCGTATAAATCTAATTTAATTTGGGTTATTTCTAAAAGGGATAAATATTTTTCGATATTTATTTTCTTTATACAGAAAATTCAAACTCAATATTTGTTTAAGGGGTAATAGTATCTAATTATTGGATCAACTAAATGTCGGTATAAATATAAAAAAATCCATTTTGAGAATATTTTTTGACATTTATTATAGCCGTAATATGTATGATTTTTGGTGCTCAAAGGGTGCCCATTTTTGTGAGATTTCCCATCTGATGACAAACTCAGATATGATGACAAACATAGAGATGCATTTTGGGATTTAATATCGAAAATGCTTTTTGGGATTTTTTTAAGGACATTTTCCTTTTGAATTATGGCATTTTGCATTATTCTTGTTCCCCCATATATTTTATCTCTATTTTTTTTATAACTTTTATCCTGTACCATGATGATCTTGTGTTTGCGCTTTCATGTGATATGGTCACCTCTCACTTATGCTTTCATATTATTCAAGAATGCAAAAATCGAGTTCATGGATAGCTTTCTTCAGAAACCAGTGTTTCCTGCTCCCACTTGTAACAAAAAAAAATTACAACAGTTGAATTTATAAATATGAAAAGATATTATTATTTTTTTTAATTTTATAATTATTAAAATAATTATTATTTAATGCCACTAGCCGGATAAGGAACCAAACCGGTTGAACCATAACATTGGTTTCCACTTGATAGGCCACACCAAGAAAGACCTACTCACCATATGCCACGTTGGGGTCTAGGGGGAATTAGTCATCACATGCCACGTACCATCCATCAGCACAATTAAAATAGCACACGTAAGCCGGAAATATCGGGATTGAAATCATATACCTTAAAGTTCACTGTGACACTGTGTATGCCCTCAATCTAATGGTCCAAAAATCCAATTAGTTTTGAATTTATTATATCCAATGAAAGCATAACACGTTTGTGAAAAAGGTTGTACTTGAGTAGCAGGTGATTACAACTCAAAGCCAGGCTTCCGACTTTATATGCTAATCTCGACGCTCTCACATCTTTTTGGCTTTCGACTCTCTCCTGTTCCTGGATCACTTCCTCTGCTTGGCTTTAGGGTTCTCTCTCTCTCTCTCTCTCTCTCGTGGGTTTCGATCATTTCCTTGTTATCTGATGTGAAATTCGTTTTTTGTTGTTGCAGGAAACCTAAAGCCAATTCTGAGAGATTCTGTTTTTAGTTTAGCGCTTTAAGGAAGAACTCAGATTAGAGACTGTTGTGTTTTGCCAATAAACATGTGAGTTTTTTTCTTTTTTCCCTTTCATTAATTGATTCTAATTTAAGCTCTTTGATGCTAATCTGGTTCTTAGTTATTATTACTTGATTTTGTGTTTTGGGTTTTGTTTGATTATAATTATGGGTTTTTGTTTTGGAGTTGAATTTGGTGAATTCAATTTCCCAATCCGGGTCTTGTTTGTGATTGTATTTTAACCCCAAAAGGTTGCAGTGTAGCATTTTAGGTTATGGTGAAAGAGCTTAATTGAGAATTGATTTTGGAATTGAATTGTAAGATGCTTTAGAAAAGCTAAAAGCGAAAACGTCGCGAAGACTTGAATGATAACATTGATCTCGTTTTGAATAGATGCTTTTGTTGTTCTCCAAATGTGTTGCATCTTATGGAGGTATTTTAGAGTCGTACTTTTGTTGATTAGAGTCTTTTGTTAGTCAATCAATTCAATTAGGTTTTACTTTCTCTACTCTCAGACTTGGAAATTCCTGGACTTGTGGTCCCTTGCTCCCGACTTTCCAATCCAAAAATGAACGTACTTGATTCCCTCTGCTGAGCCATATATCTGATGGAATTTCATAGCAAAATAATTCTATAAAGCACATACATGTATCAGAGGACAAGACTTGTTACAAATAATGACACGAAAAAGTTATTAATTTCACTCTATTTTAAGTGTGTCATATCATGTCACACATAAAGGATGCATTAGGCATGACGGGCAGCGCTGATAGACTTATTCCTAGAAGTGTGCATACAACATGGAAATAATTTGAGAATGCTAAAAGCATTATGTACCCTTAAGGTGTTATATGTGTGAGATCCTTATTTAGAGAAGAGAAGATTATTTTTCAGAAGTTGATATTAACTAATGCTGAAATTGTTGACAAATGAAGACATTTATTGTTAACCAAATGAAAACAAGTTGTATACCATCATGGTTGCATTCTATAAGCATGATTTCTTTATCTGGGTTGGTGACAGATTGACTAAATGTATTACCTGTACTTATGGTATGTCAGTTCAAGTTTCATCAGGAACTCAAATGCAATATTATGCATCTCTACCTACTTATGTTTTCTTTCTTTTTTCTTTTTTTTAAGATAGAAAAAGATGTATGAAGATTAAAGGAATGTACAAAAACCTCCTAAGGGAAACAGATAATGTACAACTGCACTCGAGTCCCTCCTCAACTCATCTAAACTATAATTATTAAAAATTTATGAGGTGTGAACCCAAGGGGAAGGATAAAAAAAAACAATTTTATCCCATAAAAGAGAAGAGGAACGAATCTGATTGCGGAAGATTCTAGCGTTGTGCTCATTCGAAATGCACCAAGTGATAGCCAGGAGCGTGCAAGCAACCTGACATCTTTCTTTACTCCAAAGCCTCTAAAAATCATGAGGAATAAATAATGAAGATGTGACAGGCAAACCCAAACATTTTTACAATCTGCAAATAACTGATTTCACATCCCCCTTGCAATAAAACTAAGTAGAAACAAGTAATCTGTAGATTCAGAATTGTTGTAGCACATGACACAAACATTTAGGGAGATAACTCAAAATCTCTCTTTTTTTGGGAAAACATAATTGATATTAATTGTTGTTAAGCACCAAGGACCAAATAAAAGTCTCAAACTAGGTAGAAACCCGAAGATTTTAGGGAGGACTAATTAGATGATGAAAAAGATATTTAAAAGTAAAATTACACAAGGAGTCAAGACTCTAAATTCCAGTGTATGAGCATGATGAAATGGTTCATTTCCCTGTAAGAGGGAAATTAAAGAAGAACTTTCAACAACCTCTCTATTTTTAAGATTCCTTGAGAAATGTAATCCCATGAGATTGAATGAGTTTCCCATTTATAAGAGTCTTTGATAGGAGCAGAATGAGGTCTATGAAACGTATAAAGATGAGGAAAAGAAATAGGCAAGGGCGAGTTTCCAATCTTGGACTCCTCGCGAAATAGCACACATGAACCATCATCTACTTTGAAAGACATCAGAGGAACAAAAAAGGTACAATATAAATGAGAAAGAAATTTGCAAGGGCTGCAATGAGAAACTCAATCCAGCATTGGGATCCCATCCATTCTGATGTTTAGAGGGAATATCTAAGGCTATTTTCTTGCCAAAGAAATGTTTTTAGAAACCAAATTATCAAGGGCCAATCCCCCCTGACATTTTGGCTTAGAGACTTAAACTCAATTTACCAAATGATCTCTGTTAGCTAATCCACTTTCAGACCAAAGAAAATCTGTTATCCAAATTTCATTCATATCCACAAATCTTGATCAACTTATGTTGCAAGCCATTAGGGAAACAGCCACATATCATTAAAAGCAAAGTTGAAGAAGAAGAAGAAGATACTGATGAGTTAGAGAACTGAAGGGGGAAAAGGGGAACATAAACAGGAAGGAGAAGAAGAAAAGGTAAAGGCCATCAAAGAAATAAGCAGAACTTGAGAAAGAAAAAAGGCTGAGCTTGATGAAAAGTATGCTGGAAAGGACTAAGAAAAAAAAGGTAAATTTTGGACTAAAACCTAAAACGTAGAAATCCTTTCTGGTCAAGTGAAATTTGGACTAGCTGCTTGTTAGTTTGTGATTGAGTGCAAAAAGTAAGAAGTGAGCACCTTGTTGAAGACAGCTTGCCTGAGGTCCTATGAGGCATTGGGTTAGCGCGTGAAGCACATTAGTTTCCCTTAACAGTATTGAAATGATTATTAAAGAAACATGGATGTTGAAGGAAACAATTATCATTCATGCATTCTGAAGTTTTATGTGTTCTTCCTTTTGGATGTAAGCACCTAGATGAAGGACAACTTGGTTAAGGGGAATAGTGAAAGTTTTTGTCCGAAAAAGTAGTGTTGTGTACATCTTGATGTAGGTTGAGCAATGGAAGAAAGCTAGGCTGTTTGGTAACTTTTTCCTTGTCAATCTTAACAATATGGGATCAATTCTATTATCAACCCTACATAAAAACCTATATTGTGATACTAGAGCTATTTAGTAGCCATATAAAATCTCTTATAGTGTGGGAATGCAAATATTCTTTGTTGCTTTTTCTCTGAGGACATAGCCAACGAATGGGGATCTTCAATTCTGTTGTATCTTAATTAGCTAAATTAAATTTGTAATCCGTCTTATAACTTGTGTTTTGGAAGAAGTGTTGTTAAGTGCACCTTGCAAGCATGCCTAGCTGCTTGAAGCCTTAGCCTAGTGCCTTATGGATCCCCAAGACGGTGCCTCATTGATATTTTTTTTTATTGGCACCTGTTATATCGGGCGTTCCCTATTTCTCCCTTTCTGTTTCTTATGCTTTAATTGCCTACTGTCAAAGTTACTTGGTTTTCCAATATCTCTTATATTTCTTACTCCTCTGTTCCTCTTCCCTTCTATCTTTTACTCTACTTCTCCTTCTGTATCAAAATTTGAAATGACATTATGTTATTGAGTAAAAAATATAATACTTTTTGGTTGATTCTAACATATATAAAGATATGTTATGAAACTTTATGATGATTATAAAGCATTGGTGATGATGTAAGCTCCTAATTTGCTTGATTATTAATGGTCATCATGGTCTGTCAATGGTTTTAGTCTTAATTCAAGATTTATGAATTTAAAGTTCTCTTAAGTAAGGTTTTTCTTTACTTGCGCGGTGCCTCCCTCATGCAAGATGAGGTTTTAATTACTTGGGGATGTTTGGTGCACACTGATCAAATAACTCTCCTGTAGAAGGAATTGGAATACGAATATCTTCGAAACACAAGCTGTTTGCCATGTTTTTTGTTTATCCTTTAAAAGTATCTAGAGAAAATGGGCATTTGTTTCCTTGAGGAAGGTGTTGTGAACAAACATGATCATCCAGATTATTGGATCATGTCTGAAAATGTAGGCAGCATCATGGGATAAGTTCTTTGGTAGCCTAATGGACAGTAAGGCATACTTGACCTCAACAAGCTTTGGTTTCTGCTTTTTTCGACATTCCACTAAGGGCCAAAGGCTTCTGATTTTACCACTATTTCAGTTTCTCTTCCCACTTTTACTTCTTCAGGTAGAAGTTTCAGTCTGGTGGCAGCTCTCCTTTTCTCTTCATTAGCGAGTCAAATTATTATGATGTTGATTTCAAGTTCTGTATTTTTTCTCCTTTTTGACTCTCCCCCCTTTTGAACCGAAGGAGATAGAGTTGTTTTTGTGTACACTTTTCCCCCTATTTTCATATCAATATGAGGCTGTAAATGTTTTTCCAATAACAATTAAGCAGATGCAACCTTCTTGTTATCTGCAGGATTGATTATAGAAATTTGGAACTTCATGATTAACATGTTTTGTCTTCTTACAGTTGTTCATAAAGATTAAGCGTCTACTTTAAAGCTGGTGAGCGTCAATTCTTATTAAAACTAGATAGATATGTTTGGGACTCACTTTTCCTTTCTTAATTGCTGAAGATGCTAATGTGGGTACCCTTGACAATATATTGGACACAATAAAATCTACATTAAGTTTCTGGGGTCCAATCTTATGTGGCGTTGTTTTGATGGTAGGGGTAGAAAATACAGGCTTTTTGAAATGAAAAGGCTAAGCAATAATCAATGCATGGTTTTATAGTTTTGTGCCATTCTTTTATTATTTTGGTGGGTCATCTATTGTTCAATAATACAGAACTGAGTTTAAAACTAAGTCAAGTATCCACAAATTATCTGGTCTCCATAGATCTAATTTTTAGTTTATATGCCTATTTTCAATGTGAAAATTTATGCTTTTTTGGAAATACTGGCCTCTTTCGGCCTTTGGGGATGCCTGCATGGGATTGAACAGTAGCTGGGTACTGCATTGGTGACAATTGGATTCTGGTCATATTTGCCAAAACCTGTTTATGTTAATGTAGCTAAAGAGGAAAATTTTCTTGCACTGGGCCGTATATGGATATGTTATGTGAACTATGTGAATTCTGTGAGCACTAAATCATAGCTTTCCTTTTTGTCTACAAGATGGACTGTTGCTCACCATCAGGGGAGCACGTTAGGAGCATGAATGAACTTCCCAAGAACTTGCCTGGGCAGAGGAGGTTAAGGATGTCTCTGGCATCTGTTTTTTTTTTTATTATTAACTTTTGCTTCCCTTTGTGGATGCTTTGTGTCTGTTGACCTCCTGCAAATTTAGTGTGGCATGAACCATGGTAATTATAATGCCTATGCTTTGCTTTAGCCCGTAATGCATTTTTATCTATATGCTGCTATGTACCGTTCTTCTTTTGGGAAAAGGAAGCAAAGAAAAAAAAAAGGGGGAGTATGATAAGCAGTATTATCCATATTAGAAAGAGTTGAAATAATTACGAGGATATAAGATACCTTCCCTTTTGATCAATAGAAACAAGATGAAGATCCATGTGATTAACCATTTCAGCGTTCATTATCCGTAGCTTGGCATGCCCCTTAAGAATTCATCTAGACAAATAGTGAAAGGCGATTTGCTATTGTACTCCTCCATAATGACTGGTGCTAGTCCGTTTCTGTTCTTTGAAGCCCTCTCATTCTTCCTTTCAGATTGATTAGAGGAGATCTGCATTTTACCACTTCATTGAAAGAATATATAAGGTTCAAAAGGTGGCATTGATTTCTTTGTAAAAGGTCATATCTTTTACTCCGTTATCCAGTCCTCTTCCTTTTATTGAAATAGATTTTGCTGAAATATCCATCTCCTGTTCCTCTCAATATCAGAAATGGGGCTGGCCAGTGTAGTAAGATCTGAAGTTTTATTACTGGTTGCCGTGTCATTCTTACTTTCACATAAAGCATTGTTATTCTGTTTTCGTGTGTATACAAGTATTTGTTTCTTTTTGGTGCTCTGAATTGTGATTAATGTTTCTCTTGCAAGAGGGAGGAGAGCTTGCCTATTATTTATTATTTTTTTTAAGAGAAATTGACTAGTAAGACCATTGGAGAGCAGAAAAATATAAGATGGAGCAAAATGAGACTGGATGCCAAGCTCCTCCAGAAGCTCCTATGCTCTGCATCAACAACTGCGGGTTCTTTGGAAGCCCAGCAACTATGAATATGTGTTCCAAATGCCACAAGGAGCTGGTTTTGAAGCAAGAACAGGCTAAACTTGCTGCATCATCCATAGGAAGTATTGTGAACGGCAGCTCAAGCACTAACGAGAAAGAGCCACTTGTTACTGCTGCCGTAAATGTGGAAGCAGGTACAGTAGAGTCGACTGTCACTCTGGCAACAGGTTCTAGCGTTTCAGCCTTAGGCGAGACTGTGGAGGCGAAGGTCAAAGTGGGGCCAAATAAATGCAACACTTGCAGGAAACGTGTGGGTTTGACTGGGTTCAACTGTCGATGTGGAAACCTATTTTGTGCCGTTCATCGCTACTCTGACAAGCATGACTGCCCCTTTGATTATCGGACCGCTGGCCGTGATGCCATAGCTAAAGCAAACCCCGTTATCAAGGCTGAAAAGCTCAACAAAATTTAAGGAGTTGCTGGTGAAAGGTTCATGAACTGAACTCTCGAGCTTTCTATTTTCCTATTCAGGGTCTTCTCTTTTAAGTTGCTGCTTCTCTTCTCTTGTTAGGTGTCCTGTTCGTTTATCTACATGGTTAAAAGGCATGATAATTAGGACATCTTCCAATATGAAGAACTCGATATTCCTTGCTTACCAAGGATATATCAGTTTGCCACTTGGGTGTGTAGTGCTTGTTGGCATTTGCTTTGATGATTATGGTGTGGTTTCCCTTTGTAATTCTCTTCTCTGGTTAGTACAGCTGCAATTGCTCAACTTTGTTTCGAATGTAGAGTATAATTTTATCATCTGCTATTAAGTTCGTCTTCGACTTTCCTTCATCCATGGGTTGTGATTTAGGTATGGAAGTGATTTAATAATAAGATGATTTGGTTCATGTTCTCTCATGCTGGCAACAGTCCCTGCATGTATATTTAAGCAATTCTCATGTGCCCTGTTGTCCAAATGGCATGTGCATTGTGCAAGGCTAATAGGTCTGACTCTGCTGGAATTCCGTCATGACTTAGTTTGAGTAGGATTTTCCCCCAAGCTTCTATTTTTGGGCATGAGCCCACAATTATCACCAAGTGGTGGCCTTTAATTTTCTTGCTGATGATTAGGGTGGGAGGTCTATATGCGTTAAAATTGTAGTGCTCAAGCCCACATTTTTTTTTTGGTGTTGTATCAAAGTCATGTCAATTCAGTGCTGAGTGTTGTCGGGCTTATTTTAGGGATAGCTTTTTCCATGTAGTCTTTTTCATTTTCAGTTTCGAACCCGAAATTTAATTAAGAGATTTAATATCTTTATCCATCAGATCAATTGTCCTTGGTATTTTCAAGCCCACTCTATTAGACCCAAAACAATGAAGTTTGATCTTGATTTGCGCTGAAGGCATCCAAACTGGATTCTTACTTTTGGCCTGTTATACAAGGTGAAAGGAGGTGATCACGCTCCATTCCCTAAACATGACATTAAGGATTTGATCTTAAGTACCCTTTTAAGAGATGAGCTCAGAATCATAAAGAGTGTCTGATTGGTTATTTTGGTGCATTTGAATGACCGTATCATGTTATTTTCAAACTATTTTTCTTGTAAAGGTTGGACTTTTTCGTGAAGTATAGATATGAATAGTCAAATCTTCTGTATTGGGTTATTTTTAAACTATTTTAAGTGAAAAGGTGTGGCTTTTCTGTATAGTATCGATATAAATAGTCAAATCCCTGTATTGGAAATAACTTAAAACTAATATTAAAATACGAATTATTTATATTTTTAATTCAAAATAAAATTTTTCACGTGAAACTGGTGGGGTATGGAGCGAAGGAACAATTGCCAATGGCGGAGATCATGGATCACTAGTTAGATGCGGCAAAGCTTGTGGGGACGGATGGATGGGACCATGAATCCCCAATACCAGAACAAACCAAACAGAAGCTTGGTGGGAAAAGAAGTGAATAAGAATATTAATCTTTATGGAAGTTTGGAAATGTCACGTGTACTCGGGGCTGTCTAGAAAGATTCAACATGGCATCAGATGTTATTAACATTTTACGATTAAAAAATTTTAGGACATCTTACTAGGATGTCTTTTGTCTGGACGACAAAGAAATTATTCTTGGTTGGTTGGATAGTTAAATATTGATTTTTTAAAATAATCTCTTGGATTTGTGTTTGGTGTATAAAAAAATAAATAAAGGGAGTGATTTGCTTTTTAAGGATATGACATGAATTGAATCGAATTTAACGTAATATTCAGAAATCGATAATTTAAAAAACAAAAAAGGAAATGATCCTTTCACGTCGGATGAAGTCCAAGTTTACAAGGCCAAAATTTATGTAATACCCAAATTTCAATTTTGGACTTTGGAGGGGACAACCCATGTCTAGCTTGTTGGATTGATAGTTTTGTTTTTGTTTTTTTTCCTAATGATAATTATATATTATGAAAGGAAAATATTGTTTTTGGCATTGAAATGAATATGATTACAATCATACGATAGACTTATAATAATTATGATATGTGACTTATTAAAAGAAAAACATTTAATCCTAATTAATAGTAGAAATCCCAATTTGAAATTATTTTTTTGGTCAATAACATACTTGGCATGTAGACGTTGGGAGTCTCAATTATTTTTTTTTGATATCTTGACCATCCGGTATCTGAAATTTCGTCTTGATTAATCCGGATCGAGGAGTTTGTCAAAGCTCAATTGAGAGGTCTTCTCCTAATAATGTTTTTTTCGTATCCAGTGGGAGTCGAATTTCTGATCTGATTAAGGGAAGGTTGGTTGGGAGTCTCAATTATGATTTTTTCTAATGAATGCCGAACTAAAATTCCATTGTGCATTGCTTGTAGGCAACTTTGGTAAAGTAATTTAAAAAAAATATATCTTTTTTTTTCTTGGTGCTCTTAGGGCACTAGATGCCTTCGGGAAGTGCTTTCAATGCTTTTGCAAATAAATAGTTCAAAAGGGTTGCTTCTTTTCTCATTTTTAAAACTTCTCTTTTGTCCACATTTAATTTTAAAAGCTTTGAAAGATGCAATTGAATACATTTTTCCATAAAAATAAAATTAGTAATCGCGGAGACATTCGAGTGATAAAGAGTTCTTATTCAATTCTTTTTCTCAAGATCTAACGTTTGAATTTTCATGGGTGTATGTATTTACATAATTTTCGTAACCGCTATATAACAAAAAAAATTGCAATGAAAAAAAAAACAGATACACTCCTTTTGTAAAAATACTTTTTCTTTTTTTTAAAAAAAAAAAGGAATGATGGGGAGAGTATAAACTATTGTTTTATGTCTCCAAGGGAACAGTTTTGTAATTACATTTCTCTTCTCTAATCCCCGATAGAAGTTATAGAATTATTATTAAAATCTTTTAAAGTATCATATATTCCTTAAAAATTATACGTCCCCTTTCAACTCCCGAGCAATTTAGTCTTAAACTTTTTGATATAATTTTCAAATTTTAGATTTTAAGTTTAGTTTTTAAAAAAAATATACAAACTTTAATACAAGCTATCTATAACCTAAAAAAATTATGAACATAACTAGTTTTAAATAAAATTTTCACTAATGGACGGTCGGACTAATGGGTAAGAATACTAGATATTTTAATCAAGTGTAAATTCAAAAGTTGAGAATAAAAAAACTACATTAAAATAGCTCTTTTCTAAATTGGATATGATAATGCACAGATCAGATTAATCAAATTATGACTCTAAATACCAATTGATTATATAAATAAATAAATTAATTAATAAATTTTCCAAAAAACACCAAATCGAATTAACCCTAAGTGGGGCAGGTTCAAATAACCAACAACAAGAGAAAACATAGGCCAACAAAAACACTTTCTTTTTTGAGCATACTAGGAAATATAGGGTCATGAAGTAAGGATGATTGAATTAAGTTTTGGGTTAGAATAGTAGTTTTTCGTCCAGGGCAGTCATGCACTGTATTCTCACCGGCACAACTTGGTTCTCTCTCTCTCTCTCTCTCTCTCTCTCTCTCTCTCTCTCTCTCTCTCTCTCTCTCTCTCTCTCTCTCTCTCTCTCTCTCTCTCTCTCTCTCTCTCTCTCTCTCTCTCTCTCTCTCTCTCTCTCATGTATAATCAATCGATTTCTAAAATCATATTTTAACTAATTCAGTTCAAATATTATTGAGTCTAATTTTAAAAAAAAAATTCTTCTAATATAATTTTTTTATTCTCAAATTTCAAAGCTAATATTTGATTATGGATCTCATATCCTTATTTATTAGATCGACTATCCATTTATCTTATTTTATCAATCAAAATATATAATATTTGCATGTAATTGTTAAAACATTATATAAAATAATTTTGAAGTTTATTTTATTTCATATTATGTTTAAAATTATTAATTTGATGAAAAGATGTTTAATAATGAACAACGTATATAAAATTTATCTGGGGCACACATTTTGGATCAACTACTTTATTTTTTAGTAAGATATTCTAATTGTCAATAATAAAATCCGGTCGAAAAAAATTTTATTTTTAAAAATATTTTAATTAAATTTAATCAGAATTAAATTATTATAGAATTTTTGATTTAAAAATAAAATTAAAAATAAAAACAACCGCACCAACGATAATTCTCTCTCTCTCTCTCTCCCCCACTCTAATCTTCTTACGTGGGACCCAGAAGAGGACGAGAAAAGTCCACGTAAGCACCTGGTCAGTTTACCTGAGGACCAACCATATGAGGTTAGGACACGCCACTCGTGAACGTCACGTTCCGGTCAGCGCCGTCGGATGAACACCACCTTTGACTGGCTTGACCGGCTCAAGGTCTCAAACGAAGAAGACTCGATCAAACCCGACCCGAAACCTAATGTGGCGAATAATTATTATTATTATTATTTTTTTAATTACCACCTATATCCAAAATTATATTATCACTAATTTAATTAAAATATCTATAAAAATTCTATTTAGAATGCAATTCTTCTAACATAATCTTTTATAAATTTCAAAATTAAAATTTAATTAAAAATTTTAATATTTTATTCTATTAAATCAATTGTAATCTCCCTCTTCACCGCCAAAGTCCGAAAATTAAGGGTGGGTATTCAATGAAATGGATGAAGGACGTAAAGGAACTAAGCTTTGGTGGGTATATGTCTTTTTCGGGGTGTTGATAGCCCTTCAACAGCTCTTCTGCAGGGGTGTCCTTATGAATATAAAGTAAAAATTAATTTTGACCTTTATGTAGTTTGGAAGGAAAGAGTTTGAAAAAATAAAATTAAATAATTCTTATTTAACTCAAGACGAAAAAAAGATTTTGATATGTTTTTGAAATTTGTGTCTTTATTTTCAGTATGCATTTTTTTTTTAATTTCAGACTAAATTTGTTAATGGACATGCTAAATTTAAAAAAAATATATATAAAATATTATATGTTTTAATTCACTTTAGCTTCTCAATGAAGTGGTAAATGAAGATATGAAGTTATTGTTTTTTTTTTTTGATCAAATCATTATTTAGAGTTAAATATATGAATTTTTTTTTTTCATTTTGAGGTTCCTATCAAATTTATACTTTTATTTAAAGACTCGCGTGGTGATATAAATATGAATATGAAAGATAAATGAATAAGACAATAATATCATATTAGATAATATTGGAAGTAATATAAAAATATTAATATAGACCTTGGTACTCCATTGTTTTATTAAATTATTATAATATATTGATTTTATGGAAAATCTATTATCATAAATATAGAAACAGTTATCACAGATATAAAAATAAAAAAGTTAAATATGTATCAAAATCAAATCAATAATTGATTTGATTCTGATAAATAATATATTTTATAATATCTCCTCAAAATCAATGTGATGTGGTGAAAATTATTTGAATTTGAAATATACGATAAGCGTATATTAAAAAGTTATTTTTCAATACATGCCTATACACGCATCCAGAAGACTCGTTGTCCATTCTATAAAAACTATTCTTCAATATGCTCCCACGCGCATCTAGAAAAGTTACTCTTCAACATACATATATCATATATCTTAAATTCAAATGATTTTCATTATATTACATTAAGTTCGAGAAAATATTAGAAAACATATTATATATCAAAATCAAATCAATTAATTTTTATACAGTTTAATTTTCCTTATTTTTATATTTTTATATTTATAATTACTATTTCTGTATTTATAACAACAAATTTTTAAATATAGTAATAATCTAATAAAATAATAAAAGCTTCATTTTAATTTTTTTATTATTTCTAATATTATTTAACATGATACTATTGTCAAATTCATCTGTCTTTTATATTCATAGTATTTTATATTTTTAACTATTAAAAAAAACTTCTTTTTATATCTTATGCTCAAAATTGCTATCAAGCACAATAATTTTAAGATTTTCGTCATAAATAATAATTTTTTATTTTTTATTTCAAACAAAAAAAATTCTATTTTAATATAATCTCTGTTTCGAGTAAAAATTTTAAATTATACACATTAAGCATATGGTTCAAAACCATTCCCCTGCCGGATACATTTTTTGAGTTTTTTTTTTTCCCCTAATTTTTCTCTCAAATGGGGTGAATGTGTCTTTCTCTCCTCTATTTATGATTAGCAAAAGTGAAAAATAAAAGATAAAAATAAAAATAAAAATAAAAATGTAGAGCCGTCCAAAGAGTGAGAAGAACGGGTAGGGGTCATGAAAAGGAAAGAAACAAAATGTTGGATGATTGAGGGGAAAGGAAAGTGTGATCAATCTCGAAGGGCTGGATGAATAGGACCTACCACAAGAAAATGGACCGACACATATTGAATAACTCCAAATTGAATACCCTTTTCTCCGTCATGCGATTCAGAGCACGCCAGAGCTCATCTAGAAACCCATCCATCGCCAAAGCACAAAAAAAAATTAATAAAGAAAAAAAAAATAGGGGGAGAGAGAGAGAGTGAGAGAAGTCACGGGGGCATTTTCGTCAAATTGAAACCAAAAGAAAAAATGGAAAAAGGAGTTCAGAATACGCGGCTCTATGAGGCTCATATTCCATCGCCATTACCGACCTTTGCTTCTCTTCAAATCCCCCCTCGACCCCTCTCTCTCCTCTAGCAATCTCAAACCAACCCCTCTCTTTCTGTCTTTCTTCCCTTAAATCGAAACCGAAAGGAAAAATTCTCTCTCTCTCTCCTTTCTCTAAATTTCATTCTCTCTCTCTAGAAATGGCTCAGAAGACAGAGAAGGAAGAGACGGAATTCAAAGTCCCGGAAACTCTCTCTCTCTGCATCAACTGCGGATTCACCGGTAATCCTGCAACCAACAACATGTGCCAAAACTGCTTCAAATCCACCACTGCAACCACCACCACCCCTTCAAACACCACATCGACCACCGTAACAACCTCCACATCAGCAATTCTCTCTCCTCACAAATTAGCGAAACTTTCCAGATCTAGCTTGACTCGGTCGCCGGAGAGGTCAAATTCTCCGGCAAAGACGAGAAAAGATGTAGCCTCTCAGGATCGTAGATCTGACGGAGGTGAAGCTCCTCCGCCGGCGAAGAGAGAGGTGAATCGGTGCTCTGGTTGCCGGAGAAAGGTTGGATTGACCGGATTTCGATGTCGGTGTGGGGATCTGTTCTGCGCGGAGCATCGTTACTCCGATCGCCATGATTGTAGCTTCGATTACAAAACTGCTGGCCGCGAGGTGATTGCTCGCGAAAACCCGGTCGTTAAAGCCGCGAAGATTGTCAGAGTTTGAAGAAAAATCAAATGAAAAGGAATTCGAAGCAATCTGAAATCGAGTTGACTCAATCGATCTCGTTTTCTCTCTATAAAAACAGATGCAATTGAAGATTGTAGAGAGAGAGAGAGGGAGAGAGGAGAGAAAAGAGAGATTTGTTGTTGAATCATCCTTAAGTGAAATTATGATGAATTTTTCTCTCCCGGAAAAACAAGTTTCTCGTTCTTGTGTTAAATTACATAGAGGGAATAAATCTTCTGTTCTAATTTTAATTTAAATTTTAACTTTTGTTTCTTTGGAAATTGTTGTTCGAGGAGGAATGGCGTGTTCTGTAAATTAGATGGAACTTAAAGGATTTTTCTGTCATTTGGTAATGGTACCGATGGCGAAGTGGAAATCATTTTTCTGTGGTGTTCGGCTTCGGATTTCTAGAGTTGGCGAAAGATCATTTTCCCGCGATATTTTGAAATTAATGAAAACAAACAAAATATCGTAAATTTTACATTTTTATCGTGAGAATATGGCTTTTCATTTTTCTTCATAGGGCAAGGCTTTTCGTTTTGGTAATTATTTTTCTACCAAATAGATATATTACATTTGGGTTAATTAACCAGAAAATATTTTTTACAAGGAAAATGATTTTTAAAATATTTTTTTATAAACTAACCTAATTTAAAATGTGGGTGGTAATTTTTATTATTATTATTTATTATTTTTTAATATTTTAAATATTTTAATTTTTTTTAACTTTTATCTCTGCATATTTTATTAGAGATAGTAATTAACATTATCAAAATTATATTTTCCACTTATTTTTATACTTGAAAAATGACACTGAGAATTTTTTTCAACATTTTTCCTTATTTACATATTTTTTAAAAAAGAATATTCTTAGAAAGAGATTGAGGTAGAGGAAGGGCAGGCAAAATAACTAAAAAAATTTTAATGTTCTTTCCTTTATAACATTATTGATACCAATTCTCATGTAAATCTTAGTCAATTTGTTGGAGATTCAAGCATTGAAGTATCCCAAATTGACCCTTCTCTTGCTTTCTAGATCTTACATGACACTAAACTTTTCCAATATATTAACAAAGAATGAGATTTTTTTAATAAATTATCAGTATCCGATAATTACGTTGAATTTAATTAAATTTAAATCGAATTGAATTAAACTTTCACTTTTTTTAATACACAAATCTCGAATCAAAAATCATATTTAATGAAATATTCAGTCACCGGACTAATTAGACATTAATACTAAAGAATGATCTATTATCGATACGATTAACATTTTTCCAAACAGATTGAACACAAAAAAAAAAAAAAAAAAATCGTTTCTACATAGCAATCAAGAGCTTATAAACTGATTTTCATATTTTTCATAAAATTAAATAAAATGTGCTTATAACTTGTAAAATAATTTCATAATGTGGAATGATTTTCGGTTTATTTATCTGAATTTTTCATATTCAGAAGCATGTGATGGTTCTTTTTCCGATTACTATATGTATTTAATAAATTTATTTAATATTTAGTAAAATTTACTAGTTAAAAGTTTTGGTCATTATTTGGAGCAAGGCTAATATATATTTTTGATTAATAGTGCATAATTTGATTAAATTGGTCCAAAACATGTTTGATGGCCCTAAGAACACAAATTGCTAGAAAGCCTTGTTTTTAATAGTATTGGGATAATCAAACTTGCATAGAAATAATGATAGGACTATACTTTCTTAATCATAAGTTTCGCATAAGAGCCGTTAAAATTAAAATAAAGAAATAGATTTAGAAGAGTTAATTTTTTAATGAGCTTTACAGTACTGAGATCAGATTAATCGAATGAAATTTGGATACTCGTTGATGAAAAAAAATAGTATTGGATTAAAAAGTATAAAACTGGGGCACTTGCATTTTGCACCATTTCTTCAAATCCACCAACAGGGTATATACAATACAAGGAAGAAGTTCAGGGCTTAGATGACCAAAAAGGGGACAAAAGGAGAAGGAGGAATCCCTAAAAAGTTCACTTTCGGCAAAGAATTCCCCAATAAAATATAACTAGAGAATGGTATCACTAAGAAAAAGGCTTATACGTGAATCATTCACCTTTGTTCTGGTTTTATTTAATTTATATTTAATTTATTTTTAATATTTTTAATTAAAGTAAAATTTTTTGGTAAAAATATAATATTATGTAAATAAAAGTCAATTTTCACTATAAAAATACTAAAATTAGCATTATATTTGAGTAAGAATATGAAAATAATATTCATATAAAAGATAGATAGACATGGTTGCTATACATGTTGGGGATAAAGAATAATATAATAATAACATGAATCCTAATACTTTCATTTTTTAATGAATTATTATAATAAATTATATTTATATAGAAATTTTACTGTCATAAATATAAAAATAATTATTACAGATATAGAAATATAAAGTAAGAAAAATCAAATATATACTAAAATTAAATCAATCTCACAGTATCAAATATGTAAATAATTTGACTTTAATTTATATTATATTTTTTAATGTTCTCTCAAATTCAATATAATGTGATTAAAACCGCTTGAATTTGAAAATACGATAGATATACGATAATGTAACTCAAAACGTATTTTTGCAACCCCAAAGAATGGCTTTTTCCAAAAGGGACTATAGAATCTCATGAAAGCATGTGCGGGTGCGTGATGTCTTGAGTTTTGAGCAGCTTTTTTCATAACGGATAACTATCTTTTGGAAGTGCATATAAGTACATATTGAAGAATAATTTTTTTTAAAACGAACCAATGATCTTTTGGAGGCACGTGCAAGCGCATATTGAAAAACAACATTTTTAAAATAGACTAAAAGTCCTCTGGAGGTATATTGAAGAGTAATTTTTTCAGAATGGATCAAAATCTTCTGAAAATGTGTACGGATGCGTGGATAACCTTTTTGTGAATGGGTTATGATATCATGAGGGAGAATATAGAAAAAATATAAATATGAAGAATAAACGGATATGGTTGTTAATATAATATTAGAGATGGATAGTAATATAATAATAATATTATTATTAATATTAATAATCTATTTTTTTAATAAATTATTACAATAAATTTGATATATATATAAACAACTCATTATCACAAATATAAAAATAGTTATTATAAATACATAAATATAAAAATAAATAAAATCAAATATATATCAAGATCAAATAAATAATTAATTTGATTTTGATATATGATATATTTTTTAATAATATTAATATTTTTATATTAAAACTGTATCTAAATTCATTTGAATTTAACCCTAACTAAAATAAGAATCACAAACCTTAACTTCAATCTTCTAAAATCTTTAAAATAATTAGTAAAGAACTTATGCTCAACAAGACAAGAGAATACCTTCAACGAGTCTACTTATTCTTTTTTTCTTTTTTCATGATGAAAAAAAAATACAAGAACAACCACTTTCAGGGTTACATCCGATCAACGAGCGTTGCTTATTCTCAAAACCCCACAATATTTGTACTTTTTATTATTGTGAGATTTCACACATTTATATATATATATATATATATATATATATATTTGTTCGATATGTATAATTTATGAATTATAATAATTAATAATTTATGTGGATGAATTTTGATACAACGGTTGTGTTACTTCTTAGATGACACCGAGATCACGGGTTAGAGACTTGAAAACAGTCTCTTTGTAAAAAATGCAAAGAGAATGCTGTATATATATACCCGCACGCTCCCCTTATCCCCGCACTAAGATGGGGAGCACTCTATGCACCGGATGAGCTCAATAATTAATAATTTATGAATTATAGTAATTAAATAGAATTATTTCATCTAACTAATCTTAGATGGGTATATTTTGTAAGTTTTCATTGTCTTACACAAATATTATATGTAAATTATTTATTATTTTAAAAGTTTATGAATTCTTTGGGACAGGCAAAGGAATATTCAAGAAGAGAAGTAAAACAATGAAGAAGATTATTTTTTTGAACACTTGTACTAATGACACATTATGCTGCGGGCCAACTAATAATGCATCATTTTTCTTTCTTTCCAATGGAAACACAAAATGGGCACTCACCATTTGATGGAAATGGGAATCTTACGATTTCTAGGGTACCCTAGATGTAGATAAAAAATTATTAGCCTAATCCTTGAAAATAATGTACTATGGCAAATTGTCATAAATAATTACTTGTTTATTTATTTTGTGATTAGAGTTTTGAAAGGAATTGGATCAAGAAATTGATTGCATTAGATTGATTTTCGTATCGATATTTTGTTAATAAATTATTGATATTTGATAATTATATAAAATTCGATTAAATCTGATTTGAATCAGATTGAACAGTTAAAGAATAAAACTCTCATCATATGTATTTTTTTTATATATAATATTCAAATAAAAAATTTTATTTAAGGGATATAAATATTTAATCACTGAATTAATTAGTTATCTATGTATCTATTCATATGGGTCGCAGGCCTTTTGTACACATCAATGAAAGATTGGGTCAATCCTATCAAATACGTTTAAATTAAGTGATCGAATATTTTATCCTTTTAATTAGAAATCTCAAATTCAAGTATTAAGAATAGAGAAAGAGAATTTGGGAGAGTCAATTTTTTAATAGATTTTATAATACTCGAATCAAATTAGTCAAATAAAATCAAAATATCACATGATCGAAAGTAATCCACTTAAAAAAAACAAAAGATAAGATCCATCCAGATAGCTATGACTAGGCTGATTTTAATCTTAGTAAAAAGGCAGGGGCCCATATAAGATATTCAGATTTTCCTCATAATATTATGTGTACATATGTGCGTGCCTGTGTGCTTATCAAGTAGATCTGTTTTTTCTTTTTCCTTTTTATCATGATTAGCTTACCAATCCAGTATCTGAAATTTTATTCTGATTAATATTGTTTGTAGGGCCCAATTGAGGGGTAGGTCTTCTAACACTAATTTTTCCATTTTCATAGGGATTGAACTCCCGTCATTCATGTAGATGTGTTGATGCCATATAGGATATAACAATTGTCTTTTAAATTATATATATATTAATAAGGTTAGACTCTGAGCCTGTTTGACAATTTTTTTTTATTAAAAGCTCTTTTTTTTTTTTCGCTAATCAGCTATTTGAGAAAAATAAGAAATTAAAAATTTTAATGATAAGTTGTTTGACAATTTTATTTAATCTTTTTAGACAATTTGTGTAAAACAATTTATATAAATTTAATAAAATTATAATAAAGAGCAATGCACATTATAGTTTCATAAAATATTCATAAATATTTAAAAAAGTCCCCAAATAGTTCTTAAATATTTTAACTTCATAAATAATTCTAAATATTCGTTTTTTAATTTATATATGTAATAAAATTATAATAATTGAAATAGTTAGAAATGATTTATTTAGTGTACACATTTTTCATTTAAGAAAGCTACACGGTGGAGAAGCAAGAGCTCAAACTTTCTTCTTCTTCTTCCTTTCTTCCCCCTATTTTCTTTAAAAAAAATTATTATTTTTTTTGTTTAAAAATCCTGTTTGGTTAACTTCTAGTTTTAACCGATTTTAAGCTTTTTTTTTTTTTTGCCCGGGGGGGGGGGGGGGGGGGAGATAAAGAGACCCCAAACCTTGGTATGCCCAAAAAATTTCCCATAGTGCAAGCAAAAAGACATTTATCTCTTCTCCAAAAGTCTAAAGCAAGTCCAGCTTGCTTTGTGTGAACCTGCACTTCAAGCAAAAGGAGTATCTGAAAACTGAAAACTCAAAATGATAATAAAAGGGTATTTGCAAAAAACACAAGTATATATAAAACTTGGGTCAAGCTCATTCTTTACTAAGTGTTCAGCTCTAGACAAGAAATCACAAACTCAGTAGGCCTTAATCTAATGATTTCTGCAGAAACCAAATGCTGTTCAAAGTCTGTTAAAGTTTGATTCTGCCGAATGTTCTTGGCACTCGAAAGTAAGTTGATCACCCCAATTAATTCTATAGAAGGCGAGGCAGAATTTCTCCCTTCTGATTTTCTGATTGGCAGAAATGCAGCTTGTTGATTCTGAATCTTTTTGAACAATCTAAAATAGCTGAATCCAGTCTGATTGAAGATTACAACCCGTTATTAGACGTTGGGGGGGGGGGTTTCCCCTTGCTGCTGATTCTCATCATTGTTGCTTGTATGCAGTTTAATTGATCTGAGAAATAGCTCCTTCACCAGAGGGAGAGAGCATATAAAGATGATCAGTTTAGTTCATTTGACCTTCTTCTTAAAGGAAACAACAGAACTAAGCATATGTCAAGAACCATTATTTATGTCGAACTTCATGCAAGATTGGAATATAAAAAATTTCAGACTGCTACATGGAGAAACAGCAGTTAACCCATACAGGGACATTTGATTGACGGACAATTGAAAGTTCCACTTATCCTTTCTGGTTCAACTTAAAGATAATCAATTTATTCCACCAGAGAATACCCTTTGGAAATTATTGTGAAATAAAATTGGATTTTAACTAGTATAATTCAGTCCATCAAATTTTGCTTGATGGTAAAACAAAACGAAGAAGAAGAAGAATAAGAAAAAAAAAGGGCTTACCCGGTGCACAAAGTGCTTTCCAACTTAGTGCAGGGGCAAGGAGAGGATGAGAGTATATATACGCAGCCTTCCCCTTATATTTTTTGCAAAGAAACTGTTTCCATGCCTCGAACCCATGACCTCAAGGTCACAAAGAAGCAACTTCACCATTGTGCCAAGGTTCACCCTCTTCGAAGAAGAAGAAAACAGGGGAAAAAAAGGCCATGTTAGATGCATCTCAGACATTTTAAATATGTATGTCAATGTTCCAAATTAATTCCAATAGTTGCTGAAGCTGGCTCCACAGACAAAACATGGGCCTCAATTTCATGACAAACCACGAGATGATGAATCATTCCACTAATATTTTAGGGTGTAATGAGCATTATATGCAATATTACATGTCTTGAGTTCTTAAAAGTATTTCAGCTAGCTATTGGCAATATACACACCTGGTCATCTGCACTTCAACCATCAGTAAAAGGGGTGGGTGCCAATGCTTATTCTAATTTATCAAACTTGAATTCTTGAAGTGATACTTTACTAAATTTCTCATCTGTATGCCTGCAAAAACATGTTCTATTACTGTCAATCTAATACTAGAATATCATCCAACACATACAGCATGGAAGTAGTTTCTTGCACGCAAAGCACACAAATACTTTGATAAGGGTATACAGACAGGACCGAATGTACCATCTGAGATCGGTCATGTTTACTATGGAAAGTCAAACTGTGAAGGAAATGGATGATATATACTAGCCCTGTTATGACACCCGAGTTGAGCTCGGGTATCACAATACCCGAGCTCACCTAGAGTCTCTCGAGCTCGTTGAGTCTGCAATTCTAGAGCTCGAGCTCGAGCTCAAGTGTCGCGGGCCTCGCAGAGCAAAATTGGGTCCGAGCCTAAGCCCAAGCCTGAGCCCGAGACAATACCCAAACCCGAGCTCGAAACCGAAACCAAGATCAAGATCATACTCGAGAGCTTGATGGGGAGAGTAGAACTCAAAAACCCTAGAGAGAGAGAGAGAGAGAGAGAGAGAGAGAGAGAGAGAATTTACCTTTGATTCGAGGTCGAGAGGCGAGACCTTCGATCGCGATGGTGAGAGGAGAAGGAGATCAGACTTTCGATCAATCGCAATGGTGAGGAGAAGGAGATCGCAGGCTCAGCTGGGAAATGAGAATGGGTCAGGGCCCTTGACTAAATGAGAGGTAAATGCATCCGGGTAGGTCGACGAGCCTTCAAGCTTGACTAAATATGGGCTCGAGCTCGAGGCAGGACTTGCTGAGCTTGAGCTCGAGCTTTAACCAGGTAGTGTCACCCGTGACACTATCCGGGTATCATAACAGTCCTAATATATACAGGAAAGGTACAAACACAGACCAAAATAAAGTACAATAAATAGGGGTTGTCTTCATAATGATTTGCCATTTCACTTGCTTTCAAGTCAATAAGTCAATGAGCAAATGAATGCAGTTGTAGGTAATGATGACAACGATGCTTACACAAGCTGTCTTTCTGGTGTAAACAAACACAATGCACTACATTATAACAGGATATAAAGCAAAACAAAGAGAAAACCAAGTAATTCGAACTAAGCACTAATCATGTTGTAAGCATTGAAAGTGATATGAACATTATTAATTGGGAATATGACATGTTTATATGCCACAACTAGCAAGATCAAATGGTCTTCCAACTCAAATATAAAAAAACCAGACAGTTTAAGATGGTTGGCACGCCAGGACTTAACGGTAGCCTTCAGAGTTTTTGTCTGGCTTTAATTGGTTTGTAACAAGAATGTAAAACCAAAAATGAAAAATAAATGGGAAATGAAAGTAAGATCAGAAAGAAAGTGCAATAAATTTAAAAGACAAATGCAGAAAACATAAAAAGCAGAGTGCATCCCTGAAGATGGACAGCATACCTGGGAAAACCTGTCATCCCATTTATATAGTTTGGGTCTCTTCCCTAAAAGAAAACGCTGTCCTTCCAATTTCATAATGTTACTTTTAATGTCAACTGAATTAGCAGCTTTATTGGACAGCCCAGAGGATTGTCTAATCATTACTGCTAGGTCAAGTGGCAAAACAACTGGGAAAAGCACAGCCTAGAATTTGTTGATGACAATTTGGAGAAACTGGGCATTTCCTCCAGCACATGCCAATACGATTATGAGACAGTATTTCCAAAAACATAGATAAGCTAAGAAGCACCCAGAAACTTCACATTCCCACAAAAGGTTGTCTGCCAGAATTCAGCACCAGAAATTATGCAACAAGATCAACTTCATCCCGATCAGGAGGAACCACATCCAGCCTCATCATACTCCTATATTGATCTGGAACTGGTGCTCCGGCCTGCACACATAACTCCACCACAGCAGGGGCTTTGCCATAGTACCTCTTCAGGTTGTTATCCAAGGGAGGCCCATGTAGATCTCGCACATGCCAGACATAACTGGGGCCCACAATATCATTGATAGTTGCTTCTTGCCATGCATGCAGACCATTTCTAGACTGGTGTTTTGCTGCCTTGCACATTCTCACCTTATGGCCTTTGGGTCCAACTTGGACCTCAGGGCAATATCCACAAGTCCATACAGTGTATTTTTCCATGATCTGCTTTGCTCCTGATATCATATGAAACCATGAATCAAGTGTTTTGATGCTCAACTCCCTCACACATTGCCCTTCATCATCATTTGATTTATCCACAAGATCAATAAGATTTTCTATATCTGCAATCCTATTCTCTTCATGTTTCTTTGTGTCAAAATTTTCGGAGGTAATGCAGTCTCGCATATTTTTATTTCCTATTTTTTCATCCTTTTCTGACTCTGGCTCAAAATCTACAATTCTTCCCTCAATACTGTGCACAGGATTTGCTCTCCTCCTTGTAGGATACTTTTCAAGATCTAAACCAGCTTGAATACAAAGCTCTACGATTGCAGGGATTCTCTTGACTCTTGATCTCTCATTATGCCCAACTCTTGGTTTTCCAACACGGTCATATAGATGGAAGCAGTGAGGAAAATGAAACACATCTTGTACCCGTCCCCTTCTCCAAACATGAAGAGCTCTCCTGAAACCACTCATTGTACCAGTGCAAGTCCGAATTTCATGACCTGAATTGCCAATATGAACTTCAAAACAGAACCTGACAATCAAAATCTTATAAAGATTAGAAGATCAATGAACAAAGATAAGAATCACAAGGTCAAAGCCAAGACAGAGACATACTGTCCATAATATGAAGCAAGTACAATTTTCTGCATGTAAATATTTCTAGGTAATAAGTGCCTAAGAAAAATGCTTTCTTGACAAGAAGGGAAAAATCTACATAGTCCCAGAGGATTGCACATTCTGGAACCAACCTAGACAGATGGAATCGGAACATACTTTCCAGACAATTAGGCCACCTATATTAGCTAATTTGTTTGTCAAGGAGCATCCATTTCAGTTGTGTTTCTCAGTGAGCATTAATTTGGTAACCACATGTTCCTCCTCAGCACGTCATATGAAAGAATATGCAACCAAAGGGCATATTTTGGAGCTGAGAATTAGCTAATTTCTTAATACTAGAAATCCAAATGAATTTTATGACCACCTCCAGCGCACATACTCAGCGGCCAACTGGACCACCAAACATCTTAACAAGGATAAAAAAATTCACAATGGGAGAAGCAAAATAAAACAGCCAGATGACACTTGGTTGAATTACATGAACTAAGACCAAGCTCAAAAGAACTGAAAAAATTAAGATTAGAGCTAAGAAGAGTGGGGAAGAGCTGAACTAAGACCAACCAATAGCACATTTTGAATCCACAATAACCTATGTTCTTAATACCCAACATGAATTTCAGAAACATCTCTACACACTCAACCACAAAAATGAAGTGGATGCCCAGCATCTTAATAATAAGATTAAATTGTACAGTGGATAAATAAGATACACCCAACTGACCCTTGATCAAAGAAAGTAAAACTAGGATCTGAGAGCACTAAACAAGAAAAATTGGTTCCATTCACATGAGCTACTTTCTCATACCCCAGGTCAACACACAGATCATAACCAACCGCAAGTTCAACGGGTTAATTAGAACAAACCCCAACAATCTTAATTAAGAGAAGAAATTTTACACTAAAACAAGTGGAGAGTCTCAGCTGAATCATGATAAAATTAACAAGAATATGGACCAAACGACAGTGACCCATGATGCAATCAACAACAATTTGAAGCTAAGAACACTGACCCTTGACAAAATTAAGTACAATTTGGTGGGTAAAGAGAGTAAATTTACCTGCAACGCTTGACGGGAAAGAGACGCACGAGCTTAGAGAGCCCAAGAAGTAGCGATTCTCTAGCAAAATAAACCCTGTGAGCAACCTCGACAAGTTCAGGCACAAGCAAGCCATTATCAGGAGGATGCTCGAGCAATCGACATGGCTGTGCCTTGCGAGCTTCTCTCTCCTCCTTGGCTCTCTTGATCAGAATCTTCATCGGTGTTACATAGGGTTTTCTCTTCGATTTGTTCTTCTCAGGTTTAGGCACATCGGAATAGGTTGTATCGTCCAGTAGGGTTGAGAGGAGCCGGAGATTGGGGTTCAGATTTGATAGACATTTCAGGGTTTTCGAGCTCATGTTGTAGAGCTCTGAAATAATTTTTCGCTGCATTTCCTCGCCCTGGTACGAAAATGTTATTTCGCCAGCTGCTGTAGCTTTTTGGCTCAAGAGATCTTTGCCCGCTTTTGATTCCGGATCCGGGTCGGATCCAATTACCCTTTGATCTTTCACGTTTTTACAAATAGTCCCCTGAGCTTTTGATATTTACAATGTTCTCACTAAGACGCAACTTTGGTTTCGATGAAAAGCGGGAGTAAACGTGGAAGGAAAGTAAAAACGGAGAGAAATGACTTTTTTTAATTGTTTGGTAACGAAGAAAATGTGGAGGAGAAATAAAGTGAGATGTAATTCCTCTCTCCGTTAAGAAATCATTTCCGTTCTGGACGCAAATGATTGAAAATAAAATTTTTAGATAAATTTATCCTTATTCTTTTTTAATATTTATGAAATTGTTCATTATTTGTTTTATTTCAATTTTATTTAATATAAAATAATAAAATTTAATTTCCTTCCTTACTTTTATTATTATTAGACAAATTATTTTTCTAATTTTATTTTTTTTACTTTTTCTACTTTTTTATATTAATATTATAATTTTATTTAATATAAAATAATAATGAAAATAATTTATAAAAAATAAGAAGAATATATTAATAACTATTTTTAAAAAATTGTATTTTTATAAAAATATTTTAAATTAAAAAATATAAAAATTACGTTGTGAAAAATATTAAAAATATTATTTTACAAAAGTATAATACTAGTAAGATAGTATTTTCTTTCACTTTTCATTTCAATCAAATAAAAAAATATTTTCCATTTTCTTCCTTTTCATTCCTATCAAACAAAAATGAAGACAATGCATTTAGTTTCATCGAGTGAATTAAATCTTCCCTTCCTCTCCCCCACCGCGAATCGAACTTACCCTTAGCAAACTTGACCTTGACCCTTCCCTTAAAGTCAAGTGTCTTGTATGTGACTACAAAATAAGGTGTTTTGAGAGATGGAAACGAAACTCTTCTTAATTGTGTTTCACGTGACTTTGAATGAAATGAAAATGGAAAAGCTGTTCACTAAAATTGTTGATGCTCCCTCCTTAATATATTCTGACCATCTGTGGTAGCAAGTTGGACATAGAATGAAAACAACATGTGAAAGTTTCATATATGACTTACTCAGCCTTGTGTTGGATGACATATTTATGAGAATATTCAGAATTATCGGTATATATATATATATTAACAGTCTGAGGTGTTGTCGGGTCCTTTTTAAGGAGAATTCTCCCGATGTATTTCTTTTTTTTTCCAATGGAAACAAGAACTTCATCATACTTCTGTTGGTAGAGAGAGATATTATCATACCTACTTCAGCAAAGTTGATAGAGACAAATGGGTTAAGGCTGTAAGCTTCACAAAACAACCATCGACAATGATTGTTTATAGAAAAATAAGTGATTAGTCCCCCCATTAGCTTCTTAAAAAAATACAAAAAGCAGAAACAAGTTTTTTTTTTTTTTTTTTTTTTTTGTGAACTTCATACATAAACTGTTCATCGGTCAGTCCACTCTTTCTTGGCCTGCAGCTGGTGTTGGATGGATGGGGGATGGTGGCGTGCAGAAGCTGATGAGTTGATTGTACGTTGATCTCCCCGGATGGTATTGCTTATGTTTGATGGTGATGGTGATGGGTGATGGTGAAGGTGAAGGTGAAGGTGGTGGGATGGAGCTCCTGACGTTGCCTTGAAATTGTTCCTTTGACTCTTTTTTCCCCATTACTTGCCTTCCCTCTTACCTAAACAAACCATAAAAGCAAGCTAGAGTTGCAAACGAGGAGAGCATTGCTTGACATATATATTCAAGTTTATCTTAGCTCGCAGTTGGACAAAAGTCTCGGGAATAATGTTTGAAATATATATTTAATTACTAAAATAATTTTCATATATAACATATATTATATAATATAATAAGATATACACACGCTCACTCACAATTTTATATATCGAGGGGATCCAGGTGTGAGAACAAGGTGGAAATTTTCCAAATTGAATTGAAGAACATAAAAGGATTTAGCATTTGTTTTTTTTTATTATTTGAGGGAGTGAGCAAACAATTAGTATCATCAGATTATAGTGTTATTACATATTCATGGTCTAGTGGCAGTGTATTAAGCATATGTTTTGTTTCTCATCACAGATGATGTATGCTGAATCTGATTTTCTCTGTGTTGAAGAAAATCAATTTTCTGGTCTCTTTCTATTTGCTAGCATCTGAATAACAACAGAACTCAAAGACCTTATCAAGAGTAAGACCTTTGTATTTCAGCAAGTTGCCTAATGCACTTCAATTCCTACAAGAGGATTGTGCCTCTGCAAGTTGACTGGAAGAAGCTGAAGGCGATAAGAATAAGGCAGGTGCGTCATTTTCTTCTTTGGGTTCCTTTTCCCGAGTCCTATTTCCGGTCATCATTTCTTCTATTGTTCTGGTAACTCGTGTTCAATTACTATAGCTTTTATAAATTTTCTGGCATGCAGTATTTGTTGAGATTGTCTGGTTTGGGGTTCTTCATGACAGACGTTGGGAACTGAAAGGGGGGGGGGGGTGTGCTGGCGGCTGGCCTCCATCGGTGCTTTTTTTTCCCAGGAGATGCCCACAATGTAATCTTTCCGTCACAAATTGGGATGCTCCGACCATTGTTTTATACGTGAATGGAGAGTCAATTTAATAAGATGAAGTGTTAAGTATTTTAATTAAATTTTATATTTAAAACTTGATAATAAAAAAATTATATTAGGAAAATCATCTCTAAATAGGTTTTCACAAATATTTGAATCAAATTAGTCAGAATATGAGTAATTTGAAATCTATGATAAAGCTTTTGATTCCATTCTTGATCTTTCTCTTTGCTAGAAAAAAAAATAAAAAAGAAAATAGATATCTTCTTGATGAAAAGACTTGAGTAAATAAAAATCAAATCATGTAATCAAAGAGGCAGAGTATTTTTTCTTTTAAAAAAAAAACCTTCAATTATTAAATTCTAAGGGAGCTATTGACTTGTGAACCCCCTCTTACAATACACTTGAATTAGAGTAGAACCTAAATTACAATTACAAAATTATAGTCGTAAAACTCTACATTTCTTATATTTTTTTGCTTTAATTAAAAATATTTTATATAAAATAAAAAATAAGTTAAAGCGAAATGAGTTTAATTAAGGGACCATTGTTGTTGATATATAAAAATTTCTCAATATTAATGTTCTTGTTATTAATTTTTGTAATATTAATGAGTTTAATTTCGAAATATTTTTATAACTTTTTTCATTTGTAAAATATTTTAACACGTTAAATTAATTAGTATTTATATGAAATCTTTATATTTTTTTATATTAACATATTTTTTTATATTTAATAAATTATTTATTTATTTAATTATTTTTTTTTACGTTATTTGTGTTATAATTAATAATTATATATTTGATCATTTTAAATTCTTATTATAAAATTTAGCTATTTTATTTTTTATAAAATAATTAATATTTATATAAAAATACTTATATTTTTATATTTATGCATTTCTCATTTTCTATATTATTATAAAATATCCTTTTTTTCATATTTATTTATTTATTTTTATTTTTCTATTTCCCTACAATCTGGACTGGACCCGGTCACCTTGTGTTTAATGAAGAAAAAAAAAAAAAACACGCAATTAACTTACCCTGAATCAGACCCGACTAATATCGGGTCGAAGAGTCTGAATTCCCAAAGCTTTGCCCGTAAGCCTTTCCCTCGTCTGCAGTTTGGCGCCATCTTAAATTTCGAATCAACAACAAACCCTAATTTAATTGATATCGAGGTGAGAGAAAGAGAGAGAGGGGGGGGGGGGGAGAGCGAGAGCGAGCTTGCATTTGAAGTTTTATGTTGGAAGATAAGGAAATTCATTTCAAATTTGAGGAATTTAATTTCGACAACGGAAGAGAGTGAAGCAAGCTTCGATTTCTTCTTCTCAGGTAAGTCCAACGTCTCTCTCTATATACATGATTGTGCTATAAAAATCTGATGGTTGAATCGTATTCCGGATGTGGTTGGAAGCACGTCAACCTTGAAATTTTAGGTTTCTACGTGATTAGGATCTGCAACTGAAGACGATTGTAATACATTGCAAATTTGGGATCTTAACACTTCGTTTATTTAATTTATTATTATTTTTTTGATTTCTGAATATGGAACCACTGAAAGATTTGGGTGATTTTGCAATTCTCAGTCCCATTATTTAATCTTCGACCCTTTTTTTCCGGGTTAAGGTGAATTTAATAGAAAAACTTGGATATTGCTTTTCTGAAATGCCCTAATTGATTTCCATGTGATGTACATAACGTTTTTTTTTTTTTACTTTATTATTTGTCTGTAATTTAGACTTGAGAGAGAGAGAGAGAGAGAGAGAGAGACGGAGAGGGAGAGGGAGAGAGAGACTTTGAATGCTGGTGTTGTGATGTGGAATTTGGGAAATTGAAATTGCATGTGTACAAAGGGGTCCTTTTTCCTATCAATATTGTAATATATCTGTCCACAAATTTTTTTTTGGGGGGCGGGGACAGAAGGAATTAGGGACACTTCTTGTAACCGTGTTCCTTATATGATTAACAAGCCTGGATGCATTCACCAATCAAATTGACTTGCTTGCACAGTGACACTTCTACCTATAAAATAAAAGAGAAAAGAAAAAGAAAAAGAAAAAAAAACCCCTTTCTACCTACAAAAATGAAGAAAATATTAAATCTTGAACCAGTTGAATGTGCTGACAAGAGGGTTCCTTGTGACATAGCCTTGTAAGATGTTATCTCTTTTCCTTTGATAAAGTGGTAAATCCTTGGATTGGCTTGCATTGCTATGATGTTCACTTTGTCGTACTGAATGATGATAGGGGATTAGTTTCTGGTGCATACAATATATGCTGCTTTGGTTGCTTCTGCTAATCATTAAGAAACAGTCCATCGGGATAAGGGAGCTGGGTTTCTTTGTTTATGGCTGGGTCATCCATCCAGCAATAGGGAAATATTATTTGAAAAGCAATGTAGACTCTAGCCTCCATAAAACAGACGTGGTATTAAATAATTGTTTGAAAATTGACTGATCCCTCTCTGAAGATTGTTAAGTGCTGATACCTCATGACTGTTTTGAAGCCTCACCATTGCTGTAATACTGTTTGTAGTCTGCAATGTTGGCAAGCAGTAGATTTATCCAGTTCACCATCCACAATTCTGCCAAGGTCTTCCATTTAAGTGAAACTTCTTGATGGCTAAAGCATCAAATAGTTGACAAAATCTCCTTCTCTTCAGCCTATGCATAACAAGAGAGACCATGAGAATGCTGCCAAAAATAACAGATGGGAGGAGTTTAAGCAACATAACTAGAACAAGTCCATTCCATGGATAAATTGTGATACAGGAAAATTAGGAGATGGTGAGATACGGGCATCGCTTTCCAACCTTAGCTTGAAATCAGGCCAAATGGCCATGCTTCTAAAATGTAAGGATGCACAAAATATGCAATATTTCATTCTCTCCTTGACGTAGTCTGATAGACCGGAGGAAAGCTACATAAGATGAAACAACTTTTACATTTTTCATGGTTCATATTTGTGGTTTGCTGTTGGAATAAGATTTGGAAGCATAGATAAACATGTTATGCTAAACTATCTTCTTTTCTTATCTTGTATTGCAGGGATGGAAGGTGACCTGCAGATCTCACCACAATCAACATGTCCTGATAACAACGAGGATATAAAATATGTCTCTGGGCTTAGTACCATACTTGTTGCCACAATTCAAGAGGCAAAAGACAGAATTTCACAGATAGAGTATATATTCTGCAGCCAACTCTATCCTAATATCCAATCAAAATCTCGAGACCTGCAGAAAATATATTCTCAAGCCCAGAGGGCCACAGAGGATACCTGGAGAAGTAAGGAAAATGATTTCCTTGTACAAATAAAAGATCTTCAGCTTCAAAAGCAACGCGCTCAAGAAGAAATCCAGTCTATGAAGTTGGAGAAGGAAAAGTTGGCTAATAATGAGGTTTCCTTGAATGATAATATCAAGGAGCTCCAATTAGAGCTTCGGAAAAAGGATAAAGAAGTAGCTCAGGCAATGGAAGTGCAAGGAATGTTAGTCAAACACATTGAACTAAAAGACTCTACAATAGTTGACAATGAAAAGCTGCTGAAAAAGCTTGAAGAGGAGAATATGTTGCTTCTAAAGAAACAAAAACGTTTGGAGTTACAGGTTCAAGATCTGCAGTGGAATCTTCTACAGGAGACAGTTAAAGTCAAGGAAGCAAGAGAATCACAAGATAAATTGCTCCTGATGGTTGAAGAAAATGCTTCCATGGTAGCAAACAAGGAAAAGCTTTTACATGAGGATGAAGAAAAGAAAAACTTGCTTGTTGCCAAAATTGAAGATCTAGAGAGAAAATGTCATCATCTAGAATCAGAGCTGTTGCAGAAGTCTAAAGAATTTCATGAAGCCTTGATATCAAGAAATAATTTGCTCCAAGAGGTTGAATCTCAAAGATCTGTCATAGCAAATAAACTAAAATTGTTAAAGGAGAATGAGGAGAGAGATAGAGTGCTTCTTATTCAATTACATGATGTAGAGCAAAATGCTGATGAGTTAATCGAGGAAGTCACTAAAGGGAGGGATATGAGAGAAAATGCATTCAAGAAGATCAAATTGCAGGCATCAATGGTGGTTAAAAATGAATATTTGTTGAATGATCATGAAAAAGGGAAGGATATTATAACCGACAAAATAGAATATTTAAGGGAAGTCATAAAGATTCTCAGAGAGGAATTTAGGAAGAAGATTGAAGACCTAACAGAGAAAAGGGGGATAGGAGGACAAACAAAGCAACATATTGATTCAAATGGGTTGAAAACGGTAAAGAATGAGCAGCTTTCTCAAGAGCCTGAAGATGAGAAAGAGGTGCTTCTGGCCAGGCTAAAATCTCTGCAGGAAAAAGTGAATCAGCTGGAAGTAGAGCTCAATCAGAGAAGCCTAGAAGTGGCTGAAGGAAGGAAATTGCATGAAATACATCAGCAACAGATGGATGCAGGTGCTGCCAAGATGCTGTCTGAGGAAAAGAAAAGAAAAGATGTGATTGCTTCATATAAAAGGCTTAAATCTCAATTCAACTTTCTGTGTGCAAAATTTAGTCTTTCTGCAGAAAATATGCTAGATCAAGGCACAACAGATTTGGAAAGTGAATCACCAATACATAATTCAGTGGCATTGCCTGGTAATAAATTGTTTCCTATTGCTCGTTAAACTATGTTGATATCTGAGAGAGATTAGTTTGATTTTAGGGATCCTAAGATTATTGATATCCTTAGACATGAACAAGTGCTTGGTTGTGAACCTATTCTGCTGATCTGGTATTCATCATTCATGATACTGTGATATATAATCAGTGCTAACCAGTTTTTCATTGCCTGGTTTTTGTAGATGCTGAAACTAGGGAACAGGAGATATCTGCCTTTGGAGGTGATACACATCAACACAAGAAGAATGATGCCAGTTCCAGCCAAAACTTGAAGAGTGAAAAAAGAGTAAACACCCTTCAAAGTTCAGGATCATGCCTTCCTTCTACTAGTTCTGTTTCAGTAAATGACCGAAAACAGACAAGGGACTTGAGTTCTGTACCAAAAACGGGCACAAAGAGGTCTGTATCCTACTGGAGGGATACCAGGTCGCATAAAGGCCAAAAAGGGCCTGACCCTCATGATGATTTTTTTGATACTCCTCTTGAGAATATCAAAGAAAACTTAATCAGGTCCAAGAAGGATGAGGTTCAAGATCTTCCTCTCCCAGTTCCGGATGATAAGAAGATTGACAGCTCTGATGATGAAACACAGGATCCTACTGTGGATTGCGACCTGCAAAAGCAGCCAACATCAGTTCCTAAGGCTGGAGGCAAAGGCTTCAAGTATGTGGAACCAGTGAGAAAGAAAGCTGAGCGGGAGAATTTGAAAGGAATTGAATGCAAGCAATGTAAAAAATTTTATGATGCAGTGCTCCCCAACAATGATGGTGATAACAAGGTTTTGCGCTGTGAGCATCATGATGGCGTTTCCAGGCACCGTTACAGGTATGCCCCGCCCATGACTCCTGAAGGATTTTGGAACATTGGCTTTGAATCTGAAATGTGAATTTATTGTAGTTATTGTTTGGTCTCACTAGCTATTGTATTTTTTTTTTCAAATGAAAGCAAAATCCTTAAGATACCCACTTCTATTACCAATAAATAGGCCTGGTGTTGATTTTACTCGGCACCATTTGGAGTTACAACTGTAAATCTTCTATGCTGTGTTTTTTCTATCTTCTTTTTTGGTTCTTTTTTTTTTTTTGGAGGGAGTTAATCTATTCCTTCTAAGAAGATTAGTGCACAAATATCGAAACCTTTTCATAAGCCCATTTGAACACTTGTTTGTGGAGACCATTACAGCACCTTCTTCCATATAATGATATCATTAACATAGATGCTTGATCAATTGATAAGCTGCAGGGAGAGGTTTTTTTAATGCAGTGAGTCATTCTCGCTGTTAACAGGTGTGCTTTCTTTGGTGTTGAAATCACTAGTGCAGTATTAGGATTACAGTGATATCATCCCACGTAGCAGTTGGTGACCATTTTGTCCTTCAAAATGCAGAAGAATAGCCTCTTTTGAGAGAGAGAGAGACACTTCAACAGGTTGCTATAGCTCAATTTAGGAAATTGCTTCTTTACTAAAAGAGAAAATAAGGATAGAGGCTTGCTGTAGTCAGAGAATTGATGCTTCAGAAGGTACATGTAAGGGTGGTATAGTTATACAAACTAGAGGTGGCTAACCTTAAAAGCCTTATACGTGCAACCAAGTGTGTCACACACACTGCTAGCATTCCACTGCTTTAGCTGGCAAATTTTAAATTACTAAGCGGCAGGATCAAAATACTTCTTCACAAGCTTGCTCAGAATTAAAACTCAACTTTCAGAACCGTGGAAAAGTCCAAATCCCACCTCACCTTTGAGGATTAACTGAGTTTTTCCAAACGGAAGCTTGGGCCTTGGTTCTAGATTTGATCATGGGCAGTCTATTCATTTGGCCCAACCAGCCTGGCTGGGCTTCAAATCCACCATTCGATTAATTACTTGGCCTGCTCATATAATCATGCGTGATGGCCTAGCTAGCCGCTCTCTTTGATATATCCAGTGCAAAGAACAAGCCCTCGCAAACCGAGCCTGACCCAAGCTTGCCCAAAGCTCAATTCTAGTCCTTTGATGGGGTTGTTTCTAAGTTCCCATGATACCAAACCCTAATTTGGTTCCTGTGGAGTTGTAGTGGAACCGGAAGGAAACAGTTTTTCTGATTGTGTCAAAACAAAGGACAAACAGTGTTCCTCAGTCGTAAAGATTGAATGCAGATTTGGAAGTGTAAAAGAAAGCTGGTAGTGTCTCAAGGGGGTAGTTCAGTAGTACAAATCATTTTTTTTAATTTGATAATTTCAGATTCAAATGATTGTAAAAAAAATAAAAGCAAATAGTTGAAAGTTTGCTAAAGCATAAAAAAACATTATTTCTTTTTTCAGCTTTTGGGAAATTAATATAGAGGGATTGGGTTTTTATCGACGGTCGATTTAGTGAGTAAAAATATTAAAATTTTAAATTAAATATCAGTTTCGAAATTTAAAAAAAAAATTTACGTTAAAAGAATTTTTTTTAAAAAATAAAATTTAATAACGTTTGAATAATATTAATTGAATTATAATTTTAAATATCAATTAATCGATAATTAATCGATTATAAAGTAGGGACAGGAGTCCTCAGACAGGACTATTATTGTTACTTCTTTTTCTGGCTGGAAAACGTGGCTTCCAGTTTTTCTACCCTTTTCCTCTCCCATGATGGGGACCTCCTCTTTTATTAATAAAGGAGGTCCTCTGGTTGATCCTTGCATTGCTGTCCTAGTCAATATCCTCATCCTCCTGTCAAACATAAATGCAACCATAATGCAGTACGGTTGCACCGCCTGTTAAGTGTTGAAATCCACGCGGAATGTGTTGCTCTAATCAACATCTATTTTTCAAGTTGAACTTCTTCTCCAAGTTGAAAGGTCCATATTGGAAAACTTGCTGATCTAATTCGTCAAAAAAATTCCACAATAAAATAACGTTGTTTCTTCGTGAACAATGTTATTTGAACAAATAATCAATTTTAGGATAAAATACTGATCAAATTTTATATGTATATCATCTGAGTTAGTCGGATTAATTATTTATTAGAATAATACTAGTTGAAATGCTGCGAAAAAGGAAAATATGTTGAAAAATGTTTTAAGAGTACAATTGTAGAATCTTGTAAAGAAATTTAATAATTGTTCTCGTGAGATTGAGATTTTTAATAATGGAAGTCTTTAAACCTTTCATTTTCATTTAAATCTTATGCTAGATTTGAGAAACTGTTGGGCTTGAAGCATTAATATAGCCAAACAGATTATAGCTAAAAGCATCCAAAAGCTGTGTGTGACACTGTAAGTTGAGTGAGACTCATCAAATGTTGGGTAGTGAAGATTATCTCATAAATATTTTTGGGTCTATATGACTCCAAACCCACATTAAATTCCAGGGTTGGCATCACCTTCTCTGGTTTGGATTCAAAATTCAAGATCTGGCTCATCAACGGCCGCTAAATTGTTTGATACTTGTAAAGATACAACGGACAATTGACCTAATGACATGTGATATTAAATCTCTTAATTAAGTTTTGAATTCAAAATTTGGAAATGAAAAATACTATACTGAGAGAGCCGTTCCCTTAAATAGTATCTCATACATACTTGAATTGGATTAATCGAAATATAAATTCGAATACCCGTGATGAAAAAAAAAAAAGCCATCATGAATAGTGAAACAGATCATGAATTAATTTGCTATGTACATGGAGAAAATATGCTTGAATTTAAATTTCGCAGCTCATTTCAAGTGATCCGATTGTTTTGACAATGACCATAGCATATGTGGTCCAAGCGTTTGAACAAGCCCACATGATATCAGAGAGAATATCAATGTCATATATCATCCATCATCAATGCACTTTTTTCAGCTTCATTTATGTCCTGTTAATGAATCTACTAATGAGGGATTCAGTAGAAATTTGAGTCCCTATTTCAATCAAGATGAGGGTAAAGCAGAAAAGGAAAGAAATGGAACCACCAGACCACCAAACACCCAATACAAGAAGAAAGGCTACCTTTGGAAACACCTTTCCCCTTTTTTTTCTTGATTGTTATGTTTGCTTTTACCTGGAAAAGCAGTTGTTTAGGGTTAAATATCATTTTTTTTGTGCATTATAACGCTTACTTCTTTTATATACCATTTACCACAAATGCGCTCTTGCCAATTCTCTCATACTAGGAAAAAGTCCTCTCAATCCTCTAACGCCCACACTGGATATGGATTAAACTGACTCACGCACGATATTCTGATTTGAGCTCATGTACCCTATACATACAAACATATGTATATCTCCTTAGTTGGGCTTAGTTTCAACTTTCTAATGGAAAACAGCACATTGATTTACATATAGTTAAAAAAGTATATATCACCTGGGGGTGTGAATCTTGGCTCTGAACAAGAAGGCTCCATTGAACTCTCAAGGAGTCCCTACAGCCTCTTTATTTCTCCCCATGGTGATGTACACTTATTTCTCACTATGTTCAGGAATGTACGATTATTGATCACTTAATTTTCTTTGTTTTTCATTCATTATATCACAACTTGAAATTACAAATTTTCTCTCAGAGATAGTTATTACCAATTTGCATTAAATTCATTTACTCTCCACAAGTTTAATGCCATCATTTGATACTCACGAGTGATCTTATATTTTAAATCAGGAGGGAGGAGGGTTAAGATTATTCTATAATGCGACTGGCTTATAAAGGGAAGACTGCGTATATATACGCTCGCTCTCCTCCTACTCTCGCACTAAGTTGATAAACATTTTGTGCACCGGTGAATTCTTAGACCAATTTTAAGTTTTTTTTGATAAAAATTTTAAATTTCATGTGATAATATTAAAGTTGTGAGTAATGATTTTAGATTTTTTTGTAATCTGATTAAACTTTCGGGTGATAATTTTAAAATTTTTTTATATGCTTCTAAGTTATAACTTTAATTTTTTGTGATAATATTTAGTTTTTGAGTGATAATATTAAACCATCCTAAACTTTGTAAGCTCCAAAACCTTATTATAAATTGGCCAAAATCTTGACAAAAATAGAAATAACAATTCTTAACTCATCATGCAGCACAATGAAGTGCAAATCAAAAGAAGGCAAACAAAGAAAGTGCAAAATCAAAAGAAAACAAACAAGCAAAAGAAGGGAAACAGTGGAGTAATCATGTGCAGAGGAGATCAGAGAATCAAACAAACATGCAAAAGTGGGCTATCCTCAAGCACATGACCATCATGTGAAGACACCCCAACATAGGAAAAGAAAAATGAAACCTTTTTCTAAGCTTGTGGGGGATGGAATCTAATACCTTACAACCCTTATCCCTTCAAAAGCCAAATCATAATTCATTTCGAATGAAATTACACAGTCATATCCATGTGATCTTTTCTTTGCATCATTTCCTATGAAAACAAAAGAGCTAAAACCTTGGATTTTGAGGTGGACACATTCACCCCACCACCTTTATCCTCTCCTTGCTTTCATAAATCACATACATTGTAATATTTAAACTTTAAGCACACTTGGATTCGCTAATGATAAGATACAAATACAAATGAAAATGTTTATAAAACCGAGTTTCGATTTCTATTCTGATTCTGATTTCTGTCATCTAAAGATCAAAATCATGAACTCATTTTGGATTCGATTGAACTCGGTCTTTCCATCAGCATGTGCTCAATGGCGTACCACAGAGGCAATCATTGTTTTGAAACGAGGAGGCTTCGAGCCGGTCGAAAGGTGAACCGACCGGAATTGGGCCACACAAGTGATTATGACTCAAATCTAGATGTCCGATGTATCGGGCCGAGGCCAATGACTTAGGAACCGAACCTTTTAGGTTATTGTACGATAAATCGAGAGCCGCGAAATAGGTTTTCGGGTGAAAAACATCGGGTATGAATCCCTCGAGTGCATTCCTACTCAAGTTCACGATATTTAGACCCGAGCTACTCAACAAACTTTTCGGGATCTGACCCGATATTTGGTTTATATCGAGCTTTACTGTAGAAAGAACCGGCATTGAACCTATCCAGACCGGAATCGAACCGGATAACAGATTATCACTCAAATCCAAGTCCGCCAGCCTATTCATATTTGAGATCGAGTTCGGAATTGAACCTTCTAGACCGTTATTGCTCAATAAAACGCGGCTCAACATAGACAGTTTTCCGAAATCCTCCGGAATCTGGCCGGAAAGACGGTTACTACTCAATTCCAAGTGCATCAGCTTCTCCAGATTCACTACGGACTCCGGAATTGGTCCGGTGATCGCATTGTATGCAAGATTTAGAACCGTTAACTTCTTGAGGTTTCCGATCTCAGCAGGAATGGTCCCGGTGATTCGGTTTCCGATGAGGTCGATGATTTTGAGATTGGAGAGAGAGGTGATGCAGGGAGGGATTTCCCCGGAGATGGATTTCCAGTCGGCGACGACTAGTGTTTTGAGTTCGGAGAGGTTGCAGATTTCCGGAGAGATCGAACCGGTCATGTAGCCGGTGCGGCGAGCCTTGATTAGGATTTTGTCTTCGGACTCGCCGCGAAGGTTGATGTCGGTGACTCTTCCGGTCGTGGGATCGCAGTTGACGCCGTACCAGTTTGAGCAACAGTCGCCGCCCGTCCAGGTTCTGAAGATGCCCAAGTAGGGCTCGGAGAGGGAGGACTTGAAGGCTGTCAGAGCTGCCCGGTCAGACTGCGAGCACGAGTTAACGGCGACAGTGACGGCGAAGAGTAAGGTAATAAGGAAGAGGAACTTCATTTTCTCTCCTCTCTCTCTCTCTATCTGACTGAGTATTGTTTCTTAGTAGGGGAAGCACAGAGTAGTTATTACGTATAAAGAGAGAGAGAATGGGGTGGTGAGTGCGGAGGGATTGGGATTTATATTTAACTTTGGGACGCAAGTGCCCTTGGAAGAAGTATGTAATTACGGTTTAAGGACGGCAGTTGGTTAGGATAAGGTTGGAAAATGAACTCAACTGTTAACGACCTCCTATGTTAGCCTAAGATTAAAAAGAATTAAGGATTAAATTCACAAAATTAATATGATTATTAAACTAATTAGACAAATTGAGCTTTATTTATAAATCAATTTTAGTTCCATTTGTTGTAAAGATGCATGTATGCTTGTAATTCTTCTTTTGTTTTGTATAATTGTTTCCCTACTAAAGTACATATTTTGTATCACTTTAATCTGGTGGGAACTATATATATTTGGATAAGTAATTCTTATTTTTACGTAATAATGGACTCTTTTTTATTTGATTATAGGTATTTAAAAATCTGATTAATTCATTTTGAATTCTTATAAAATCTAATTTAAGAATTGAATCTCTTCTTAATTACTGTAAAAATTTTTAATAATAAATATATCATTATAAATAGAAATCAACTTCTTTTCTATAAAAAGAATTAAAATTTTTCTTTTAATAATAATTTTTGTATATAAAACATTACCCAATATCAATTAAATTTAATCTTACTTTCCACGAATTCATGTTGATTGGCAAAAAAAAAAAAAAAGACAATATCTGTTTACAGATTGGGTAGTTGCTTGATTCAAATCAGGTTACACTACAAAAAAAGCGGAATTTAGCGACGAACTTTAGCGACGAAACATATTCGTCGCAAATCTGCAACAAATTTAGCAACAAAAAATGTTATCGTCGCAAATTAGCCATAATTTTAGCAACAAAAATATTTTCGTCGCAAATTTAGCAACTAAAAACTTTTTCGTTACAAAATTCGTCGCAAATTTGTGACGAAATTTATTTGAAGCAAAATTCGTGGCAAATTTGGGACGAAAAAATATTTCGTCGCTAAATTTGCGACGAATTTCAAAATTCGTCGCAAACTTTGCGACGAATTTAAAAAATCGTCCCTAAATTTGCGACGAAAAATAAATTCATCCCAAAAATAGGGACGAAAACGAAATTCGTCCCTAAATTTGGGACGAAAACGAAATTCGTCCCTAAATTCGGGACGAATTTAAAATTTGTTCAAAATTATTGGGACGAACTTCTGAATTCGTCGCTAAATTTGGGACGAAAATGAATTTGTCCCTAAATTTGCGACGAATTTCTAAATTCGTTGCAAAATTAGCGACGAATATTTATATTCGTCGCAACAAATTTGATTATTTGTTGCTAATTTTGTTGCAAATGAGTGGGAAAAATAACATTTATGATAAAATTCGTCGTTAAAATTTATTTTTCAGTAATTAGATACATTTTCTTGTATGATAAACATTTTGTAATATAAAAAATGATTTGAAAACGGTGTTATACACTTAGAGCGTATAAAAATCTTAAAATGTTCAAAAAATATTAAATAAAATCTTTCATTCATTGTCTATTTATATAAAAGAGTTATAATATAGTATCTTTTTATTTGTTACAAAATATTATTATTAGTATATTCATTTTTTATTCATTATCTGTTAAATTTTCCATTTATAACACTGATAACTTTATTTTATATATTTGTTTAAATATTCGATTAAGTAAATGAAGAGTTAAAGTAGAAATACTTGTTAAATAATAATCAATACATTGAATAATTTTTTATAATTATATCATAATACGCCAATATTATTAATAATTTATCGATTTAGTTTCTAATTTAGTGTATTGAATGAGTTTAATTATCAGAAACCATAAGTATGGTTGTTAAAATCGTAAAGAAAATAATTATTTTTCGTTAAATTTACTATAAATTGCTACGAAAACATATATTTATCGAAAATTTAGCGATGAAATCATTCTTTCGTCGTAGATTGTAGCGAAAAAAAAAAAATTTCGTCCCTGATTCAGGGACGAAAAACTTTTTCGTCCCTGAATCAGGGACGAAAAAATATTTTGTCCCTGATTCTGGGACGAAAAATAAATTTCGTCCCCGATTCAGGGACGAAAAGGTTTTTCGTCCCAGAATTAGGGACGAATTTTGGGACAAAAGAGTGTTCGAAGCAAAATTCAAAATATAAGGGAATGATTTCCGGGAAAATTAGTGGACTACTAAAGTCTATCTTCGGGAGGAACATTATAGTGTATCATTAATTTCCTCTACTAAACTTAAATTCAATTTTGAATTTGTTTATTTAGTAAAATTTATAAAAATACTATTACAATTTGAAATTTATATTTCGTAACATAATTGAAGGGTTAGTGAGTAAGAAAATAACTTGTCGAAAAAATTAAAAATTTATAAGCAAGTTCGATATTTTCGTTCCGTTTTGCATTTGTTATTAGTATAATTTAGCTTTAAACTAAATTAAACAAATAAAATATATTTAATATGATTCCGTCGATAAATGATCGTTGATAAAAGAAAACATAAAATTGAGTTGTGATATCAAGCGAGATAATTTTTGTTGTACGTTGTTCCATCATCCTCAAAAAATAATTTTGTCGGTGAATTACGGTCGAAAAAAAATTTTCAGAAGAAAAAATTTGGTCCCTAAATCAGGGACGAAAAAAAATTTCGTCCCTGAATCAGGAACGAAAAAAAATTTCGTCCCTGAATCAGGGACGAAAATAAATTTCGTCCCTGAATCAGGGACGAAAATAATATTCGTCCCTGAATCAGGGACGAAAAAAAATTTCGTCCCTGAATCAGGGACGAAAAAAATATTCGTCCCTGAATCAGGGACGAAAAAAAATTTCGTCCCAGAATTATGGACGAATTTTGGGACAAATTTGTTTTTGAAGCAAAAGTGAAGATATTTCATATAAAAATAATAAAAAATAAAAACCATCTCTCCCATGACAAATTCTTGGCCATGTTGAAAAACAGAATATGCGTAGAAATCTATTTGAACAAAGATCTATTTTTCATTTATCGGGTCTTTTTCAAGCCCCTTTACGATCTGAATTTATTCCAATCTACACTCTATAAACTCTCTAATCTTCCCACTGCAAAAGGCATATAATTCACTCTCATTCCCTTCTTTACAATGTACATTTTGTGATATGTGATCAGATTAGCTCTATTAGAACTGGTAGTTAAGGTATTATGCTTTTGAACAAGAAAGCGTAAGAATAAATCATATCTTTCAGTTAATCAAAAATAGTAGACTCGATATTGTTTGATTGCTTTCAATATTTTTCCTTCAATTTTGACTTGAAAAACCATGTTAATATAGTTGAGATGGGACGAAAAAGATATTCGTTCCGGCTTCAGGGAGGGAAAAAAATTTCGTCCCGGAATCAGGGACGAAAAATAAATTCGTCCCGGAATCAGGGACGAAAAAAAAATTCGTCCCTGAATCAGGGACGAAAAAAAAATTCGTCCCTGAATCAGGGACGAAAAAATAATTCGTCCCGGAATCAGGGACGAAAAATTAATTCGTCCCGGAATCAGGGACGAAAAATTAATTCGTCCCTGAATCAGGGACGAAAAAAAAATTCGTCCCTGAATCAGGGACGAAAAAAAAATTCGTCCCTGAAACAGGGACGAAAAAAAAATTCGTCCCTGAATCAGGGACGAAAAAAAAATTCGTCCCTGAATCAGGGACGAAAAAATAATTCGTCCCTGAATCAGGGACGAAAAAATAATTCGTCCCTGAATCAGGGACGAAAAAAAAATTCGTCCCTGAATCAGGGACGAAAAACAAATTCGTCCCTGAATCAGGGACGAAAAAAAAATTCGTCCCTGAATCAGGGACGAATTTCGGGACAAAAAAAAATTCGTCGCTATATCAGGGACGAAAAAATATTTCGTCCCTGAATTAGGGACGAAAAAAAAATTCGTCCCTGAATCAGGGACGAATTTCGGGACAAAAAAAAATTCGTCCCTAAATCAGGGACGAAAAAATATTTCGTCCCTGAATCAGGGACGAATTTTGGGACAACTTGGATTTTGAAGCAAAATCCAAGATATTTTTCCCACACTCTCTCTCTGTCTCTCTCTCTCTCTCTCTCTCTCTCTCTCTCTCTCTCTCTCTCTCTCTCTCTCTCTCGGGTTCATCTCGTTTGTGAAGAGCAGCCGCGAAGGGGTACTGCGAAGGGATGGCGGAAGGGATGCCGGATCTACGATAGTGTTAGGTAATCTCGCTCTCTCATTCTCTCTCTTGGCCGTAGACGGCAGATCCGGCGGCCAGCCGCCGGATCTGAGTTTTTTATGGCAGATCCATGAAGGGCGAGGTGCGCGAAGGCGCTGCCTCCCCTGCGCTGCCCAGGTGCGCGAAGGGGCCGTCGCCCCTTCGCTGCCGAGACGGCCAATGGGGCCGTCGCCCCTTCGCTGCCCAGAGGCGCAAAGGGGCCGCTGTCCCCTTTGCGCCTCCGCCGCGAAGCAGGGCAGCAGGGGCTGCGCTGCCCTGCTGCGCGGCCGGGCTGCGTGGCCCTGCTGCGCGGCCATGCTGCGCGGCCCCGCTGAGCTGCATGCTGCGCGGCCCGGCTGCGCTGCGGCCCGCTGAGCTGCATGCTGCGCGGCCCGGCTGCGCTGCGGCCCGCTGAGCTGCATGCTGCGCGGCCCGGCTGCGCTGCGGGGCTGCGCGGCCCTGCTGCGCGGCCGGGCTGCGCGGCCCTGCTGCGCGGCCGGGCTGCGCGGCCCTGCTGCGCGGCCGGGCGGCGCGGCCCTGCGGCGCGGCCGGGCTGCGCGGCCCTGCTGCGCGGCCGGGCTGCGCGGCCCTGCTGCGCGAAGGGCCTGCAGCCCCTTCGACGCCCAGACGCGCGAAGGGGCCGCTGGGCCCTTTGCGCGTCTTCCGCGGGAAGGGGCCGCTGTCCCTTTTTGCGCCTCCGCCGCGCGAAGGGGTAGCAGTGGCTGCGCGGCCCCGACGCGGGAAGGTGCCGCGCAGCCCTTGTTGCGTCCCTGCTGCGCGATGGGCCACGATGGCCCTTGGCTTCCCATCGTGGCCCATTGGACTGGGCCCGGCCCATTGGACCCGGCCCGGCCCATTGGACCCTGCCCGGCCCATTGGGCCCGGCCCGGCCCATTGGGCCCGGTCCCGTACAAAAAGCAATGTAGTTTGAATTGTATTTGATAATTTTGTGAGAAATGTTATTTAAAAGATTTTTTTATAATATTGAAATAACTAACTTATTAGTTATTTATAAATCTTTTTTTATGTGTTAGGTTTTGCGGTTATCGACTATTTGGATTGGAAGCTGTTACTGGTGTTGATATCAGACTCTATCGGTGAGTTATTAATTGGTGGTGATAATTGTTTTAGTTTGTACTCTAATGATGTTAAAATGTAATTAATAGTAAATTTTATGTGATAAATGATTATGAGATGTTTGTGATTAACAATACTCAGTAGTTTATATTAAATCTTATATGGATTTGTTAAATAATCAATGTTGTTAAATGTTTAATATTTGATAATTTATTTTATTTTATTATAATATTTAATGTTATTGTAATAATTTAGTTAATTTGTTTTATATTAAATAAGTTTATAATATTATTTATTATTATATTTAATTTTTGTGAAATTAATTTTTGTATTTATGATCATTTCATTTTTGTACAATAAACGTTCTTGTTTATTGTTATATGATTTTAGTTTGAAATATTGATTATATTACTTATGATGATTTAGTAGTTTTGTTTGTAGATCTTATTTGAATTCTTATTAATATTTCAAAAAGTTTAAATTTGGAGACAGGGAAAATGCAGAACGAAAGAAGTTGGATGTATAAGAAGAACTTATCTGATCGTCGGGGTTTAACTGATGAATTTATATTTGGGTTGGAGCAATTTTTACATTTTGCTTGTACTCAAGTTGATTTTATGGATGGGAATAAGCTAAGGTGTCCGTGTAGAAGGTGTCGGAATGGTAAATTTTTGGAGTGTGATAAAGTTAGGGAACATCTTTGTAGAGTTGGTTTTACCCCGAATTACTATAATTGGACATGCCATGGTGAACCATTCATTTCTGATGAAGAGTATGGACGAAATAGACAATTCTCAGTTAGTGGGGATCGGAGTTATTATGAACAATTGAATCCGTATCAGAGGATGGTAATTGATGCAGTGGGTCCGAATTTTGTTCCTGATCCAAGCGCTGCAAGTTCTAGTTTTGTTCCAACATTTGAACATGGGTATACTAGTTATGCATCACCATTGGAGGAGGTAGAAGTAGTAGGTGTTGATCAAAATCTGTCAAATGAATCATCTCTCCAATTTCAGGAAGTCTTAAGAGCTGCAGATGAACCTTTGTGGGCTGGTTGTGATAGCCATACGAAACTATCTCTAACCGCAAGATTGTTGAATGTCAAGGCAGAGCATAATGTGTCTGAGAATTGTTTTAATGATTTTGTTCAAGTTATTGGAGAAGTATTGCCGCGTGATCATATTATGCCCAATGACTTCTATAGTATGAAAAAGCTTGTGAAAGAATTAGGTCTTCCAGTACAGAGAATAGATGTTTGCAGAGATGGTTGTATGCTATTTTGGGGAGATGACAAAGAAGCAGAATTTTGTAAATTCTGTAATCAAAGTAGATACAAGAATTCTCGGAGGTCGGGTCGTACTCAGCAGCGTAAATCATACAGACAAATGTTTTATTTGCCTTTAACTCCTAGGTTACAAAGACTTTATGCATCTGAGACCACAGCTAAACACATGACCTGGCATGCAAATCATGAAACAGAAGAGGGGTTAATGTGTCATCCTTCAGATGCAGAAGCGTGGAAATATTTTGATAGAACATATCATGAGTTCGCGAGAGAGACTCGAAATATTAGATTAGGTCTTTGTGCTGATGGATTTGCACCATTTGGTAAATCAGGAAGAAATTATTCATGTTGGCCAGTTATCTTAACTCCGTATAATTTTCCACCCGGTATGTGTATGAAGGCACCGTATATGTTTTTAACATTGGTTGTGCCTGGCCCGCAAAATCCAAAGAAATTAATAGATGTTTACATGCAACCATTGATTGCGGAGTTGAAACAACTATGGGATGAAGGTGTTCCTACATATGATGTTCATACTAATCAGACGTTTGTAATGAAGGCTGCTCTTCTTTGGACCATTAATGATTTTCCTGCGTATGGTATGTTATCAGGATGGAGTACCGCAGGGATTTTAGGATGTCCAATTTGTTTGGAGAGATCAAAATCATTCAGATTGAAACATGGGAAGAAAGCGAGTTATTTTGATTGCCATAGACAATTTTTACCGTTAAATCATAAATTCAGAAGAAATAAAGATGAATTCACTAAGAATAGAAATGAAAGAACACCTCCTCCACTGAGATTAACCGGTGAACAAATTTGGCATAGAGTCATTAACTTTCCATCTGTTATTGAAGAGCCACATTGTACAACATATGGCTATGGACATTCGCATAAATGGACGAAACGAAGTTTATTTTGGGATTTACCGTATTGGAAGACACTGTTGGTTCATCATAATCTCGATGTAATGCATATCGAGAAGAATGTCTTTGATAATCTGATAAATACAGTGATGGATATCACTGGGAAAACGAAAGATAACTTGAATGCAAGAAAAGATATGCGACTCATTTGTAAACGACCCACTCTTGATGTCGATGAAAGTAGTAGGGGACCAAAACCGAAGGCAGTTTATACATTGAATAAGGATCAGAGACGGCTTGTTTGTGAATGGTTGAAATCATTGAGATTTCCTGATGGTTATGTCTCAAATCTTGGAAGATGTGTCGATTTAAAGGAATGCAAGTTAATTGGTTTGAAAAGTCATGATTGCCATATATTTATGGAAAGATTAATTCCTATTGCTTTTAAGGAACTCTTACCGAATTTTGTTTGGGGTGCCATTACGGAGCTAAGTATTTTTCTTCATGATATTTGCTCGACAGTGTTGAAACATTCACACATGGAGATGTTTGAGAGAGAGATCCCAATAATTTTGTGTAATTTAGAAAGGATTTTTCCCCCGTCATTTTTTGATTCCATGGAACATCTTTTGGTTCACTTGCCATATGAGGCGAAAGTTGGAGGTCCTGTCCAATTTAGATGGATGTATCCATTTGAAAGGTGAGTTTTCATCTTTTTTTCTTCGTTATGAAGGCATATAAATTTCGTAATTTCATTACATATAAATTTCTAAAACATTTTTTTTTATTACAATTAGATTCCTATATCATTTGAAGAAGAAAGTTAAAAATAAGGCACGTGTTGAAGCCTCTATTGTCAATGCATATATTGTGGAGGAAGTAACAACGTTTGCATCATATTATTTTGAGCCTCACGTTCAGTGCAAGAGGCGGAGACCGGGAAGAAATGATGAGGGTTCTATTGATCCAAATGAGAATTCATTCTCAATTTTTAACTATCTTGGTCGACCAAGTGGATCATGTAAGCGTAGATATTTAACTGATCAAGAATGGAGGGCAGCCCACACATATATTTTACTGAACTGTCCAGAAGTGACACCATTTTTCGAGTGAGTGTATATTTTTTATTTTATATATTTCTTATGTCGTACATTATGTGTGATAAATATTATTTCCTTTGATGGTAGAATTTTCCAAAACGTATATTCTCAACTTTCGAGACATGAGTTTGATCGTTACTGCGATGAAGAATTTGCACCATGGTTCAAAAAATATGTAAGTTGACTATCAATTATTTAAAATTTTATGTTAAAATATTTTAACATATTTACTTAACTTTAGGTCCACGATAATCAAGCTCAACTTCAGCAAGAATTGTTAATCCATCTGTCATGGGGTCCAAAAGCAATGGTACGAACTTGGCCATCCTATTTTATAAACGGGTATAAATTTCATACTGAAGAATATGGAGTGGGCAAAACGACAATGAATAGTGGAGTTTGCGTTCAGTCATCCAATGATGGTGGAGGTCAAAATGATTTTTATGGTTTGTTGGATGAAATCGTTGAGGTAGAGTACCCTGGTCCAGCATTACGGGTTGTTTTATTTATGTGTCGCTGGTTTGACCCTGTGAAAGGGATGAAAGTGCATCCACAGTTTAATTTGGTTGAAATAAATCATAAAAAATTGTATAAAAGATATGAACCATTTGTGTTGGCACAACAAGCGATTCAAGTATTTTATGCTTCATATCCTAGTTTCAAACGTGACAAAATTGATTGGTGGGCTGTTTTTAAAACGAAAGCACGGAAAAAAATTGAAGAACATTGGGAAGAAACAGCATATCAACAAGAGCAAGTTGTCAATACAGTTCAGACCGAGGAATATAATATTCCTACGTTACGAGATCCTAGCGGAGTAGTGATAGATGTGGATGCAAGTGAAATTCATGAAGAAGATGATGAAGAATCTAATTTTGAGACAAATGATGAGGATGAGGATTCTGATGAAGATGATGAAGAGGATGATGAAAATGATGTTGAAGAGTCTAATTTGGAGACGCATGATGACGATGAGGATGACAATGACGATTATGATTTTTGTTGACGGGTAAATTTTGTTCTCTTCATATAATAAATTTCATATATTTTTCGTGATATATGATAATATATTTCTTTTAAGTGGGTAAGTTAGTCGACACGTATTTTTTGCAAATTTCTTAAAAAAAATTCTTGTTTATTTACATTCTTATTCTTAAATTTATATATTGAATTTGTTAATATACTATCTTTTTTTTTGTATAGGTCATTCAAGAAAATTTCTTCACATATTGGTACCTTGTTTCGTCGGAAATAATTTATCAAATTAAATATGGTAAGTTTATTCATATTCTTAATTAGGTATATGATGAATATGCAATTTACATTTTTTTGTTTAAATTGTAATATGGTTGACAGTTTCGACGTGGCGGCCATAGACGCAATTCGGATGGAAATTCACGCTCTTCACCATCGCAGTCCGCTTCGGCAGCTTCGCAATCGCATTCCCTTGCCGGCAACGTACCTTCGCCTCCCCCTTCTATTGCAGGCCCTTCACACTCTCAACACATCGCTAGCAATGTACCTTCAGCAGTCCCTTCGGTGGAACAGTTGCATGCCGATAGAGAAGACAATCGAGAGATAATAGCCCCATATGGAGATTCGTAAGTACTAAATTTTAAATTTTTAGATGTATTATTTTTTTTATTTATGAAATAATTTCTTCTTTTAACTATCATATTTATTTAACATTGTTTGTTTGAAACTTTACGATAGATTTACAAATTCTGTACATGTTATTCACGAGCTGAATAGAATTGTGAATAATCATTGGGGAGGGGCTTCGATGTCTTACACAAGCACTCCGGATGAAACAAAAGAACTATGGTGGAACGAGTTTAAGGTAACTTATCCCAATCAGTTTATATATGAAATGAAGTTAATAGCTTTATAAGTTATTGCTTGCTTTCCATTGCAGCGAGTATTCACTTGGGACGAGACTGAAGAATTGGAAGTAAGAAGGATTTGGAAGAAAAAATGTGGCGATCACATTCGACACGTTTTAAATCATGCAAAGAGACATGCAAAAAAGCCCAACTGCATCACCGAGCAAAATTGGGGCAGGATTCTTAATTTTTGGGAATCGGAGGAGAGTCAACGAAGGAGTGAGCAAAATAAAAAAAATCGATCTTATAATTCAGGGGAATCGTCTGCGACGTATGCGGGAGGCTCGATCACTATCGGTGAACATAGAAATAGATTGGTAATTTTATACAAATATTAATTTTTTTTATCTACTTTAAAGTATATCATTAATTGTAATAGTGTATTTTTATTTTAGGCAAAGGAAATAGGGACCGAGCCTTCATTCATAGATACTTTCACGCGCACATTTCAGAAAAAAGACAAGACTTGGAGCGGGGAGAGAGCTAGAGCAATTAAGGTTTGTAATTTCAATTTTATCAATTACTTTATCTACATTTTCAATGTTAATATGAATATTTTATGTTGAGCATATCATAACGATGTATGAAGATGATTTCTTTATGTTAGTCTCTCCCAAGTTTATTTTTATTGTTGACTTGATTCTTTGATTTCTAATGAATTACTTGCTACAGATTCTCTTTTACTTTTTTTTCCTCAAATTTCAACTTATTTAATGTTAATATGAATGTTCATAATTTAGATCCTATATGGTGTCATGATTTATGTTACAAAATTATTTATTTTCCTTCATTATGTGTTTGAATTATAATGTTATTATAATTTTATTTTAATTGTTGTCATGACAATGTAGGAGAAATATGACGAGCTAGCATGTAGAAATTCGAGTGCTAGTGATGATGCTGGCGGATCTGAGCCATCTGTTGATAACATGAATACATGGCTTGAGGTGACTGGTGGACGAAAAGGGAGTAGAGTAGTTGGGCTAGGTTCTTTGAGCAGAACATACAAAAACGCCGGTTTATCTGCTTCCACACCACCAGCAGTTAGAGCACAAATAAATCAATTGAATGAAGAGGTGAGCCAATTGAAGAACTTGCTACTGAAAAGAGATCAGGCATTCAGTGAACTTCAAGCAAAGCACACGCAAGAATTGCACGAGGTCCGCACGCAACAAATGTTAATCATGCAGCATCTTCAGTTATTCTCCGCTCCAAATCAGATTCCCCCTTTTATTTCTCCTCCTGATAATGCTTGCGATGGTGATGAGGGTGTTGGTGATGAGGGTGATGATTTTTTTGATGATGATGATGATGATGGTGATGGTGGAGGTCATACTTGAGATTGTGAACTGTTATGTTACTGTTATATTGATTTTTTTTTTTTTTATGCTTGAACATAGATATTCCGACAACTTATTTAGTTTTGATGTTGCTTTTTGGTTAGATATTATAAATATGATTACTTGTTACATGTTTAATTTTTTGATCTTATTGAATAGGTAGTTATAATTATGAGTATAGATTGTTTAAATTTTATATTAAAAATGATTTGGATGATAATATTGTTGATAAGGTTGGGTGAGCACGTAAATTTTGTCCAAATATTATAATAGAATTTATATTCGTTGTAAAACATATAATATTCGTGACAAATTTAGCAACAAATATTGTTTCGTCGCAAAAATATGGGGCGAAAAAAGATTCGTCGCAATTTTGCAACAAAATAGTATTCGTCGCAAATTTTGCGACGAAAATAGTATTCGTCCGAAAATTTACGACGAAATAATCTTCGTCGCTAAATTTTGCTACGAATTTTGCAACGAATAATTATTCGTCGCAAAGTTTGCAATAAAATTTTTTGTTGGAAATTTGCGACGAAATATCTGTTCGTCGCTAATTTTACGACGAAAAAGTTTTCGTCGCAAAATTAGCGACGAATTTTTTTTCGTCGCAAAATTAGCGACGAATATTTTTTTCGTCGCAAAATTAGCGACGAATATTTTTTTCGTCGCAAAATTTGCGACGAATATTTTTTTCGTCGCAAATTTACCGACAAAGGCATTTTTCGTCGCAAAGTTTTGCGACGAAAATCTTTTCGTCGCAAAGTTTTGCGACGAAAACGTTTTCGTCGCAAAGTTTTGCGACGAAAATCTTTTCGTCGCAAATTTTTGCGACGAAAATCTTTTCGTCGCAAATTTTGCGACGAAAAAGTTTTCGTCGCAAAATTAGCGACGGAAAAAATATTTGTCGCTAATTTTGCGACGAAAACGTTTTCGTCGCAAATGTCGTTGCAAATTTGCGACAAATTTTCGAACATATAAATATTTGTTGCAAATTTTTGCGACGAATAATTAATTTTTCGTCCCAAATTTTTGCGACAACTTATTAGCGACGAAAAAATATTTGTTGCAAAATTCGTCGCAAATGTGTTTTCCGACGAATTTTTCTTCCAATTTCGTCCCAAATTTTGTTGCAAAATTTGTCTTTTTTTGTAGTGTTAAGAATTCTGCTAAAAATTTCTCATGGCCGTGAAGAGAGATGTGTCTTGCTTAATGTTTAAAAGATACCATAATGACAATTTATTCTAAAAACAATATATATATATAACTATTGGTTTGCAGCGCAAGCATAGGGTGCAGTACTTTTTTTTTTAATACAATAATAATAAATTGAGTTTTAATTTTAAATTAAAATATAATAACAACATATTGAATTTTAATTTTAAATTTTGTATCAACCATTTGAAAAACTAATATATATATTTTTTTATATACCATTAGTATCAGAAACTATATTTTAATTGATTCAATTTAAATGTTTGTAGGGATCCTATTTAAGAGATGACTTTTCTAACGTAATTTTTTTTTTTTTTTTAAGTTTTAAATTTGAGTTTTGATTAAAAAATTTAATATTTTATTTTATTAAAGCGATCGAGTGATCAATACAATAGAGGAAAAAACAAACACAATATAAATAAACATAAATGAAGCATTTTCAAACTTGGGGAGTCCCCAAGATGAAACCCACAAAAGCACATGCAAATTGGATTGATGTTATAGGTTGGTTCGTTTGTTCAAATCAATCACTGACCTCCACCTCCACTCAGTTGACTCGCTTTCCTCAGAGAAAATCAGTGGCTAGGAATTGCTTTGATATTTTAAAGCCATATATTATATTCATTTAGATAAAGTTTTTGGGGTGTAGCATTGTCAAGGGGGTCCTACTAAAGCCAATTGTTGAAGGAAAATTTGGGGTCTTGCGTTGCAAGAACATGTGATTGAGAACATCATTGAATAAGAAAAAGCCAAGAAATTTTGGTCCATGTACATTCACAACATTGCACACTACTCCACATGATGCTTTCTAGTGTTTCTAGTCTTGTCTATGTATGTAGGAGTTTGCACACATGGGTTTGAAGCCACTCAAAACATCTCCCATCTTCTCATCTTTTAACCCTAGGATCTATGCTCATCACCCAAGTTCTACGCAAATAATTAGATCCTATCTCTCTCAACCAGAGTCATGGGGACTAAAATTGCCTCTTACCCCCGCTCTATCACTATTATATAATATATAATATGTGCGAGGAGCAAAGTCAGAATTTTTTATGTGAAGTGGAATTTAAAATAGTACATAAGGGAGGGAGAGAGAGAGATTAATGACAGATGAATGCAATGATGGGTCATTAGATTTTTTTAATTAAAATTTAAAAATAAAAAAATATATATAAAAAAGTTAATTTTTTAATAAATTTCATAATATTATAACTTGAAATAGAAAGAATGGGAGGTGGAGTGGGTTTTATTGCTGTCATTTCATGCAAACAAGAACATACTAAGAAGAGGAAAATGAGATGAGACGGTGGGATGATTGTTTTGATGGGAAAGCTGAGAATGGGATTTGCATGAATTGAAGGGCACATCACAAACTCAAAGGGTCACAGCAGGTGAGTTGATGAGTGACTACACAGTGATATGTAGCCAAGTGGCAGGACTCCGACACAGTTTTTGAGGAGAGGTGGGCAGAGAACATGGGTCTGCGTTGTCTTGATTACAACATCATTCAAAGTCACCACGTGAATGCTGTGAAGAGCCCATCATCAGCCAGAAAATCAGTACTAAAAACAATAATCATTAGATTCTGCTAAGCTTGTGAAGATTAACCTAATTATCAATGGGCCAAATGTCTCTGGATTCCCCTTTTTTTTTTAATAATTCCAAATGGTTAAAACAAAGGAAGAAAGGAGTGGAGCGAAAGAAAAGGCAAATTCTTGAAAATGGTAAACAAAAATAACAAAGAGAGGATCCAATAGAACACAAATTTACTAAATGCGTTTAGGATTGAAATCTTCTATCCATTACCATGGAAGATTTGCAAAATCCGACATAATCGCACACCTTAATTAGTTTAAATCACGAACAGAGGATCCATTGTAATCCCTGCCTCTTGGATAAGAAATGAGACCTCTTGGATAAGAAATGAGACGTGTAAAGGACACATAGTCTAATTGGTTCAACGATTAAGTATTGATTTTTTTTAAAATAAGTTTTTCAAATTGAAGAAAAATGATGTCAAAAGAATTTTATCCCTTTAAAAACTTAATTCGACTCGAATCAAATTTTATCGGATTATCGTGATTATCAAAGGGATTAAAAAAAAAATAGAAGATGAAACACCAGTTTTGCTTTAGTCAAGGTTCGATGGTTCTTATATGGTTCAGATTCTAGTACAAAACTGGACCAGAATGAATTGGTCCACTTAAACTCACGCCCGTTCATGATTCGAATCGGCCTCCGCGGTCAGGTCTATGCCAGAGGAAAGAAAGAATAAATGGAAGAGAAAAAGAAGCATCCAAATATTTGGCTTTTGGCAGGATTTGAAAAAGGCAAGTAGAAATTATATGTTTTCCTTCTACGTTGTTAGCAGGTTACAACTTTGTTCGTGTTTTCATTCTGCTATGTCTTCTCTAAGATTTTCATTCAAAGCACACTTGACATATGATCATGGCCGTGTTTTACAGAAATGGAAGGAAAAAAATATAAATACAAAAAAAAGGAAAGAAAGAAGAGAGTGGAAAAAAAATAGCATTTTGGTTTTGAGCAAAGCAGCCCTAAGCATCTTGGCATTCCCCTCCACAAGTCATACACAAAAAAAAGGCAACAGTACTTTGCCATGTAATTGGTAGAAGAAAATTTTCATGGTGAATAGCATTTCTCCTTTGTAGATCTTTTGCAAATTTTTTGTGTAACTCATCACAACAAGCAGAACAATCAAAGCATGCTAGTCTTAGCAGATATGCCTGAAGAAAATTTTGTGCAAGAAAAACTACCATTTGAAATTGAACCAAGGGGCAAACCATAGTGAAGCTCCACATGAGTGGAGGATGATGCATGCATGTTGTCGTCTTTGGCAAGCCTCCAAAGTAGGGAGAAGACTCATAGGACACCGGAGGAAGCTTGATATGGTTCAAACACTCAGTTCTGACAAACCATTAGTGGGCATTCTCAAAGGCCAGCCAACAAAAGTTGCAAATAGAATTGCTAGCTCCATCATGGAAATGGCAAAAGCAACCCAGAAAATCTGATTGTTAGGAAGAAAATGTTCAATATTAAATAGGAAGGTGAGATAGCTTATCCAGTTTGGGACCAATATACTACTGAGAAATATTTATAGGAATTTTAATAAAAATCTGTTTGAGCTGCCACTGTTTTTATAGAATTATTATGCAAAAATATCTTCTGTAATAAATGATTTCTCATTTTCAAAACAGGTTTCTGATGGGATTTGAAGTTGCTCATAGTTTAGCTGTCTCGCAGCTTCATATAAAGCAATTCCAACACTCACTGAGAGGTTCAGACATCTAACATAAGTTTCGACCATTGGAATTCGAATTGCACCTCCACCATATGGCTCATTTTGGCAGTCATGCAGGACTTCAGGAGGTAGCCCGCTAGTTTCAGACCCAAATATCAGCCAATCACCCCTTTTATAGGAAAAATCCTGCAGCGAGAAAAGGAAAGGAATATGCTTTAATGAATTAGCATAAACATTAATAAAAATGAGACAAGGGCCAAGCACAAGGTCAGCATGCAAGCAACAAACACACCATACATGAAGATGATGACAATTTCAAATTAAGAATCACAAACACGGAAAAAAAAAGTCCAAACAGCAGCAAAACAAGTATCATCTCCTATAAAAGTTCATAATGTAGGAAATTTTAAGGGGCTAACTTAAATAAACGTTTATCTCAACTTAGTTGGGATTAGTTATATGAATCTGCCCTTTCCATTCAGCTCTTTTGTAAGTCATGCCACTAGTTAATCAACACTTACAATATCATATTTTATCACTCCTCCTAGAGTTTTCTTAGGTCTTTTTCTAGTTCTTGGTGGGTCTTCGACTTCTATATTTTCACTCCTAATGGAAGCATTAAATGGTCTTCTTCGAATATGCTCAAATCATCTTAATCAATTTTCTATCATGTACAATTAAACCTACACCTAAGTTTAGCCTACCATACTCGTTCCTAATTCTCTCTTTTTTTTTTTTCGTTGCTCCACACATCCATCTTAATATTTTCATTTATGACACTGATCCTCTGGTCTATGTTGATTTTTAATAGCTCACCACGTTGTACCATAAAACTTTGCTGTTATTATCATCGTTCTATTAATTTGCCTTAGCCAGAAGCCTACCATTACATCGCACCCCGAATGCACTTCTCCATTTTATCCACCCTACACTAATCTGATGTGCAATAACTTCCAAAAGCTATCCTGCTTACACACTTCTTCTCCCTCAATTTTTACCACATTCTCATCCAAATCATTGTTTATACTAAAATTGCATTCCATGTAATCTTTTCTGTTTTACTAATTTTAAAATCTTTTAATTCTATAACATTCAACATTTTTTTTTCTAGTTTTTGAATCACACATTGCTTACTCTCATCAATCAAACATAATGTCGTCTGCAAGTAATATACAGATGCTGAATATCCCCCATGAGGAAAGCTGAAGGGTCTCTATTAAAGCTCTATGAAGTTAGTCATGCTGCTGCATGCTGCTGCATTGTGAAAGGTTTGTATCACATCAAAAAAGCAACTACCGCAGAGAAACCCATCCATCCACAGAAGAACAAACGAATCATTTGCAATTAGGTTGGTCATAGATTGACATTTCAAGGACACTAATTTCTTATCATTTTCTAATGCCCTCTCTTCTGGCATACAGACAGGCATAAGCTCCCACTCTTTCATGGATTAACATATGAAGTTGGTAATAATGATGTGTGTAGTTTATACCAAACATTCCTTTTCCATTCTCCTTTCCATCATAGAGGTGAATGAGGGAATTAAAATTTAGGAGGATATGAACATTTCAAACCACTTATACCACAGATGCTTGGTAATTGAACCTACACCTTAAAAATTTAAAAACAAAAATATCAATGATCATGTATTGAACAGTAGACTGGAGGTTACAGAAGTGGAAAAGGTTCTTCAAGCATTGCAGAAAGTAATTTAGCTATACAACATATGAAAATAATTTTATCTTTTTAATTATTTTCAACATAATGATCATGTATTGAACAGTAGACTGGAAATTAAACCATTCATAGATGCACAACTTAATATCTGATCCGATGTCTGGCCTGCAATAGAAATTGAAAGCTTGTAATATTACATATATAAAAGAACTCAAGATCTAAAATTCCTAAATGACCTATGAAAATTACCCTATTAAATGATTAAGAGATGATTTTGTGGCTAACAATCAACTCAAATATGTAAGGCCTCAGTTGTTCCAAAATTTTTCCAAGAATTAATGTGCAAGAAACCACTCTTGGTCCTCCATTGCCTTTCAAGCTACTATAGTGGTTCACGCGCATAGGTCCCCCATATCATTGTCTTAGGATAAAGCTGATTAATTCAGAACTCAATGCCCTGGAACGATTTCAGAGATGCAAAATGCACCTATTTGTCCAACATGGAGGTTCAGTAAGATATAAAAGCCAAAGAAGTAAATTCCATTTTAAATTTGGACAGGAAAGATGAGAATTTTTGTAAGCAGTATATTTTCCCAATCAAATTCTGAATAGGACAAGATTTAACCAACAACTAGCAGAAATTAATGGCACTTTCTGACTCCCCAAAATCAACAGAGAGCAAAGAGGAAAAAGGCTGTCCTGTGGTACACATCTCTGGATAATGTTATTTACACTGGTCCAGCTTCCAAGTTGACACGGTAAATAGAAGCTAACTATCACTTTTCTACCAGAAGTCCAAGACTCTATTTGCCTCACTCTGAGTTGACTTGATAGTAAAACCAACCTCTACATGATTACCAGCAGAGTTGCAAACTCTTATCATCTTATGCTGGCAATCATTACATGAAGTAAATTTGTCATGCAATACACAGCATGCTCTTTGTATTTCATATTTGTTTCTTTCCTTATAAAGGGGAAACTGTCAAGACAATGAATGAATATTCCCCAAAGCATATAAGAAACCATTGTAAATATCCCAAGAGTAAACTTGTTACTTGGATCCACTAATGAACTCTGCAACTGCATACATTTTCAACCCAGATAGATAATGACGTCTAGGATTGATTGCATTCCACCAGACTAGGACTAAAAAATTATGTGTTGATGGCAATTCTGTGGGGGAAATTCAGAATATGCTAGTGGGAGATGGGTTAAAAGCAACAGGGAAGATAGCTGGACTCAAGGATTTATGCCCAGTATTGACACTGATGCAGTTACCACTGCCAGACTCAGATACCTGTACAATGGCATTTATTTTTTGAAGGTAAAGACATCAGAAACATTTCGATTAATATGGCATCAAGTTGTTGTGCATGTCAAATTCAATTCCCCAGAACCACAGATATGCTACCAAGCAATCCAAGAGCTAATCCACCAAAACTGGCATTAGAACATCAATCATGTCTGCTGGGAAGCTATGGCATGTATAGATTGGTTTAGTCAAAGTACTTTGTAGTATTATGACAAAATTTAAAAGAAAAAAGATATTTAATGACTAATATTTATTCCTAAGGAACACAAATCCACTCAGAAAATGTACACAAAGATTCAAGGTCGAAAAAGGCAAATACTGCATTTGTTAAAGATCTTTCTATCATAGGAGCAAATATGAGCTATAGTTCAAGATGACTTCGTAGGAGCAGTAGCCAAAACCTACAAAATGATGTCTTCAATAAAGTGGCCACTTGACCAGAAAAATTAAATGCAAATCAGGGGTACGATCTCAACAGTGTTGTCATAGTCACTAACAGACAAAATAAACAGGAGCACAATTAAGAGAAGGGGAGAAAAGCGAAACTCTGAAGAGAATGGGATCATTCCCTTGGTGTAAGTAAAAGAAAGGGTAGGGGAAGTGAAAGTGAAGCAAAATATTCCCTGCTTCCACATGTATCAATTTCCTGAAAGTAGAGAGATTGCTCCTTAGTTTTATATCAAGTGGGAGGGTGCAAAGAGGCAGAACCTCCTCTTTGATGTCTACACAAACTAATATTTGGAGGTTTTTAGTTATTAAGTCAATCATAATCCAGAAATGATGTTTTCAATGCCACAAAATTAGATGAATGGCAACAAGCATGAAGATTTGATGGAATTTATTGATTGTTGAGTTATGATATGGTACATGTTAACTGACAAATGGTACTAATGATTGGAATTCATTAGAGAGGCGTATTGATGACTTTTCCGCTGCAAACAAATAACAAAATATATAGGATTCAATGCCTATGACAAAGTTGTGACAAAGTTCATTGTATTACCACTGGCATATACATATGTTGAGACAAAAAAGAAACGATGAGCCTTTCGTGAAAAAAGTATGACACAGGAGACAGCCACTTTCAGAATCCAAAATGAAAAGAGGAGTGGACAATAAATATATTCAGGTGTTTTCTTTGTCCGCCATATTAATGAAGTTAAACTGAAAGCAACATCATCACTAGTAAATTGTTGCAGGAGATAAGTTTTGACTTACAGAATGAATTTTTGCCCCTCGCTTTGTAAATGCTAGAAGGCGTTTTTCCCCTTCCTGTTTTATGAGGAAAGAATCAGTCCAAAGGCAAAAGAAAGGACATTGATGAACATACACTGATCAACAAGAAATCAACCTGTTGCCTGAAATAATCTCGAAACTCTGCCCATGAACCATGGACTCTAACCACTACATATCTGTGAGAGTTATGTGTAAAACAAGCCATAGTTCACATATAAAGTAAAACAGAAAGGAGGAAATTCTGATATGGCAATTGACAGAAATTTCATATTGCAGGGGGAAGCTTCAATCGAAGAAAAAATATCATTGTATTTTAAAAGCAGAAAGGACTCCACAATGTGATTATGGCCTTCTGTAATGGTTGTTTGGTCATACAAATTTTCATATAATATTGCATTTTTGTTGTTAGGCCTTCAACAACTTCATTGAGGTGTAGTGCCATCGAGACAAAAGCAGTTTAAGACATGAAAGTGCTTACCAGACAAGAAACCACTTCAGACTTTCGAGTAATTTGGCAAAACATAGTGCAGAAACTTAAATATGAGCTGCAACAAATACACTATGGAAGTGAATAAATATAAACAACTTGAATCAAAGATACGGCCAGTAATCCAATCCAGCACGTTTTAGTTTCGTATCATCCACCTGAAACCCTAATGGCTGAGAAGGAAAGAAAAAATATAAAAATGGAAAATTAGCTGCATGAATAACTAGAAAAGGATAGAGAAGTTTCATATGTCTTCGAGACCCCCCAAAAGAAAAGGAAAAAAGGAAATAGACTATGGCAGGCCCACCGCAACTAAAAAAGGAAAAAAGAAAAAGACTATGGCAGCCCCACCTCAACTAAGTGCAGACCAACTGCAGAAGCTGCACATGTTCTGGCAATGGTTCCTGTGTTTCCAGGAATCTGTAAGGACAAGATAAATATTAAGCCAATGCCAAAATAAATTTTAGAGTTCACTTCAGAAAAACAGAAGAACTGTGATATTGTAAAGGTAGTGTTATGATTAACTAGTGGTATATCACCAAAAAAGAAACAGCGATGTTGAAAACAACTAGCTGAAATTGGATTAAACTATACAAATTTTCACAACTTCTCAACGTTATAATAAGAATTTGCAGTGGTTGATGAATCTGAAAATGGATATCCCGCTGGCATTTGCTTTTAAACTTTACCTCAATTAATGATGAAGGGAATATAGTACAATATTTTGACGGATGAGTAGAATATCCATACATTAATTTTCTCCTAAATTCATTGGTGGATATCCCTTGTCTCAAACTTATCTCCCGCTTCATAGCAGACCACCTATATAGTACAGTGACTACACATACAAAACAATATGAAATGACAGTTACAAACATGTGCTAACAATGTATTTTATATATGCACAAGAAAGAAATGCCCATTCTAAGCGTCCATGCTGACCATGTATTACATCTTGCCATGGGGTAGGCATTTCTAAGATATGAGATAAAATAGGGGTCTAACCTATATCTAAATTGGATAGTAACCTAAGAAGGACAAGAGGGACATGAGACACAACATGACACCAATAGAACAACATGAAAAATTATTTAAAAAAAAAAAAAAATTCCACACACACTCTATCATACGTTACAAAATGTTGGTAACGTGTCGTGCTCAAAGGATGTTCGACGCCAAACACAGACATATGCTCATTTCTAGAAATATCCACGCAACACCCAATAGTTAAACATGACTCAAAGAATCAATTTCTAGCTAAGCTATTTCTCCTATCCCAAAAATCTACACATTCATGTACTATGCTAAATTAGACACAATTTACTTAAAAACACAAAAGGTATCCGAATTATGAGCCGAGACAAGAGCATTTAATTCAATGAGAATTGAAAAAGGTACCTGAGGAGAAACCAACACAACCTGAAGAAGCTTGTTGCTGGAGACTTCTTCACTCACTGCCTCTCCTGCTCCATGCGGAAAGCAAGAACTCCCATTTTCATTCCCACTTTCACCTGCACTCACACAAATTCACATCAAATTCTAGAGAAAGTGAGTGAGAGAGAAAGAGGGGGAGAGAGAAAGAGAGTATGCACCTAATGAGCAGAGAGGAGATAGGCGAGGAGTGAAGGATAGAGCGGAGAGAGAAGAGAAGGTATTCTTAAACTGGGAGAGGAAAAGAGGCCGAAAAAGGAGAGAAGCAGTTCTAGACCGGAAGTTAACTGGGGTTGTGGAGGTTATCACGTTTAGGGTTCTCAATCTCAGACCGCTTGAATCCATCAACGGCTCTCTCTCTCTCTCTCTCTCTCAGAGTCCCAGTAGACAAATCAGCGCCAAGCCCTCACAAAACAAAGCGAAACCCTCGTGCCTTCCATCTTCTCTCTCTCTCTCTCTCTCTCTCTCGTGTACTTACCACCGCGGAAATTTATACTAATTCTCTTATGTTAAGGAGCAATCCCAAAAAAAAAATAAAAAAAACGGCTCGTAAGTTTAGGTTTAAGTTATTTTAGCTTAAGCTTTATGATTTATATTTTAATTTAATTTTAAATTATGCAAAGCTATATATTTTCATTATTTTTAATATAAATCCGTAACCTTATTTCGAGCTAATTACAAAATAATAAAATAAAAATTTGAATTTCAAGATTTTGGAAGGGAACCTCTGAGTATTAATTAAGGTACTAGTACAGGTTTTGATTAAGCTAAATTTGAACTGTTAAATTTATTAAGTAATTAATGATTTTGAACTATGTTTGAAGTTACTCGAAGATTTCTTATCGTAATCTTATTTTAATATATACTTTTATAATAAATTTTAATTGTAACAATTTATATTTCAATTTTCTATTATCCCCGTACTTTTATGTAATATATATAATTATATATATATATATTGTAATATATACTTTTAGTAAAAATTTTAGTAAATTTATAATTTGTATGCAATATTTTCAATTTTCAAATAAAAATCAACTAATTAGATTGTCTTTTTTTAATCTTTTGAAGTGAAAAATCCGATCAAATCCGAACAATTATAATTATATATTATGTTAAAATTTTATTAATATTTTAAATTTATTTTTAAAAAACATATTTTTCACAAAAATAAAAAATGCTCTAAAATTATTTTTATTATTAATGATTGCAATTAAATGAAAAAATTCCCCAAAATTTTCCATCATTGATGTCTTTCTCAATACAGTTCGACCTACACATTGACCCAAGGGACAACATTAATCTAACTTTGGGTGACTACTAAGGGTGTTAATGACACTGGGTAATGTCACGGGTACCCGTGATACTATCCGGTCAAAACTCGAATCCGGGCTCAGTCAAACCGAGCTCGAGCTCGAATCCAGCTGTGTCGAGTTCGAAAACTCGACGAGTTACCCGAAATATTTTAAATTTTTAAAAAAAATAAATTTTATATATAATTATATATATTTTTTTAAAAAAATTATATTTTTAGGTATATTTTTTAAAAATATATTACTTATACCACCCAATGATACTACCTGACGACACTACCCGATAACACTCAACGACACTTCGAGTTCGAGCTCAAACTCGAAAAATACAAACTTGGCGAACTCGAGCTCACCTAAAGTATATCGAGCTCGAGCTCGGGTATTATAATACTCGAGCTCGACCCGGGTATCATAACATCCCTAGTGACTACATCAAGGGTAATCGAAGTAAGATTTTATAATAAAATTGTAATTTTGTAAATTTATATTACGGTTAAAATTTTTATTTTAATTATTAAAAAATAATTTATATATTAAAATTTAGTAGTTCAACAAAAATATGATTTATATATATAATTCATTTAAAAAATAAAATTAATTAATACAATAATTATCTTTATTTTTTTATAAATGGTTAATTCATATTTTTTTCGGATAAAAAAAATATCAATTTATGATTTTAGATGTTAGAGCGACTTTGAATTTTATTTTTGATATTGTAACAACGATTGGGTTGCTATAAAAAACTAATTTTTAAGAAAAGGAATACTAAAATATATATATTATATACCCTAATTTACTACTATATTTTTCAAGTTACAATATTTTAAAGTAGGTGAGGGTCATATTGCAATTGAAAAAAAGGTAAGGGGAACTTGATTGCAATATTTACTATCATGAGGCAAATCTGTAAATTTATCAAATGTGGAGTTTTATTTATTAAACTCCCGTACCATCTTTGAAGTATATTGCACGCGCTTGTAACCTATTCTTCTCTCTCTCTCTCTCTCTCGCTCGATCGTCAACAAGGCGAACGTTCCCCAAATTCTGACATTCTCTTCATTCTTCATGCTCTTCAGCTTCAGGTACGTTAATTGAATTTATTTTCTCTCTCCTAATCTTTGATCAGATACAGAATTATTCTATTTTTCGATTGCATTTTGATCTGATCTGAAGAAGATTAATCAACTATCGTTTAAGGTAAGAGAAACTTTAGGTCTAGTTCCGATATTTTGCTTGATTCCTCTGTCTCAGCACAGTTTTGGGTTTCGAATTATTCTGTTGTTTAGGGAATTTATTAGGTTTTGGAGTCCTAAGATGCGTATTCAATTGGTTGTGAGGACGATTTTGGGTTTCCTTGTGGTTTGGTTTATATTTGGATTCTTGGGTCAAGTTGTTTCTTTTGTCTCTTGTGTAATTTATTAAGGGTGTAATTGTCGATTTAAGGTTAATATGTTTTGGGAAGTTGTTGGGGCCTGGAGTTTTGCAGAAAGGGGTTTCAGCTGGTTTCGAGGGCGGTTTAGGGTTTAAACTTGGTCGTGTTTATTTTTGGAATCTTGGGTCAAGCTGGAATCAAGTGGTTGATTCTTTTGATTCAATACAATCTTGGGATTATAAGATGAAATATTATGTGTGTCCTATTGAAATCAATCTCAATAGATTTGTTGTTCTGCGCCGCATCCTTTTCAAATAATTTGCAGCAGTATTGTGGGGTTCTGAATAATATATTTTTTTCTAGGGTTAAGTCCATTGTGGTTAAGGAATTTGTTTGGGTTTGGATTTCTGAAGAAATGGGTTCAATCAGGCATTTGGGTTGTTTAGGCTTCCCATGTAATTTTGTTTATTTTTGGACTCTTGGACCAAGTCGTTATCAATTTGTTGATTCTTAGTTCTCTACCCAATTTTGGGTTCTGATTTTTTTTGTATTTTTACTAGGGTTTTAATTGATAATTGTGATAAACAATGAAGGTGTTTATATAAATGCTTAAAAAATGTTAACTATGTTAGAATAATGTCATATATTTTGAAATTCATATATGCTGTAAAGTTGTGGTGCATGTGCTGCATGTGGTTCCCAGCACAGATAAAAAAGCTAGAGTGTCTTAAAATTTATTGTAATGGTTGCCAGGGTCTAATTATCTTTTTCTGTGAATCTTGGCAAATTAAGCTCTCTGTTCATTTTCTTCCAACTGTTCAAAGTTCAGGTTTTTATGGCTGTGAGCTTCTTTATCATATAATCTTTTGGTTTTTAGTTTGAAGATTTAAGATGGTTAAAGTTTTCTTTGCAAGATTGTGCCTCAGTATCTAAGTAGCCTGGAAGCTTGTTTGTCAAACAGCAAATTCCTGTAGATATTTAGAACTCTGCTGACTTTTTGAAATGGAGAAAGGAGCTCCTTCAAGCCTGTTTGTGAATGACGGTTCATTTATGGAGAGGTTCAAACAGCTTCAACAAGAGAAAGAGAAGCCTGTACAGGAACCTAAGCACTCAATGCCAGGCCCTATTGCCAGTAAAACTGGATTGGAAGCTAAGGCCAGTAATAGGCCAAAAATTGCTTCATCATCCTCTGGTGGAAAGCTTGCTTTTAGTCTGAAACAAAAGTCGAAGATTGCAGCACCCGCTGTCAAATTCGGTGCAGATGAGGATGATGATGAGAAGGATTCTGGGGACAATTTAGATGATGGCCCAGCAAAGCGTCAGAAATTGGGTCAACCAGATACCATTGAGCCATCATCAAGACAAGTAGATGTTGGTAATGACTATATATATAATATTCTTATAGCTTGTTTTATTTAATAATGATTGTGTTGCAGGTTATCAGTGCTCTCTTTTTCTCTGTTTCTCCCCAATTTTTCTTTTTGACCTCCTTAGTATGTGTCTACTAGTTTCCAAGGAGCAAATGCTTTTAGCCACTTGGCCATTTCTCACATTGTTATTATTCTTGGTAACACATTCTTGTTATTTTCTCCTGTGGCAGTTAACTTTCTCATCTATAAAATGTGTTTTACATGGCTTAGGATTCAGAGTGTATTTTAGAGATGCTCTCCTTGTTCTTTGCATCTGCTTGTCATTGGGAAATGACTGCTACATTTCTTGAAATACGTCTTTTTTAATAGGTTGAAGTTATTGTATCTATTCTATTCTCAAATAATAACAATAGTTATTTATTAAATATTTTAATTATCATCAGTGTTTTTTAGCTTCACATTTCATTCTGTGTAACCATTGTAATGTTTTCTGAAAGTTTGTATGACCTTGGTGCTTGCTTTTGACCTTTACTGCTTTAGAGAGCATGATAAAATTCTGTGCTTTCTGTTTCTCTCTCTCTCTCTCTCTCTCTGGGTTTTTTTTTTTTTTTTTTTTTTGGTTTCCCTTTTCTTAATGCTGAAAAGCGTTGAGGGTGTTTAGATTCCTTCTGCCCAAGAAAGTGAAAGCAAGGCCGCATAGAAAAGTATATAATGCTTTTGGTGTATTAAGGGGAGCATCTATAGACTGGTCTGGTTTTGGAACTTAATTGAGCTCTCTGTCCCTTTTCTGCATCATTATAAGCATATTCTTATATGACCCCATGTAAATTTTCCCATTCACAAGTATAGCATTACCTAAGAAATTATGAAGGAATGTGTCTTCTGTCCTTTTGAACTGGTGGTGAAAGGGTAAAACATTTTTGAAAGTCTCTTGCCTCATTAATGCAGCTTATAATTTAAGTCTCTGTCAACATTGGTGGAAAGAGATGTTCAATGAAAGAATTGGAATATATGGCACGCCTGATTTGCATTCCCTTGTTCATGCTCCTGGTATTAATCAGTTCTTTAAGTGACATGCAGCACCTTTGTCCCCAAGCGATCCTGCGGTGAAGAAAGTTGCAGATAAGTTGGCAAGTTTTGTTGCCAAAAATGGAAGGCAATTTGAAGATGTAACACGACAGCGGAATCCTGGGGATACCCCTTTTAAGTATGCAGTTAAAGTGCTTTTGTATTTTTGGTCTTCCTCTAAATTTTCTCTCTTCTGTAGAGGTTAATTTTGTGGATTCCTTGCCCTTGCAATCTTTGGTCCGAGGACTTTGTACTATTACTTTATTACTTTTTTTTTAAAAAAATAAATATAGCTGCTCTTCTTTACACTATAGGAAAATGAGCTATTTTCATCATGTGGTGGACTTTGACTGCATTGACAATAGCTGAGATGGAGTCCAAAGTGCTCAATGGAAATAAGAATTTTCATCAGACTCTTAACTGATTGTCATCCATTTGAATGTTTTGCAAGACATTGTCAAAAGGATCAGATAATATGTGACTCTAGTGAGACCAACAAATATTAAAATTGCGTAGTTTGCGGAAACAAAGGATTGAATATGGAAGACTTAAGAAGCTATTCTGAGATTCTGCATTGTTGCAGTTTGTTTGTTCTGGTCAAGTTGTTGTAGTGAATACTGTAGGGTATTGTTTTTGATTGAAGTCTGGAGGTGGGGAAGGGAGTGTTTTCTCACGAGGGCTTCCCCCCCTTTTAAAATAGTTGCAAGGGGGACAAATTATCACTCTTCTTTGGGGTTTCAGTTTTACCTTTAGTCTCAGAGACTAAAAATTAGTTTCTTATGTAAAATTTCTTATTGTTTTACATTTTCTTTTTATTATAACAGGTTTCTATTTGATGAGAGCTGCGCGGATTACAAATACTATGAGTATAAACTTATTGAAGAAGAAAAGGCTCTGGCCCAGAGTAGAGAATCCCATGCATCTCATGGTTTGTACCTGATTTTCTAGTAGTTCCATTTCCTTTTTAACTTATGCACTCTTTTTTTTAGGGTGCAGTAGTTATTTTGGGCATTTCAGGTTCCTCATAGTTTTTATCTTTTATTTATTTATTTATTTATTTTTTAGGATATCTTTTCCTTGTGAATGCAACAGGAAGTTATTGCAATGGACTTGAAACTGAGTGATGCTTGTTTCTGCCTATGATACATGTTTCATACCTCAAAATATATTTTCGATGCAACTAATGGCTAAAATTCGTGTGCCTCATCTTGTGTGATCTTTGTAACAGTTTTATTGATCAACATCTCTAGATGTATGATTCTATTGATTAAAATGGATGTCTTCTTCACCTTACAGAGGCTACTTCATTATTTGTCTTTGGTGATGCAAGGAGTTGAGTAAATAGAGTAAAAGTCTCTTTCTTGAGGAGTCACATGTGACGTTAACATGGAAATACATTCTTTTCCTTTGAATAGCTGAAAGTGTAGAATGAAGTTGCAAATTACCCAGTTCTATATTGAGTGTTGCCTGGACTATGAAATTTTGTTGTTGTAGAGCAAATGGTTCCCTGCTATCTTCTCTAGGAGCCTGCATACGGCAAATCATGGGCATCGAGTATAATGAGATAGCGTGGAATGTGAATAGCAAATTATTTCATCCCTCATGCTATTTTTACTTGGTATGGCACAGGAGCAGGAAGGGGATCGAGGAACCTCTTTCCAGCTCTTATGGATTTTGGCTTAAGATTGGCTATTTGGGCTTCTAGCCATCTTTTTGCATATTGAGGAGGATGTTGCTGTATTCCTTTTGTATAGTCCTGCACAGAGTGTGTAGAGAGAAAATAACAGATAAAGGAGATGTGGGTGGTAATAGAGAATCTGCTGGCATTTGGAACTTATTTAAACATGAGTTTATTTAAAATCAAATAACAAAATAAGCTGGCAATTTTGTGACATTGAAAATGTGATAGGGCTTATCTTAGTCTCTAGGTATGTGCAAATACAAATAATGGACAAGATGGGTGGCTTAACTGTTTGTTCGTGTGTGACACGGTATCCTTATTACATGCTCTTATTTTCAACTTGAATACCATTGTAAAATCCTCCATGTAGGGAATACAAGCACGTCCACCTCAAAAGTGTCCACTGATTCTCAAAGGTCACATCAGCAAAGTTTAGGTTTTCAAATACCTGCATCAGCTTTATATGACTCAACTGAGGATGGAGGGGCAACATCTGGAACTGGTAATTTTTCTTTCCTGTTGTTAATAAGTTATACATGATGAATCTGGTGGCGTGCTTTGCTGTTGCTTCTTGACATTAGCCTCGAGCATTTGTTTACAATGGTGTGAGTTAATATCTACCAAATGAAAATTTAAAATTGCCTGAACTGAATCCTTTATAAGTTTTAAATGTTTTATTGAAGTCACCTCATGGAGAGAGTTGCATCCTCCCTGCCTGATCATTCTATCTCTATCTCTCTCATCTTTTTTTTTTTTTTTTGGTGGGGGTGGTTATTGTTTTCTTTTTGAATATTTTGGTGTAAGAGACAACAAAAGATATATTGTTTTGGGGCATTGAGGGGAGGGGAAGGGATAGTTCACAAGGGGAGGGAAGGGGAGGGGGTGAAAGGGGCGGAAAATCCCCTTATCTCATTTGGATATTAAAAAATAGATGCGTGGGAAGGGATGTGAACTTTGTGTTTTTGAATTTTCATTTGAAATTGAACTCTTCCCCCAAGCCCCCCGCCAAAAAAAAAGGTGTAGAAGATGAGCTTTTAAGCTCTAGAAGGGATTGGGGTCTTTTAGATCCTCTCAAATTACAGTCCCCTCAGTGAAACTAAAATAAATAGATAAATAAGAGACCTTCTAAACCCTAACAAGCCTTTGGATTGGGTGGTGGGGGGATCCTTCCATGACTCTGGTCAGTGTTTTGAGCTCCCATAAGCATAAAATTGAATGGAAGAGAAATTTTCCAAACACTATGTAACCTCCCGTTCCATCCCCTCCAATCTCCTCTTTTCCAAATAACATATAAAGGTAGAGGGACAATCTATGTCTAGAAAGAAACCATTGATGAATCATTCGCATAGACATGAGAAGAAATACAAAGTCTTTGTCCTGTCAATCCAAGTATTGGTGCAGGAATGATGGTGGATATCTACAAAATCTTTAAATGTAGAGAGATTTGGTGGAAAACCAAAAGGTTTTTCAGGAAATGTGAAAAAATTTAGTGAAGGGCATCTGAACCCCTTTTGATCCCTATTTTCTTCCCTCCATTCTCACCAAAAATTGGCCGGATGGAGCACCCTATGATACTCCAAAAGGAACCCCAACATTATTCCCTGCCCCCTTCCAGAGTCCATGACTTATTGGTTGACATAAAGTAACTCGTGTTAGTAATTTCTGAAGAAGAAAAGGGGAAAGTCTCAAGGATCAATATACTGCTTCTTATTTTCACAAGTAGTTCTATATGGCATTCATTGCATAGAACGGAGTGTGGATAATACACTCTAGTCAAACATAGTTCTTGCCTTTGTGTTGCCGTTTATTCGTTATATCTTATCTCTGTTTTGAGGGACTAGGTCTAGGGTAAGAGCTGGGAGGATTGAACATGTCACATATTTCTTCTTAGAAAAACTTCTTTTTCCCCTCATGGTTTGGCCCAAATTGATTAAACACTCTACGGTTCAAAGTTCCTTCATTAGCTTTTGCCATTAAAATGCTTGCTTGACCCCTTTGTGTTCTAAAAAAATGTATCATGGTATTCCCTCCACCTCTTCCCATGTGCTTTTGATTTTGGTAGAAGTATTCCTCTGATAGAAACTTTGAAACAAATCATGTTTTCAAACCTTTTGAACGTTAAGGGACTTAAGCAAGTTATCTCTCTCTCTGTATTGAACCCATCTTAATTGAAATTTTCAAAAGATTCATTGTTTTTCTTGTTTTGCACTTCAATGACATTGTCTCTGCTCATGCTTTTATTTGTTTTTGCCTTGAAATATTTTGCTTATGTCAGTCCCTGGTTATGCATTCTATATAAATAGCAAAGCCAGAATGATTACTTTTCGGCAATGAGTACGCCATTGAAAATGAAAATTGCTGGGAATATGCAACTCCTGTTGGTCACGAGATATGCCCTTGTGACAGATGTATTAATTTATTTTATTGGGAAAACCTTTCCAGTGAGCTTTGTGTTTCCTCCCAGATAGTATATATTTCACTTCTGTTCAGAAAGAAATATTTTTAATGTGCTTCATTCTCATCGGAGGTGCAGGGATGATTCCAATATTATTTAAGGGTCTTAGACATATTTCTGGAGCTATCCCTGGCTTATGTGTTATTTGCTCTTTCCCTTCTGATACAGGTGAGTCAAGTGCACCAACAGGTACTGATCCTATAGCAATGATGGAGTTCTACATGAAGAAGGCTGCTCAAGAAGAGAGGAGGAGACAACCTAAGCAGTCAAAAGATGAAATGCCTCCACCAGCTTCCCTTCAAGGTTTGCATATTTCTGTTTGTGGTTGTTAGAGACATTTTGTCTGGAAACCTAGCAAGGAGCTTTGAGTCCATAGTGATTTAATCTCTGAATATTTTGCAACTACCATGCATTTGTAGGAGGTCCAGCCAAGAAAGGTCATCACATGGGTGATTATATCCCCCAAGAAGAGCTTGAGAAGTTTTTGGCTACTTGTAATGATGCTGCTGCTGCAAAAGCTGCCAGAGAGGCTGCAGAAAGAGCAAGGATTCAAGCCGATAACGTTGGTCATAAACTCTTGTCCAAAATGGGTTGGAGAGAAGGTACTTCTCTCTCTTACATATATAAAGGAATTATCAATTCTCTTGCATCCATTATTAAACATGAGTGCTGCAAAATTTCATGGAATTTGCCTGTTCTTTTTACTCTTAAAATATGTAGCTAAAACTAATGCTGAGTGATGAGGCATCCCTGTTGTCTTGTATCCAAGTTTGTTGTATTGATTGCAGCCCATGCTCGTAAAATGATGATTATATACTCAACTGTGTTCCAAGAAGGTTATATTTTGGCCTTATTTTTCTTTGAAACATCTAGGAGCATGCCCTTGTTTTGCACATCTGGGAGGAGTGGAACATTAATGCTTTTATTTTATGCAGGTGAGGGACTGGGGAGCTCCAGGAGTGGTATTTCTGATCCAATCATGGCTGGTAATGTTAAAATTGACAACTTGGGTGTTGGCGCTCAAAAGCCTGGCGAGGTAACACCTGATGATGATATATACGACCAGTATAAGAAGCGGATGATGCTTGGTTATCGTTACAGACCAAATCCTCTGGTAAGCTGTTGCCTTCATCTATGTGCAGTACATTCTAGTGTCCAATCTTTAATCATCGTATATTTTTTCATGAGAGTTTTGGAAATTTAAACAATGTCCAGAAAACAGCCATGCCACAGTGATTGTTATTCGCATATACTTGATCCATTGTATTTTTCTTCGCAGAATAATCCTCGGAAAGCATATTATTAAGGAATTTCTGCATGTTGGCACCTCTCTTCAAGACCGCTGTCGGATACAAATTCAAATTAAGCTGCCATTAATCTGAGCTTAAATTACCATGCCTTTCATCCTTCGTCATAAATGTGCAGTTACTATCAAAATATAGTATTTATCAAGTGAGTTTCTCAGTTTCTTAGTGTTCCATTTTAGTGGTGTTTTCCCCCATTACTTTTTGTGAGTGAATGGAGAGTAATTGCCCTGTAGCCAGAACTTGATTTACCCTAATAAAAAGAATTGTGCTCCCATATTACTTGAATAATTTCACAAGTTGACGGAGGTTGGTCATGCATCCCTGGGTTTGCTAACCTTACCAATCTGTTGGTTCGGAGCTTTGAATTGTCTTGGTTCTTAGTTAGGGGTGCAAGCTGGTTGGGGGTCGTACAGTTTTGCTACATTTTGGAGCTAATCTAGGGTGGGTTGAGCCCTAAAATCTAGAACCAGAACTGAGACAGAGGTAGAGGAGAACCATAACTAGACCCTAACTGGCTTCTCTTGGTGTAGATTCAACCATTTTTTTTTTTAATATAAGTTTGAGTGGTAAGTTCTTTCAGTTATAAAACACCTTGATTTTTATAGAAAAAGAATGTATATTTTCGAATAGAAGGTTTCTTTAATTGAACAGGTATAAAATCATTTCAATACAAAAAGAAAAAACAAGTTATATATGAATTGAAATTGTTTTAAATACCATGTCTTGTCGGTCTAGTGGCAAGATATTAGATTCTCTTAATTAAAATTTTGAATTTGAGTCTTGAGAATGAAAAAATAGATAATGAGAGAGTCAAATTCTAAATTGGATTTTACAAATATTCAAATCGGATTAGTTGGGTTTTTGGATCCTGACGATAGTAAAAAAAAATGGTTTTAATTGTTCCACCCAAAATTATTTCCGGACTAGAATTTTAATAATATGATAACATATTTAATACTTACCCAAAATTACTCAATAAATTTTTCAGAATAAATTTGAGTGTTCCCTGTGAGTGGACATGTAATATTCATCTAACATCTTTCCATCTTATTAGCAAATTTGGAGATCAAATATGAAATCCCAAGACCCCAATGCTTGCTGGGGGGAACTTTTGGAGTGCATGTATGATAAATACATACTCAAGACTCCAGTACTAAACCCACAAGAGAACCGGCCCAACCCGGGGCCAGTTCAAAAAATTGGGATTGGTTCAACCAATGCTTGTTGAGATGATTGAGTGCATTTTTCAGGAGGCTGGAGTCCCCTCTCCCTCCTATTTAGTTCATTTTACAAGCACAGTTATATGATGATTAATCTCTTGTTTCTCACTTGAGCAAAGTGGTACCAAATTTCTACAAAATATTCCGAAGTCCAGAGGAAAAAGAAAAGTTTTTTCGAGCAGAGAGAGAGAGAGAGATAGAGGTAGGGAGATTTCTCAGAGGAATTTTCTGTGCCGAGAGGGTGGGTAATGCTAATTCTAATTCCATTCCAATACCAATAATGGAAAAAAGGGGGAAAGGTGGTGGAAGAATCCAACAGATTCCGACTTTATCATATGGATATCACTACTATGTTGTCCGCAATAAGAATATCAGTACAAAGATGCCTGCCGTATCTGATCCACTTCGTTTCATCACATCAAACATAAGATGAGAGAGAGAGAGAGACACACACACACACACACAGATGGTCCCGGCCCCCAACCCCAACCCCGCCCCAACCCCAACCCAGGAAAGCAAAATTTTGTGGGACATCATGAGGTAGGCAGTTAACAAGGTTATTTTTTTTAGCTAATGCTTGTTGTAGCCCTTCACCATGGTCTACAGATAGACAATATGGTGATGACAATTTTAAAATATTCTCATCTTTTTTTCGTGATATGAATGATTCTTTATTGATTTTGTCTATAAAGCATTACTCATATATGCCCAAGAAAGGTAGCAAGTTGTTCCCTTGCTTTTGTTGGTTTGGAGGTACAGGATCATTGCGGATGCACGTTGCCCCGCGCGCACTCTCTTTCTCTTTGTTTATTAGTCCATTCGATATTTAGAATTATATTCTAATTATTTTTTCTAAGATTTATAATAACCCACTTAACGTGTTATCTTTTTTAACGTAATTTATTTTATATTCCAATCACAAATTAAATTTAAAATTTTAAGAGTGAGATCTCACTTGCTCTTCCTTTCTCTCTCTAGAATTTTAGCATTAAAGGTGTATAGGGCACGAGGCAGAAAGAAGACCTAAATTATATGTGATAGCTTCACGTGTCCTTTGTCGGCTCCACACAAAGCAACCTCGACTTTTATACCTTTACGTGAAAGATTTTACCCTAATCTCAGCAAAAGTATATCTTTACGTCTTTATTTAATTATTTTAGTGGCGGGACACTTATATCCTTAAAAAATATCTCAGTGTCTTATTTATAAAAAAAATTAAGTATCAAAAGATTTTTATTTCTCAAAATTTAATTTAAATTGAATTGAATTTAATTAAATTTAAAATAATTATCAAATATTAATAATTTATATATTTATGAGAGAGGGAGAGAGAGAGAGAGAGAGAGAGAGAGAGAGAGAGAGAGAGAGAGAGAGAGAGAGAGAAACCTTTACTACTAATAATTAGGATACGGCTCGAGAGCAATTGCAGAATGAAAAGTTAGGAAAGAATTTTTTTCGGGGATATATTTATATATATGTGATTTTCTTTTATTTAAATTAGTCAATTTAAAAAATCTTTACCGCTATAATTAGTATATGGGTCATGACTATCAGAATTTTTTCCATCTCAGAATTACTCTTTTTCTCTTCTTTTTCTATTATTTTAATTTAGCTTTTATTTTATCGCCAAAAAAAATATTCGAAAAGAAAAATGCAAATCTTAGTTGATGTATAAAATAATTGGCATTTTTTTTATAATGTTGCTGATAAAATATAAGCTAAGGTTATAGTGTACTAAAATATCTTATCTAAATCAGTTAACAGTTTCTTAACTAAATCTCTGATTTAAAATTTATAATTAAAAAAATTATATTAAAATAATTTTTCTCTAAATCATATATGATAATACTCGTTAATAAGATTTTCGATATCGATAGGTTATATAAAATATATATATCTAATCTAAGAGTTGCAAGATGCCTGGTCAATGTCTGTCTACCAGAAAGCATAATGATGATTCCTTGATAGAACGTGTGTTGCTAAATAGGTTTACTTGTCTGTGTGACAGCCCTTCAAATCTAAGAATCCTTATTGCCTTAAATTGACCTCTGATTAAGGGTCATCTTTCTTCAAAGGATAGTATATGCCTAAATCTAATTCGCCCCAAAAAAATATATGTGCTTATCTGATCTACCCCAAAGAAAAAAAAAAGTGCTTATCTCATGGTATAGAATTAGATTTTATTTTCTAAAGTGTGAGCACTTTATATCTTAATAGTTTATTCTTAGGCAATAAATCAAGGAATTTCTGAGAGAGAGAGAGAGAGAGAGAGAAAGAGAGAGAGAGAGAGAGAGAGAGAGAGAATTCCCAGTACCATTTTGATGCTGTTTTCTCTCCAGAAAACCTAACCTATCTGCATAGTGTATCGTGTAAGAAGGAATATTTCTTTTGTCTATCCAAATACTTGAAGGATTATTTGTCAGATTTCTAAAGTTTTGGAAGGAATAGGGTTCCTACAAATTTTAGGTGCGAAGTGTGATTGTTTGGTGGGTGTGGGAGACACCAAAGTATCTTCATTCCCTTCTTTGATTACTCCATAACTAATGTCATGTACATCGAACGACAAGATATTAGACTATTTTAAACAAAATCTCAGATTTATTTTGAAAATAGAAAAACAGAAACTAGAAGAGTGGGCTCTTAAAAGAGTTTTACAGTACCTGAATTGGATCAATCGAGTCACCTGGATACCGATTAATCACGACAAAAAAAAAAGAAAAAATCACTCCATGTAGGGCATAATTGGAATTTCAAATCCGAAATAATTTCTCTAAATTGCTCAAAAACTTGGATAGAAAAGTAAATAATCAGAATTTCAAAACTCAATATGGTAAAGTTTTGTTCTATGCTAGTGTTTTTCCCCCTAAATTTTTGTCTTTTTACTGAATTATAAATATTGATTTGGGACTAGTTAACCTAATCAGTTTACAGCTAGTAAATAAGGAAATTGACTTTGGAAAAAGTTTTTGCAACTCCTATTTTTTTTTTTTTTTTTGGAAATTCACCATGATTTTCTCTAGACAAGAAAATATAATTTTGTTGATCAGAACTATTTTTTCAATTCCCAAACATTAAAAAATAAAGAAAAAAATTTTCCTATTACACAAATATAGCTTAAAAGATCTTTTTTTATGTACTTCTCAATCTATAATGTGGTCATCGACCTGATTTAATTCATGTGCCATTACTAAGAGCATGAAGGAATGGATTTGAATTAATTAGAATAAAGCATCATATATGATAACTATCATGGACCGACAAAATTTGATTTAAGTCGAGTTGACCCGTTAGGAGAAATCTCTCTCAATATCTATTTTTATATACATAAGATTCAAACATGATATTTTATTTAAATAATATCAATATCTGACTAAATTTTGGTATTCGTATATTTATATATATATATTAAAATTGAATTAATTAAGATATGATATTTCATATTTTTGAAATGAACTGAGAAAGGGAAAAGAAGTGTCAAGAGACCATATAACTCCAAAACAATGAATGATTGTCGAGCTCAAAAAATATCTGAATATTAAAATTTGGAAAGTTAGGATTGGGGGATGCATGTGTTTAATAGGTTAAATCAGTTCACAGCAGCAGTTTTAGACCCACAGGATTTGGTCACCATTCTGTGTTTCCCTTGTGTTCTTCCAAGCTGAGAAGAATTTCTTTATGCTATCCTCTGCTCATTAAAACAAGTCCACTGATTTTGACATTACTGTGCCCAATCCAAAGCATTCAGACATTCATTTCATTTGATCATAATCTCCATATGGTCAATATTACCATACTAACCCCCCCCCAAAAGAAATGATAGCAAAATGTCAACCCCTCATGTCATAAACCTCCAAAAGTGTCACCATAGGATTGATTTCTATTCATATGTCAACCTCACTCGTTCTTTAATAAAACCCCCTTTTGTGAGTATATGCTTGGTTTAAATAATTCTTAAAATATTACCCTAAGACTATCTCGATCAGAATACATACATACATATATATATATATATATATATCGATAGTTTAATTAAAAATTAAATTAGTACAAATTGTTATATAAATTTGATTCATTTGATTTATTGTTCATATAGTGTATCTAGTGAACTATGAGTGTAAATTATAAACTAACTCTAACATGGTTTTCTTGATACTACTTAAAAAAAATAAAAAAAATAAAAGTTCAATTCGACTTGAATTAGATATAATCAAATTTAACGAGATTACTGAATATCAATGATTTATTTTAAAAAATTGAATGTTTTTAGCTTCTCTCCTTTTGATAGAGAGACGTATACATGACAAGGGTTATGCATTATAATATGAGTCTAAAGATTTATTTATAGACTAAATCTTTATTTTCCCATCTCTGCACTTTTGCATTTTTGTTGAAAAATATAAAGTTGACATAGAAATTTGCTATTATTCTTATGTTTTTGAAAGAAAGTCAGCTGGGAGCCTTGTACTTCCACAGCATGGTGCAGCTATAAGTTATGTCGGCAGTCTGCACCCACCGTGCGTTTGATTGATTTTTGTTATGTACTACCACAGGTAGTGGTCAATCATGGCTTTACGTACATATGCAAGCCATAGGTTGACTTTGTACAAAGTCAATTATTTCTCCCTAAAAAGTCAATTACATTTTTTTAATTTTTTAATTTTTTAATTTTTTAATTTTTTAATTTTTAAATTTTTTTAAATTTTTTAAATTTTTTTTTTAAATTTAAAAATTTAAAAATTTAAAATTTTTTTTAATTTAAAATTTTTTTTTTTAACTCATGCAAGCAATTAGACAATGAAGAGGTTTGCTTGTTGGCAAGATTTTTTTTTTTTAATTATTTTTGATACAAAATTATAGAAATTTTGTTACACTTGTATCTTTATATTTATTATGGATATTGGTTATTTGAAATATAATATTAAGTTCTACTGTTACATGCATTTAGTGTATTTTTTATTTTATATATTTTTATAAAAATAATTTATTTTTTTATATGAGTATTCTATATTTATTTAGTTTTCAGATGAGAGTTTTTATCAGTAATTTTTTATTATTATTTTTTTTAGAAAAAGGGAAAATGTTGACTTTTGTATACTAACCCTAGTCTAGTCTACTTGCAAAGGTGCCATTGAGGGTGGTGTCTTGATTTTGTGTCACAGAGTCAATCAAATATTGTTTAAACGCCCCTTTAATTGCTTTTTTTTTTCTTTTTTGAAAATTTTTGTATGCATTTTTTTTAACATCAGCCCTTGCTAGTTTTGGTTAATATGGATTGCCATGGAGTATAATTTGGCCATGAGACCAAAAAAATAAAAAAATAAAAAATATTCAATTGGGTCTAATTGCATTTTCTATATCTTGACTTCGAACCGTTTTTTCTTTTTTTGCATTTATCAATTTAATTCTTTAACTTCGCCATGACCGATTCTAGTCTGGAAAAAGAGGAAGATTACGATAAATTGATAATAAGTATAAAAGTTTTGTTAATAAAATGAGAGACCAAAATAGATAATATTTTCTATCTTTATTAGTTTATCAAATGACTGATTTTAAAATTTGAAATTTAAAATTTAGTTTGTCATTGTTATTGTATTAATTTAATTATTTGATGTAAAAGTTTTTTTTTTTTTTGGTTGTGGTTTCTAAGATCTTCACTGTTGCCAAGTTGAAATTTACAACTTCAAAGCATTCAATTCAAAGTGTTAATCTTCCTACTTCATGTCCTTTTTTTATTAATTAAATAAATAATTTTAGAATATTTAGGATTTCATAAAATATTTGAGTCGCCAAAAGACACTCTTTGTCGCCTTCTGACAACTATAAACAACTAATAAGATGACTTTTGACAATCTGAAAGGTCGACTTGCGAACAAAGAAGCGAAAAGGCAAGTTGTTGGCCTAATACGTAGCTCTTGGTCTCCATCTTCGTCATTGAACCCTTACCCATTTCAGTCTATTTCCTCTTACTAGTTTTGTACAATGGGTTTTCCAATCATTGCTCATTGCCTCCGATCATGGTCATGATCATTTTTATTTTTTTAATATAAATCATATTCGGATATCTATGAATTTTATTTAAAAGGAGACTTTTTCTAATTTTTTTTTTTATTTTCAAGTTTCAAATATAAAATTTAATTAGAAAATCTAATATTTTTTTTTCTATTAGACTAACTGTCTGTTAATATCGTCGTTCATTTTTTCTTGTGTGGCCATGGATGTATCAAAAACCTCATGCAAGGAATGTGAACTTGAGAGAGAGAAGCAAAAAGGGTAAAATTGGAGAGTGATTTTGCCTTGATCATTTCATACTTGTGATTCTACTTGTTTTTCAACTTTGATCGACAAGAGATGTGGAAAGGAGAGGTTCAATGGAACATGGCCTGTCATTGTGGAGATGCTAACCTCAGTGAATTGCCATGTATATTGTCCTGTCTTGGCAAAGGTTGAGCAAAACTACATCCATTCAATGATTGGAATTTCAGATGAATTAAATTTTATATAATATTTTATATTAATACAAATAGAATTTTTTACACAAGCAGATATACTATGAAAGGTAAGACACTCGGTACCTTCTTCAAAGCAGAAAATTCTAGTCTAATAATAATTTTAATTCATTTAATAATTATACGAAGAGAAATTATATGGTGGGATGGATCTGATTATATAATATTAGATTATATTTAAGAGTCAAAGGTTTGTGTTCTACCAATAGCGGATTTAAGACTTAGAGGCCGAGAATATAAAAGAAAAATGGTAAGATATTTGTTTAAATAATAAACATCAATTATAAAATTATATTAAAAAATATAAAATATAACAACAATAACAACCCGAGACTTAATTTTAATGACATTAGAAAATCTAAAATATTAACAAAAAAATAATTAAACCATAATAGTCTGAAAATTAAAAATTTTAATTGAAATAATAGAATTTTTTTAAATTTTGAAAATAGTTTCGATAACTAATTAAAGAAAATTAGAGAATAGAGATTTTGATATTTGATAAGTGAAGGAAATATAAAGAAAAAATCATAGATGTGAAAATAAGATAGATAATAGAGAGCCAGAGGAAATAGAATGGAGAGAGGAAAAAAGACAAAAGGGAAAGGAGAATGAAAAACTAAATAGATGGGAAGAGAGGGCGAGAGGGAGAGGGAGAGGAGAGGAGAGGAAAAGTTGGGGGAAGAAGAAGAGGAAAAGAAAAACGATAAAGTGGGGTTGTTGACGTCAAATTAATATTTTTCAGAGATACAATCATATTTACTTTTTTATTTTTTTGATTTTAAAGATTATAAAATATCTTTTTTATTGATTTAAAATATACGATTGTGATATCATATTTTGTTTTTGTTATGTAATAGAGTTTTGAAAAAAGATTTACATAAAATTTAGTCGAATAAATAAATTTTAAAAAAGATAAATGAGATAAAATTATAATTAAATAAATATAAAATAAATATAAATCATAAGTACTAATTAAATTTTAAAAAATTGAGAGGGTGCAATGCCTACCATCGTCCCTATCTAGGTCCGCCCCAATGTTCTACCCATTCATATGTGGTCAGATTTTTACGTTCACATATGTAAGAATTTTCTTGAATTTTCCAAGCACATGACATGAATATAAATTAAAAAAATTGGGGTTTGAATCTGCTTTGATACAGTCTTCCAAGTTCCATGTCGTGCCATCTCAAGACCTTCATTTTATCAATGACATGAATTTAAAATCAATCATATTTTTCGATAAAATAAAATTATATTTTAATTAATTCAGTTTGATTGTTTATCTGATTTATTTTTTAAAAATAACTCTGGTAATATAAATTTTATTTTAATTATAAATTTAAAATTTAATTAAGAGATTTATTAATTTTACTAAATATGTTCGTCCATTTCAAATGCTTACGTTGCATGAATTCCGCCTCCCCCTCCCAAAAACGCCATCATCGGAGAATAAGAAAAAGATGAAAAGAAAAAGGAAAATATGACGTGTCATGTGATTTGGATAAGCCATGTATGGCCTATCCGTAATTAAAGCTCAAAACGTGGATATTTTCTACTCTCTTCTTCAATAAATATGGAAGTGAAGTCAAGTGTCTTTCTCATTCTAGAAATTAACCCCAAATTGCAAAACTCTCTCTCTCTACCCCCTAAAATGGAAGCCGCAAATAGCAATAACTTACAGCAGACTTGAAGCTTTTGATTTCGGTGCAGAACAAAAATCAGCTGACTTGGGTTTTGACTTGGATCCGGGAGCGGTGAATTTCAGATCTAAATTAGATTGAATCTGAAATTTGCTTCGTGCTTGCGGTTGACTGTGTTGTGAGTTCAAGAACCCAAGTCTGATCAAAGTGCAGAGAAATGGAACTAGATGACCAAGATTTTCACCCGAATGGCGGACTGATGCGATACAAATCGGCTCCGGGTTCCTACTTCGCGAATCTCGTCGATACCGATAGCTGCGAAGATTTTCTCCATCTTCGATCCTCGAGTCCCGAGAATGAATTCTCCAGATTCATGAGCTCCAACAATTCTCACGACTCTTCGATGCATGTGAAGCACGAGTTGACTGAGAACGAGAACAGTGAATTCTCCAATGGGTCGAATTTAATTTATTCGAACGGGTCTTCGGCAATGCATTGCGTTTCAATTCCTGCGAGTTCTGCCATGGAGACTGAGTTCAGGGTTATGAATTCCATTCCTGCTTTGGAAGAAACTGCAAATAATTCTTCTAACAATCTTTTGAGGCAAAATAGCTCTCCTGCTGGGCTTTTCTCCAATTTATCCGGAAATGGTATTTTTCTCTTTTCAAAATCCCCCCCCCCCTCATTTTAGAGTTTTTGCATTTTTATAGGAATTATAATTCCATTTTGATATGTGGGTAAATATTATATAATATATATACGTATGTTGGTATATAATTTAACACTTTCTCATCTAAAGGCTTAAGTCTTGCATGTGGTAAGTCAACGTGTCTCTGTACGGAAGCCACTCTGTTTCTTCTCTCAGTTATCTTTCGGAAAATCACAAAAATTAGAATAGATTACTCACTTGTGATTTTCCGCTAGACTGGATTTTGGGTTTTGTTAGGTTTTGCTCTAATTGCCCAAAATGGCCAATCAAGATATGTCACTTCAACCCGAGTAGGTTCAACTAAGCTAGGTCTAGTGAATTCGGATTTTATTATTATTATTATTTTTTTTTTCACACAATCAGCAAACTCTTTTGTTATCTGAGCCAGCTTTGTTTACTGAAATATTATATTGATGTTTGTTGTGATTGGTTTTGATTTCATACCAGGTTGATCGGATTTGGATGGAAATTTTAATGGGGATTTTTTTTTGGGCTGCGGTGTAGATGGAATCTCTATAATTTGTGAACACCAATTGTAGTTGACTTTTTTTTTTTTTTTTTCCTTTTTATTGCTTAAATTAAAACTTTCATTTTGGAATTTCAAATGGTTGGTGATATGGTTGTGAGGAAGTTCAGTAAAGGAATAATTCATATGGGAAAATGGAGAAAGAAATGAGAAAGCAAAAGGAACTAAAGGCAGAGCTTAAAAGAGCTAGTTAAAAGTTGTAGGAAGGATTGGTACAACAAAAAGCTCTTCTAGCATAAAGCAATTCATAGTGTTAAGGCCTGTACTTTTTTTTCACGGGTGAGTTGACTAGATTAACCTCTGTATTAGTCCTTTTACCATGTTAAATTTCGTTAAACTCAACCAAATCTTATGCCCCCAACTAGTTTTGTAAGCGAGCTCCATAAATTGGTTTTCTCCATTTAGCTTCATTTAAGGTTGTTTTGCTACCATAGTTTCACTTTCTCTCCCTTTTGTATTTTTGACACAGCTCTCTGTGTAGCTATTATGGAGTACTTAATTTTGCAGAAGTTTCTGAATTTTTGCTCTTGCACTAAAACTTGCCGTTGGAACTCTGTTCTTGTGCTATCCTATAATTTTGGGAAACTTTTGTTTGATATATGAGCCTTCCTGCAACACTTGAATACATTTTTTAGTTTGAATCACTTACTGTTGGTGTTTAAATTGTAGGGTTTGGTGTTATAAGAGATGGAGCAAATTTCAGAGTTGGCAATGGTACTAATAGAGAAACAAAGCCACCAACAAGCAGGTTGAACAACATGAATATAAGTTTCTCATCCGGGCAATCTTCTTGCTCGATGTTTATGCCTCAGTTTCCTGAAATAGGGAATCAAAATGGCAGGGCGGGGAGTCCTGGGAGCATTTTGAACAAGAGTTTCATCCCTAGCTTCTCTAATGATTCTTCGTATGGTAGCTTAAAGAGGATGAGGGATAGTGATGTTAAGATGTTTCATGCCTATGAAAATCAGGTATAGTTAGTTCCTCATCATTAATTTCCGGGTTTAGATATTAATGATCCGACCTCATCTGTATCTGATAAGTTTGAAAATGTGTTGTTTCAATCAGAATGGGGAATCTCAAAGCCGGATGCTTGGTTTGTCCCACCATTTGAGCTTGACAAAGACTTCCACGATAGAAAAGCTGTTGCCCTTTCAAGATGCTGTTCCGTGTAAAATTCGTGCTAAAAGAGGTTGTGCAACTCACCCCAGAAGCATTGCAGAGAGGGTAATAATTCTGACACCCAAAATTCAATGAATTTGGTCATTGTGCTTCAAGTAATAATAGCCTTTTTCAGCATCAAAATCCCCATCAAGTAATTAGCGATGCATCTCTTTCTATATAAGATCCAAGGTTTGATCTTTGGGAATGACATTGAAGAGGTTTTGAGCAGATACATAGTGTTTGCTTGGCCCACAAAACTTGTGGGTTATTGATCAATACCCAAAATGTTTACTGGGTGCACACCTGAAGAAATGTGGCCGTCGTTCCCACCGTTGCAGAAAATAATGGCCTTAATTTGTAACTTCCATGATTAAATAAAATGCTGATCAGTATGTTTGGTTTTTCAATTATTAGATAAGAAGGACAAGAATCAGTGAGAGGATGAGAAAACTACAAGAGCTATTCCCTAACATGGACAAGGTAGATAAGATTACGGATTTTGTTTATTGCATATGTTTGACAAGTTGAATGCAAGACATTCAGCATCTCTGTCTCTTGTTTATCTGCAGCAAACCAGCACAGCGGATATGTTAGAGTTGGCTGTTGAGTACATTAAAGACCTTCAGAAAAAGGTCAAGGTACGGACAATAATTTGGCCTCCAATTATTGAAAATTTGGTTAACACCAAACCAGCTACATCTTCCTCACCAAATTCTCCAGCTGTTTCTTGCAGACATTGGCAGATACGCGAGCGAGGTGCACTTGTTTACGTAAACAGGCTCAATTTTCAAATCCCACTGTTTGATTTTGAGGTTTTAGTAGGGAGGAAAAGATAAAGGAAAGAAAAATGGCAGATTGAAGGGAAGGAAAGGAAGTTAGAACAATGCTAGTTGTTTTCTTTCTTTCTGAATACTCTGGTTGGATGTAAGGTAAATAAAATATTGTGATTGTTGTAACATTAGTAGGCTAACCATCCCGCTAATGATGTTTTTCATCTAAATGAATGAAGGTAAATTTTATAGATGCTTGTTTATATTGTACTCGACTCAGGTGGTTTAAGTTATTTTTCAAGTGTTTTTTCTGAGATTTCGTATTCGAATTTTTGTGAACGCATAAAAAACAGATGTAGAAATGTATCAATCCTAGATTTGAATCTTTGTACAAGTTGAAGGCATGCTACTAATTGCACAGCTTATCATATTAAAGCACTCCATGATCAAGCTGATGTGGCTTGTGTTATCAAAAATGCCGACTTACTGTCCAAAAATAAGTAATGTTGGATAATCGTCAATCTTGATTTTAAAGTGAATTTTGAAAATGGATAATTACCTTTTCATATTTTCATATATTGATTTTATATTTAATTTTTCTAATATGTCATTAGAATCACAATTTTTAGCGGCGCTTTTATTCACTTTTTTTAAAAACTTCTTTATAATTTTTGCCTTGTTTTCATATATATGTTATCAACATATTTATTTTGATATATGTAGTTAGATTTTCATTTTCTTAGTTTATGTTTTCAAAAGAATTAGTGATAGTGTTATTCTATCACATCTTCTTTGAGCCTATTTTTTTATTATTTATAAGTTTAAAGGAGATTCGCTAATTTTCTTTTTGACTTCTATGAATAAGCTTATTGAAAATCAGTCGATCAAAAGAGGTGAATCGATTCTTTTGCCCATTTTTGAAAAACTTAAATATTTTGGATGAAAATGAAAAGATTTTAAAGAACGAGAGAAGTTAGTATGCAATGATTTATAGTAATTTCACTCTCCATAATGTATATCCACTATTAAACTTCACAAGTTTAGAATCCACTAATCAAAGTAATTAATAAAAACCACTTTCTAAGGTTCTAGCCAAATTTTATAAATGTTTACTCAACAATCTCCCTCAATATTGTGTCCGATTCCAAGTTAAAAGGTCCATTTGTTTTGATTCAAACACTCTCCCAAGAGAATCAACAAAGATTATATACAAAATATTGAAGTAATTCTTCAAGAAGTATACTCAATGAACTTTAATTACACCAGTGACTGGTGGTTCTGTTGGTTCGGAAATTGATATCTCTTAATCATGATTAGGGTTTCAATCCCCATGGGTACAGAAAAGCCAGCGTTGGGAGATCTGTCCCCTTCGGATCTTGCAACGGTCGGTTCAAATTAATCAGAACGGAATTTCGAATACTGAATTGTGACCAAACCAAAATACTAAAAAAAATGAAGTTTAACTACACAGTTTGAAGATGAAAAACAACGTTGATGGTAGTCTGGAACATTTAATATTTAGATATTGTGACCAAACCAAAAAATGAACACACACACACACACACACACACACACACAATTGGTGGATGTGGTTTAATATTTAGATATTTTGAGTGTTTGAACATTGAGATAGATCGAGGGCTTGAAACGATTTGACCAAAACCCTAATAAGCTAGACCTATTTTAAATTTTTCGGCTCGAGTTTCGGTTGAGTTTGTGATAGATCAAAAAATTAGATTTGATCAGAATTGTTTGTAAATCTAACAAAACATGGTATGCTTTGTTAGTTATTTGGGTTGACATATAGACAAATTCCAACCACTTTAAGTAAATTTTATCCCTAATACATGAACATACTCATATAATAGTTATATAACACAAATTATACTTAACATATATTAATACATAATTAATTTTAAGATCGACCGATAAGACTAATTAGTCTAACCAGCTAAAGAATCAAAGAAACTTAATCACACATGTCTATTTTTTTAATCTAAACCTATTTTCATTGAATATATAAATTGAGTTAAATCATACCACTGATATTTTATAAACGACTCACTTATTTCCACACTTAAAAAGACTTATTAACCTAAGTTAAGTTTAAATTCAAACAATTTATACATTTGCACCGCACAAAGCGAGCCCAAATTTGGCCAAAATCATCCAACCTAGATGAAAGAAAAGGGAGGAATGTTCCCAATGGGATTGCTTAGTAGTTACAATCTCCTCCCCTAATTTTATGATACAAAATTCAAATCTCATGTGTAATCAAAAAAAGAAAGAGAAAGAGAGAGAGAGAGAGAGAGAGAGAGAGAGAGAGAGAGAGAGAGAGAGAGGACATGAGTTCCTAAGAGAGATTGATCCGGTTTGTGCCTAAAATGGAGAGGCAAGCTTGGCGCCAACATAGAGATCTAGTGGTTGGCTAGAAGACTACGATGGTTTGATCGAATTTTTTATATAAATTTAACTTATCGTAATAATTTATTAATGTAATTGAGTATTATGCTTCATATTATTATATTGCTATCTCTAATAGGATAACACAACCATATTCATCTATCTTTATTACTCATATCATTTTTAATATTATTTTATATTTTTATAGGGTATCAAAATTTTCTTTGCAAAAAAGGTTATTCACGCATCCACACGTCTCTAACAACTAAAACCAATACCGGAACCAGATTAGTCAAATCTAAAGCTAACGCCATAGCCAAGAGCTAGATCTCAAAACTACTGAGCTCGGAGTTAGGAGTCAAAACCTGAAGCCATTGACGGAGCTAGATTCAGAGCCAGAGACAGAGTTAGAACTAGAGTTAGAGCCAGGAATCAACATAAGGGTTGCAAAAACACCCCCTAAGAGTTTAGATCCTCAATTCAGATTCTATTTAAAATTCAAATGATTCTTATAATACCATATTGAATTTGGAAGATATTAGAGAATATATTATATACAAAAATAAAATTAATAATTGATTTGATTTTGATATATATTTGACTTTCCATATTTCTATATTTCTATATTTGTAAGAATTATTTTCATTTCTACGACAATAAATTTTCTATATAAATCCAATTTATTATAATAATTTATTAAAATAATTGAATATGAAGTTTCATATTATTATATTACTCTCTATTTCTAATATAATACTTTGTTCATTTATCTCTATCAATCATATTATTTTTATATTATTTTATATTTCTATGGAGCTACATATAGCTTGGGATCTAAAGATCAGCAAACTTGCAACCCTACTACTCAATTAGGATAACCTGCAACAGCAAAAGTGAGCTTAGGTCAAAGAACGTTTAGAATTGCTAAAGAGTTGTTAATCATATGTATAAAGAGGCTAACCAGTGGGCTGATCAGCTAGGCAAGGGACGAGCTATCCTAGGTTTTGTGTTAGCATGTGAGAAACATTTTAACAATTCTATAAGTGTCGATACCTACGTGTTATGAAAAAGAGAATAAAACACAAAAATAGAGAAGTAAAAGAAACAAAAGAAGATGGCTTATATTTTTTTTTCTTCACTCATAGGTTAAGCAAAAACCTTATTTTGTAGGGTGATTACATGAATTATAGAAAGACGATGTCTTGATATCCAAGTTTTAAAACGAAGAAAAATAATCAAAGATCTAAAAAGTAGAAAAGCTAATGGCAAAAGCAAAAGAAAGACCAAACTCCGATACGTGTAGTAGTATGATACTCTATTTTTTCAATCATAAATTTCGATTTCGAGTCATAAGAATGAAAAAATGAGATTTGAAAGAGTCAATTTTTTAATGGGTCTCACAGTCTTAGACTGAATTAATCGAACAAAACTCAAATACCAATAAATTAAAAAAAAAAGAAAAAAAGCAAAGAGCGAGCTAAAAGTATATAGTTGGTGAAACCATAAAATGCAAAAATTAAAGTGTTGAAAGCAATTAGCAAAACTCTATAGTAAAACTAAAATAGAGAGTTAAACAGTGGATGACATATAATAAAGAGTCAAGCCAAATAATAAATATCAGAAATCTAGAGAGTAGGCAATAAATAACAAAAATGTTGATGGTAGATAGCAAAAAACCAGGAAATGGACAACACAACTAACGGTACAAATGTACAAGATATATCTATTTTGTATTATTTTGTCTCCCTAACAATTTAAACAAGAATCATATTTTATTGGGTGATTACATAAATTATACAAGATATATCTAAATTTACTTTAATTATTTTATAAATATATCTGATAATTATATTAAATTCGACTAAATTTAATTTGAATCAGATTGATCTCTTAAAAATAAAATTCTTTTGATATCTGTTTTTACCATATATATAATTCGAAACTTATTTAAATTCAATTCGAATGAGTTGATTCCTTAAGAATAAAACTCTTCAAATATCTGTTTTTATCGTATATAAGATTTGAAATCTAAATTTTAATTAAAGAAAAATCGGGTGTCACCGGATTTATTTTAATTTAGGAGGAAACATAATTGATGTTTGAAATTAAATGATCCCAAACTATTAAAGAAGATGAATATTTATAACATTGTAAATCGGTAATCATTAAAATATTATTGAATGATTAATATTTGCTTATAAAATAAAATGATAGAATAATTAATAGCAGTCCTCGACAACTTCATAAATATCAAAAAAAAAAAAAAAAAAAAAAACCATCGAAGAAAAAATCTTATGTGGTGTTGTTTTGGGCCATCCTCGGCCATTTGAAAAGAAAAATATGGTTGGAAGGACGAAGCCGAGCGAAGCGTGAGAAAGACCGTTGTAGAGAGGGTGAGCATGAGCCGTGTAGCCGTTGTAGTTCTTCGCTTTGCTTTTTTCGTCTGCTAAAGTCTCCCCGACAACAAAATATACACCGCATCTCTCTCTCTCTCTCTCTCTCTCTCTCTCTTCTTTCCCTCTTTGTCTCTCCTCTGTTTTTTAGCTGTCAAGAAGAAAATTCGCTCGCCGCTTCATGTGATTGCCACTTTCAACTCCTGTTGACATAGCTCAATCAGTTCGGGTATTCTGTAGAATTGAATTTTGGAGAGAGATGTCGAGTTTGTATACACATGCTGATATCAATCAGAAGATCGACTACGTATTCAAAGTAGTGTTGATCGGAGACTCGGCTGTTGGAAAATCTCAGTTGTTAGCTCGATTCGCGAGGAACGAGTTCGGTTTGGATTCCAAGGCGACGATCGGAGTTGAGTTTCAGACTCAGACATTTGTTATTGATCAGAAGACCGTAAAGGCTCAGATTTGGGACACTGCCGGACAAGAAAGGTCATCTCTCTCTCTCTCTCTCTTATCGACCTTTCTTGAAATTTTAGAGCATGTTAAATATAAAATCTCAAATTTTGATAATCATTAAATGGTTGATAGTGACCAAAATTTGGTCAATTCTTGCTGCAACTAATGAGTTGTACAAGTTAGGGACACTGCCAGACAAGAAAGGTCATCTTCCTCAGACACTAATGTTATTGATAATCATTAAATGGTTGATAGTGACCAAAATTTGGTTTCAATGATCTGCATTATAGTGACCATTAACTTCCTTGTTTGTTACTTAGGCTCTGATTTTAAGAATAGAAGGGGCATATCATATGCTCATTTTTTCCGTAACAGTTGCTTACATAGAAGTGGGAAGAGGAAGTGAGAGAAAGGGGAAATGGAAATGAGAGTGTGCCTGTGAGAGAAAAGATAGGATTTTACGGTGGAAGCAAAATAGTGCCTTTAGTTAGTCTCCTCAATTACTTATCAGAAACATTATTATACCACTAAAGCATAAAATTCCATTCTCCATCATTCCAAAGAATCAAAATTCGGCTGTAGGTCCGTTGTTTGAGTTGCTGTGATGAAACCTAGAGGCTGCAACTAATGAGTTGTACAAGTTAGGGAAACCTCTCCGTTCAAGAAGTTTGGTCTGGAAAGAATCAGAAACAAAAAGGAAATCTTGAAAATCTCCACAGTCAACACAATCCGGCTGCTGCCACCGGCTTTCTTTTCTTTTCTTTCTTTATTTCTTTTTTTTTTTTTTTTAAATTGTGTAGTTGGAGTTATACATGGGAAAGAGCAACTCCACCTACAGAATGGATAATAGAGGTTTGAAGTTATCTTGACAAGAAAATATATCCTCTACCAGAGAATGGGCAGAGAGTATATCAAGATGATATAATGACTCAAATATTAAATGTTTTTTGTCCAGTCCAATTCTACAGATGATAGGTGAATGGAAATCTTGGATGTCATGGAGGAAATGCTAACAATATATGGCCGCTTTTGTTTCCTAATGAACATAAGCAAGTTTTATTTTCTCTTTTCTAAAGCAATATTGGGTCTACCTTTAACATTGATATTGATAAGTAAGTCAAAAGATTCAGTAAAGTTGAAAGAACAGGTTAACAAGTGAAGTATGAAGGAGGTTGATGGGTTATTAAAGAGATGACAATTGGCACGCAGCGTTGTTCTTCACAAATTCTTTGCCATAGAGAGTCCGATACTAGAAGCTATCTTATTGCGTGCCCATCTTATAGGCATGATAATCATTGTACTCAGTCATAGACATCTTGTGATAGGATTCTTAGGAAGTCTTAGTCACTGCCTTCTTGTCTTCACACTTTTGGATACTGTGGCATTGCTTATTTCGTGCCGTGCTCGATCAGCCTTGCATTTTTATGCAATAAGATCTACTCATTTAGGCAAGCTAATTTCCAAGCCTCTTGGGAATGAAGGCTTTAAAAGAGCCATGTGTTGAATTCTTTTCTTTTACATCACCAAGGAATGGACCAACATTATTTAGATCTCATTTACAACATTTATGATGATGAAATTAGCATGAGAATAATTAAAAACCATGTCATGTAAGCACCTTGATTATTGATATTGGTTACATGCATAAGTATTAAGCATATTGATGAATAGGTTAGTGAAGGTGTAATCTTACAAATATCATGAGAATAACTTTATCTGTAAAAGTTAGAAACACCACCTTAATTATTGATATCGATTATGTGCAGAACTATTAAGTATATTGATAGATTTGGTGAATGTGTTCTCTTACATATAGCATAGCTTAGAGTTAAGGTCTAATCCTAATTTCTAGCATTGAGAATTTTATTAGGTCATTTTGTATAGAACTTGAATTTGAAAGATGTCGATGGTTAGGGTATTGTTAATATGGACTACTTTATATATATATTAGATCAATAAACAGCTACACTGGCCAAAGATTGGCCTATCAAATCTTAGTCTTAGTAGAGGATTAGGGAGCTAATGGTACTTGATCATTATATTTGTAAAATCATTCTTTAGAAGACAACTAACCGGCCCAAAATTTTTATTTGTAGGCACATTCAATAAAGTGATGGTGAATTTCAAACAAATGAGTGGTCATACGGTTAGAAACAGGATATACTTATTTGGATGTAGATTTAATTGCAATTAAGATTAGAAAATTTGCTTAAGGTGATTTATAATGTGCAATAAAACCAATAACAAGAAGTTTTGCAACTTCAAGTCATTAAGAGGCAAAATGGATTTCAAAGTATAGCAGCCATGCAAAGAGCAGCCTGTTATCCAATAAAAAAGATGAAATTTATAAAAAGTTGCATGGAAAAAGTCATCCCTTACTCTGTAGGATTGTCCTGTGAAGTTTGAAGTTCTTTGTTAGGTTAATCTTTTCAAAGTTTTTACTTTTTATTTTTATTTTTTATTTTTGTCAATTTTGAAATAGTCCATGTTGGGAAGATTTGTTGACAGGTTTATTTTGTTTGGCAAAGATACACGCGAGCTGCCAAACCACCATATTGCTGAGTTTGGAATTTGGAATGTAGCCAAGACACTCAAAAACTATGCTGGCAAACATATTTAACAGAAGATGAGAAATCTGTCTTGATTTCAGGATTTTCCATCAGCAAAGAGAGATGATTAATGAACTCCTAGTATCTTCTCTTCCCCGTCATATGATCTAGTATCAAATTGTTATTGGGTGAGTTGGTATGAGAAGCATTTTAGGGATGCAATGATGCATAAGAAGAGTTGAATAGGCCATCTTTCCTAATAAGAACAAGAATTGAATTATTTTTCAATTCGTGTATATATAAATGAGATATTCCTACAGAACAAAAGGCTGACCTTCCCATGAAAATCTTTATAGCATATTGCATAGATAGATGCTGTCAGAATGTCCTCTTTAAAACTATATTTTCACTTGGATTGCTGTTTGGGTAGTAATACTATTGCAATGACCATTACCATTACTTTCTATCTCAACTGGTTTAACGATAGGTGACTTTTTATTTGAGATGCGATGGACCAAATTATTAATACAATAAAATATACTTTACTTTTGCTGCTGACTCAAATACATTCGGGAAGAGCGCCATGTGGTGAATTGTCAATTTCTGATATCTTTCCATTCTTTCTTCTGTCAAACCCACTATTGTTCTCTCACTTTTCCTTTTCTCTTACAATATGGCATCTGTAGGTACCGTGCAGTGTCAAGTGCATATTATCGAGGTGCAGTGGGGGCAATGTTGGTCTATGACATGACCAAGCCCCAAACTTTTGAGCATGTTGGAAGGTGGTTAGAGGACTTGCGCTGCCGTGCAGATAATAATATAGTCATCATGCTTGTAGCCAACAAGTCTGACTTGGGCAGTCTTCGAGCTGTTGCCGTTGAGGATGCCAAAGAGTTTGCTAAGAAAGAGAACCTTTTCTTTATGGAGACATCAGCCCTTGAAGCCACAAATGTTGAGACAGCTTTTCTAACAGTTATAACAGAAATATATAGGATTATCAACAAGAAATCCCTCGTCGCTAATGAAGATGCAGAATTGGGAGGCATTTCATCACTTCTCAAAGGTATCAAGATTGTTGTCCCAGGACAGGAGCCCGTAGCTGAACCGAGCAAACATAGCTGTTGCACATCTTCATAGGAGCTTGTTCTTATGTCAACTACAAATGCTCATGTTTTTTTGTCTATAGAGTCAGGTGAGTCCTCTTCATTTACATGTGAAAAATGCAGATCTACTTGTTCTGTCTTTCCCTCTCTTTTGCAGATGCATAACATAAATAATCATCTTTCTTCTTGCAGGATTCAGAGGTCAGCCTTCCCAAATATGTCAGGTATTCTGATCTGTAATTGTTGCTTCTTGTTATAGTATAGATTTGCAAAGCTCAAAATAGGCCCCAGATGTGAAGAGGATTTTACAGGAGTTTGATATGGAAATGATTGCTTCTAAGTCGAAATTTTTTCTGAAGACATGATGCTGCATTCTTGATTTCTCTCTTCAATTACCCAACATATATATTTATGTAAATGCTAGATTGCCTGAGAGGCATTTGAATTGAATAAAACAGCAGCACTGGCAAACAATCCCGTGAAGTAGCAAGTCATGCAGATGATTCTTCCAACCAATTGTTTGGCATCTGATTGATTGGTTTTATGGCCTCAGCTCAAGCACCTTGCCTAACTGTGAAAAGTAAATTCTACTCTACTTTCTTGCATGATGATATTTTGCTGTGGAAGTGGAAAATTATGTCTTGTTTATTGTTGTGGTTTCCCTTCCTGCCTATATTCCATCATTGTTGCATATTCTGAAGGAAGTTAAACCGAAAATCCCCATGGGTGTACGTGTGCTTGTGCATATATATGTGCCCATTAGGAAGGCCTTACCCATCACATTAGAGGTTGGGTAGAGTGGGATCTTTATCTAATTTTGGGCTAGAATGGCGAGACCAAAGTTTGTGGGTTTTTGAGGGTGGAAAGGGTTCTTTAAATCGGCTAAAAACTAAATGGATATCTGTTTTTTCATTTTGGGTTCTAGAAATTCTATGGATCTGGATGTGGCAATTTTTACTTGCATTGAGCTTCTAACCTTGTAATTTCCTTGTGGGTGGCTTTCCCTTGAAACCGTTTATACAACCTTTTATTAGTTAAAAAAAAGAAAAAAAAAGTGGGATATGAATCCTTGTTCCAATAATAGCGAGGGTTTTTTTTTTTTTTTTTCTATTTTCTTTTCCAAATAATCTCTATCTATGAAGGCCCATGCCCAAAACGAAAAAGGGTTAAGATTAATTTGGATAGATAGGGTCCATGACTGACATGACTGGCATTACTCAAAACTAAAAAAACAGCAACAGCTTTCAAGCTTTAGCAATTTTGCATTCTTTCAAATCTTTCTGCGCGAGCTCAAATGTTCCTTCCATACTAAGGCCTTGTTTGTGAAAGTTGAGATTAGGTGTGGTCCGGAATAAAAAGAATTATCGATCCAATAAATAATTTGTCATTTTTACTAAAAAAATTGAGTTTTACTCGTAAATGCGGATATTCCATAAAAAAATAACTTTAGTAGAAAAACTTCGTTTTTGCCTCTCTACAAAGTCATGCAGCACTTGCAACAATGTTCAAATATAGTCTAGTTAGACTTATGTTACCAAATTTATAAGAAAAGATCATTGAAGCTGTGGCTGGTTTAGCATTACATCTTCTTGTCGCTGTCCAGGTTTCCGAGGGTCAACTTAAATGAACCTAACTTCAAACCACCTCAACTTGTATTCGGTTAAGTTCGATTCAATACACCAATACCATACAGCTGATCATAACCATGAGAAAAATTGCAGTTATTCAAGTTTGTCACATAAATTCTTGAAACATGTATGCACATCCTGTGCCCATGTAGTTGCACCTAATCTCTCTTGGTGTCTATCGCTTATGCTGGTAACCACAATCGGTGTAGAAGTAAACAGACTTAACAAAACCTAATCAAGTAATTAGCATTTTTGCAAGTGAAAGTGCTGGTGGAATCATCATGGGCATAACTATAGGCTTTAGGGCAAGAAGCTTTGATCAGGGTTGCATAATGCGTAGGCTTGCAAGTCTTCGGGTTGTTATAAGCTCCTGTGCAGCAATATTCAGTCTTGTTAAAGGCCATGCAACCACTCTTACAAGCCATAACTTGACCTTTATCACTTCTCACCTGCAGCTGTGTAGGACATTTCTGATTCAGGTCTGTGTAGGACTTTTCACTTCTCCGGGCTTCAATTGGAGCCCACCCTTCATTAGTATAGGTTTTCCAGATCCGGGTAGGATCCCGGGCCATATAATTTCACTGCATCTGTTATGCAATGTGAAGATTGCTGCATCTGTGCCTGAAAATTTGTAAACAAAAATTATGTCATGAATGAGATCCAATGAACATGAGAAAATGTCATAGGTGGTAATGACAAAGTACCTGGAAGGAGAAATAAGAGGAGGTGTATGCACAGCAAAGTCATAGTTGAGATAGGAGAGTGGATTAGAGAATTTGAGACTTTTTGAAGCAGGAGAACAGTTGTGAGTGCGTATGCTATATGTGTGTGTGTGTGTGTGTGTTTGTGTGTGATGGGTGTTCTTGGGAGACATACCATCTAAGGTGTAGTAATTAATGAAGACAAGAACGAGGGTTGGTTGGGTGAGATTGTTTAGTGACAAGTGCCGGTTGATTTTTGAATTCTAGGGTTAACAAATTCCTGATTTCTTGTTTCTGTAACCAAACAGCCCTAACATTTTCTACACTACAATTGATCAAAATGACCCCAAGTGTTGTTGGTAGTTGGATCCAAGTTCTTAATTGTTTTTAGATTCAAGGCCAAAGATGCAGCAACGGTTTGTTGAGCTTCTTGTTATTGGCCTCGTAAAGGCTTTGTCTACCCTCCCCCTCCCTCCTTTCTCTATAAATTATGTTCAATTGTATTTTTTTCCTCTCAGAGTTCATATTTATCAAAAATAAAAATTAAAAAAATAAATCATTCTCAAGAAAGAAGGCTTCAGGAATGATAATTGGGACAAAATGAGTAAAATGACAAACAAGATCTTATCAAAAGGATATTGTCAGTTAAAAATAATTTTGATATTATGTGTTTAAATGTGGTTTATAAGAAACTAATTATAAAAGTATACTCAAAATCAAAGTTAAAAAATTTATATTGGGAGAGTGAAATATTTAAAATATTTTAAAAAAAATTAACCATATTAAGACTTTTTGTAATATTTTTAAAATGCCTTTTATAACTTTTGCAAGCTAACAAAATTATATATATATATAATTTTATTTTTCTATCATCAGGGTAGTTGGACCCCTCCTGTAGTTTGATCGGGCCCCTACCTTTCACAGCGGATATGCCCAAAAATTTATGTGATCAGGGAGGATTTATTTTTAGGGCACTTGAAAACCTTGTGGAAAGAGGCAGATGGTCTTTTCACCTTGAATCTAAAATGAAAAAAGGATAATCTCTCTTCATATATACATCCCTCTCTTCAAAAAAGAGAAAAAAAAAAAGTTTGTCAAAAATCTAAAATGGGGTCTCACACAAATTTATGTACCATAGCCCCCAAAAAAGAAAAGTACATAAATTGTTTCTTGCAAAGATTTTCAATTCTTTTAAATAGAATTCCACAAGGTTGTGACGATCTAAAATTTTTTAAATATCCAGATTTTTTTAATAGTAAAAGTTTCAAACAAGAATAATGCAAATTTTCAAACCGCACTGTGGCACAAATGCTTCTCTGCAAGACTAAACTGGCTTTCAAGAAGGCAGCAGCATTTATGCCAAACCACTCCATTGATGCCAAGTGTAACGAAAATTTAACGCCACAGAAGCATACCACAACCAACTCACCAGGGAGTATATCTTAGGGGAGGTGGGCTATCAGACCATCCCGTAAGTATTCGATATCTAAAGAGATGATGGTTATTGGATGGTAGGATAAATTTTGATCACCAAAATAATTTTAGGTCGTCGTCCTAACCATCGCAGTGGAAGAATTTTCTATCTTAGGATCATTGAATAGCAAATCTGTTTTTACTGGAATAATAGTACTAGACATTTGATTGGCTTGAGTGAACCACCACATGATGATGTTGTAGGGTACATGGCAAAGGTTTATCTAGACGACTCGGCAAAGGTTTTTTCTAGACGTCTCAAGAGACTAATGGATCAAAATGAAGTTTGGGAACACATACAAGAGGTTTAGCCATGCTGAAAGACATGCCTGGACCAAACTCCATGTCAACTTTACCCTTATCTCCTCTAACTTTCCAATCAAAACACTGTACCAAAGCTGCAATTGCTGAGTTCATCAAACTAAATGCAAGCAATGTTCCGGGACACCCTCTTCTCCCTCCTCCAAAAGGAACAAACTTGAAATTCTGTCCCTTGAACTCATTCTCAATAGAGTTGATTTTCACTTGTTCACTGGAGGAAATCAAGAACCTCTCGGGACGAAAATCATCTGGTTCATTCCAGACATCTGGATCCCTCATGATGGCATATAAGTTGATCGCCACTGCAGTTTTTGCAGGTACATCGTAGCCTCCCACCTTGCAATGTCCACGGCATTCTCTAGTTGCGACAGGAGCGGGAGGATATAGTCTTAGTGTTTCCTTCACTACTGCTTGTAGATAAGGAAGGTTTGGTATGTCTGATTCTTCAACTAGTCTTGTTCTTCCAACAACTGATTCTATTTCCTCTCTGACCTTGTTGAATACATCAGGATGGTTGATTAGCTCAGCCATTGCCCATTGCATTGCTTCTGCTGATGTATCTGTGCCTGCAATAAACAAATCCTGCACCAAAGAGAGGAATTCAAGCAACTGACATATGGGTTTTCTTTGCTTAGATTCCACAATCCCACAATTGGATTGGGTAAAATGATCAAAGTTGGCTCAAGTTTCACTCCTCAAAAACTTATGAATCTTTCTAATAATACTAATGATGAGATCATTAGCTGAAAAAGTTGAGTTTCAGCTTTGGATTGTGCTTCCTTAGGACAATTAACTAAACAAGTTGCTATGACCAACAAAATTTAAAAATAAAAAATAAAAAGAAAGTCGCGTTGACTTTATACATCATAAGTTAATGTTGAACTGCTGTAGTTAATTGAAAGAAGAAAGTAATTACCTGAAAGAAAGCCTTGATGTGGGTTCTAGTTATCTTGAACTCAGCTTCGTCGTTGTGATAAACGTCCAACAAAATATCCATCAAATCCTTGTCTTCTCTCTCTCTCCCTCTTCTCTCTCTCTTTCATGCTTTTCCAACACCCTCTCCAATATCTCGTCATACCTCCTTGTCACATCCATAGCTTGCTTTCCATACAACCAAAAACCCAACTTCTTCAAAGGACCCAACACATCTCCAAAGCACAACTTTGCCGCCAACTCGAATGATTCCTTCACTAACTCTCTACACCTCTCTGCTTCATCATTCGAAGCAGAGCACTCTGTTCTCATAATCACTCTACAAGTCACATTGTTTGTCAACTTCATTAGCTCCCCACCCAAATCTAAGGCCAGGTCATTCGCAGCACAAACAAACACTTTCTTCAAGAGCTTGTTGATTTCTTCTCTTCTAATATACTGTGATTTTTCGACTTGTTTTGGGCTGAGTAACCCTGTGACACAGAGTTTCTTCATAAATTTCCAGTATTCACCATATGGAGATATGACGAATCCATAGTTTCCGTACGGAAGCTTGTCGGCGAAGGCAAAAATAGGTCTAGAAGCAAAGGATAGATCATGGGTTTTGAAGACTTCGGAGGCCATGGAAGCTGAAGAGACTAAGAGACAACCAGAGGAACCGAGGCGGAGGTAGAGAAGGGGACCATGTTGTTTTGAGATGTTCAGGAAGGATTTGTGGAGGGTAGGGGAGAGAAGGTGAAGGTGGCCAATGACGGGGAGAGACGGCGGGCTCGGCGGTAGCCGGAGATGGTGGGTGGTAGGCTTGGTGGATTTAGTGCGCAAGGCAAAGAGCAACAGAGTTGTAGTGAGAGGGAGGATGATGAGCAAGAGGATGTAATTTGGGAACTCCATTGTTTCTTCCTCGTTCTTGAGTTGTTGTCTATATGATACAGGGCACGGAGGGGTGAGCCTGAAATTTTGATAAAAGAAATGTAAATAATTTTAAAAATTATAATCTCAACACGTATCACTCCCTTAAAATTTATCATTGCCCCCTAAATATTATAATTAAAACATATATTATGTGATAAAATTGACTGGTCCTATAATGTTGAGTTGTTTTTGAAATATAGGAATATGTTGCGTTGTCCCGATAGATGAAGAGATTTTATCGTATGTCGAAATAATGTGACAGTTGTTGCGTGATCGATTTGAGGGTCAGACGTGAAATTATATTTTGTGTTGATATAGATTTTTAAGCTTTGTATAGGAAGAAATCATATAAATTTTCCAGGTTCGTATACGGAGAAGTGTTCATTCAATGAATAATTTAATTTGAAAAATGAAGAACTGAGGGTGAGGATATTGAATAATGGTTAGAGTCAGACAAGACAATGGATGCCCCTGTTGAGATTTGCAGCTTCCACCGTAGATTCGGGTGATTTTTCTACAAAATCAAGCTCATTTTCCAGATTTTCTAGCTTGATGGTTATTTCTTTTTTTATTTTTTTGAATTTAAGTTATAATTGTTAATATTTTTTAGTGGAGAATACTTTTAAATTGGTATCAGAGTCCTTTGTTCTAATGATCTGTGTGGGAGTGAATAAGTTTGGTGATTTTTCCCTATTTATATGATTTCCCACAATTACCTAAAGATCCAATGATTGTTCAGATGAGAGATCAAAGAGAAGGAAAAGGAGATCCAAGGCACTGACATGCAGGGAAAAGGAGAAGCTGGGTGGTGGGCTTGGTGGATCTATTGCGGAAGGCAAAGATCAAGAGAGTTGCGGTGAGAGGAAGGATGATGAGCAAGAGGATGTAGTTTGGGAACTCCATTTTTTCTTACTCTTTCTTTAGTTGTTGTCTGTATAACACAGTGCAGGGGAGGGGGAAGCCTGAATTTTGATAAAAGAAATGTAAATTTAACAAGGATCACGCCCTTTAAATTATCATCCCCCTTTAATATTATATTTTGTCTCAATATAAATTTTCAAACTTTGTTTGGGGGAAGTTTTATTAAATGAATAATTTAATTTGAAAAATGAAGAATTAAAGGTTAAGATATATATATATATATATATATATATATTTTTTTTTTATCTTGATCGATTGATATTTGAATTACCTAATTGATGTGATTAGAATATTGTAAAGTTTAATTTATAAGTTTTTTTTTGTATGTTTTTTATTTTTAAAATTTAAATTTAATATTTTAATTAAAGGAATTTAGAGTTTTATAGTTACATTCTGTCGGGGGTTAAGATCGTTGAATGATGGTCAGGGACAAGAAAATGGATGCCCCATCTATTTTTCTTCAAATCTTAACCACTCTCGGTCACTTGGCCACACAAGTTTAATCATTTCGAATACAGAGAAAGCATGCCATTCATTTTTAATCTTTTTTGTAATATATTATCTTCAATGATTGCGAAACCAAGAAAGAGACAATTCGACTCGTGGATTTTCTGCCTCAGCTAAAGACGATGTCGCCATCTCTCTCTCTCCAAAAGGAAACAGCAAACAAATGCTGATATTGGGCTGGCTTTTTTGTTGGATGTCCCTTTCCAAAATTTTGAATCTAATTGTGAGTGGGTTCGAGCAAAGGCAGGCTGGGATAAACAGGCCATGCCCATGTATACCAAAAGCTGGTTGTTGCTTTATTTATTTATTTTTGGGTGTCATGAACACCTTTTCATTCATTGATATTTAAAGTCTTTTGATAAATTTAGTTTGAGTCATGATCGAACCCCTTTTTAGACGAGTTCTCTCAACGTAATTTTTTTCATTTTCAAAATTCGAATTCGAATCTTAATTAAGAGATTTAACAATTTTTTCATTAGGTCAACTATCTGTTGGTTAAAAGTTGATCGATAATTCTGCAAAATAACAGTAAAAGAGGGCAAATTTTCCCATGGAAGGAAAGAAAAAAAGACAGATAAGAGAATAGAAAACCACATTATATATGATCTAAATATCTAACGGGAAAACAAATTGAAGTTGAGAGCTTAAACTCCTATAGTCTAGTACATAATCTCAATACCAACATTCTTATTGATAACCCAACCAGAAATTATATCCCGCAGATTTTGCTCTCTCTGCTCAATTTGCGTGGTGGAAAAGTTTTACCACTTGAGCTGTCCTGACAAACAGACCTAACATTTTCTACACTACAATTGATCAAAATGACCCCAAGTGTTGTTGGTGGTTGGATCCAAGTTCTTAATTGTTTTGAGATTCAAGGCCAGAGAAGAAGCAACGGCTTGTTGAGCGTCTTGTTATTGGCCTCATAAAGGCTTGGCCGTTATAAAACCTCCCCATTCTATCCTTTCTCTATGAATCATATCAATCGGTGTCATTCCCTTTTTTTAAGAGATATCGAATTTGAATATTTCCTATTTATTAAAATAAAAAAATAAATAAATCATGCTCAAAATTTCGGGCTTCATGAATGATAAATTTTGAATTCTATGTTAGCATGTGACACGGGGACAAAATTAGGAAAATGACTAACTAGATGGTTACCCAAGTGATATAGTAAGTTTAAAATAATTTTGATATTCTATGTTTAAATGTGGTTTATACGAAATCAATCATAAAAAAGTATGTTCAAAAGCGAAATTAAAAAATTTATATTGGGAGAGTGAAATACATAAAATATTTTCCTCATATTTTTAAAATTTTCAGTGATATTAAGACTTTCAATAATATTTTTAAAACATTTTTTTATAACTTTTGAAAGCCAACTAAATTATATATATATATAATTTTATTTTTCTACCACCGGTGGTTGTGAAGGCGACAATTTTGTGGTCACAATCTTTACTCTAATATGATGATTTCAAATTTAAATCTTGATATAATTTAGGAAAAAAAAAAGCCTGCGGAAAGGGTAAGATGGTCTTTTCGCCTTGAATCTAAAAATGAAAAAAGAAGTAATATTTTATATATACGTCCCTCTTTTCAAAAAAGAAAAAAAAAAAAGGTGTTTGTCAAAAATCTAAAATGGCGTCCGACAGAAATTTATGTACCATAGCCCCCAAAAAAGAAAGTACGTATGTTGTACCATGCAAAGATTTCAATTCTTTTAAATAGGATTACATATGGTTTTGACGATCTAAAATTTTCTAAATATGCAGATTTTTTTACTAGTAAAAGTTTCAAACACGAATAATACAAATTTTCTGACCTCACTGTGGCACAAATGCTTCTCTGCAAGGCTAAACTGGCTTTCAAGAAGGCAGCAGCATTTATGCCAAACCACTCCATTGATGCTAGGTGTAAAGAAAATTTAACGCCAATGAAGAATACTACAACCAATCCACCATGGAGTATATCTTGGGGGAGAGGGGCTATCATACTGTCCAGTAAGTATCGATATCTAAAGAGATGATGAGTAATTTTAGATCGTCGGAATATGTCCTAACCATCGCAATGGTAGAATTTTCTTAGGATCATAGAATAGCAAATCTGTTTTTACTGGAATCATAGTATTAGACATTTGATTGGCTTGAGTGAACCACCACATGATGATGCTGTAGGGTACATGGCAAAGGTTTATCTGGATGACTCAGGAGACTAATGGGTCAAAATGAAGTTTGGGAACACATACAAGAGGTTTAACCATCCTGAAAGACATGCCAGGACCAAACTCCATATCAACTTTACCCTTATCTCCTCTAACTTTCCAATCAAAACACTGTACCAAAGCTGCAATTGCTGAATTCATCAAACTAAATGCTAGCAATGTTCCGGGACACCCTCTTCTCCCTCCTCCAAAAGGAACAAACTTGAAATTCTGTCCCTTAAACTCATTCTCACTAGAGTCGATTTTCCCTTGTTCACTAGACGAAATCAAGAATCTCTCGGGATGAAATTCATTTGGATCATTCCAGACATCTGGATCCCTCATGATGGCATACAAGTTGATCGCCACTGCAGTTTTTGCAGGTACATCGTAGCCTCCCACCTTGCAATGTCCACGGCATTCTCTAGTTGCGACAGGAGCGGGAGGATATAGTCTTAGTGTTTCCTTCACTACTGCTTGTAGATAAGGAAGGTTTGGTATGTCTGATTCTTCAACTAGTCTTGTTCTTCCAACAACTGATTCTATTTCCTCTCTGACCTTGTTGAATACATCAGGATGGTTGATTAGCTCAGCCATTGCCCATTGCATTGCTTCTGCTGAAGTATCTGTGCCTGCAATAAACAAATCCTGCACCAAAGAGAGGAATTCAAGCAACTGACATATGGGTTTTCTTTGCTTAGATTCCACAATCCCACAACTGGATTGGGTAAAATGATCAAAGTTGGCTCAAGTTTCACTCCTCAAAAACTTATGAATCTTTCTAATAATACTAATGATGAGATCATTAGCTGAAAAAGTTGAGTTTCAGCTTTGGATTGTGCTTCCTTAGCATAATTAACTAAACAAGTTGCTATGACCAACAAAATTTAAAAATAAAAAATAAAAAGAAAGTCGCGTTGACTGTATACACCATAAGTTAATGTTGAACTGCTGTAGTTAATTGAAAGAAGAAAGTAATTACCTGAAAGAAAGCCTTGATGTGGGTTCTAGTTATCTTGAACTCAGCTTCGTCGTTGTGATAAACGTCCAACAAAATATCCATCAAATCCTTGTCTTCTCTCTCTCCTCCCTCTTCTCTCTCTCTTTCATGCTTTTCCAACACCCTCTCCAATATCTCGTCATACCTCCTTGTCACATCCATAGCTTGCTTTCCATACAACCAAAAACCTAACTTCTTCAAAGGACCCAACACATCTCCAAAGCACAACTTTGCCGCCAACTCGAATGATTCCTTCACTAACTCTCTACACCTCTCTGCTTCATCATTCGAAGCAGAGCACTCTGTTCTCATAATCACTCTACAAGTCACATTGTTTGTCAACTTCATTAGCTCCCCACCCAAATCTAAGGCCAGGTCATTTGCAGCACAAACAAACACTTTCTTCAAGAGCTTGTTGATTTCTTCTCTTCTAATATACTGTGATTTTTCGACTTGTTTTGGGCTGAGTAACCCTGTGACACAGAGTTTCTTCATAAATTTCCAGTATTCACCAAATGGAGATATGACGAATCCATTGTTTCCATACGGAAGCTTGTCGGCGAAGGCAAAAATAGGTCTAGAAGCAAAGGATAGATCATGGGTTTTGAAGACTTCGGAGGCCATGGAAGCTGAAGAGACTAAGAGACAACCAGAGGAACCGAGGCGGAGGTAGAGAAGGGGACCATGTTGTTTTGAGATGTTCAGGAAGGATTTGTGGAGGGTAGGGGAGAGAAGGTGAAGGTGGCCAATGACGGGGAAAGACGGCGGGCTCGGCGGTAGCCGGAGATGGTGGGTGGTAGGCTTGGTGGATTTAGTGCGCAAGGCAAAGAGCAACAGAGTTGTAGTGAGAGGGAGGATGATGAGCAAGAGGATGTAGTTTGGGAACTCCATTGTTTCTTCCTCGTTCTTGAGTTGTTGTCTATATGATACAGGGCAGGGAAGGGTGAGCCTGAAATTTTGATAAAAGAAATGTAAATAATTTTAAAAATTATAATCTCAACATGGATCACTCCCTTAAAAATTATCATTGCCCCTTAATATTATAATTAAAATATATATTATATTTTGTCTTGATATAAAGTTTCAAGCTTTGTATAGGAAGAAATTTTGTCCTGATATAAATTTTCCAGGGTCGTATACGGAGAAGTGTTCATTCAATGAATAATTTAATTTGAAAAATGAAGAATTGAGGGTGAGGATAATGAATAATGGTTAGAGTCAGACAAGTCAATGGAGGCCCCTGTTGAGATTTGCAGCTTCCAATGTAGATTCGGGTGATTTTTCTACCAAATCAAGCTCATTTTCCAGAGTTTCTAGCTTGATGGTTATTTCTTTTTTTTTTTTTAATTTAAGTTAGAATTGTTAATATTTTTTAGTGGAGAATATTTTCAAATTGGTACTAGAGTCCTTTGTTCTAAGGGTCTGTATGAGAGTGAATAAGTTTGATGAATAACCCCTCTTCACTACTTAAAAAATGTGAGGAAATAACTTTCTTTCAAACCCACTGATTTTTTTAGGTGAAGTTGGCTATCAAGATGAAATCATATTTGGAGGCCAATGAGTTTTGGGAAGTTGTGGTGACATATGACCAAAAGATCCGATGGTTGTTCAAATGAGAGATCAAAGAGATGCAAGGAAAAGGAGATCCAAGTTACTGACATGCAAGGAGCAGGGTAAGCAGGGCGGTGGTCTTGGTGGATTTAGTGCGGAAGGCAAAGAGCAAGAGAGTTGTAGTGAGAGGGAGGATGATGAGCAAGAGGATGGAGTTTGGGAACTCCATTTTTTCTTACTCCTTTCTTTGGTTGTTGTCTGTATAATACAGTGCAGGGGAGGGGGAAGCCTGAAATTTTGATAGAAGAAATGTAGATTCAACGAGGACCCTTTAATATTATAATTAAACTATATATTATATTTTGTCTCGATAAAAATTGTCAAACTTTGTAGAGGAGAAGTGTTTATTTAATGAATAATTTAGTTTGAAAAATGAAGTATTGAGGGTTAGGATTTTTTTCTTTTTTTTTTCTTGATTAATTGGTATTCGAATTATCTGATTAATTTGGTTTGAGTAATATATAATACAATTTATAAATTATCTCTTTTGTTGTTTATTTTTTTATTTTTAAAATTTGATCTCAATATTTTAATTATGAGAATTTAGAGTTTTAACGTTAGATTCATATACAGTTGAATAATGGTTAGGGACAAGAAAATGGATGCCCCATCTGTTTTTCGTCATATCTCAACAACTCTTTCTGTCAGTTTGGCAACACAAGTTTAATCATTTCGAATACAGAGAAAGCATGCCCTTCTTTTTTAATCATTTTTGTAATATGATATCTTCGATGATTGCGAAACCAAGAAAGAGACAATTGGACTCGTGAATTTTCTGCCTAAGCTAAAGAGGTTGAGTATGCCGCTACTTCTGTCTCTTCCTAAAAAAGAAACCTGAAGCCGATTCGGTTGTTGGACTGGCTCGTTGGATGCCCCTTTTCAAAATTTTGAATCTAAGAGTGAGTGGGTTCGAACAAAGACAGGTTAGGCTGAGCAGGTACCAGGGCCATGCCCATGTATACCAAAGCTTGTTGATTTTTCTTTTCTTTTTTATTATTTTTTTTAATTTTTTGGTTGTCACGAACACTTTTCTACCGGTCGGTATCCAGATTTATGCTCTAACTAATGTAGTTCAAATCAAGGTAAGGCCCCTTTTCGAGAAAGATATTTTAACGTAGTTTTTTCTATTCTCAAAATTCGAATCCGAGTCTTGATTAAGCAATCTAACATGCCAATTGTCCATTGTTTAAAACTGATCAATAATTCTGCTTAATAATAGTAAAAGATAGCAATTTTTCCCATGGAAGGTAAAAAAAAAAGGCAGACAAGAGAATAAAAAAACACATTATGTGATCTAAATATGATCTAAATATCTAGTTAATCAAGGGTAAGAAAGAGCAACAGGAAAACAAATTGAAGTTGAGAGCTTAAACTCCTCTAGTCTAGTACGTAATTTCAATACTGACATTCTTATTGATACCCCAACCAGAAATTATAACCTGCAGATGTTTTGCTCTCTGCTCAATTTGCATTTATTCAGTAAAGGCTTCAACATGGCTCTATAAGCATACGTTCTACTATTTCCCAAATTCACCTGCAAGAAAAATAAAGATGAAACAGGCATTAGTTGCAGAGTTATGAGAGAGAGAGAGGGAGGGAGGGAGGGAGGAAGGGAGCGAGGGAGGGAGAGAGAGGGAGGGAGAGGTACATGCATGGGTCGAAATTGGCAGTGCACTTGCCAGGAAGCTGCCTTGCCATATTCCTATCAACACCGGAAATAGGAGGGCCATTAACAAGAACACACAAACAAGGCTGGCCAAGAGTCTTGACAGCAGCACAGCAGGCCTCACTTGGTGGGATAGGACTGAATGGAGCAACAGCAGCCCTACAAGGTATCAGCTGAACTAGTGCAGCAAAGAAAGTGCTGCCACAGCTATGTCCTTTTCCTTGCTCCACCATACTTCCGATCACCAACATGAACAGAAATGCACGAAAAGTCATAGCCTGAAAAAGCTTCATGTTTGAACTTCTCATTTTGTTTGAGCTTCTTTTTTCACAGAACGGATTGTCGATCAATCAAGGGCATGTGTTTGAATAGTTATAGGGCCTATAAACTTCATGCGATTGTGCACCCCTCTCCTAACTCTGCCACCAAACGTGCAATTCCTGTGCCATTCATAGAACAGTTTGAAAGCAGGACTTGCATGATTCCTCTTCACCCAACACAATTTCAAGCATCTTGAACAAGAAATGTACCGTAAATATTGTCCACCCAACTTCCATGCCAATCAACCTTTTAATCAGCTACAGTTATAAAACAAAAGATATAAGAAACCATGACTTCTCCTGTATTTGATCAATAACTTTTTATTTGAACTTCAGAAACAAACATTTAAAATTCTTGTCCAATGATGCCAGAAATATGGCAGCCATATTCAATCACGGCCAAAACAACCAAAGTATTCCAAATTATAGCAAGGATAAGTTACAGTTTCAGCAAAAGGGGCATAATCCCTTTTCTTGCCAATGAATAAAATAACAACATTGCGGTTTAGCTTATAGCCATTTCCAACATTAGTAATGGGAAAAAAGAAAAAGCCCTAGACCTTCTGGCAGCATCAGAGGCAACTTGTTACTTGTCAGGCTCTATTTATTTCCCTTTAGGTTGATCACTGCAAGTTCTTGTTCCACATATTCTCCTGCACACATAGGGGCATACTTGCTAGCCAGCGGGCTTTCTGCAAAGTGGCCTAGGGGCTTCAATATGGCATCGGATGCTATGTGTGAAAACAACTACAAACAAATAAAAAACAAAGTACTCAGACACAAGTAGCTTTCAAGATATAATTTTCCGAAACTGAACCAGGATGCAGACAAATGTAGCTGTGCTTACAGTCGAGGATACCCTCCACAGGCTATGGTTCTCCTTTGAGGCTTTTTCTATTGCATCAATTGTCCTTTTGGTTACAACAACTTCATGCATCCCAGCTCTGCAGTCGCCAGCAGTCAACCATTCAATCTGCCAGTAATAGAAACATATAGGAAATCAGTGCTATGTCTCCAAAAGGCTTAACCATTCACAACTGTGAAACTCCAAAATTATTATGTTTGCCTATGGAGTCAGTATGTTTACCAATTTAACTTAATGTCAACAAAAGCACTTGATGGGTGCATAAGGGGATCAGGTTGCCACCTGTGAAGCTCTGGAAGAAGGGGAGACAACACAGTAATAAATGGCACTGCAATAATGAGGCACGTCCTAATTTATAATCTATTGTTTAAGTTGAATGCACAAGATATGATCATTCATTCATGGTTAACTCCAGAATTCTTGCTCTCAGTGTTGTCATACAATTCTAAATCAAGTAGCATAACAACAACTACCCCAATACTGCTGTCACTGTTCAGTAAAGGTCGTCCTTATTCTCAAAGTTAGTTTTCATCCCCAATCACCATTTGGAAAAACAAATTCTATATCCTTAATATAAAAAAAGGATGTTACCTGCTTTCCTGCTTGAATGAGGAGACATCCCACAGGAACCTTGACCTCCACTTTGGTACCATTTCTTAGCCAGATGTTTAAACCAGGAAACCTACTTCTGCCATGGATTGTTAAAAAATTAAGGTCATAATGGTAGCCCGCAAAAACAGTGCCCTCTTGGCCATGTCGCTGTAGGTCACTTCCTGTTGGAGCAAGCAGATGTGGTCCCTGAGGTTCAGCAGGAAACAGAACTAGTCAAACGATCTGCAAATGGATCCTGGAAAAATAAGATCATAGAGTTCCTAGAACTTCAAGCAAATAGCAAAAAAAAAAAACAGCCATGCAAAAATATCTCTCACAGCCCAGTTAATCTTTAGGAACAAAAGAGTTGCAATGGCTTCTCATATTCTATCAGAAGTGAGGTATTCATCTTCATTCCATAAAACCAAATATCATTTTGAGTTATGTAATCAAAGTCTCACATTTTTTTCTGGCTGTGAGTATAATGTAGGAATAAGGACAAGAGAGTTCAGAAGAAATCATGAATTTGCCCATAGTTCATTCTTGTATGGCATAATTCAAAGCCAATTCTAGACAAAGTTTTCCTTCATTCAGGTGCTTCTTGCTAAAGAATATATTCATAGAGCAAATACTTGTCCTTCCGAGTGCAAAGAGCCCCACAGACAACAGGCACCATACATCCATTTTGTGTCAGGGAGACAATAAGGGAGCCATTAGTTTACAGAATCGAAAAGGTCTCAAGCCAAACAGAGAGGTTCGAATTTTATCGCAAACATTTTATTTCCAACTCAGACAGATGGTTCTGCCATGACAAATTAGGATTTTCATTGCATCATACCCTTCAGTATCTACTTCCTATGCAAAAAGACTAATCTAGAAGGTGATCCAAACAGATCAATTAGCATTAACCATATCTTGTGGTGTTGCTAGACATTCATATTAACAAAATAACACAAAGGAAGGACTAGATTCAACCACAAGACCTGTCAAAAGTGATTACCTGCTTCATAATGGAAGTAAACGCATTCCTTGGCAAGCCAAAACCAATTGCAGCCATTTCAGCAACAGCCTAAGCAAAAGCGGCAAAGGTTAACACTTGCATTTGATGTATCTAAACATAACAATGAGCTTAAATCTCTCAGAAAAAGACCTCGATAGCAGAAATCATTTTGTGGCCCCACAAGTCCATAGTCTCTTTCCATTCAGGTAAACCTTCAGGGATGACGGGCTCAGAATTGAGTTCCTAGGCGACAAGTATAAGTTTCATTTCATTAAACAAGTGTAAAAAGCCAAACAACTCTTAAAACTGAAAGACAAGGCAAAGATGTAACGTAATACCTGGAAGCGAGTTTTTGATGGCCGAGGACCAACTCTCCACATGTATCGCCATTTGGGATCTGGTCCTTTGGGTGTGGATGGTTGGAATTCTTTAGGCATTGCTCTAAGCTTCTCTTGCATATCATGATCTACTAGACTACGGGGAACCTCAACCCCTTCAGGTGTTACCCCAACCTGATTTACGCACATGCAAGAACTTTAACTTTTTTCTTCATTTTACAAGCAAATGCCACAAATGTTAACGTGTAAATTGAACCTCCACCATTTAGGATTCTCTAAAATTACTTTACTTCATGAACTAAAAAAGCAGAAAACCCCATCAACTGTCACACAATGAAATGCCAAGTGGCTTTCTTTGTCCTGAAGGGTAACTTTTTTGCTCTATGTAGCGTTTCTTCAAATTGAATATGGAAAAAATGACAAGACTTGAATCCAGATTGAGAGCAATGGGAAATATGAATTGTAATCTTTTAATCTAGTTGACGGAGACTTCAAGCAAGATTTCATTTTTCTTAGTTGAAGGAGACTCCAAATTGAGTTTGCGTTTGTGTCCAATGATCTCACTGAGTTGTGCAGCGTGATCTGCCCATTCATATCAATCAAAGTGAATCAGTTCATTCAAGGAACAAACTCTAGTTTCATAGGAAACCCGTGTCACAGTTCCGAATGCATAATTAAGGTTCTTAATTTTTCTATATGTGAAGGATAAGATTGTATAAGCTATGACTTCAGGACAACTCAAAGCTCCAAATAAGAGTCAAATAGTAGATGCTACCATGTGCATTCTACTATAATATTGACATTTAAGTTTTGAGGTAAACCCTCTGTAGAAGTCAATTGGTCTAAAGCTATAAATAAATATTCTGGGTTGTGAGCTTGAAAAATTAGATCAAAGTCTCCCAATTATACATCTCTCTCTCCCTCTCTCTCTCTCTCTCTCTTTCTCTCCCCCCTCTTTTTGTTTCTGGTGATTAATATATAAACGGAGAATTTATCAGCTATCGAAATAGTCAAAGGCAAAAACGTCCCAAGTCAGATTCTGTTAATAGATATATCGCTCAAATTAGGTAACTCCAATCACTACCTTCAATTGATCGACAAAACCCTAAAACCCGAAAACACTAAAATTCCAGCATCAATTAACATTAAAATGGAACCAAAACCAAAATCGAATTACACATAAATCGAACCAAAACATGAAAATATTGAACTACACAAAAATCAAAATCCAAAATGGAAAAACTTGAAGGAAAATTGATTGAATTTGGACAGACCTGATAGTGTAAATGAGGGCGTTCCTGAAGACGCTTGAATTCGGGAGGCTGTTCGAAATATCTCTCCATCATATCAAGAAATCGATCGTTGTCTTCTACTGAACATCTCGGATCCTTCACCAATAGAGCTCCTGTTTCCCTTAGGGTTCGACTCACTTCGTTGCACAGAGACCTCAGCTTATCATCGATTTCATCGTCGGGATTCAGCGAATCATCGCCGTTGATCTTGGCGGCGATTTCCAAGAACGGTGACAGATCTATCACTGGAAGCTCCATTTGCAATCCGAGAGAGAGAGAGAGAGATGAATATGAAATGGCTTTGCTTTCTTTTTACGTATGGATTTATTTTTTTCCCGTAAAAGGGGAGGTTTTGGGCTTGGCGGGAGAATTGGAAATTTATTATTAATTAGTAGGCTTTTGGCGTTAGGGTGCGAGGAGACGGCGCACGTTAGTGGTGGCGTGCGCGTTTCTGCTTGGGATTTTGGAGATTCCTTAACGTCTCTTTGGTTTTCTCTTGTTTTTGTTTTTTTAAATTAAAATTTCGGAGGAAAAGAAAATATTATTTGACATTAAGATGAAAAGAAAATGTTTCATTATTCAAAATAGGATATTTTTCTAAACAAATTTATACAAAATGGTGATTATGCTTCCAGCAAAGGAGTAAAGAAGAGAGAGAAAGAAGAAAAAGAAGAGAAAAAGAGAGGGGGAGAGAGAGGGGAGAGAGAGAAAGAGAGAGAGAGAGAGAGAGAGGAGAGAAAAAATTATTAGAGAAAGAGAGAAAAGAGAAAAAATTATGATGCCTTTAGTTGTGAAAAATGTTTTTTAATTTTTCATCTTTAATTTTTTTTATTTTTTATTTCTAAAGAAAGAATAAAAAATTTTAAAAAATATGAGTTTTATTTATAATGAAAAATAGTAGAAAACAATCGTAACAATATTTTTAAAAATTTTTATTTATAAATTGAAAATTCATATTTTTTATTTATTATTTTCTAAAATTTAAAAAGTGCAAGCAGTTTCATTTTGAAAATGTTTACTAGAAAATATTCTTATTTTTCATAAATAAATACACCTTTAAATTTTTTATTACTAATAAAAAATCATGAACTTTAAATATAAAAATTTAATTTCAAATCTAACACTTAAAAACCACTTTCTTTTTATTTTTATTTTTTTAATTTCACCTTTTTTTGTTTCAGGGCTTGTTCGTCTCTCTATTTAGATTATTTTTTTTTTTGGGTACCATATCTTGAATATCGTTCGGTGTCCGGGATTTTGTCCCGATGGCGCAATATTAGTCTTATGGACCGTTTGGACTTAGCAATTTAAAAAGTTGTATTTATTACTAATAATTATAATAAGAATTGTAAAAATAAATATATTTCGTATTAAATTAAAATTTTTCTATAAAATGATCAAATTTTGTCATTAACGTGGCGTTGTCATATTTTTGGTTGGGCTTTGGGAAATGATAGCAGGCCCACCCAAACATTGGATAAAGTTTCTGGGCCAAACTATACGGAATTTCCATGCAGAGATTTTTTTTTTTTTTTTTTTTTTTTTACCATAGTTTAGCTATCATTCAGTATTTGGAGTTTTGTCTCAATTAATCTGGACCGACCGTATGAGGCTCACTATAATGATGGGGTCTCCCAACAAATACCTCTCTGTATGGCTAAGGGGCAACAAGTCTCTTACCACCTACGCCGGCTTTTGTTGGTTTTATGCAGAGATTTATAAACAATAAAAGGGGCTTGTCCTTTTTTTTGTTACAATGAAATTTGAATTTCGAATTATAGTATTAAGAGAATGGGCTGTGACTACTAGGATCTCCCCTCGAGAGCCATTTTTTTTTTTTGTTCTCACCAACAACATAAAAAATCATATTTTGATTAATTCAATTCGAACATTTACAAGAATACTATATAAGGGCAGTTTTCCCAATATAATTTTTTTTTATTCTCAAGTTTTAAATTTGATACTTGATTAAGAGATTTAACACTCTATCATACTAAACTGATTATCCGTCGGTTAAAAGAAACTTGCCTTCATAGAAAATTGTCACTCATTCGCATACCAGAAAGGATAGGCCTTGCCAACGAGTTAAATAGATCAATTGATATTATTTTTCTTTCTTTTAGAGATTTTAAATTTGAATTTTTTTTATGTATTAAAAAAAAATAGACATCTCACAATCTTTAAAACATTAGTAAATGTCACAGCCTGATGCAAAAATGCAAAAATCAATGACAAATGACACAACAAAGTTATAGAAGATTTATGTTAGGGTAAGTTTCAATGTGTCATATTGTGTAATATCCAAAAAATGTGTCCAATACAGACAACACGCACCCATATACGTATGCACAACGTAAATGCCACATAATACCATTTTTTGTTTGACCTTGTACAACGATGAAGAATGGAACAACATAGGAGAGCTTATACAAAAAATTTCAAAGCTCACATTAACCCTAATCAACATAATCAGTTTATCATTGTCAATTGAAGTCAATGACCTGCAATCGTGGATGAAGAACCAGAAGAAAGAGAGCAGGAAAAGCGCTATCTCAAAAACAGACTTTTTTTTTCGTAACAAAGAGATTTGAACCTGAAATCTTCCTTATAGAAAAGAAAGTTAAAACCACTAGACTGTCTTTTTGGGAATTGTCTCAAAAATAGACTAACCATGGGTCACGCAACCCGCCCACTCCATTCTTTTTGTAGGCCTGGAAAGCTATATTGGGCCCAGGGCCCAAATTTTTAAGGGCCTGGCTTGGATTTGTTTTTCTTTGGAAAACGAAGCCTGATTCAAAAATTCAAAGCTTTGTAGTAAACATGACATGGCCCGGCCATATTTTGGTCCAGTTTGGGTAAAAACTGTAGCCCCAACCATGGGACCATGCTCAGGACCAACTTGTTTTTATCTGACATCCAAAGTAGAAAGCAGAATATCAGGTATTCAGTCATACATGGTAGCATGTCGCGAAGATGTGGTTTATTCAATGCTATGTGCCACCAAGGTGACACTGTCCTCAAGGATAATTGCTAAACTAAATGATTGAACTTGTACATCCCACTTGCACCCCAAACCAAAAGTGAGTCGTGCCATTAAATTATAATTCAACTGATATCGTCTTTCTATTTTTATAGATTTCAAGTTCGACATTCTCATATATACCAAAAAAGTAATCCTGACCAATAAATAAAAATAGTACCTTAGCACATGAGTTTATGAGTTTCGAGATTCACTTGAAGATTTCTTTTAAGGCCAAGTCAGTAGCAATTCTTTCTCTACACGTAATTACACGAGAAATTAAAATCTATTTTGAAAATATTAAAAATTCCCAACATTGTTGACTTATTCTTAATATTAAGAGATAATTTTTTAAAAAGTCTAATTTTCATAATATTTTATCTTTTAAAAAGTTTCAATTTTTTAAACCATTTAGCTTATTTTCTTTTAATAAGATTCTTCTTTTAGTAATTATCAAGATTTATGAAAATTTTCTCTAAAATTAGAAAATCCACTCATATAAAAGAGACATTAAACTCTTCCAAGAGGATGTACGTAAAAATTAATTTTTTTTTTTCTTTGATATTTTGTTTCTAGTTTTCTTTTCTAGTTAAAGGCTAATTGAGCATATGACATCAACACTTTGTAAGTATTTATTTAATTCTAATGCCTAGCATTTATGATTCTTTAGGATTTACTGAATAGTTGTACAGTATTTAATAATTTTAGAATAATCACTACAACACGGATGGCTTTTAGTGACAACAATTAGTGGGGTCACATAAAGTTGGACACCATAAGTACTATTTTGTGGGAGTCATTTTAACCCCCATTAAATAACCGATCAATAATGGCGGCTAAAATTGTAAATTTTGATCGCTACTAAATCAAATGTGAAAATGATAACTGCCAATAAAATTATTTTTGGTAACAAAATGAAATTTTGATCGCCACTAAACCATAACTTTTTATTATTTTTTGAATTTACTTATTTATTATAATTAAAATAAAATAATTTATTATGTTGTGATATTATGAAATATATCATCATAAATAATAAACAAAATATATCATTTTTTATTTAAAATTTTGTGGATTTTTTTAAAAAACAGAAAAGTTACTGAATTTTTTATTGCTTAACGGGACCAATTTAAAATTTAAAAAAGAGATTCAAATTTCTCTGGCAAAAAAAGAAATAGATAAATAAACAACCCTATAAGTTCTATTTTCTATTTTTTCTCAAATTTATTATTTAGTGACACTAAATGGGTATTAATTAGTTCATATAATAAATGCTTTAAAAAAAATATATATATATATATATATATATATTATTAAAAACAAATGGGGCTCTTTTTGATAAATACAAAAATAAAAAGCTTATAACATTTTAGATAATTGATAAAGAATATATTAAAAAATATATAAAAAATTAAATATTTAATAAATACAAAAATTAGAAAATAAACAACCCAATAATAAAAAATATTGTTAATAATTGATAAAGAATATATAAAAAATTAAAAATTTAATTAATACAAAAGTATAAAGTTTATAACATTTTAAATACAAAATTTAAATATTGCTTCACCTATTGTCGGTATATATTTTTATTCCTAGATTAGATATTGGATTTCATAAATTTTACAAAATCTATAATTATAATTTTCACTTCAAATATGGCTTCTCAATATTAAATTGTTGGTAATAGCCAACTCAACTTAAATTTTAGATTTATTATTAGAAAACAAAATAAAATATAAAAGTATAACAAAAGGTAAGTTAATTAACGCTAAACTAAATGATAATTTTTATAATATAATATAACTTTGAGATTATAATATCACTTGAATTGATTATATTATAAAAGTGTTCGATCATATTATATATATGAAAAAAACTTTATATAAAAAATATTAAATTAATTTTAAAAAAGAGAAAATAAATATCAAATCATAAAATTAATTAAACTAATGATATGATTGGGAAGAGAAATAAGTGATAAAGAGAGAGAGGAAGAAAGAAGAATTTTGTTATCTCACATTAGACTTGAGTGAGGAGATAGGAGAGAGGGAGAACTATAACTAGTAGAACAAAGAAAGAAACATCCAAGTGGGTGGAGCTGGCTATGGGACCTGTCGCAATTGCGGGACTAGCCAACTCAGTAAAATTTTCAGAGTTTTATTTTTTTTTAATTTGATATATTAATTATCAAAATTATTAAAATTTATAATAGGTTGATTTTAAATGGAAAAATATTTAGCTGCAATTGTTTCTATTGTCACTAAATGTTCATATTTAGTGGGGGTCAAATTATGTTTCTATCACCACTAAATGTTCATTCGGAGTGGGGAGACAAATTATATTTTCACCAAATATGACAGCGACTATAAAACTTTTTAGTGACAAGGGAGCGACCACCACTAAAAAGCATATTTAGTGGCGGTCACTTTGTTGACTGTCACTAAAACTTTTAGTGATGGCCGTTGACGATCATATGGTCGCCTAGATGGGTTGTCGAAACCCTTCAAATTAATACTAATTCCCCAAATGCAATAAACTTATAGCAATAGTGGTACCAGATCGAATCCCACAAAAATTATGTTAACTTAATCTCTTAATTATTGCTAAAATAAAATGGAAGGTTTATAAATAGATTCCTAAATCAAAAATTAAATACCTAAAATTAAAAAACAATTCAACAATGTAAAAATATTAAAAATTAGATAAGAAATTCAATATGCTAAACTCTGATCTAGGAGTTCACATATTCGATTATTTTACTGATCATCGGTTAAAAATATTATTTTTACGATTCAATCATTTAATTTTAGATTTATTAGAATAGTCGTAATAAATTTTACGTTTTCCTAAAGTAATTGATCAAACGTAGTATCCAATCAAAATTTATCATTAATCGATTGGACACGATAGCGTTCCATATCAATATAATGACAACATTAAGTTTTGTGAAAATAATTAACCAAAATACAAATAATCAGAATAGTCGTACAATTATTTGATTTTGCTCTATCGATTATTTAGGTTAAAATGAATATTGGTAAGTGACCCATAAACATAAATAACATATTTGCTACTCGTACCATTCATTCATGACAATTACGGATCACTAAAATCTTGGATGCAATAAAAAAATTGATATTGAATTAAATTGTCAAATTAACCAATACTGATCCTTCATATTAATAAATCAAGAATCGATAAATAGTTGAATTAAAAGAGTAAGAAATTAATTAAAGTACATAATCTCACAATGAAAACAATCGATGAAATTCTCCTTAAATCAAAAGAAAGAAACTAACCACTCATGATATTAATCATGTTCTTGAATCAATAAAAGAAAAGAAAAAATGTTCTTCAAAGAAAAGAAAAAATGTTCTTCAAAGAAAAGAAAAAGAAAAAAAAAATAAACCTAAAACCTAAGAAGAAAAAAAAGTTGTTGTGTGCCTCGTACAAAGAAAAGTGAATGCTTCAATGCTTCATTGGAGAGACATATATATAGGCTTGAGCCTCCTAAAAGAATTAAAAGTCTTCTCTTTTTGACCTAGATTTCAAAAATATACTCTCCCTCAAAAATAGAAAACAATTAACTTTTTTAAACAATTTTACTTGAAATAAAATTTCTAAAATAAAGTTTCCATTCTACAGATTTATTTCTTTCCTTTGTAAGCCCAATTGAAATCTTGAACTATTTAGCTCCAAAAATACCTTCTTAAACCCATTTTGATACAATTTCCAATTTTTGATCTCTAAAAATAAAAATTCCATAAAAACATTTATTATGACACTAATCAGTACAAAATCAAACCATAATATCAAAAATAAAATCAACATTTTGCACATTATTAAATTCCTTTATACCAAACCAATGTTTGTCCTCAAACATTCACTAGATTAATGTCATACAACTATTCTCTTTTTCACTCCTTCCCCTCTTTCAAATCATTTTCAAACAATCTCAAATCAACACACACTGAAAAATTCAAGTCAAAATAACTATTTAAAGAGTTAGTGATCATAATATCATAAGGTTAAAAGAAAACATAAGCATCTCATCAATTCAATAATTTCATCAAAATTCAATGCATCAAAATTCAATAATCTCACAAGAAATTCATTCTATACACTCAAAGTGTTTAAAGGAATTTGTTAATAACTCTCAAAATCAAATCAAAGTATGTCATTATCATAAATTTGCTTATTTATCAAATCTCCACCACTAACTATATGAATTCAAAACAAAAATTCGGAGGTTTTTGCAAGATTGTAACATGGTTTGGGTAAAAATAAGATAAGAGGGTAAATGTGATGTGTAATAAATATATCAAAAGAAGCATGTCAAAAGTCACAAAACCATTTCCCTATATCAAACATATCTCATATCATGAAATACAATCAATCCTAAAGAAAAATATTCCAACAAGAACATTTCATTACTCAATCGAAACTTTTGAATTTTTTCAAATTCCCCAATTTCAACTTCTATGAATTTTTCTTCTTTTTCTTCTCTTTTTTTTTTCTTCTGTCCCTTTTTTTTCTCATTTTTTTTCTTCATCATCTTTTTTTTTTTCTCATCATCGTTTTTTTTAAAGGCAATCAGACTTGATGATGAATAAAAATATGGAGTATACACAAATCACCTCAATCATATGATCGAATCCCTAAAAATAATTCCCAAAATAAAGTTACCCCATTCCCTTTTACAAATAACCACTCAATCATATTCTAATCATATACTTCTTTGATATAAAAACCAAAAAGAAAGTTAAGCGTAAAAAAAAGTTTATGTTTCAATTGACAAAATAACCCCAAATATTACCATTTTATGATATGTAGAAAACAACTAGATTCATTCAAGTAATACATATAACTACTATCCCTAAATACCCTAACACATACAAGACAACCATACTCAACTTCCATCTTCATGCCCTCTCACCACGAATCTTGCGCGCCAACTGGATGTCTCTTGGCATGATTGTGACCCTCTTGGGCATGGACTGCGCAGAGATTGGTGTCCTCAAACAGCCCAACCAAGTAGGCCTTGGCGGCTTCCTCCAAGGTGGCGACGGCAGAGCTCTGGAAATGGAGATCGGTCTTGAAGTCCTGCACGATTTCACGTATCAAACACTGGAATGGGAGTTTGCGAATGAGAAGCTCAGTACTCTTTTGGTACTCTTGGATTTCTCAGAGAGCGATGGTTCTAGGACAAAAACGAAGAGGCTTCTTGACTCTACCGGTCGCTGGAGCCGACTTGTGAGTAGCTTTGGTCGTGAGCTGCTTCTGAGGGGCTTTGGCGCCGGTGGACTTGCAAGAGGCTTGCTTGGTTTGAGTCATTTGGTTAGAGAGAGAGAGTAGAATCTAGAGCGAGAAGAGAGATAGAGAGAGAGTCTTTGGTGGTGGGGAAGTAGTGAGAGAGAGGGTGTACTTGTAAGAGGGAGAGAGGGGCGGGAAAGTGAAAATTTTAGGGAGGTTTGAAATGAAATGACAAGAAGGTAAGTTTTCAATTTTGAGGAGATGATTGAGGAACGTTAGATTATATTATTGACGGTGGGAATTCGGGGATGAACGGGAAGGTTGTGATTCGTGTCTACTGGGAGTCAAAAATAATACTTTGCCACGTGACAGGTCGAGCTAGTATGGGCCTCTGGTTCAGGCCTAGCAGCCCAAGGTTTATAGGATCTGATGGTATTCCGATTGAGATGTGAAAATATTTGAATGAATTTAATATAGTAATATTAATGAATCTTTTAACAAAATTTAACAAATCAATAAAATGTCTAATGCATGGAGAGGAGTGCACTTATACCATTATATAAGAATAAAAGAGAAATACAAGATAGTTCTAATTATAAAGAAATTAAATTTATGAGACACACTATGAAATTATAAGAGATAGTGATAGCACATAGATTGAAATTGAAGATATATGTGTCTCAAAATTATTTTGGATTTATGTTAGCACAATCCACCACTGAAAAAATTCACTTGTTACGACATTTGATTGAGATATTAGAGTATAAAAGAGAGACTTACATATGGTATTTATTAATATAGAAAGAGCATATGATAGGGTCCTAGAGATGTAGTATGATAGGTATTGTTAAAAAAAAAGATCTCTTTGAAATATATTAATCGTATTAAAGATATGTATAAGAGAGTTGTAATCAATGTAAAAACTTACGGAAGCCTTATTAATAGCTTTTCTATTAACATTGGGATTAATCAATATTCGACATTGAGACTCGTACTTTTTGCAATAATGATAGATAAAATCACCAATAATATTTAAGATGAAATATCTAGTATATACTGTTTACAGATGATATAGTGTTGGTCAACAAAACAAAAAAAGGTATTAACGCTAAATTAGAGTTATAGAGAAATATACTAAAATCCAAAGAATTTAAATTGAGTAGGTAAAAAAATGAGAATATGAGATGTAATCTTAATAATAATTATCAGTATAGTGAAAAAACGATTAAGTTAGAAAAAAAAAGTCATACCAAAAAGTGAATGTTTTGGATATCTTGATTCTATTATTCAGAGTGATAGCAATATAGAAAGATATGTAAATTATAGAATTCAAACAAATTGTATGAAATGGAGAAGAAAATCTGGAGTTCTTTGCAGATACACGACACCATTGCATTTGAATTGAAAGTTTTATAGAATTGCAGTAAAAGTTATGTTGTTGTATGACACTGAGTATTAGGCCATTAAACAACAACATGAGTATAAAGTGATTGTAACTAAAATGAAAATATTTAAATGAATGTGTAACAAAATTAGAAATAAAAAAATACGTAATAAGTTAGAAATTAATTCAATTGTAGATAAAATGCAATAATATCATTTAAGGTGGTTTGAACATGTGTAACAAAACCCAAAAATATACCAATTAGGAAAATCGAGAATTTAAATATAGAAATTTAGTAAAATATAAAAATAAGACG